>CM061552.1:155651676-156876074 GCA_030864225.1 Capsicum baccatum var. pendulum | reverse complement strand
GCTGCACCTGAAGACCATTAAATTCCCCATTAGCCCAATTTTCTCCTATTTTCTCACAAATCTCAAAAATGAAAACTTAATAGAGTGTGGAAAATTGGGAGAAACATTATTAGGAGATTTTAAGGTGTTTTTAATATCGGATTTTTCATATCTTCATCAAAATCTTGGTAACTTTCCATGAATTTCATAGTTAACTTCTCAATTTATTTTCAAAATCCCTTGATTCTTGTTGAGTAGATTAAGGCATTATTTAAACTCAAAATTTACCCATTCTTAAGGGTAAATGTTCCTTGAGCATAAAGGGATGCGTTGATGGTTTTGAAAGTGCAATTCCACAAGCGAGCCCCACATGGGATTTTAACATAATTTTGGACCTGAATCATAAAAATGCAATATGGGTATTGTTGTTCTCGTATTAACGAGTAGATTATCATTTTTATAGTGTGGCATCATACGGAAGCTTCTTAAAAGGGGAAATTATTTATTTAGCAGATTTTATTTGGCTTTCTTGGCATCTAGGTAGGTTAGGCTTACCTTTCTCATAGATTGGGCTAAATTGTAGTATATTTATAATAATGTGCTAGAGTTGGTTGGGAATTAGGACTTTTGGTTATATTTAGACACACACGCAAGTGTACGCGGATCAGCCAAGTAATATAGTGGCCTTAAAGAAAGCCAAGTATTGATCCCATAAGGACTAGTGTTAAGAAATTATTCAAGACTAGTTCAACTATTAATATTAGACAAGTGCAAACGTAACTACAAGATTTTGAGAGTTATAGCTAAGTGTAAACTAAAACAATGCAATAATTTAAATGTTTTGAAAAATTATGGGGGAAACCCTAGGTTTAAGGCTCTATGAACAATCATACTCAGCTATATAACATCATTAATTAAGTTAATTATCTTGGTTGTTGGTTCACGGGATTGATACTATGACTATGGTCTTCTGAACCCAACTATCAAACTTAGCCCCATAACTACATCATTGAGCGGATATACAAGGACTAAATTAAATTCATTCTTAATTCATCCCATAATTGAACCAAATGGGGAACTTAGGTATATTCTTATCCTAATTGCAAATTGTCACTTCATTCAATTGAAAGATTATGATCCTATTTCATCTATCCCACGTTCTATTCTATTGTTTCTCCTTTTGAACTCATATAGAATTAAGCATGTATTCTAAGGGTAAAGAATCCTTAAAATAGTGATAAGAAGTATATAAGAATAACAAATAAATATAAATAACCCAAACCAACTCAATTCCTAGCAAGGGTAATCATGTTCTTGGCCTGAACCCCGGAAAAGGGTGTCTAGCCACTCATGGACATACGCGTCATCACAACAGATGAATTCATGTTATAATCCATAAATAAACTAAAGTAAAGGAATTAAAAACTTAGATGAATTAAAACCTAATTGAATACTTATCAAGTGTATTTCAAAGACGCAAGGTTGCCCCAGGGTGTTTGCAATAGTGTTTAAGTGTCCTATTTATAATAGGAACAAAATTGCCGAATTGAACTTAGCCTGCATGTCACACCCTTATCGAGTAGGATAGGGTCTGTGGCATGGTAAAATAGTGGAGGGAACTAGAAAAAACATCTTGAAATGCATCTGATGGTGTTTCATGCCAATATTACACCATCTATGCAGCGTGGCACGCGTGTCCAAAAAGTCCAGATTTCGTCAAGCTTAGTCCAATGCATTTGTCCTACAAGTCCAAGCTTTGTGGTGACTTTTACTCTTGTTTTCCAGCTTGTATATGATCCATTTATATTCTTGATAAACTCACCAAGAATCCTATAACATCAAACACCACAACTTAGAGTTCATAACAACATACAATCCAACATAATGAACTAGAAAGGGACATCACTCAAGCTAAGAGTACTAATTTTTGCGTTAGAACTTTAAGTTGGTGTTTTGACTCAAAACTCATTGGGAAAACACCTTAAACACTACAAACACATAACTCAACACTTATATTCTCATTTAACCAGATACTAACTCAATAATCACAAAATAAGTCTTCAAAACTAAGCCAATTTGGTGTAGATAACAACACTTAGGTGCATAAATCCACTTAGGATCATCACCCCACACTTAAAGACTTGTTCATCCTCAAACAACTCTTAACTTAAGCATAATCATGAGAAGACTCCAATACTACTACTACAAGCAATATTCTAAAGCTAGCATTACACTAACTACATAGATAGCAAGTACCACAACAAGCATGTCATATCTAATTAGAAGCTCAAGAACACTACTTTGAAACATCCTAGCCTCAAGAATTGAATTACCAAGTTGGAAAACTCATGCATATTACTTAATCACCAAGTTCATACAAGTTACCCAACTATCATTAAACATATGCCTTCACCACAAGAGAGCTACCCATAATCACTTACATAGATGCAGTTATCACTAGAATGGGTACAAGAATCAAATTAAGCTCAATCTCACAAAGAATTCACAAGTTACACAAAATGAACCATAGGCTTTCCCTTAGTGTAGTACTCCACTAATATAAGAATGTTGACTCTTAGGATCACTTAGGACTTTGAGGGTTGTAATGTAGGCTAAGGGAAAGGCAGGAACTATTTTGGCCAGTAGTAGTGACTATCTTCCCTGAGCGCATTAATACATCACACATACATTAAGATCAATCTCTAAACAACGACACTTTTGACCACCTCTTCCTTCCCAATCTCATTTGTTTTGCCCCATATCATTAAGCTAATTCACAATTATTATAGAGGGAGTATTCTTCATCAACTCATGGTTAAATTCTAGCACAATTTCTCCCTTTTTCATTACACCATGCATCACTTTTTTAACACTAATAGCTACTTTTGGGGGCTTCACGTTCACTTTAACCCTACTTATTTCTTAATCCTTAACGAAATTAATTTTCAACTAAAGCTCTTAGGAGCTTTGGATCAATTTAAGGTTAATCAAAAAATGGGAACACGCTACATATGAGGCTTCCAAAGAATATAGGCTAAAGCCACAATGGGGCTAACTAGGATTATGCACAAGGGTAGATAAAAGAGAAGGTATATGAAATATGGCTAACAAAGAAATCCCTATATCATCTCATAAAACCACATTCTTTATTTCACTTCACACATACACCAGGCAAGTTCTAGACATCAACATGAAACAAGGAATACACCAAACCTTACTCACATATGGCACATTCTCAAATCAAATAGGATCATCATAGACTCTAAAATAAGCAACCATATGACTTTAGAATTAAACCAAAAACACACAAGAGTAATAAACCTAAGCCTAAGAGTCTCAAAAGTAGTCATTCATCACCAACAATATGCTTTTAAATATAAAACCACTTGCGTCATGCAATCATACTTAGCACCAACTAGAAAATATCACTTATCTAACACAAGAATTTAAAATTTACTCATAAAAAGAAAAAGAATATTGGGTTCAAAGGGTGCCCCTGTGGAAAAGAACCAAAAAGAAGAACCACGGGGTGGGTGAAGTGCGAACCTTCTAACTCACACCAAAAAAGTGAAAATATTTTTGTAATTTTTTAAAATTTACCCAAAAACTAGAAAACAACTAAGATTAAGATCCTATAGCATCACGTCACCCGAAACTATGAGAATTTCCCCACCTCACACTTTAAAATCTAATTTGTCCCTAAAGTAAACTCAAAAGTAAATATATAGATATTACCTAAGACCTCTAGGCCTAGTTATTAGCATTTTTTTAACATCAAGAAGGTTTGAGGACCCCACACCCAGTCTTTGCCATGCTCCTCAGCTCAGGTTTTCGGTACTTAGACTTCCCATCAACCTGTCACTCAACAAAAACAAAAACTATATGAAGTAAAAACCAAGAATACAAAAACAAATACCAACCTTAACTTGGATTGTTTCCCAAGTAGTGCCTATTTTAGTGTCACAACACAACCCATGATGTCTCTAAAACTATATCCTCCAAGAAGATACAATGCGGTCACTTTTAAATTACAGTAACCTAACAAGGTTGAGGTCGATCCCACAAGGAATAGGTAGAATCTATCTCTCAAAGTTTCTAAAGTATCCGAAAGTGTAGGAAAATAAAAGGGGGATTTTGTAGTAAACAGTAAAAGTAACAAGTTGTGAATACTTTTGGTTGTAAAAAATCTGAGACGAACACTAGGACTGTATTCCCCTGGCTTTCTAAATCAGTAGGTTTCACGTGCTTAATCCAACTATCTCACTACCACACATGTAGAATCTAACAAGATAATATTACCAATCGTCTTGTGAATACATTGGTAAATCTCACACTTTACCTTGTAAGTCTTAGGGTCTTGCCTTACTAATCCTTGTCTTTAATCCCAGTTTAACTATAACCTTATGGGTATCAAGTTATTAGATAAGTGTTGATAGCCTCGAATCACTATTGTAATCCTCTTTTCCTAATCTCAATCTCTCTTGTAAAGATGATCTCGAATACAGGTAGGTTATTAGAGTTGGACACCACTAAGAAAGAAATTAAATTGAAGAAGATCACAATGAAAGTATAAATAGTCATCCAGAAGAATCCTACACGTCTCTACTTTATTATTCTATCAGGGTTCCTACAACCCTAGCTAAAGGAATTAACTGCTCATAGTTGTGAAATAAAACATAGACTTCAATAGAGAAAACATATGAATAATCTCATAAATAATTAACAAAAAAATCCAAAGTCTCGAATGAATTTACTAACCAAAAACTAAGAACAAAGAGAATTAAAATATCAAAAGTCAATCTTGAAATCAAAATATGTTTGTAAGAGTATAAAGTGCATAAACTATTACAAGAATATCCAATAGGTATTTATAGTTTCTCAAAAAACAAAGAAAACCTAACAAAAACAAAATAGGAAAATAAAGTGGGCAGTGACTACGCCTCAAGAAACGAGTCGTCTGGACTGACGACGACTCATCGTCAGCCCCATTGTCTCTATTCTATGCTCAGTGATAATAAATCGTGGTCAGAAAATATGATTCATTGGCTAGAATCGTTGTCACTCTAGTGAATTTTCACCTTTTAGGACTTTTTGTCTACTCTCAGAACGACTAGTCACTATGAGTCATAACCTATCATAATGAGTCGTGGTCAACCTCAAAAGTAATTTTAGAGTCAGCTGCCTTTACTGTTGTGCCATGACTTGGGATGCGAGTTGAATAGTCACATAATGGCCGATAGTTCAGTCAGTACCTTTTATTTTTAGACTTTTTCTATTTTTTATCCAATTCACTTCCAACCTATTTCCCTGCAACATACACATACAAATATCATATCTAAGAAAATGGCCTAAGCATTTGCATCTTTTCATAGTTTTAAGCATCGAAAGTGCGATGAACCCATGGCACATCAACACCCTCAACATAGAACGTTTGCATGTCCACAAGGAACAAAAACACAACCAAACATAATGAATAACCAAGAAAAGCCTAAGATATCTATGGTAAACATTACGTCTTTTTGTTATAACTTTTCAAACCCAACTATGTGAATCAATGAAACAAACCAATGTGACATAAGGAAATCAAGTTATGACATTACATTAGCAACAAACAATCATGCATATATACAAACTACACTGCCCGAACAAGTAAGTAGCTAGCAATACAACCCAAATGCCCTCACAATAAAGAAGTCCCACTTATTTAGATAAATTATACATGTTAATATAGGGACATTCACAAGACACTCACACTCACAAAGAAGTTCCCACAATGTGCACTGAATACCATAGGCTTGCCCTTGTTTCTTTACCTTAGTGTTCAAACATTCGGGTTAGGATCACTATAGGATTTTACACTGCTTATAATGTAGGCTTGGGGTTGGTATGGTATATTTGGAAATTTTAGTTACTACGCCTCCTTGGTACTACAATTACATTAGGGGTCCACTTTATCAAGTTGCTTTTTCTTTTATTCCACCCTTATTTCTCCTTTTTTTCCTTTTATTACTTATTCTGGCTAGGTGTAGTTTCTTTTATTCTTTTTTCTTTTCTTTTTTACCATTTTCTTGACTTTTTTCTTTCTTTTTCTACCATACCCAACCCTACTTTCTTTTCTTCTATTTAAACCCTTCTTCAAACCCACTTCTAATCATGCACCTCTATGATAGCCACCCTCAACTTAGGTTATTTGATTGAGTAAAGGTGAACAATGTCAAGGAGGACTTGGGACAAAATAGGCTCATTGTAACTCAAATAGGAAGGTGAAAGGTAAAACAAGAAAAATAGTGCATAAAGGCTCAAAAAGGAATCAAGGGATTACTTATTCATATTTGGTAGGTCATTTGGCTAAAAGTGGACTAATATTAAGAATGGTACCCTATAAATCTAGGTAAGACTAATCGGGCAAGGTTTAAATTCCATACACAAAGGGAACTAAGTGGAATCCCACACATACATAGCACAAAGATGCATCACAAACTACTAGCTATTCGATTCATGCAAATGTTAGCTATGATTATTATTTTCCTAATTCTAATTCCATAACAAGAAACACAATGGTCACATATGTATACATCACTTAATTTAAAAACACACTTTTTTGGATGGGTATTATTTTTCTCAAAAACAATTTAAGCACAGTCAAATAAAATACATCAACTACCTTAGGTACTTATTTTTCTCTTAGTTAAACAAACACACAACACAATACAAAAAAAAAACACAACACGGTTGTGGAACACCCCTACCCCCAACTAAAGTATAGGCACTATCCTCAGTGTATTTTTAAATTAAAAATAAGGAATGAGGACATACATGGATGCACTAGGCACCAACTCATAAAGTCTCAGTGTGGGGGGCACCGAATTAGCCCTACTCTCTTCAATAGTGGTCCTAGTGGCGACTGGAAGTCTCACATCAGTAATGGAACCGATGGTGTTTGGTGTGCTCAATGGTACCTCTAGAGGCAGAGCGGTACTCCCAGTCAAATTTGTTACTGCTACAACTATCACACCAACCACTTGGGAGATAACATCTTATACCGCCATCTTGTGGACTCTTGTCTGGGGGTCTTGTGCAGACTAAACACTAGCCGCCTAGGCAACCTCCATATTTTTATCCTTTCTTCTCTTCCGCTTCTTAATCGATCTCTCACCACTTTCCCCCTTAGAACCAGGTCTTTTCCTTTGGTGCTCTAAATATTAAGCACCTCCTCCTTATAGATCTCCTTAATAATGGGGTAAGTTGCTAATTTCCTCATATGAATCTCCTCTATCATAGCCTGGAGCACGGCTAATTCCTTATGCATGCATGCCCGATCAAAAGATTTAATGCTCGATAGATTTAGGTTAATCCGTTGCTCAAACCTGTTTAATCGGGTTTGCGTGCCTCAAATCTCACTTTGGATATCCTTCTTCACCCATGGTTATGCCACCTATTCAATATTTATCACTCTTTGCTCTAATATCCTTAATATTTTTAGCACATCAGTCAAAAAGTCCTATGGGACTAGATCATAACCTGTAGGGGCTAGCCTGGATTAGAATGGCCTCACAATAAGAGGTGGGGTCAGTGTTTGAGAAGTTCCAGTTGCATCTATCAAGGCCTGAGGCTCAGACTAGGCAGTCTCATTAGGGGTATCACCAACATCGATGAACCCCAGAGTATTGATATCATGCCCTCTAGCCTAAAATGCTTTCCTAAGTAAAGTAGCCCCCACTTTTGCCTTTGATATGAGGTTAGCGAAATCTTATATTAAACCCAAATCAGTGGTCCTACAAACCTAAAAAAATTAATCCACACTTGGGATATCTTGCATAACCTAATTTAAAGATAGCTACATCAATATGCATGGTAAGGCTAAGTCTATCCATGCTCACTGCTTAGTCATAAATCTTCAAATCTATAATCTTAGCTAGGTCGATCTCCCAGCCCTCCATGATGCTCACAATTAGGGTGATTCAGTTAATACTGAGCATATTATCCCCATTTGTGGGACTCAAATGATGTCGCACCAACGTCCACCACGCCTTCGCCAAACAATTTAGCATACCCTTTGTAATCTATATCGAAGGTCCAACCACCCAAGGAGTCTTCTCCTATATCATAGAAACAATCCCGGCTATCCACTGGAAGTGAGTAAACTTATCTTCTAAACTAATATATTTTGTTTTAACTTTATGTTTTTCATCCATGTGGTGATCAATCTCAATAGTGTTGGCCAGCAACTAGAAATTTGGACCATGCAGGAACCTAGAGATAGTCTATGTTGAGATGTTCACCCGAACACCTCTGATCATAACTGCAACCAAGGGATCATCACCCTTCCACAAACGCCCCTATTGATAAATCCTCTTTAACTCCATCTGATATTTAGCATAAAACTCCCTTACCAATGTTTGGTTATACCCCTATTGGTTAACGATGGGCACCGAGGCAGTCTCTATCTATAAAGGTTCAGCAGGTAGGAAAGGAGGTGGTATATTAACTATGTTATCACTATATTGGCTCTCCTTCTCCTTATTTTTTGATCTCTTATTCTTAAATTACGCATTCTCTGACCTACTATCTACATCATCACCTTCTTCGTCCTCATCCTCAGGGCTAGAATCTGACTACCGTCCTCTTTAGATTGGGACTGTGAGTATGATAGTGATTGTTTAGGATTCTTCATCCTTGGACTAGTGGGTAGAGGTAAATCTTCTATATAAGAAGATTTATATCCCATAGATAGGCTCTTTCTTGGTTCCATCTCCCTCTCAAGAAGATATTCTTTGATTAAGCCACTTGACTCATCGCCAGTGGCTTTATCCCTGAGATAACGAGTAGGGGGTGGGCTTGCTTCTTTGGTGTTTTCTTCTTGGTTGAATAGTTCTTGGACGTCATTGGTACCTATGAAAGCAGACACGTTAGTTAATCTTTGGAAAAGAAAAGGAAAACAAAAAAATAAACAAGTGTACATTAGTTGTTGGGTACCCTACAAGTCAAGATACAGCTCATTGCTAGAGGATATGAGTCATACTGAGACTCATAGGATGAACGGAGATATATGGATCATGTACTGGTCAGTCTAGGAGTCCTTTTAGCGAGTTATTGGGTTAGACAATAACTAATCACCAACGCTCGTAGTCTGACCATAAACGTTTAAGGAACTCCCCTTTCCAGTCACTATGAGTATACATTACGAGTTATATAGTGAACCAACGACTCACAGTGTGAGTTGTGGTATGACCAGAAACCAAACTCCTCTTTACACCCATGTTCTCAGTAGAAACAAGTTACGTAATGACTTATTGGGTGACCCTACGAGTCGTTATGAGTCACGTAGCTACTATTTACATGGATATTTAGAGGGTTGAGTCATGATTTTCTCATAGCCAACAGGTACTCTGACTTCCGCATGGGTTTCACTATTACAATATACTCCTAATGCATCCCCACATCCAGTTTTAAGTACAAAACTCATTTACCCCCATTTCTTTTGTATTCATCATATTTCTCAAGAGTAAGGATCATGGGTTTTCACCCTATGCATACAATTTACCAAGGACTCCAAGCAATGTCTAACCTAATTAGAATAAATTTAATAGATAAAACATTAAAGCATCGATTACTTACTTGAATAAACTTTGCTTAGATCCTTTAACAAGTTTTGAATTTTGTTGCTGTAGTTCTTGAGAGACATACTTTTTAGGAGATTGCAATTTGATTATGATGATAAGGGATGAACTTAGAGTATATTTTAAGAGTGGTTGGATGATTCTGGGAATGGGGAAAGTCTCGGATGTTTAAAATGGAAGGAGAATCGATTATGGGACTTTATTTCCTTTTATTTTGTCTGTTTTAGGTTGAGTCGACATATTGGACCCGCAATGTCAATACCAACAATGAGTAATTGTAATGACTCATAGCCATTTTCTACAAGTCATAGAATCTCTCTGTTAGGACTGGAACCTTGCCTGTATTCTCCAGTCATAACGACTCAATGTGACGAGTCACAATAACTCATTTTAAGAGTTGTTATGACTCAGAGAAAACTTACCTGAGATGACCTGGGCTTCTTCTCCCTAAGACTTTGGTGACGAGTCGTATGGTGACCTTACAACTCATATGTTCCCCCGTAGGTTCGTAGCACTAAAATATTTTCTGGTCTTTTTCTGCAATCTTCATCCCTACGCACTGAACATATAAGTTACCCTATAATGTAATAAGTAAAAAACATGGGTTGCCTCCTACGCAACACTTGATTTAACGTCGCGACATGATGTGGCTAGGTTGGGTACTCAAAGTTCACCAACCAGCCTACGAATTACCTCTCATGCAGTGCCTAATTTAACATCATGGCACGATGCAATTGCCTTGGTAACTCACACTTTTCCAAGTATCATGTACACACATACTTTTACCTTATCGGGTTTCCATATAGTGCTTTCATTCACTGCCCATTCACCTTGAACGAGGCATCACCATCATGTTCCAACTTAATAGAACCATGCAGGAATACCCAAACCACGATGAAGGATCCGTATGACCTAAACTTGAACTTTTTAGGGAACAACCGAAGTCTTGAATTATACAACATGACCAAATCACCAAGCTCAAACACTTTTTTTTTGAATTTTCTTGTCATGATACAGCTTCATCTTTTCTTTGTATAAAGCAGAAATCTTATAACCACTGAGCCAAAATTCATCCAACTGATTCATGCCACTCTAAATTAAGCTTTTTCAATTCACGTAGTACTTTGTGCTCAAGTTCAACCGACAAGTGGTATGCCTTGTTGCACACAAGATGATATGGAGAGTCCCCTCATATTTTTTTAGCAGGGCATTGAGAACAAGATTGTAGAAGTGAGACCCACCATCACTAATAATAACACATGGAATTCCAAATCGAGAAAATGTGTTTTTTTCACGAATACGATGAAACTTTGACCCTCATTACTGGGAAGTGCAACTGCCTCCACCCATTTGGAAACATAGTTGTCTGTCACTAGAATGCACTTAATCCCATAAGAGCTCACAAATGGACTCATGAAATCAATCCCCCATACATCAAACAACTCAAACTCTAAGATTGGTATCATGGGGAGATGTTTTTGAGAGATAGCAAAATTTTTTAGGCTATATGGGTACCACCATGATGACCCCCAACTGGTGACGAAAGATAAGCCTCAATGATGCTCATCATTGCCACTATAGGAATACATCTATTAATAACCCCATTCATACAAATTTAAAAGACATAAGGCTCATCACAAAAAAAATTTCTCACCTTATGCATGAACTGCTTTCTCTGTTCGAATAAAAACTTTTTTTGAACAAGCTCACTTACCAAAAAGTTGGAAAATTCAATGAACTAGGGGATTAAGTCTTCAAATACTGCCAAGACTTGCTTATCTAAAAAAGTATCATTTATGTCAAGCTCATCTCATAACTTCTGCATATCCTCCCCCTCAAGGCGAGACAAGTGATCAGCAACTTTGTTTTCAGTGCCCTTACGATCTTTTACCTTAAAGTTATATTCTTAAAAAATGAGGATCAAATGTATCAACTTGGGTTTAACATCATTTTTCGACACTAGACACCTCAAAGTTGCATGATTTGTGTGAACTATGACATTGGTCCCTATTAAATAGGATCAAAATTTGTCAAAGGCAAAAACTGTCACAAGCAACTCCTGCTCAGTGACTGGATAGTTCTTCTATGTGGGGTTTAATTCTTTTTGGCATAATAGATCAGGTGAAGGGTTTCATTACGTCTTTGGCCAAAGACAGCACCCAAAACCACTTTGCTAGCATCACACATAACCATAAATAGTAAAGACCAATCAGGGGACACAATAATAGGATTTGAGATCAACCGCTCTTTAAGGCACTCAAAGGTCTTGAGACATGCCTCATCGAATAAAAATATAACCTCCTTATCTAAATTCTTGTATAAAGGATTAGCAATTTTAGAGAAATCCTTGAAGAACCTCCTATAAAAGTCAGTATGACCCAAAAAGTTTTGGATACTTTAAATTGAGACTGGTGGATGTAATTTTTCAATTGCCTCAATCTTTCCTCTATCCACCTCAATACCCCATTTTGAGATTTTAGAACTAAGTACAATACCGTCCATCACTATAAAATGGCATTTTTCCCAATTAAGCACTAGATTACACTTCTTACATCTTTGGAGTGCGCTGGCCAAAGATCCAAACAATCATCAAAGAAGTCCCCAATAATTGGAAAGTCATACATGAATACCTCTGTAGTGTCCTCCACCATGTCAAAAAATATAGACATCATACATCTGTAAAAGGTGGCAAGAACATTACAAAGTTCGAATGACATTCGCTTGAATGCAAAAATTCCAATAAGGGCAAGTAAAAGTAGTCTTTTCCTAGTCCTCTGGAGTAATAGAAATCTCATTGTATTCTGCGTACCCATCAAGAAATCTATACCAACCCCTGACTAATAATCGGTCAAGCATCTGATCCATGAAAGGCATAGGAAAATGGTCCTTTCAATTCCAAGTATTCAGTTTCTTGTAATCTATGCATACTCCACATCTAGTGAAAGATCTCATGGGTACCAATTCATTCTTCTCATTAGGGACCACAATAATATCACCCTTCTTAGGCATATATTGAAACAAGTTGAATCACTTGTTATCTGCACTGGGGTAAACTACTCCAGCATTTAGCCACTTGATGATTTTTTTCCTTACTACCTTCTGTATAGAAGTATTTAACCGACATTGATGCTCAATGTTGGGTACACAATTCTGCTCAAGCTGTATCTTATGAGAGCAAATATCTGGTAGGATTCCCACAATATCTATAATAGTCTATCCTATGGCCCTCTTGAACCTCTGCAGTAGTGAAATCTATGCTTTAACCTATATCTCTAATAAGTTAGCAACAATAATGAATGACAAGGTATTTTTGGCCCCAAAAATGCATAACATAAGTGAGATAGAAGTTTCAATTCCAAAATTGGTGTCTCCTTAATAGATGGTTGAGCTAGAGGAATGGCTCTATTATTCATATCAAGATCCATCTTCTTTATAACATAATTATAAGAACCTCTATCATACAACACGCTTATCATCTCATCATACTCATCGATGCCATTGCTGTCAAAGTTCATAATAACATCTGCTAATGCCTCAACCCCAAGTCTCTCTTCATTAGGCACAGTTGTTGCATCATCAGCAATAGTGTCAATCACAGACAAAATTCGCATATCCTTTGCCTATCATATAGACTGACACCCATTAAAAGTAACCTACCTATCATTGAATCTAAACTTCATCTGCCCTATCTCCACGTCAACCAAGGCCTACCCATAGCTAGGAAAGGCCTTCTCAAGTTAATAAAGACATCAAAGTCCCCCTTATAGTCAAGGATTATAAAATCAATTGGGAATATAAGGGATGCCACCCTTACCAAAACATCACATACAATACCAACTAATTTATAAATAGTTTGGTCAACTATCAATAACCTCATGGATGTAGGATTGGATGTCCCAAACCCCAACTGCTTATATACTACTAATGGCATCATATTGATACTAGCTCCTAAATCACATAAAGCTTGAGAGAAGTTAAAGGACCCAATGGTACATGGAATAGTAAATACTTTGGGGTCATTTTTATTATTAACTAACAATTGAGAAGCGATGACATTGCAATGATGAATATTATCAGTAGGATCAAAACTTATTATTTTCTTTCTAATAACCAAATCCTTCATGAACTTAGCATAGCCAGACATTTTCTTCAATGCCTCAATAAGAAAAATATTAATAGACAGTTCTTTCAGTATCAACAGAAACTTCTAATATTTCTTTTAATTTTATTTCTTCTTTAATCTCTAAGTAAAAAGAGGGGGAGGTAATGGAATTTCTTCAACACTGGCTTGACTAACTTCCCCTTTTCTTTATCTTTCTCAACACTTTTATCAACATATGTTAATTTTTGTAATGAATCCCCACTAGTCACCAAATTTTTAGATTCCGCTTCAGGTGCCTATTTGTATGAACAACATTATTCCTAGCTTCATCAATAACAGCTATGGGAGAAACCATGGTGACCTTACCACTTTGAGTGGTGATGGCTAAATAGTGACTATCATTCTTAGGATTGTACATCATATTACTAAAAAGGGTGTTTGATTAATGTGGACTAAAGGTTGCTGACATCTATCCAAATTGTTGCTCTAACTATTTGATTACAGTAGCATATGATTCTACTTTCTGTGTCAAACCTAAAATATCTACCTTAATCTCCTTAAGGCAACTCTGTTGACTTTCTTAACCCTTTACTAGCTTGAACAACATAAACTTCATCCTTTATTCAGTGTCATAGTTCCTCGGTGGAACATGTGCACCATTCTTTTCCTTGTAATCATCTTTATGTCTCTAGTCACTATCTCTCTCTCTCTCTGCTTTGATTCGGTATCCATCCCCTTAGTAGTTCTGATCTTAATTCCTTGCATCGAGTTCCAATTGTCTTGATCAGACAATTGGCCCTTGGCTTATAAACCTTCCAACTCTCTATCTAGATACTTTGCCTCTTCATCCATATTAAAATCATATGACCTAGAGGCTTTTCATTATTAGCTCATGGTATTTATCTTCTCAAAACTCATCATTGCAATCTACTTTGTCAGTAACCCAATCTCTGTCCTCAGCTATATAACATCCTAAAGCCACTAAATTATCTCTAATTCTATGCTCACTAGAAGCCCTAATAGCATAAATATCAGTGCCTCTCTTTACCTCCTATATATATCACCCTCGATTGGTAAGGAAGATCTGATGTAATATTTTTTATGCTACCTCCCAACGCAGGTGCATGAACATTTTGCCAATAATAGTATCCTTCATATCTTTGAAATTGGTATTTAGGGCTTGATAGAATATTCCAAGTAAGTTCCTTTTCATAATTCTATTATTAGGCACCATCATCAAATTTTTCTTAAGCCAAAACCATGCCTCATACATTGATTCAGAATGTAATTGCCTTAAAGTATAGATCTCATCTTCAACTATAACATTCAGGACAAAATAAAGAAATGTTCAAAAAACTATTTCTATAACTCGTTCCAAGTAGTAATAGACCCACGAGGTAGTTACCCTAACCGTAATATCACTTCACTATCTAGAGAGAATGAGAATGACCTAAGTCATAGTGCTTCCTAATCTACCCCAAGTATAGTATATGAAGTGTAAATTCCAATAAAATTGATGAGATGTATATTTGCGTTATCAATTGACAAGCCAGCAAATGTACCTTTCAGATTTAACAACTGGATCATAGCATTAGTAATATCAAACTTCATACCCGAGAGAGATACAGGAGGAATGATAGATCTTATCTAGGTAGGCTCAACATATCCCGTGTCTTCCTCAGGATCATCATATGGTGGTAAGTACTAATAGGCTGGGAGTACTTGGCTCTACCCCTTCGACCTATATCTTTGTTTTCATTGAGTTCTGTGATACTGTTGTTCCTGTCTTGATTTTTCTACATCTTAAGCTACACGATGGGTAGCCTTATCATATCTTCTCTCATTATTCTCTTCTAGTAACTATTTAGTGGTCTACTTTACTGCCTTATGAAGAGGTTGAGGAGGCAAAACTAGGGGATCATCATGAGGTATCTCATGATAAACGTCTCAATCATGTTGTGCCATCTTATAATTTTATTTAAAGATTATTCTAGCTCTAGATCAAATAGTATTAAGAGATTTCCTTGAGTTTTACTACTGGGCATACATCGACGTACACCTATACATCTGTACTCGTATTACCCAGCAGCGACACTAAAATTTGATGTTGCCCAAACTATACCCTCCAAAAAGATAAAATGCGGTCGCTGTTAAATTGTAGTAACCCAACTAGGTTGGGGTTGATCCCACAAGGAATAGGTCAAATTTGTCTCTCAAACTTGCTGAAGTAGTTGGAAGTGCAAGAAAATAAATGAGGGATTTTGTAGTAAATGGTAACATTAATATGTTGTGAAGGCTTTTGGTTGTAAACAGTCTAAGACGAGGACTAGGACTATGTTCCCCTAGCTTTCTAACTTAGTATATTTCACATTCTTAATCCAACTATCTCGCTGCCACACATGCAAATTTTGACAAGCTAGGTATTACTAACCATCTTTGGTATGCATTGGTAATTCTCACCCTTTATCTTGTGAGTCTCAGGGTGTCACCTTACTAACTATTGTCTATGATCACAGTTTAACTCTGACTGTGTGGGTCTCAAGTTATTAGACGAGGGTTGATAGCCTTAAATCACTACTGTAATCCCCTTTTCCCAATCTCAATCTCTCTTGTGAAGATGATCTTAAATAGAGGGAGGGTCTTAGAGTTGGCCACTACAAGGAAAAAAATTAAACTTAAGAAGATTACAATATAAGTATAAACAATGATTAAAAAGAACCTCACATATCCCCTACTTTATTATTCTGTCAGGGTTCCCATAACCTTAGCTAAGGAAATGAGCTGCTCATTGTTGCAAAATAATCCTTGAATTCAATAGAAAAAACATATGAATAATATTACATATAATTTACGAAGAAAACCCAAAGTCTCAAATTAATTAATCATTCAAAAACTAAGAACAAAGAGAATTACAAGATCAAAAGTCAATCATGAAATCAAAATATGTTTGTAAAAGTATAAGGATCGTAAGCTATTACAAGAATATCCAATAGATATTTATAGTTTCTTAAAATAACAAAGAAAACCTAATCAAAACAAAATAGGAAAATAATGTCGGCAGTGGCTATGCCTCAGGGAACGAGTAGTCTGGACTGACGACGACTCATCGTAATCCTCATTGTCTCTATTCTGGACTTAGTGATAATGACTTATAGTCAGACACTATAAGTCATTGGCTTGACTCATTGTCACTCTAGTGGATTTTCACCATTCAGGACTTTTCCTCTGTTCTCAGAATGACTAGTCACTATGAATTGCACCCTCTTATAATGACTCGTAGTCATCCTCCATTTCCACTAGGGCTTTAACTTGGATTCCTTGGGACTTTCTACTAGTTATCTTAGAATGAATCACAACAGGACTCGTTTTCACTCCTAATAAGTCATGGTCAGCCTCAACTTCACTCCTAAAGTCTACAGCCTTCACTGTTATCACCATGACTTGGGCTACAAGTTGTATAGTCACATAATAACTTATAGTCCAATCAGTGCCTTTTATTTTTAGACTTCTTCTTTTATTATTTATCCAATTCACTTCAAACATATTTTCTTTACAACATACACACAAACACATAATATATCTAACAAAATAGCCAAAGTATTTGCATTTTTTCATAGTTTTAAGCATCAAAAGTGCCATAAACCCATGGTATATCAGCCCATCTTACAATGTCTCAACCATTTTCCTTCTTACTCTTTCTCATACTATGAGACCATCTTTTCACTCATTTCTAACCACTTAAGTATGGAATCTCAAGTTCAATAGCTTTCTCAATATTAGCCTTTTTAGCTCTTTCTCAACATTGTTAACTTCAAGCTTAAGAGGTGGTTTGGGTTACTCAATGAGATTATCCAAATATTTCATTATTTTTTTAGGCTCTACCACCCCATACTCATCCAATTTTATAGTGGTGATCATACATAAATGTTTTTAGTGAGATGGTGGACTGAGTGCTTTATAAACTTTCAAGACTACCTCTTTGTCATACAGTCTTATTTTAAGAGTGACATCTCTTAGATATATCAGTGCTCCTCCCATTTCAAAGAATGGATGTACCAGAATGCTTGGTACCCTATCATCTACATCATAATATAAAAGAATAAAGTCAATAGAGATAATATACTTGCCAACCTTTAGAGCATGTCCTCTATAATTCCTTTTGGATGGACTTGGGTTCTATTTGCCATTTGAATCACCACAGAGCATGGTCTCGGCTTCCCTAACCCAAGATTGTTCAACACTTATTGGGAAATCAAGTAAATACTTTCCCCTAAATTACTAAAAGCATGGACCACATTGCTATCACCAATTTGTATGGAGAGGGTGAAACTCTATGGGTCCTTAAGCTTTTGGGCATATTTTTCATCACCATAGAGTTGCATTCCTCTGTGAGTTCCACCATTTCAATGTCCTACATCTTAATCTTATTAGTCACCATATTCTTCAAGTACTTAGCATACTTAGGAATTCCCTGCAAAACATCTAAGGCAAATTAATGTGAAGTTCTTTGAATATGTCAAAGAGCTTCATAAAAAAGAATCCTCTTTGGCCTTTTTAATCCTCTATGGGAATGGTGGTGGTGGTCTTTCTTGCAGTTGCTCATCATCATTTTCTTTTAAGTATCATACTTTCCTAAATTATCAATATCTTTGCCTATAACTTGTTGTGGAACTAACTCTGGATCTACCTCCTTATTTGTCTTTGGGAGCCTGTCATTAAGCTTCTTACCACTCTTGAAAGTAATTGCCATAACTTGATTCAAAAGTTCATTATCACTTGGCAAACCACCTTGAGGCCTGTTATTTTATGATTGGGATAGTGGCCCCAACTGTTGCCCTAGATACTTTTGATCCACTTGCTGATATTTTATCTTAGCAGTTATTTCTTCTTGCTTGGCCAAGATCTTCTTTAAAGTTTCCTCAATGTTATTGGCTTGTGTATTATGTTGTTGCTAATGAAACTGCTGCTTATTACCCTAAGAGTAATTCGGTTGGCTCTACTACTTGTGGATGTAGGCATTACCATAATTTGGCTTTTGAGCCTTGCCTACAAAGTTCACAGATTCTGGATTTGCTGCACATAAGTCTATAGAATGACCACTGTGGCCATAAACCTCACACCATAATGGAGCCTATTGTACCATATTCACCTAAGCCTGAGACTGATGCACACCTAACTTGCTGAATTGAGACATCATCAATACTGCCTATCAGACAATTGGGTGGATAGAGTTGTGATACTATCCACTTCAATCATGTCTACAACTGTCATGAAATGAGACTACCCCTAGTCATAACATGGTGCCTATGGTCACAAGTGACTCTAAGTTAACCCATGGTCTAGCATGCACTTAGAAACTAAACAAAATATTCAAAATACTAGGCGGAAGCTAACTAAAATAACTGGTGAAAATCATAATAATGTAAAACTGAATATCAATCAAAGCTAGAAATAGAGCTGTCAGACAACTTAAAAACCTAAAGATCAAAACATCCATCTAAAAACCTCTAAATAAGATGAGTTATTGGGACAAACCCCTAACTAACTCTAACCGACTAAAATAAAATAGGTTGTATGAAAATAAATATTTAAAAGTTGTCCCTCGCGTGATGAGTACTCACCAATGTCTGTTGCTGAGTATGATGCAGGAATGGGATAAGTATGGTTCGAATACTAAGCGTTCAAACCTATATTATGAGACAATGTAGCATAGGAAAGTATCTGATTAGTACTTTGAATGTACTGAGTATGTGATATGAGAAACTAGCTAACATAAACTAAATATAAATATATTAACATGAAAACTAAATGTAAAACCAAATATAACCATGTGCTAGATAGGAAAACTTATTACTGAATAACTAAATACTTGGTAAAGAAAACTTGAACTAAACATAAACTAAAAATTAACTGAGGACTTTGGAAGAAAACAATAACCGACATACCCCAATCTGAGAAAAATCGGGGTCCAACCTGTGACCCCAGTTGGAAGGGTGCTAGTACCTTACCAGGGGTACCAACAATGTCTGGTGTAGATCCATAAAACTAATGTGCGAAGGACTAGGGCATCTATCATAACTTCCAGGTAACCCCTTACAACCTATGGTGATGTCATAGTTCTAGAACTTAGGAACTTCTACTATAGGTCAGTCCTTAACTAGCGGGTGAGCCTTCATCCTTGGATTTGCTAAGTGCTAAGAACCACTCCCAATTGAATGACACTAAAAACTGGTATATATATATATGTTTTTTGTGTGTTAGTGTTTGTACGCGCACGCTCAATATAGTGATGTCGGGAAAATAGCAACATATGCATAATCTGAAGTGACCAAAATATGCCAATTGGTTCATGTATGAAATCCTAGGTATCGTCTGTTCATAACCCACAAGCTTTGTTTAATGCAACTAAATATGATGATAATTATAAATCTAATCATAGTAAAGAATTTTATAAACATATCCCAAACTCAACAATTTATCAATAATAGGGAAATTCATGATTTTTGAACATGAAAGATGTAATTCATTTGGGAAGACATGTATTCATAGTATAATTACAATGTCAATTAAGTAAATTAAAGAAAACTTCATATTTGACATAGAACCTAACTTGAGAGGAAAGTAAATTTGAAGATTTGGAAGCTTTTTGGGACTCAAAGGGTGGAAAGTACCCATTAATAAAACCCTACTTACCTAAAGTGCAAGCCTCGAAGAAATCCTTCAGAAATTAGAGCTTGTTCTTGACAAAACCCCTAACTTGCTTTGGAGAAGAGAGAAATTGCTTTTTTTGGCTAAGTGTAATGACTTTGGATTTTATGAGGTTTTAGGGTAAATTTAAACCTCAATAACTGATGTTGGAGTGCCTAAACAATGTGGCTTTAGGATTAAAAGAAGGGAATTTACCAAAACGTCCTTTTAAAATCATGTAGAAAATTATTGGTTCCAGTCGTAACGACTCAGGAAAAGACTTGTTATGACCGTTCATGAGTCATGGTCTGGATTCGTGACCTGGGGGATCTAATCCTTGGGTCCTTACTGTTCTAAGAATGACTTCCACCCTGACAGCTCATAAGGTCTGATCATAGGTCCACCTAACGACTCATTAGGACTGATAATGAGTCATTGGATGGACTCATCACCATAGGGACAAATTTTTAGGGTACCTAAAGTTCATAGCAATGACTCCACACAACAAATCGTTACATCTAGTAATGGGTCATTGCCTGAGTCATTGTCACTAACAGTTTGACATACCCTTAGGAAAATTTTCATAAGTTTTTGCCATAATATCAGATTAAGGCGAGATTTATTGCATCGGAAACCTAATTTAATGGCCTATCTAGTGATGAGTCTAGAGCTGAAAAGTTAGGGAATTAGAATATCGCCCCTTGGGATAATTCATCCTCGAATGAAACTAACTAAGCTAAGAGCCTAGGGAAAGGCTAAAATTTTGCACTGAACACTTATGATCTGAATTATGAACTGATATCTGAATTTATGAATGGAACATGAATTGAACTGGACTCATAAATGCATGTTATGACATAAAGATTGCTGAGATAGAAATGAAAAAATAAAATAATCAAAGGAAACTATTACCTCAAATTGGAATTGGGTTTGAAGAATAAAGGTGGGGGTACTTGTTCATCATATAACCCTCCGCTTCATAAGTAGCTCTCTCAACTGACTAGTTTCTCCACAAAACCTTTACTAAAGCGACCTCTTTATTCCTCAACCTACAAACCTGGCGATCAAGGATCTCAACTGGGATCTTTTCAGAAGGGAGTCTACTTTCCTCACTAATCCTTTCTGAAAGGACTATGAATACAGGGTCACCAATGTATTTCTTCAAAAAGGAGACATGGAAGACTGGATGCACTGATGCCAACTCTATAAGAAATCCTAACTCATAGGCTACCTTACCATAATGACTCAAAATTTTGTTAGGTCCAACATAGTGAGGACTGAGTTTTCCCTTCTTACTAAATCTCTTCATGCCTTTCATGGGAAAAATCTTAAAATAAATAGAATCATAAACTCAAGCTCCCTTCTTCTCACATCTATGTATGATTTTTAAAGACTTAGGGAAATTTTTAGCCTTTTTAGTTTATGAACTGAATCTAGTCCTATCAAAGAAGTTTCACCAACTTCCAACTAACCAATAGGAGACCTGTACCTCCTACTATAAAGAGCCTCAAATGGGGCTACCTAAATACTTGAGTAATAGCTATTATTAAAAGCAAACACAATCAACAGCAAGTGGTCATCCCAACTATACTTGAAATCAATCACACACGGCCTCAGTGTATCCTCTAAGGTCTGGATGGTCCTATCTGCCAGACCATCTTTTTTTGGGTGAAAATTTATATTGAGATGAACTTGGGTACCCAGACCCTTCTGAAAAGTCTTCCAAAATCGAAAGGTAAATTGGGTACCTCTATCAGAAATAATACTCAAAGGGACTCTATGCAACTTTACCAACTCCCTAATATAGATCATAGTATAATCTTCGGCTGAATCTAAAGTATTAACTAGCAAAAAATGAGTTGACTTAGTTATTTGGTCCATAATAATAAAAATAGAATCATGTTGACGACGAGTACGAGGAAACCCTATGATGAAGTCCATATTCATCACTTCCCACTTCAAAGTGGGGATGCTAAATTTCTTAATCATACCACTAGGCCTCTAGTAATCAACCTTAACTTTCTGGCAATTTGGATACTTAGCCACTGATGTTGGGTGTATTTATGCATTAGTTTCTAGACTATTTAGCTATGTTTTGAGGTGATTCATGGGCTTAATGTGTTTATAATGAGATAAATATGTATATAAGTGTCCATGTATGTGTTTACAATGCTTAATGATGTCTTTACATGAGTTTTGATTCAAATTGATCACTTAGAGTTCAATCGAGGAAATTAGTGTTACTAGCTTGAGCTAAGTGCGTGTCTAGTCTATCTCATTGGATTCTAGTGTGTTTTAAAGATTTATTAAGGTCATTTTTGTGTATTTATATGTGTAACAACTTTTTTGTAATGTTCAAAGTTCAATTGATTCATATCAAGAGTTGAAACAAAAAGTTGAAGATCAAGGAAACCAGCCTAGTCTTAGCTCGTGTTTTTGATTCACCGTTGAGGATGTTGTGTTGTTTTGAGCTCTAAATTTCTATGTTTAATTCTATATGATGCTTGGTGAATGGATTATAATGATATATGAAGGATATACAAGTTTTAAATTAAGTGGAAACAACTCGAAAAGGCTTGGAATGGATCAATAAAAGCGCGATTCAAAAACTTAACGCAATTTCGATACCTAAAATGTTTAGGGAGATTGGAGGTGTGTAAATTTTACAATGGTAATATGTGACATACCAAACAATTAATAAGGGGCCCAAAATTATGACCCACCACTTCATTATGGTCCTAATAGTGGTGGTCACTTACCGCAATGTAGTGAGCATAAAAATCAGGAAAAATATGCCCATCTAGAAAAGAATGATGTGAAAACCTAATCCCATTCAGTTTATGACTTGTCCACTATAAATATAACATGTTAAAACACATCTTGGAGAATCTTGGAACACCCTAGATTGATTGGAACAACATTGTAGGCTTTTAGAACTTCGTTTTAGGTTTTATATTCTTTATTTTTAGTTTTATTATTGTTTTAATCATTCATACAAATATTTGGATGTTGATTATGACTATGAGTGGATAGAAACTCGTTTTTCGAGGTTAAAGCCAAGAACATGAGTATTATTGTTTTGAATTTATTTCGTTTAAATTGCTTATCATATTTGGTTATGTGTTCAACTTTGAATTAACTATTTGATGGATTGTAAACCAAAAAATCTACATATTGTTGACCTTTTGATTTTAGGAGAGGGAATAGGGAGATAGAATGTGGAGATAAACAAATTAGGGTTCGTATTCTTTTATAAAATAAGGAATTTAAATTAGCATTTAGGATAGGGATGTACTTAGAGCCTTACTTGATTCAACCGTAGGATGATAGCTTTCAAATACTTAATTGGATTATTACATCCCCGCTCAACTATGCAGTTGTAATATCCATATTAGGTAAAAGATTAGAGGTCGGGAGACCATGATCATGCAATTAAACCTACGAATCAAGAACAAGATAAGCAAGTTAACGGAAGAAGTTCAATAACATAATATGATTGGTCAAACTGCTTTGACCCTGGCTTTACTCCATAGATTGTTTCAAGACCTATATTTATGCATTATTTACTTTAATTTCAAGTAGAAATTTCCAAACTCTATTTTTGGTTACTCCTACATCAATTGAATCTAAATTGTGAACTAAAATTGAACTGTTGTTGGATCAAGTCCCTGTGAGATTGATATTCGGCTTTCTGGAAGGCCATTTCACAACTTGGTAGACCACGTACACTTGTGTGTGCACTTAGGCACTATCAAATTTTTGGAGCCATTATCGGGGACTTGTAATTTGGCAACTGTCTTATTCTTAGTTTTATTGTTAGATTGCATTGGTGTTTTCTACCCTTGGTTTTAGTTTTGTATTTGCAGGAAATAGGTTTACAAATTAGTAAGCTGACAAAGGATCAGGACTCGGTTAAACTAAGCATTGAACCTTAGCAACTTTTCTATGAATGCAGGAGAGAAGCAATACTTCTCTCCTGAATTCCGCAAATCCAAGAGGATCAAGAAAATCCTGCTCCAATAGTTGACCAACAAGCAGCCCGCAGGATAGTAAGAGAAGTGGAAATCCCACTTCAAACAAATTTGACCTCCCCATTTCAGAAGTCAATAGCTAAAGGAAATTTTGAGCTAAAACAGAATATGGTACAACTTCTAATAAGTAGTGGAAAGTTCACGGGGCTTTCACATAAAGATCTGTAGGTCTACTTGCAAAATTTCATGCAAATCAGTTACACATTCATCCCTACGGGTATGAATAAAGATTATGTGAGGATGACGTTGTTCCCTTTTTCACTGTTAAGGGAAGCAAAAAGTGGTTGAACGCGGAACCGATAAATTAAATTACATCCTGGGATAACATGGCTCGAAAATTCCTTATCTGGTTTTTCCTGTATGGCAAGACTGTGAGACTTCGCTGTGAGATAGTTTCCTCAAATAGAATCCAAACGACAATCTTTATTATGCTTGGGAGTGCTTCAAAGCACTTCTTCGGTACTGTCCACACCATCAATAGTCCAATGAGTTACTTGCTCATACATTTGTAAAGGCTCTTGATCAAAAAATAAAAATATTATGAGATTCAGTTGCATGTGGTCAAGCTATTGAGATGACATATGATGAACTGTACACTTTATTAAACCGCATAGCTCAAGGAAATCTAGAATTTCATTTAGAGGTTGACCAATTCAGTACTATATTTGCTCAAATATCTGCATTTCAATGTCAACTAAGCAGCCTAAAGTTGGGAGCAGCACAACATGCAGCAACAGTCAATGCAATCCAACAAGTTGTAGGTTGTTGTAAAGTTTGTGGTAATAGTGGTCATTCAGCCGCTATGTATGCTTCCAATCTGGAATTGGTAATGTATGTAGGCAATGCTCAAAGGCCAAATTTTTGTAATGCCTACAACATGAAGTGGCAGACTCAGTTATGGAATCCATAACAACAACAAATTTAGCAACCACAGGCACAGGGGAGTCAATCAACTAGCAACTTAGAAGAGATGATGAAGCAAATTCTAAATAATCAAACACAGTTGGAGGCAGATGTAAAAAATCAGCAAGTAGCCATAAGAATTTTAGAGTTACAGTTTGGGCAGTTCTCACGGACATTAAATACCAGGCCTCAAGGTGGGTTTCCTGAAGATACAGAAAATAAAAAATAAATTATGGCAATCACCTTAAGGAGTGGTAAAAAGCTTCATGGAAACCCTCCAAAGGCAACTAAGAAGGTAGATGCTGATATGGTGACTGAACAGGTGAATGACAAAGTTGCTGTAAAATCGAGGAAGTTTGAGTACTCAAAAGCAAAAGATGTTGATCAAATGGAGTAGAAGATGTTACGACTCCTTTCCCATAAAAAAACAAAAAAACAATGGAGGATGCATGTTTTAAGAATTTCTTTGACACATTCAAAGAGCTTCACATTAACTTACCTTTGTTAGATATTTTGCAGGGTATGTGCAAGTATGCTAAGTACTTGAGCGATGTGATTGCTAATAAGGTTAAGTTGTAGGATATGGAGTCGGTAGAACTCACTGAGGAGTGTAGTTTTATGGTTACTTCGAAGATGTCAAAAAAGCTTAAGGACCCTGGGAAGTATCAACTTGATGCTCTTATCTTTGTTTAATACATAGGTTTTGCGTAAACCTAGACAGAACTCTGTACTACTGTAGTTGGAAAATGTGACCATAGCCCATCCGGAAAGAGTGATAGAGGATGTTCTCCTAAAGGTTGGTAAATTCATTATTCCTACTGACTTTATTATTCTAGATTTTTAGGCAGACGAACATGTGCCAATCATGTTGGGAAGTTCGCTTTTAGCTATGGGAGGATCTTTAATTGATGTAACAGAGGGTACGCTCAAAATAAGGATAGAGGATAAAGAGGCATTTTTCAAAGTCTACAAACTGCTTAACTAAATATCCCACTATAAAAACTTGTGCATTATTACTGTTATTAAAGGGAATAAGTGTGCGGTGGTAAAGACTGTTCCATAAAATACCTCTTCGGACACCCTTATTGTGCAATCAAAGCCTTTAATAACTCAACATGATGTGATGTAGGTAGATGAGCCTAAAAATGTTGTAGATGATCCTAAAAAGACTAAAGTAGAACAAGTTGTTGACATTGAGAGTGTACACTCAAGAGGTCAGAAACTAATAAGAAGATGGCCTCCAAGTGTGAGAAAAAAATGAAGGAATTTGGTTGATTTGAGTTGGGTCATGCCGTGACACTAAATCAAGTGTTGCTTAGGAACTAATCCAATTTAAGTAGGAATGTTTTATTTTTTAGTTTTTTTAGTTTTTACTTCACGTAGTTTAATTTTTTTGATTGAGTCACAGGTTGATAAGAAGTTTGAGTACCGGAAACCTGAGCTAAGAAGCATGACAAAGACTGAGTGTGGGGTCCTCGGACCCTCTTGATATTTAAGGATGCTACTAGCTAGGCCTAGAGGCCTCAAGAAGTATTTCTATCTCTTACTTTTAATTTCATTTTGGGAACAATGTAGATTTTTAAGTGTGGGGTGGGGAAATTCCTAATTTTGGGCTCAATTTAAAAAAGATTGTGTAAAATATTCTTATTGGTGCTATTTTTTCTTACATGGTGCAAGTGTGTTAGTTGCATAAGCATGTCGAATTATGTGAATTGCTACTTTTGAGACTCCTAGGCTCAAGTTTGTGACTCGTGTACTTGTGGCTTAATTTGTGAATTCATATCATTGTTGGTTGAGAGTCTATGATGATCCTATGTTAGTCAAGCATATGCCATGTGTGATGTGAGTTTTTGTATATTCCTTGTTGCATATTATGTCTAGAACTTGCTCGGTATATGTGTAAGCAAAATAAAGAATGTGAGTTTAGGAAATGATATAGGCATTTCTTTGATAGCCTTGTTTATACCTTATTTTGACCTACCCATGGTGCATAATCTTAGTCAGCCCCATTGATCCTTTAGCTTATTCTTTGTTATCCTCATATGTAGCCAAATCCCTTCATTGACAAACCATAATTTGATCCAAAAGCTCTTAGGCACTTTAATAAAAAAATTAATTGAGTAAGGATTTTGAGAAATAAGAGAGAAAAGGTGAAATTAAAGCCCCTAAAGAAATAGTTATTTGGCGTTTAAAAGAATTGTTATGTGTTTTGATGGGGAGTTGATTAATGAAAAGAATAAAAATTTGTTCAAAATTGAATGAGTTTTGCATAAAATCCTCGCACCATAGTGTATGAAATTGAGCTTAATAAGATGGGGTGAAAAACAAAAGAATGAGGTAGACAAAAATGGTGTATTTTGTTTATTGGAGATTGGTTTTAATTGTATAATGTAGGGTATTAAAGAGCTTAGAAAAGATAGTCACTATTATTCCAAAATAGTTCCTACCGATCCCTTAGCCTACATTACAACCTAAAAAATACCTATTTGATCCTAAATTCAACATTCTAATATTAGTGAAGTATGACACTAAGGGAAAGCCTATGGTTCATTATGTGTAACTTGTGAATTCTTTGTGGGAGTGAGCGTAAATTGGTTCTTGTACCCATTGTGTTATAATTTTTATTTATATGAGTGATTATGGGTAATTCTCTTGCTGTGAGGGCACATTCTTGCTTGATAAATGTGGGTGATTTGTAATAATGTCTTGTATTGAGCAACTAGCGTGAGTTTTCCAACTTGGTGAGTCATGTCTTGAGGCTAGGATATTTTGAAGTAGGATTCTTGAGCTGTCAATTGTGTATGTAACATGCTAAGTGTAGAAAATTGCATTCCATGTAGTCATTGTAGTACTACCTTGAGTGTCTTTCTTATAGTAGAAGTGTGGAGTTTTTCTAGCTCATAGTGTTTAAAGTTAAGAGTTATTCGAGGAGGAACAAAGCTATAAGTGTGGGGTCGTATTGTTGAGTGTATTTATGCATTCTAACGCTAATTTTCTAGCCTATTTAGCCTTTTTTATGTAACGCCACAAGAGTACACCCTGGGAGCCACACGGTGCTTAAGTCCCAAGAGACCACAAGGTAACCCATGATTTGGTACCTGCTGAGAGCAATGAGTAAAAACTAATAACAAAAGATCATATGCGGAATTTAACTGAGGAATGCCATAAGGTTTTAAATCATAGTTTTGATAATGTCTGTAAAACAATACTGATAAAACAGCTGAAAATAACAACCAAAAAATTGAAGACTAACATACTGTCTGTACTAGTCTAGAAAGTCTCTACTGACTGATTGTGGAGTTGATGGGACAAACCCCCAACTAACTCTGATTGAAAATAATGAAACTGATAAAGTAATTTGAGATAAATAAACCATGTCCTCGAAGTATGAGGACTCACCACTGCAACAACTGATAATCTAGTCTGTCTATGCTCGATCAGGGATTGGAGCATCCGAACCTATTATATTAGATATCATAGCACAAGAAACGAGTATACAATCAGTACTTTGATTGTACTGGTATGTTAAATGAGGTTAGGCTGATATGCATGGTCTCATGTGCAGGAGTAATAGCTGACTGAATGAATAGCATGAAGTACTGAATAAGATGCATGAAATTTGTAAAGACTGAGAATGCATGACCAATCATAAAACATATTCTGAATATAATCTGTAAACTGTCACTGAATACTAATAAATGAATGACTTATATCTGTATGCTATGGTCAATCAAAACTGAAACTGAATTGCTGAGTTGATTACTGGACTAAGATTGTGGGAGCTATCATCTAACCGACATGCCCAAATGAGCAAATTAGGTTCCAACCTATGACCCCAATTGGAAGGGTGTCAGTACTATGCCACGAGTACCAATACTAGCTATGTGGATCCACTAATGTGTTATCCTGAAGGACTAAGAGTGTCAAGCCTAAATAACGGGCGACCCCTGAGAGGTAGTCAAGCCTGAACTGACAGGTGACTCCGCATATCCTATGATGAACTGACATTGTGCCACTGGAAATGGAAGAGTTCACGGTGCTTCACTAAAAAAGGATGAACATGATTTTGGTAATCACCGCGATGCAGTGTAATCACGATGAGCAACTATCTCTCACAAAAAGTGCCAAAACTTCTTACCCGGGTATCAGATTAGGGCGACATTGGTATCCTAGAAATCTAATTCAATTTTCTACAATCTGGTGGGTCTTGAGCTGAAAAATTTTTAGTAGAACAAAAGATATGCTCGTTTGAAACTAATTATAGCAATATCCTTCTCTAGAACTCAATCGGTAAGGGATACTTTGATTTGTCTAAAAGCTAGGAGTTATTTGAGGCCTTAATATGCATCAAACACACTTATAAAACTTCCAAGGAACTATAATTTATTTTTCATGAGCTTGAAATATGGTTCTAATATTGGTTTGAATTTTTGAGGTATTACAATATCTCCTTCTTGGGAATATTCGTCCTCGAATGAGATTGGTTTTGAGGTTACATGCTGAATATACGTGATGAAAACGTGATTACATGACTGATTCTGAAACATAACACATGACTGAATTAGTTCTATGAAAGCATGAATGACATGAGAATGATATGCAGCTGAAACTGAGTATGGAAAAGAGAAAATTCTAGGGAAAATTGTTACCTTAAGCTGAATCTGAGTTTGCGGAGAAAAGATGAGGGTACTTGGTTCGCATATTTTCTTTTGCTTCCCAAGTGGCTTCCTCAACGGACTCATTTTCCAAAGAACCTTGACTAGGGGAACTTCTTTGTTCCTTAGTCTACAAATCTGGCGATCAAGAATCTCGGTTGGAATTTCTTCATAAAAAAGGTTGTTCTGAACTTCTACGCTTTCAAAGGGAACAACTACAGATGGGTCACCAATACACTTCTTCAACAAAGAGTTATGGAATATTGGGTGCACTGATGCTAAGTTTGCAGGAAACTCAAGCTCATAAGCCACCTTTCCAAAATGGCTCAAAATTCAGTAAAGGCCAACATATCAGGGACTAAGCTTTCCCTTCTTACCAAACCTCTTTACCCCCTTCATGGTAGAGATTTTTAAATATACGAAATCACCAAAATCAAACTCAAGATCTTTTCTGCTCACATCTGCATAAGATTTTTGTCAGCTTTGGGCTTCCCTAACCTCTCCTAGATTAGCTGAACTTTCTCGCAAACATCAAATACCAAGTCAGGCCCTATCAAAGCAGTTTCACCTATCTCAAACCAACCAATCAGAGATCTAAATCTCCTTCCATATAGAGCCTCAAATAGATCCATCTTAATACTAGAATGATAATTTTTATTATATGTGAATTCAATCAAAGGAAAGTGGTCCTCCCAACTTCCCTTAAAGTCAACTACACACGATCTCAACATATCATCAAGGGTCTAAATGGTCCTCTCTGCCTGACCATCTGCCTGAGGGTAAAAGGTTGTACTGAGATGAAATTGGGTAACAATACCCTTCTGGAAAGCTTTCCCAAAGAGAGAGGTAAACTGAGTGCCTCTATCTGAGATGATAGATAGAGGGACACCGTGTAACCTAACCAACTCCCTAATATAGAGCTTGGCATAGTCCTTGGCTGAATAAGAAGTATGGACTGGTAAGAAATGGGCTAATTTGGTCATCCTGTCCATAATGACCCAAAAAAAATCATGCTATCGATGAGTATAAGGCAAACCTATCACAAAATCCATGTCCACTTCCTCCTACTTCCAATATGGAATACTGAATTCCAGCATAGACCCACTGGCTTTTGATGTTCAATCTTTAACCTACTGACAAATGTAGCACTTAGCTACAAACTCTAAAATATCCCTCTTCATCCCACTTCACCAATAGACTTTCCGCAAATTGTGGTACCATTTCATGGCCCCTAGATAAATAGAGTAACGTGCACCATGCACCTCAACAAGAATTCACTGTCATAACTCATCAACACACATAATCTACCCTGGCAACACAATACACTAAATCCCTCTTAGGAGAAAACCTCTACTTTTTGGTCTCTGACTGACTCTTTCAACTTCACCAGACTGGGATCCCTATCTTGCTTTTCTTTCACTTCGTCAACCAAAGAAGATTCTGAACTATTTTAAACCCATATGCTACCCTTATCTGAATCAACCAAATGACCACCTAATCAGGCAAGCTAATGAACTTCCCCAAATAACTTCTTCTTATCATCCTCAACATGAGCAATACTACCCATAAACAATCTACTTAGGGCATTTGCCACAGTATTGCCCTTGCCCGGATAATACAAAACACCCATATCATAATCTTTCAACAATTCTAACTACCTTCTCTGGCGGAGGTTCAAATTTTTCTGCAAAAACACATAATGCAAGCTTTTATGGTCTGTGAAGACATTTACGTACACCCCATACAAATAATGCCTCCAAATCTTTAAGTAAAACACAACAACTGCTAGTTCAAGATCATGGGTGTGGTAATTCTTTTCATAGGGCTTAAGTTGTCTAGAGGCATAGGCCACAACCTTATCCTTTTGCATCAAAACATACCCCAAACTAACTATGGAAATATCACAGTATATAATAATCCATTCTAAACCATCTGGTAGTATCAAAACTGGGGTTGGGGAGAGTCAGGGCTTCAAATCCTAAAAACTCTTCTCACAAGAATCTGACCACTGAAACTTAACTTTTGTTTGAGTCAATTTGGACATGGGAGATGCAATAGACAAAAAAGCTTGAATAAATAATCGATAATAGCCATCCAAACCCAAAAACTCCTAATATCTGATAGAGAGATGGGTCTAGGATAGTTTCTCACCGTTTTGGTCTTTTGAGGATCAACTCTAATGCCATCACCAGAAATAATATGTCCAAGGAAAGCTACTGATCTTAGCCAAAATTTGTAATTATTGAATTTAGTGAAGAACTGATGGGATCTAAGAGTCTATAATACTATTCTGAGGTGGTCCGTATGATCATTTTCATTGTGGAAGTGGACAAGAATATCATCAATAAAGACTATAATGAACATGTCCAAGTACTACTTGAACACTCGGTCCATCAAGTCCATAAAGGCTGCTGGGGCATTTGTGAGACCAAAGGACATAACTAGAAACTCGAAGTGACCATACCGAATTCTGAAAGATATTTTCAAAATGTCACATTCTCTGACTCTGAGCTGGTGATAGCTGGATCTGATGTCTAAAAAATAACTGGCACCCTAAAATTGGTCAAACAAGTCATCGATTCTAGGAAGTGGGTATTTGTTCTTGATTGTGACTTTTGTTCAACTGACGGTAGTCAATACATATTCTAAGAGAACCGTATTTCTTATGCAAGAACAAAACTGGTGTGCCCTACGGAGAAATGCTGGGCATGATGAATCCCTTATCTAGGAGATCTTTCAATAGTTCTTTTAAATCTTTAACTTCGATTGGAGCTATTCTATCTGATGGAATAGAGATATGATGGGTATCTGGAAAAAAAGGTTTATTCCAAAGTCAATTATCCTTTCGGGAGAAACTTTGGGATGATATTCAGGAAACACATCTGGAAATTCACTCACTACTGAAACCGACTCAAGATTTGGAGTCTTAAAATTAGAGTCTTTAACTCGAACAAGATAATAAATACACCCTTTATCTATCATCTTTCTCCCTCTAACATATGAAACAAGCGCAACCCTAAGCGCTGTAGTACTACCCCTCCATTTAAGGACTGGCTCATTTGGAAACTGAAAATGAACTACTCTATTTCAGCAATCCACTAAATTATTGCATGAATGGAGCTAATCCATGTTGAGAATGACATCAAAATTTGTCATCTCTAACTTTACAAGGTCTAATGAAGTAACTTTTTGAGACACTGTAACCGGGCAGTTCTTGTATACCCATCGGGCTATGATAGTCTTACCTACTGGGTAGACACTGAGAAAGGATCAACTAAGATTTTGGGACTAACACCAAAGTTGATGGCTATATAAGGGGTTATAAAAGAAAGAGAGGCTCCAGGGTCTAGTAAAGCATAAATATAAAAATGAAAGACTTGCAACGAACCAGTAACCACATCAGGAGAACTTTTCTGATCATGTCAGGACTAAAGTGCATAAAATATATTTTGATTCTGACCACTAGTAGCACGGGAAGCAATGCCCTACTGAGTCGGGTGGCCGGCTGAAGCCAATGACTGATGGGACAGGCCCTATTAGCACAAATCCCTTTCTTTCTGAGTAACTACTCGACACTCTTGAATTTGATGGCCTAGCTAACCACACCCAAATCATACATCACTACTAGATCTACACTTACCACAGTCGTTTCTACCATATTTCTGGCAAAGAGGATTTATGCAACCACTGTTTACATACCTTGGGACTTAGAGCTTGGTGCCCTATCTCGATTGTAATTTTTAAACTTTAGCACAAGGGAACTAGCTGAAAATGGGTCAAGAGCTAAATATTTCTAATGGAATTGAGGATGGATGACCTATTTTAGAACTCTTGTTCTCTTTCTCCTTCTTCTTAAGCTTCTTCTCCTTAATTTGTTGAGCATGGACCATAAGCCTAGATATGTCCGTCGCCTTAATTAACATCACAATCCTACACTTTTTAACCATACTATCAGATACACTAGACATAAACTTGCTCATCCTAGATTTGTTATCAGCCACCACATGAGGAGCATACCTAGCTAACTGAGTAAACTTGAGGGAATACTCCTTCACACTCATGTTGCCCTACCTCGAGTTGATAAACTCTAACACCTTGGATTCTCTCAGCTCCAATGGGAAGAATCTATCTAAAAAGGCTGTAGAAAACTCATCCCACTCTACAGGCTGCATCTCTATCCTCTTTCCACTACTTATACCAGGTATGGGCTACATCCTACAGATGGTAAGCAGCCAATTCAGCACTCTCACTAGAAGTCACCCCAATAATGTATGTTACCTTCTGCACCATGTTTAGGAATTCCTATAAATCCTCTTCAAATTTAGATCCTAAAAATAGAGGAGGATTCATTCAGGTAAAGTCTTAAATTCTCATTGTGGCAGTATTAGACATTAGTTTGGCAGGAACAGCGGTTGGCCAAAAATTTTGAGCCACTACATAGTAAGCTAGAGTAGTGAATATATCTCTGAACTCTGTATAAGAAACATGCTCGTCCAGGAGATCTCCCTGAACAGCAGAGGTGATGGCTAGTTTACATTTCTTCTTCTGTTTGTCTTTATGAGAAGCATTTTCTATAAGAGGTAGAAAGAATAGATTAGACAGAGAGTTTAACGTGATCATCATGCTCAATCGCACGACATGAATACTGGAAAAAAGAAAACTATTCTAACAACGGCTCGTAGCCTCTTCTCCATAAGTAAGGCACGCTTCACACCCATGAACAAGACTCTACTTGACGCGGGTTTTAGACTCCCTAGGAAACTTTAAAACCTTAAGCTTTAACACTAAGTTTGTAATGCCCCGAGATACACCCTGGGCACCACAAAATGCTTATGGTTCCAAGAAACCACAAGCTAACCCATGAGCTGGTACCTGCTGTGAGCAATGAGTAAAAACTAATAATAAAAGATCATATGAGAAATTCAATTGAGGAATACCATAAGGTTTTAAATCATAGTTCTGATAATGTCTGTAAGACAATACTGAAAAACAATAATAAAATGGCTGACAATAATAACTAAAAAACTAAAGACTGACTAACTGTTTGTACTAGTCTAAAAGTCTCTGCTGATTGACTGTGGAGTTGATGGGACAAACCCCCAACTAATTCCGACTGAATAGAAATTACTGAAATTTATAAAGTAATCTGAAATAAATAAACCATATCCTTAAAGTATGAGGACACACTACTGCTACAGCTGGTATTTGGTATGTCTATTCTCGATCAGGGAATAAAGCATCTGAACCTATGATATTAGACATCATTGCACAAGAAACGAGTATGCGATCAGTACTTTGAATGCATTGGTATACTAAATGAGGTTAGGCTGATATACATGGTCTCATATGCAGGAGTAATAACTAGCTGAATGAATAGCATGAAGTACTGAATAGGATGCATGAAATCTATAAAATTGAGAATGCATGACCAAGCATAAAAATTTTTTTGAATAAAATATGTAAACTGAGTCACTAAATACTGATAAATGAATGACTTATATTTGTATGCTCTGGTCAAGCAAAACTGATATTGAATTACTGAGCTGATTACTAGACTGAGACTTTGGGAGCTATCATCTAACTGACATGCCCCAATAAGCAAATTGGGGTCCAACCTGTCACCCCAGTTGGAAGGGTGTCAATACCATTCCACGGGTACTGACTCTAGCTGTGTGGATCGACTAATGTGTTATCTTAAAGGACTAAGGGTATCAAGCCTAAACTGATGGGTGACCTCTGAGAGGTAGTCAAGCCTGAACTGACTGGTGACTCCTCATACCCTACGCTGGCTATGTAGTTCTAGAGTACAGGGACTGCTACTAATGACTCTGCCTAACTGATGAGGAAACCACCATCCCTGCACTCGTTTGGTGCTAAATCCTACTCCTAATTGAACTGACTTGGGATACTGAACCGTTCTAAGTTTAGATAATTATGATAACTGACTAAACTAATAATGCTCATAACATATCTAAAACCATTCTAAAGATGCTGAGACTAAGTGAACAGCTAAGTTTTCGAGTATTCATAACCTCCAAGACTCAATAGCAATAATAGCAATATAGTACTAAAATGTTGAGGACATAATGTGAAAGAATTTATTCAGAATTCATTCTTATAGGTATTTCATCAAACACTAGATATTCGTAGTTTAAGCTAAGCATGGGAATAGTTTAAAGCTTGTAGTTTAAGCATGATTTCAACATTAACATCACTAATAATGATTGAATCAATTAACAACATTATTCAAACATGTGGGGTTTGATAACAACAACAATTTCATGTAAACATGGTCTAGAATCAAAATTCATGGGGATTCATAGTTGAAAATCACAATATTTTGTAAAAATCACAACATTGAATTTGAAATTATATTTATGGACTCCATGGGTGGAAGGTACCCATGGATGAACATTTAACATACCTTGACTGAGGAAGTCGTGAAGGATCTTGAGGGTTTTCTTGAAAACTTGAGCTTGAATCTTCAAGGGCTAGGGTTTGCTCTTGAGAGAAGATTAATTTCTTGGAGGGAAATTATGAATAATGGGGCACATAATGCCCCTTCAGGGTTTTAATTTTGTGTTTTGGATGAATTGATGGCTATGGGAAAAGATCAAACGGTCACTAAAAATATAAAATATGGACTGATAATCCCAGTTTTGCCCTCTGGTGCGACGCGATGCTATCACATTGCGCCACTAAAAATGGATGAGTGCAAAATTTCACCTTGGTATGACTTCACTGTAAAAGGACGAACGTGATTTTGGCCATCACCGCAATGCGGCATAATCGAGATGAGCTACTGCCTTTCACTAAAAGTGTCATAACTTCTCACCCGGGCATCAGATTAAGGTAAAATTGGTATCACTAGAAAGATAATTCAATTTTCTATAATATAATAGGTCTTGAACTGAAAAATTCTTAGTATAACAAAAGATATGCACAATTGAAGTTGACTATAAGAACATCCATCTCTAGAACTCAATCGGTTAGGGATATTTTGATCCATCTAATAGCTAGGAGTTATTTGAGGGCTTAATTTTTATCAAAATCACTCATAAAACTACCAAGGAACTATAATTTATTTTGCATGATCTTGAAACATGGTTCTAATATTTGTTTAGATTTTTGGGGTATTACATATTTTGAAGATAATTCATGTGCTTAATGTATTGATAATGAGATAAATATGCATATAAGTGTCCATGTATGTGTTTACAATGCTTAATGGTGTTTTCATATGAGTTTTGATTCAAATTGATCACTTAGAGTTCAATCAAGGAAACTAGTGTTACTAGCTTGAGCTAGGTGCATGTCTAGTCTATCTCGTTGTATTTTAGTGTGTTTTAAAGAGTTTCTAAGGTAATTTTGGTGTATTTATATATGGAACAACTTGTTTGTAATTTTCAAAGTTCAATTGATTTAAATCAAGAGTCGTAACATAAAGTTGAAGATCAAGGAAACTAGCCTAGTCTTAGCTTGTGTTGTTTATTCACCTTTGAGGATGTCATGTTGTTTTGAGGTCTAAATTGTTGTGTTTAATCATACAGGATGCTTGGTGAAAATATTATGATGATACATTCAGGATATACAAGCTTTAAATCAAGTGAAAACAACTCAAAAAGGCTTGTAATGGATCAACAAAATAAAAATACACAAACTTGACGCACTTTAGATACCTTGAATGTTTACGGTGAGTGGAGGCACGTGAATTGGTCAATGGGCACGTGCAACATACCAAATGATTAAAAAGGGGCCTAAAATGGTGACCCACCACCACGTCGCGGTCCTAATTGCAGTGAAGGAGGTACCACATCGCGATAAAGAGTTAATTGGCAACTGTCCCATCCAGAATCTCAATGCGATTGCACCGCTTTGCGGGCGAATGGAAATGGGTCACTTACCGTGATGCGATGAGTATCGAAATTGGGAAAAATGTTCCCATCTGGAAAAGAATGATTCAAAAACCTAATACTATTCGGTTTATGACTTGTCTACTATAAATATAACGTCTTAAAACACATCTTGGAGAATCTTGGAACACCCTAGGTCGATTGGAACAACATTGAAGGCTTTCACAACTTTTTTTAGGTTTTATATTCTTTATTTTTAGTGTCTTTATGGTTTTAATCATTCATACAAATATTTGGATATTGATTATTACAATGAGTGGGTAGAAACTCCTTTTCTGGGGTTAAAGCCAAGAACATGAGTATTTTTGTTTTGAATTGATTATGTTTAAATTGGTTATCATATTTGTTTGTGCGTTCATCTTTAAATTAACTATTTGATGTATTGAACACTAAAATATATATATATGATTGACCTTTTGATCTCGGGAGAGGGAATAGGGAGATAGAACATAGAGTTGAACAAAGTAGGGTTCTTATTCTTTTAAAAAATAAGGATTTTAAATTATCATTTAGGACAGGGATGTACTTAGATGTCTTACTTGATTCAACTGTAGGATGATAGCTTCAAATACTTAATTGGATTATTGCATTTCCGCTCAATGATGTAGTTGTAATGTCCATATTAGGTAAAAGATTATAGGCCGGGAGACCATGATCATGCAATAAATCCTATGAATCAACAGCCAAGACAAGCAAGTTAATAGAAAAAGTTCAATAACATAATATAATTGCTCAAAGTGATTTGACCCTAGGCTTTACCCCATTGATTGCTTCAAGACTTTTATTTACGCATTATTTACTTTAATTTCAAGTTACAATTTCCAAACTTTATTTTTGGTTACTCCTACACAATTGAATCTAAATTGTGTACTAAGATTAAACTGTTGTTGGATCAAGTTCTTGTAGGATCGATATTTGTCGTTCTTGAAGGCCACCTTAGTACTTGGTAGACCACGTACACTTGGTTGTATGCTTGGGAGCTATCAAGTTTTTGGCGCCATTGCTGGGGACTTGTAATTTGAAAACTTGTTATTCTCAGTTTTACTTTTAGATTTCTTTGGTGTTTTCTATGCTTGGTCTTAGTTTTTTATTTGTACAAAACAGGTTTACAAAGTAGTAAGTTGGCAAGGGATCAGGACTTGGTTGAACCAAGCTCCAAACCTGAGCAAATTTTCCATTAACGCAAGAGAGAAGCAATCCTTCTTCCCCAAATTTCGCAAATCCAAGAAGATCAAGAAAATTCTGCTCCTATGGCTGACCAACAAGCAGCCTGCAAGACAGTAAGAGAAGTGGCAATCCTACTTCCAACCAATTTGACCTCCCCATTTCAGTAACCGACAGTTGGAGGAAATTTTGAGCTTAAAAAGAATATGGTATAGCTTCTGATTATCAGTAGACAGTTCATTGGGCTTTCACATGAAGATCCACAAGTCTACTTGCAAAATTTCTTGGAAATCAGTGACACATTCCTTCCTACGAGTGTGAATAAAGATTATGAGAGGATGACATTGTACTACCCCAAACTTTCTGTTAGCAAAATTTTGTCTCTAGAAGATTAAGGGTGGACTTCTTAAGTGAATTTTGTTTAAATCATATAGAATTTTACAAATTTTGACTTTTTATTATGTTGGAAATTGAATTATCTTTTCAACGATACCCATTTCGCCAAAACCCAATGTCGGTGAAGAAAATTATGGACAAATTACAGAAAGTAGTCTGAACCACCCAAGAGTGACAAAAAGGGCCGACAGACCGTCGAGCTAGCGATGGACCATTGCCCAAACCGTCACAGCTGAGGCAGTGAAAATAGCTTCTAGCCAAGCATGATGGAAAGGGACAATGGATCGTCGAGCTAGCGATGGACCAATACCCAAACCTTCGCAATGGAGGCAGTGAGACCACATTTTGGCCAAGTATGATGGGAAGGACCGATGGACCATCAAGCCAGCAATGGACCGTCGGCCAGGCCATTGCACACTTCCATTCAGTAATTTAAAGTTATTTTTAAAAGGAATTTTTGGTCTTTTTCCATTCTTTTAACACCTAGATATATCAAAACGAAGCATAGAACTTTAGATTCATCCAAAGCATCAAAAACTAGGGTTTTCTCTCAAGATTAACCCTCAAGAGCAAAACCTAATTCCTTCTCTAAGATTTCACCATAGTTCTTACAAATTGGATTTAAATTAAAGGTTACCAAGTCAAAAACTTCACGAACCCTCACTCAAGAGTACCAAAAAGAGTCTCAAGGAAGCTTGTTCATATAAATTCATAATCTAAGGTATGTGGATTTGAACAAGGGTAACTCTTTCACCCTTGTGCCCAAAGGCTTTCTACAAATATGACATTTTCCATGAAATTGAAGTTAGGCTTTATACCTATTATTATTGTTTGCAAGATTTTGAGATTTTCCATGGATTAAAGGTTGAATTACATAATTTTATTTATATTTCCATGCCTATTTTCAAAATTTTTAGATTTTAAGATGATTATGAATGTTTTGTCATCAAGCATGAATTTTGAGATGTTGAAATCATGAGATTCATACTATGAGTTATTTTTCCAATATCTTGATTGAGATAATAGTAGAGCATGAAGTTTAAATATGATTTTGATGCATTAAAACTTTATATTTTGAGTCCTAAGTACAAGTGATGAATTTATAAAGGGATTATGATCTCAAGTTTTGTTGACAAGTTTTGATAAGTACTTTCAAAAGCTAAGATAGGAATCAACACTACTTATGATTTAAAGCTAAGAGAAGCATAATTTGGTCTTCATTATAGACCCTTGAGTTATTTTAAGGTGGATTTCCTAAAAGTTCTGAGCCTAAGTATGGGAATAGTATTTAGAGGTCTTATACCCCAGAACTACATGCCACTATAGGATTGAGATTTATGGGCCCGAGGCCAAGATATTGATCACTAAATTTAAGGTTTTATTCTGATGGCAAGGGTAGAACAACTCTCCCCAACGTGGGCAAGACGTTAGACTCCATGTAAGCTTACATGGTTTATGTCGGTTAGAAGAAACTCCCAAGTTTCCAAAGAGTCTTAAAGTTCCCTAAGTCCCAAAGTTCCATAATTATAAGTCTTTGAGTTTCTAAAGTTTCAAGAAGTTTCTTATTCTCTTTAACTCAAACGTATAAGTTAGAAAGTTATTGTTTAAAATTTCCTTTTTCTTACATGCTTTAAGATTAAGAGGAGAATACAGATTTTAGAGTTAAGTATGATGACTCACAAGGTTTATATCACATATTTCACTATTTATGATTTATGAACTTTATATTTCAAAGTTAATGAAGCTATGTGAGTCATTCATAATTGCAAGCATGGTTTTTACCAAGATTATTGATATTATTTACTTAATGCATACACCCCCATACACTCAGTACATCCTCAAAGTACTGATCTACATATACGTCTGTGTGCTACATTATCTCATAATGTAGGTTCAGGTACTCAGTCTCAATAGCGCCGTGATCTCCGAATATGTAGTTGGTGAGTCCTCATGGTTCGAGGACCTATTTCCCTGATTTTAGTTTTGATAGCAGTTGTTTATTGTTTTTTATTTTAGTTCGAGTCAGTTGAGGGTTTGTCCCAATGACTCTCTAGTCCCTTAGCAAGTAGAGGCTTGTCAGACTGTTAGTGGAGTTCCAAATTACTAGTTTTTTGTTATCCATATATTGTTTTCAGTTATCTCAATCCACATTTGGCATAATATATGTTTATTGCTTGGTTTAATTATCCTAAAGTAAGTGTTAGAAGTAATAGCAGGCTCAAAGGGTTATCTTAGGACTATTTGTAGCCTTAAGCACCGTGCGACATCTTGAGATGAGATTTCAGGGCGTTACGACATTGTTCCCTATTTCACTGTTAGGGGAAGAAAAAAAGTAGTTGAATGCATAATCAGAAAATTCAATCACATCATGGGACGACATGGCTCAAAAATTCCTTATCCATTTTTTCTTATCTTGCAAGACTACGAGACTTTGCAGTGAGATAGTGTGCTTAAAATAGAAGCCAAACAAGAATCTTTATCATGATTGGGAGTGTTTCAAAGCACTTCTTTGGGATTGTCCACACTATCAATAGTCCAATGAGGTACTTGCTCATATTATTGTAGAGGATCTTGATCATAATACAAAAATATTGCTAGATTCAGCTGCAGGTGGTCAAGCTCTTAAGATGACATATGATAAGTTGTACACTTTATTGAACCGCATAGCTCAAGGAAATCCAGAATGGCATTTAGATTCGAGAAGAGCTACAAAAAGAGTTGTAGGAGTATTAGAGGTTGACCAATTCACTACCATATCTTCTCAAATCTCTATATTGCAAAATCAAATAAGCAGTCTAAAGTTGGAAGTAGCATATCCTGCAGCCACAGTCAATGCAATCCAACATATTGTAGGTTGGTGTGATGTTTGTGGTAATAGTGGCTATTCAGTGGCTATATGTTTTTTCAATCTGGAATCGATAATGTATATGGACAATGCTTAAACGCCAAATTTTGGTAATGTCTACAACATGAAGTGGCATACCCAACCATGGAAGGCATAAGAACAACAAATTCAGCAACCACAGGCACAAGGAAATCAGTCAACTAGCAATTTAGAAGATATAATAAAGCAAATTCTAGCTAATCAAACGCATTTGGCGGCAGACATAAGAAATCAGTAGGTGGCCACAAGAAGTTTAATGTTGTAGTTGGGGTAGTTATCAGAAACATTAAATACCAGGCCTCAAGGTGGGTTGGTCGGAGATAAAAAAATTCCAAAACAAGTTATGGGAATCACCTTGATGAGTGGTAAAGAGCTTCATAGAGACCCTCCAAAGGCAACTAAATAGGTAGATGCTGATATGGTGACTGAATAGGTAAATGACAAAGTTACTAACAATTTGAGAAAGTCTGAGTACTCTAAAGAAAAAGATGTTAAGCAAGTGGAGCAGAAGATGCCATAAATTACTTTCGCACAAAAGCACAGAAAAGAAAAGGAGGATGCATGTTTTAAGAAGTTCTTTGATATGTTCAGAGAGCTTCACATTAACTTACCTTTGTTAGATATTTTATGGGGTATGCCCAAGTATGCTAAGTACTTAAGGGATGTGGTCGCTTAAAAGGAAGAAATCTAAACATCTGTCTGAAAGCCTCTAAACAAGATGAGTTATTGGGACAAACCACCAACTAACTCTAAATAACTAAAATCAAATCAACTATTAGAAAATAAATGGTTAATAGTTGTCCCTCATATGATGAAGACTCACCAATGTTTGTTGCTGAGTGTAGTGCGAGAATTAGGTAGTATGGTTTGGGTACTGAACATTCAAACCTATATTATGAGACAATATAATGCAAAAAAGTATACAATTAGTACTTTGAATATACCGAGTATGTGAGATAAGGGTTATATAGTGAAGCCTTGAAGGTGTTGGTATTGAATGACTTGTACTGGAAACTCCTGTTTGCCAATATGAGGTTTATTCTTGATGAACTGTGTACATAGCTCACACTATTAATATATTTGTATATTAGATTGAAGTAGGGTCGAGTCATTCCATGGTCTTCCTTGATACCTCCGACTCATGTGGATACTGCACACTAGGGCAATTTCAATAGGGAGAGCTAAACCTATATAGCCCATTGGTGCCTGTTTGTTACGGGTTAAGCTAAATAATCTAGGATAAAGTTTTACTTTAGGCTAAGCCTTGTTCCCTTTCTTGACATGACACGTTGATATATATATATATATATGATTATGTGCATTGTCTTGAGTTATTTTTAAAATATGTTTCATGGCATTATTTTATACCTACTCCTGCATTAGATGCTAGTTCTTAACCCATTAACCATCTTCAGATGTTGTATCCTCAAGCAATGCAGGCACTAGAGATACTTTTACTTTGTTTGCTTGGTGTTAGGTGTGTTGATTCAGTTCATCAATTATTAGTGGTGAAGTAGTGAGGTTCCATCTTTTGAAAGACTTGGTCATTTCATTAGTTTCCTTTTAAATACAAGAATTAAAGAATTCATATTAACATTATTATTGTCAAAGTCGGGGGCATGTACTAATACTTTATTGATCTTGATTTTTGTAGAAGGATTTATGGATTGACTTGGGTAACGTTGGTTGGTTACCAGTTATCGATTATAAACATGTCTTAAATTCTTTAAAGTTATCTTATGCTATATTGTTATATGGTCGGAAATCATCCGATGTTGGGGGTACTGTGTTCTGTTTGTCTAGGTGCATGGGGTAGTCTCCAGTCCTTACTAGACTTAAGATACCCATCACATCTAGGCCTATGTTTAGGTCTTGTCAAATTTGGTATGAAAGTCTAGGTTTGGTGTTATTGGGTGTCCACAAATCCATGTCAAGTATAATATATTTAATGTGTGTATCACATGCCACACTTATATAGGAGGGGCTATAAGGCATAGAGAAATGTTTCCCTTTCCTGTTGTTCTATTTTGGGCTACAGAGTCTATGATCTAGAAATCTCCTCTAATTCTCGTTTGTTTGCTTTTCAAATCATGCCTCCAAGAAGATCTGATGCTCATGGAAACTCTTTAGTTCTTCTTGGGGATAACATTTGTGCGTATTGTCCTGCTTATGGAGTTTAGACCTAGTTTAAGGGTCCAGCTCCTACTTGTACTACCCCACACGGAGTTCCATCGGTCCCTACTAGTCCTTCTAATGCCCCTCAAGTTGATGGTGATCATGCCCTACGTTCCCAAGGACACATTTCTAATATTGAGTTATGTCATTCTATTCATCTGTTGAATCAGTTAGTGGCATGTTAGTCATGTCAGTCGAGTCCTATTGGTGTTGCTGTAAGTTCTTATGAGTCCACTAGAGTTGACTATTTTATGAGGCTAAATCATATGACATTTAATAGTACTGAGGTTAAGGAAGATTTTCAAGGGTTCATAGATGAGATGGAGATAATTTTTCATATGTTGTATGCTTCTGACTCTGAAAGTGTAGAATTCGGTGCATACCAGCCCAAGGATATAGCGTATTAGTTGTATGAGGAGTGGGATTAGTACAGGGGTGATGATGCGGAGTTAGAATTATGGGAGGATTTCTCTAGTGTTTTTCTTAATTACTTCTTTTTTCATAAGATGAGAGAGGTGAACACTGAGGAGTTTGTGAGTTTAAAGCATGGCAAGATATTTGTGAAGGAGTATTCCTTGAAATTTTATCAGTTATCCCATTATGCTCCTGAGCTTGTATCTAATATGAGGGCTAACATAAGGAAATTTGCTTCGGATTTGTCTCAAGACTTGGGGTTAGAGTGTAAGGATGTTTTATTAAATAGTGAGAGGGATATATCTGGCTTGTGGTATATATGCAACAAATGTAGGATGAATAGAAAAAACAAGTAGAAGTGAGTGAAATGTAGAGTCAGAAGTTTTTGCATTCGAATTAGGGTAGAGGTCAACAGCATAGTGGTAGAGATGGTGGGAAATGGTCTAAGAAGAAGTAGAGGAATTCTTGTTCCTTTCTAGGCTAGTTCTCCATATCCTAAGTCATCTAGTGATCACCATTTTTAGAGAAATAGTGTGTTTAAAGCACAAAGTGCCTAATCTCAGGCTAATGGGGCTTAGTCGACTCCACCTTTCCCCCCTTATTATTTCTGTGGTCAGGTGCATTGTGGATTTTATGATGGGGGGGAATAAGTGTTTCAAATGTGGTCAGCCTAACCACATAAAGAGAAACTATCCTTTAGGATATATTGCTACGAGGGCTAATAAGGTCTCGATTTCAATTTCTTCTGCACCTACACCGAAAGGCACTGGTCAGAATTATTTACATGCTCTTGCCACTCGTTAGGACTCTGAGGCATCTCCTAATGTTGTTGATGGTACATAAAAACTCTTCTTTGATGATGTATATTATCTATTTGATCTCGGTTCTACTTTCGCTTATGTAGCCCCTTATGTTTCTATTCATTTTGTCTTTGATCCAGAGTGTAGTCCTGATCCTTTTTTTGTGTCTGCCTTGATGGGTGACTTTATTATGGGTAAAAGAGTCGATAGGGGTTGTGTTGTATCCATTTGTTGTAGGGAGACATTTGTAGACCTGATTGAATTAGATATGTTAGGATTTAACATGATTTTGGGGATGGATTAGCTGCACTCATGCAATATGTCACTAGACTGTCGGACCTGAAGGGTCAGTTTTTACTTCTCGAATGAGTCTGTGGTTGAGTGGGAAGGTAGTTCCCTAGAGCCCCAGGAAAGGTTTATTTCTTACATTAAATCCCAAAAATCAGTTTCCAAGGGTGTCTTTATCATTTGGTCTAGGTTAAGGATTCTACATCCGAAGTTCCTTCTTTGTAATCAATCCCTGTGGTCTATGAGTTTCCTGAGGTATTTCCTGATGATCTTCCTGGTGTTCCTCCTGATAGGGAGATTGATTTTGGGATTGATCTTCTATTAGACACTCATCCTATCTCTAGACCTCCCTATAGAATGGCTAAGTTGAAAGAACTTAAGGAGAAGTTGAAGGATCTTATAAATAAGGGTTTTATGCACCCTAGTGTTTCTCTGTGGGGGTGCTCTGGTTCTGTTAGTGTGTAAGAAAGATGGGTCCTTTTGGATGTGTATAGATGACTGCCAGTTGAACAGGGTGTATTCTAAGAGTGAGGCAGATCATGCCAATCACCTCCGCTTTGTGTTGCAAACTTTGAAAGAGAAACCATTGTATGCAAAGTTTTCTAAGTGTGAGTTCTAGTTAAATATTGTGACCTATATGGGTCATTTTGTTTCTTGTAAAGAAATAGTGGTGGATCCATAGAAAGTTGTAGTGGATAACAAGTGGCATAGACACCCGACACCAACATATATTCAAAGTATCTTTGGTTTAGCCAGTTACTATAGGAGGATTATGGAAAGTTTCTCTTCTATTACTGCCCTATTGACCTAGTTGGCTCAGAAGAAGGTGAAGTTCTTATGATCTAATGCTTGTGTAGGTAGTTTTGAGAATTTGAAATATAAGCTAAGCTTATCTCCAGTTTTAACCCTGCCCAAGGGTATTGATGGTTTTGTTGTGTATTGTGATGCATCTTGGGTAGGACTAGGCTGTTTTTTTATGCAACATGGTAAGGTGGTTGCTTATGTTTCTAGGGAGTTGATGGTGCATGAGAAGAACTATCTAACTCATCACTTGGAGTTGTTGGTTGTGATCTTTTCATTGAAAATTTGGCATCATTTTTTGTATTGGGTTCATGTTGACATCTTCTCAGATCATAAAAGTTTGGAATACGTGTTCACCCCAAAAGAATTGAATCTCAGGCAAAGAAGTAGATTGAGTTGGTCAAGTAATTTGATATGAGTCTTCACTACCATCTAGGTAAAGGTAATGTGGTTTCTAATGCTCTTAACAGGTTACCTATGGGAAGCTTATCTTATGTGGATGAGAACAAGCGAGAGATAGTAAGGGATATTCATCATTTCCTAATCTTGGAGTTCATCTCTTGGACTCTGAGGATAGTAGTGTGATGGTGCAATAGGTGGTGGAGTTATCTCTTTGTGCTAATATTAAAGAGAAACATGTTTTGGATCCTATCTTAATACAGATTAAGGATGATATGGGTCACCAGAAAGTGATGGCCTTTGGTAGTGATGGTATCTTGAGGTACCAAGGTAGGTTGTGTGTTCCCAATATTGATGGGCTATGTGAGAATATCTTCATCGAGGCTTAGGAGTCGAGGAACATTGTTCATCCTAGTTTGACAAAGATTTACCAGGATTTGAGAGAAATTTATTGGTGGAATAGCTTGAACAGGGATGTGTCCAATTTTGTGGCTAAGTACATGGTTTGTCAATAAGTAAAGGTGGAGTTGTTAAAACCGGGTGGGTTATCTCAAGAAATTGAGTTGCCTGTGTAGAAATGGGAAGTAATTAATATGGTTTTCATTACTGGTCTTCCGTGGCTCGCCATCTGTTTGATTCCATTTGGGTCATCATGGATGAGATGACTAAGTATGCTCAGTTCTTGCTAGTGAACACTAATTATTTGGTGGAAGATTATGCTAAGCTTTTTATTGAGGAGATCTTGAAGTTGCATGGTGCTCCAGTCTCCATCATATCTAATCAAGGTACTCAGTTATCATCTCACTTTTATCATTTCTTTTAGAGAGGTTTGGGGACTAAGGTGGACCTTAGCACTGCCTTCCATCTACCGATGGGTGGACAAGCAAAAAGGACAATACAAACTTTGGAGGATATGATAAGGTCCTGTATGATCGATTTTTGTGGTAACTGGGTTAACCATTTGTCTCTCATCAAGTTTTCTTATAATAATAGTTATCACTTGAGTATTGGGATTGTTTGTTTAAGGACTTTTATGGTAGATGTAGGTCCCTTATTGGGTGGTTTAAGGTAGGCGAGAGTAGGTTGTATGGTCCCGACTTAGTTCACAAAGCTATGGAGAAGGTGAAGGTGATTTGGGATAGGCTTAAGATTGTCCAAACTTTCTAAAAGTCCTATGCGGATGTAAGACGAAGAGACTTAGATTTTTATATGGATGATGAGGTATTCTTGAAGGTGTCTCCGATGAAGGGAGTGATGTGATTTTGGAAGAAGGGGAAGCTCAGTCCTCGTTATGTTAGTCCATATCGTATTTTAAGGCAAGTGGGAAATGTGGCTATGAATTAGAATTGCCATTGAGTTTGGATTTTATTTATGTAACGACCCGAGAACCTATCCCGAGACATCACATGGTGCTTATGGCAACACGTGGCCTCAAGCTAACCCTCTAAGCATGTCATCACTCTCAAAACTCACTACGACGAAAATCAAGCTAGAGTAAGAAAGAATAATCATGCCATGAACATACTGGAATATAAAGAGATACTATCCGGTACAATCAAAATACTAAAGTTCTACATATAATGGTACTCTAGTCTGACAAAGCCTCTACTACATAAGACTTAGGATCTATTAGGATAGATCCCCCAACTGACTTGTGTTGATCTGAAAGGAAATAACCATTGATTCACAAGACAAAATTAGGGACATAGGTCCTCGAACAATAAGGACTCACCAACTGCAGAAATGTAGATGAAGGTGCTCGGAGATCACTGTCGCTGTTGAGACTGAGCACCTAAACCTACATCATGAGGAAATATGGAACACAGAAGAGTATGGGAATCAGTACTTGGGAATGTACCGAGTATGTTGGGGTGTATGCAACATTTTTAAATAATATCATAAATGTAAAATAAAATCATGCATTCTAACAATAATGACTCTCTTCGCTTGAATTTCCTGAAACATAATTTCCATAAATCATCAGTAATAACACATGCTTCGTAAATCTCATAAATCATTAGACTCAACTCAAACTCTTTGACTCATGACTTAGAGTGACTCGGTAACTCAAGAAACTTAGACTATTATGGACTTAGGAGTTTCTTAAAACCGACATAAACCATATGAGACACATGGAGTCCAACATTTTTCCCTCCTAAAGAGAGAACCCCACATTGGCAGGAGCGTCATACTCTTTCTAGGGAGTACAACCTCAACTTTATGATCATAAGCTCATACTCAGCCTCTGGCCCACAATTGTCAATGTCAATCCTATGGTGGCACGTAGTTCTGGGGAAATACCACATTTCCTGATCGGTACTAAATACTCCTTCCAGACTCATCTCAGAACGCATTAGTTAATCCACCTTAATCAATATCAACTCATGGGTCTATTATAAAGACCAAAACATAAATATATCACATATGTAAATCATATACAACTATGGATTCCTAACTGGACTAAAAATTAAAACAATCTTTCTCAACATCTAGTACGCTTGCTTATCAAATCATTTCAAATATCAAAAGCTTCAAGGAAATATCATAGGACTCCTTCTTGACTCTCAAGCTCAATATCGATATATATATATATATATATATATATATATATATATATATTCAATAATCAACTTCTCATAAAAAATCTTAAAATCATGACTCTTGTCATCTATCTCCTAGAAATCGTCAATTCATAGTTGCAATATACAATTCATAGCACAAATTCTCAATTTAAGAAATAAAACAACGAAATAGTCATGTATATCAATCTTGAATATCTCGATTCTCATAAATTAATGATAAGTAATTTGGATATAAACCCGCTTACAAAATCATGAAATTTCAATAGTAAAAATCAATTCTTTGTGCACAAGAATGAAAGGATATTCTTGTTCAATCCCCACATACCTTGATTATGATTTTGGAGATAAAGAAACTTGATATAAACTTCTTTATCGCACCCTTGAGCTAAATTTATTGATGCCTTTGACTTGGAGAACTCGATTCTTAAACAACTCGGTGAAATATATGGAAGATTTCTTAAATTTCTTAGAGAAGATTTGGATTTGGAAATGGATGAGAGAAACCCTAGACTTTTTTTTATGTAAAAGAAGAGGAAAATGAGGATTTTGTCCTCTATTTGTGTATATATAGTGGGTAAGGACAGGTGGAAAGACCAAAATACCGTTGAGCAAATTCTAGAATTGGAGGCCAATTTTTGGTCCTGGCACCACGCGCCACAATAATAGACCTTCACTAGATTTTGACAATTGGGAAATTGCACAGTGGCGTGATGTGGTGAATTCACTTTTGTCACCTTGGTTGTGCCCTGGAAGGGCACCGCGACATGGAGGAATCGTGTTTGTGCACTGGAATTTGACAACCCTGAAATTGATCGTTGGCGTGACATAGTGAAATCACAAAGGCTCACTGGAAAATGACATTGCTATTTTGGTTGGCTCTATGATGCACTGAAGTACCAGTTGGCACACTATCTCACTAAAATAGCTCTAACTCCTCATCCGAGTGTTTGATTTGGGCAAATTTGGTATTGATGGAAAGATTATTCAATTATCCACATGAAAAAAAAAGTAAAAATTAGGGAAATAAAATATGGTTGGAATATCAATCACTTTATAAGTCACCCATATTCACTCAGGAGACGAACTTAGGATTAAGTAACGATCGGGGTATTACAATTCATCCGATCTTTCATGTGTCGATGTTGAGGTAATTTATGGGTGCTCCTTCGTTGGTTATTCCTTTGGATAGTCTGGGCGTCTTGAATTTCTTATCTTATAAGGAAGTCCTGATTGAAATCTTAGATCGGCAAGTTCACCAGTTACGTGCGATGCATGTGGCTTTGGTAAAGGTTCTATGGAGGAACCAAAAGTGTGAAGAAGCTACTTGGGAAGCAGAAGAGGACATGAAGTCCAAATACCCATTTCTATTTCTCTCTTTGGAAAATTGTCCAAGAGGTATATGTATTCCATTACATCTTTGTTTTCTAAATTTGTTAAAGAAAATTGTGAATTCCTTGGTATCTTGTTTTCTATCTTTGTTAAAAGAAAGAGTAGGTGTATTTCTGTGTTTATCGTGCTAAGGGATACCTTGTCTCCTCATTCTAGGAAAAATGATCCTAAAGGGGGATAATATAACACCTCGAATTTTCAGTCCTTATAACTTTCTAACATTTTATTCTCACTGTCCAAACTATGACTCCCCATACGAGTCGTAGGGAGTCTTGTTGGGTATGATGGACCCAATTATTGCTTGGCCAATATGATGGCCTAGAGTTTCTATTAAGACTATGACTTAGACCATATGAGTCATAGGGTCTTGTAATGAGTCGTATGGTGCCTTGTATAGACTAACTAGTGTGATACCCAATTATTCTTCTTTGATGATGATTGAACTATGCAAGTCGTAATGACAGAGTATGAGTCATAAGGTGTAACTCGTAACCAAGTCAACGTTAGTCGTCCTAAATAATGTCCATCCTACGACTGGATGATAAGAGTCGTAGGGTGACCCTACGAGTCGTAAGGGCACTCATAACGACTGGCGATGATTTTTCAGTCTTTTTATTAAGGGCATTATGGTCAATTCCCCTTTCTCCTTACTTGAACCCCACGACCCTAAAGTACTTTAAGGGGTTACTTCTCATTCATAACATAATAACAACACTCTTAAACTCTGTAAATTCCATTAAGTAAGATACATAAGGTTTCTAAGATGTTAATCAATTAAAGCTTTCAAGGTCAAATTTTTAACATAACCCTTGATATTTCAGGCATGTTACTCTTCCCCAATTATTACCTTATGTAAAACATGTATTTCAATGGTTTAATTGGGTGGTTTTGAATGTATGCATTGATGTTGCTGAGGGTTTTGATATAGCTTATTCTTAAATTGTTTTCCCATGATTTATTATGCATTGTTTATGTTTTATTGGTAATTTTGAACATATGGGGTGAATAGGAAAGGTGAATAAACTAAGGGGTTATAGTTTCCCCCAAAATTGGTATTTTTAAATTGGAATTCGTTTTGAATAATTTTGTCCCCTCAACCCACTTGTGTAAATGGTTTGGATTATGTAATTACAATTTTGTTTCATTTGCTCAGCTATGATATTGAATTGCATTAATAATTAAACAATGAACATGGATTTTGAAAGCCTTGTTAGCTATGATTTGATTTAATGAACAAAGGGGGTCGAGTCATTCTCCTAAGTTAATGTGATTTTTCTAGCATAGAGATAAGCTTGAAAGTAAAAAGGGTATGACAATACCCATGGTATGCCTTAACCATTGGTTCATTGATTATAAATGGGTTATGTGAAACTTGAATTAAATTGGGCTTAATGGGGGTTATGAAGCGAAGTTGTGAAGGTGTGTCTCGTAGTTGACTTGTGTTGGAAACTCATGTTTGCTGACATGAGGTTTGGCCTTGATGACATGTGTGCATAGTTCACACTATTGTTATATTTGTATCTTGGACTTACATGGGGTGGAGGAATTCCCTGATTTTCCTTGATACCTCCAGTTCATGCAGCTAATATGCATTGGGGCCATTTCAACATGGGGACTTAAACCCTTATAGCCCATGGGTGCCACTTTATGACGGTTGAGCTACATAGTCCAGTATAAAGTTTTACTTTATGTTAAACATTATTCCCTTTCCTATCATGGTATATTTTATATATATATATGATTATGTTCATTGGCTTGAATGATTGGGAAAATATGGTTCATGGCATTATTTTTCCCCTACCCCTAAATTATATGCTAGTGCTCAAGCCACTAACTATCTCTGAATGTTGTATCGCTATGCGATGCACGAACCAGAGATAATTCTACTTTTCCTGTGTTGTGTTAGGTGGATCGGCTTGATTTTCTGGTAGTTGGTGGTGAAGTGATGAGCTTCCATCCTCTGGAAGACTTGGCTATTTCTTCAGTTTTCTTTCATAGACTAGAATTGAAGAGTTTATATTAACATTATCATTTTTATTTTCATTGCCAGAGTCAGGGGCATGTCCCAATAATTTATTAATTTCAGTTTTGTTAGAAGTCTTTATGGATTACTATGGACTTGAGTGATGTTTTTTGTCTACCATTATTGGTTATAGACATATCTTAAATTCTTTGAACTTATCTTATGCTATCTTATTATAGTTGGGAATCATCTAACATTGGGGGTATTGTGTTCTGTTTAGCTAGGTGTAGGGGTGGTCTCCGGTCCTATTGGACTTGAGATACCCATCATGGCCAGTACCTGATTTGGGTTATGACATAAGGTTACAGTGAATAATAAGTGCCATCTTCCTATATCTGATGATATTTTCAACTAGCTTCAGGGTGCTAGGTGTTTTTTCTAAGATTACTCTTTGTTCGAGTAGTAATAAGTTAAAATTAAGAAGGTCGATATTCCCAAGACTGCTTTTAACCCCCGCATGGCCATTATAAATTAGGGAGGTTGATATTCCCAAGACTGCTTTCCAAATCTTATATGGCCATTATGAGTTCCTAGTTATGGCATTTGGGTTTAACAATGCTCTGGCTTTTCTTATGGGTCTTATGAATAGGGTCTTTAAGCAGTTTCTTGATATAGTCTTCATTGATAACATCTTGGTATACTCTAAGAGGTAGGAGGATGATGCCAACTACCTCCAAACTGTGTCGTAGACCCTTAAGGATCAGAATCTCTATGCAAAATTTTCTAAGTTTGAGTTTTGGCTGAATGATGCAACTTTTCTCTGTCATGAAGTTTCAAGTAAGAAGATCAAGTTGGATCCACAAAAAGTTGTAGTTGTTAAGAAATTGTGTAGACCCATTACTCTAACTGATATTAGGAGCATTTTGGTCTTGGCTGAGTTTTATAGGAGGTTTGTGGAAAATTTTTCTTCTATTGTTGCTCCGCTGACAAGGTTGATACAAATAAAAGTTATGCTCTTATGGTCTGATGCTTCTGAGGGTAGTTTTGAGAAGTTGAAGGAAAAGTTGACTTTTGCTCTTATTTTGACCCTGCCAGAGGGTATTGATGGGTTTTTTATGTATTATGATGCATCCCATATGGGACTGGTATGTCTTTTGATACAGCATGGTAAGGTTGTGGTGTATGCTTCTAGTCAACTTAAAGTTCTTGACAGGAAATATTTGACTCATGATCTAGAGTTGGCGGTTGTGGTCCTTTCTTTGAAAATCTTATCCCATTATATATATGGGTAAGATGAAGACATTTATTTAGAAAATTGATGTTCTATGGATTTATAGCACTTATGATGCTTTAACATGGAAAATAAGCATGTACTTATGGCTATTTTGTTGGATGTGATGTGTTTTTGGAGTGCTTTTGCAGAAAACTAGGTTTTTCATACTAATGGAAGAGAAAATGAAAAATTGAAGTTTTGTCCTACTTATTGAGGAACTTATAGAAAGTAGGTGCCACTTACTTTAGTAGGTTCCTAAGTAGGTGTCAGAACATAGAGTCCAGAGCCTCATAGGCAGGAAAAAAAATACCCTGATACTTACTAATGGCACCTACAGCACGTAAGTGCCACCTACGATCTATAGGTGTAAGAGTAGGTTGTAGAACCATGAATTCCAGAAAGTTTTCAGCACTTTTGGAGGTTCTGGCACTTACCAAGGACCACCTACAGTCTGTTTGTGACCTTAGTAAGTGGTCACATACTTCAATTTTCCTAGATCATTTCAAAATTGTTTCCTAGGGTTTCTGTGTCACCTACATACACTCTTATGATGTTGTTAGTCCTTATTATGTAAGTTTAGTCAAGTTTTCCTATATTATACAGGATTTTATTTCTAAAGTTTTTTATAATCTATAAATACCTTTTAGACACTATTTAGTATATAGATGCTAAGGAGCTGAGAGAGGCCTTTTGGGGAAAAGTTTACATCATTCAAAAGATCTTTTGGTTTAAGGCTTGACTTAGAATCTTGGGATCTTATTGTCTTTGGTTTTTTATTCAATTTAAGAATATGGGATTTCTTCTTTCATTATTGTGAGATTGATTCTGCAATTTTGTATGTGGATTCCATGATTGATCTCATAACTATGAGAGGCTAATTCCCTTATCTAGGGTTATAGGAACCCTAACAAATTAATGAAGTAGAGAAAGTGCCAAGTCATATTAGATAAAGATTCTTTTATGTATTGGGTTTTCATCATTCTTATTGATTTCTTAGCGGTGACCAACTTTAAGATCCCGTCTATATTCTTACTTGCTTCAAAAGAGAGGTTGAGAGTTAGAAAATAAAATTGCAATAGTAATTTATAGATTAATTATTGATTTAGGATAATGATGAGTGGTGACTTTACCACTTATTCGCACTCATCATTCGTGCACATTACCTTGTTTTGAATAAACAAAAGAGACAAAATTGTGATTAAATGCCCTAATATCCACACTTTATAGGTATAGAGTTGATAAGATCAAAAGATGTAGATTGGTGTTGAAAATGATCAAAAGGGAGCAAGAAAGTGCAGTTGAAGACTTGGAAAAGGAATTGGCCTCAGTTACCGCGGTCGTAGTCTGGTGATTGCATTTATGACAGTATAGCAAAAGTCAGGAAACCACAGTCACGGAAGACAATTATGGTCACATAGACGTGGTCGTGGCCAGACTCATGCGATCGCGACTTAGCAGAAGAATGCAGCCCAAGGGAAAATCTGGAAATAAATGTGGCTGATCCCAAATGTTTATCAAAAAGGCTCAAACCCTAAGTCATTAATACAATTCCATCTTCTCCAATAGCTAGGTTTAGGTTCTTGAGTTCATATCCTCCATTATTGGAGAAGAAAATATTGTATAAATTTAGGGTAAAGAATACATTGGAGACCTTTTAAGTAGAGGAATAGCTCACTTCCATTGGAAGTTTGTGGAAGTTCAAATTTTGAAGTAATATTCACTTAAGCTTCAATAAATCATTTCAATGGGGGTTATGGGTATATCTTTGCTTATTTATCGTATGTGTAGCTAGATCTCCCTTTTGGGGTTATGTGTTAATAGGGATTAAACTGTGTGTGGTTTATTATTGTTAGCTTCTACTTGGTAGTTCATGTTGATGAGTTTTATCATTGCTTGACCAATTTTATTTGGATTTGTGGTTGAAAGTCCCAAATAACCATTTGGGTTTGATGGGTGAAAGCCCCAAACTCCAAAAATCTCAAGCCTATCTTCGAAAGAAGGGTTTTGGTGAACTTTAGGAATCCATGTCATCCTTTAAAGAGGGATGTGGATACCAAAGCAATGATAGACAATTACGTGTGTAGTTTTCCAATATATCACTATCTTAGACTTAAGGGTGATTTGTGAATTTTATTATACCATGGGTATTATCCAAGAAATAGGGATGCTTAGATTGGGGTTTGGTTACCAATTGTTGAACACACCCATTAGGTATTCGAAAGAATCAATGGGTAAAAGTTTGGTGTTTTGTTGAAATACTAGCATCAAATTCTATAACCGAACCCACCCACACTTGATCTACTAATATTGAAGTTAATCATTAGCATCCATATGTCACTTTCCTTAGTAATACATATCCCAAGATCTGTGATTAATTTTTTAATAACTCTAGTTATTTGTGACCCCAAATTTAGACTAGAAAAATCCAAAAAGAAACATTAGTGTAGACACTATCTCCTCTATTTTTATCTTTTTGTACTATAGGTTTGAAATTAACTTGTATCTATTATTTTGCATTAACTTAATTGCATTCAAGTTAAGTTAGTTTGGAATTTTAGCTTACTTTCTCGAATTAAAGCTTGTAAATATTTGTTAGTGATTTTATCTTGTTTCTTGTGTTAGGTAAATTTTTATTTTCTTTTACTTGTATCTATGGAATCTTCCTACAAATATGATTTTGGTAGTTGGAAGTCATATCTTGATGACCCATGTTCATATTTTGATGGATCCCACTTTAGGAGATATTGTAACTATGCTCCCCGGAGAGAGATGGCATCACCATCTCGATCCTATTAGGAGTATGGTTGTTCTTTATGTCGGGCTCAAGATGGGTATTAGAGTGATTGTTCAAATGACACCTCCCCTTTTTATGCTAACCGAGTTTCTAGTTTCTCTTATTAGTTTGATAGGTCCTATGATCAGGAGAAGGAATAGCAATGTACCGAGTCTACTAGTCTTGAAGTAATGCTTCGAACTACTTTGGATCAGGTAACTACAATAGGGGAGAACTTGTAAGACATGCATCAATCCCATGAGCCATTTGGGAGGGAAATTTTCAAGATGGAGGAAATGGGAAAAGAATAAAAGCTTTAAACCATCATTACCTTGCCTATTTCCCAAGATGAGGTTTATCAAGAAGAAAAACCAAGCTATGATGATCCGCTTGGTAGCGAAAACTCCTTGGTTATCTCCCAATCTATCGAATCAAATAAGGAATAAGATGTCAAAATTAAGGAAATGGTACTAGAGTCAAAAGAAGAATCAAGGCAAATATCTTATGATGACTCTAGTTTATTTCAAGATGAAGATGCTTTGGAGGAGGCAATTTCGGAATTAAGGGTTGGACCCCATTCAACCCACTTTCCAACATTATGACTAGAGGATGTGATGACTATCCATCAATCTAGACAAATGATGAATTATGGGGAGATGGAGTACGATTCCCACATTTTAGAATTTGACATTCCAAGGAAGCATATGGAACCCCATCCATCAATGGCCAAGAAACTCAATGCTCGATGTGCAACTAGTGGCCTATTGATGTGCTTACTTTTACCCAAGGAACCAATTCAAAAGTTTGATGTGAAGTTGGGTGAAGAATTCAAATCATTAAAATGGGAAAATTGAAGCTTGCTAGCCATGTTCTCACATCTTCCAAGTTTCACCTTGGATGATCAAAATCTTTTGTCCTTTTGTTGTTCATTACATATTGAATTAAAGTTTGGATGGAGATTCAAATCGTCTAAGTGGAAGAACATAAGGAAGTTGTTGAGGTATCATGCTAAGACATTAAACTAAGCGCTATATGGGAGGAAACCCATCATTCTACGAAAAGTGGCACATATCCTTTTTATTTATTGATGATAGTGTAGATTTTATTTTTAGTATTGTTCATGTATAATCCATAAAATATTTGTGCTAAAAGGAATTTTGATTGAATTCGAAAATGAGCATGTGAAATTGGCAGTTTGGACTAAACAAGGAGTGCAGGTGACCTGGTTATTTGGTCTCAGTTACCACGAACGCGGTCCATGCCATCAAGAATGCAGAGGCCACGTGACCGCGATCACATAACTAGGACCACGATCGTGGTCAAATTACTTTAAATTACCATCTGAGTGCCCATTTCCCATGTGCATTCACTCTCAATTTCTCTCAAATATATGGCTTTGTATTGCATCTCTAAGTTTCATCAAAATTCATTTGCATCTTTAACTTGGTAATTTGTCTCAACATCATTGATTTTGATATTAATCGCATGCATAGAACTTATAGTTTAGAGAAAGGCCTGAAATAATATTTTCATTACTAAATGCATACTTGTTGATAATTATTGTATGGATAGTTGTTGTAGTTGGTGTACACAATAATGGGAAAGTCTTGAGTACCCAGAATTAGGCTAAAAACTACTTGAATTGAAGTGTGCACCATGTGTTTGATTTAATGCCCCAATGAGTTCAATTTGAATTCTATCAAGTCTAGGTCTATAATCATATATTCTAGGCTTAAATTCTCTACATATAATAATGGTATGCCTAGTTAGAATGAAGAATTGGGGTTAAAATTGTGTTTTGAAAACTGTGCAAAATCTATCAACTAAGGTATTAGGTACCACTATTGCAATCCTGATGACCGCAATCATGGCACTGCAATCGTGATCAATGCTCTGGGATCGCCATACCTGAGGACAGTGCCTGTAGCAATCAACAATTTTTGTATATCCATTTCTGCCTCCAAAACCTTTTGTAACACTACCACATGCATTTATTTGTTTGATCTAACATGTTTTTGGCAAGATAATACTACTGATGGTCTGAGTTGCATTGTTTATAGGTTCTAAGCCTTAAAATTGGATGATTTTGAAAACTCTAGATTCATGGCCCCATAATTCCAGAACCTCTACAATGCGGATTTGCACAAGACTAAGTTACTCCCTGAAAGAGGTATCATTTTAGAATAGGTAGAGGAGAAGGTCCCAGGATTCCATGCTAGACTCACTGAAACTGGGTGGAGGTGCTTTCCCCCAGATTCCTGCTATGCAATGGGTGTGTGAGTTCTATGCTAACCAAAGTGTAACTTCTTTCACAAACCTGGTGATGACTATTAGGGAAAAGCAAGTGAACATTGGGACAGAGAGGATCAATGAGATGTATGGAATTCTAAATGCTAACACAGAGAAGTTCCATGCAAAATCATGCCAGCCAGGGACTTGGATGGAAAATATTTTATGTCCTGGCAAAGAGGTTCCCTAGGCCACTATCAAGAGAGACATTCAGATGAATGACTTCACAGTTGAGGCCAGGCTTTACCTAAATATCATTTGTAGCTGAGTATAGTCATGCACTCACATGACCATTTTCACAGACATACAAGCTCTGATGGTGGGCTGTCTTTTCTCTAGGATCGCCCTGAATGTAGGAGAGATTGTGCACTTAGAGTGGAGGTACTTCAAAAATCATAGAGGTACACATCTTCTCCTTTATTCCTTTATCACAAAGCTTTACAAGAGGGCACAAGTGGAGGAATATGCTACAGATTCCTAGGTACTCCTAGGTCCTCATATCTTCCCACTCAAGTTCAAGGGTGAGGATGCCCCAGGTTAAAGCAAAAAGTGAAAGGTGGAGTTAGGTAAGTCGATCCATGAAAGCATAGATTCTTGTAGACCTTCATCAACTATCCGTTTCGAGGACATCTTAGGTTGGATGCGGGAGGTTAGGGAGCTAGTCTCCAGGATGCCTCAAGGGCAAGGAAAGTCATAAACTGCTCGCCACTTGTATCTAGTTTATTCATACTATGAGGAATATAGGAGAGGATAGAAGAAGCAGGGATCTACTACCGCCAGTTTTGAGAGAGCTTATTTAACATTAGGTATATCACATAGGGACATCAAGGATTTGTATGAGAAGATGGTTAAGAGAGAGAAGAAGAGAGATAAATTATTCTTCAAGAAGCTATGGAAGGGGATTAAGGGCATCTTCAATGTGCTTAAGCCCAACCATCGACTACCTTTACCTAGGATGGACAGTGAGGACGAGGCCCCTATTGATTAGTCTATTGATGATCCTGATAATGATAGTGCATAGTCAGCAGGAGAGAGAAACTCTTGATGCATATTCAGGGAGACCCCTCTTACTCTTGTGTTATTGCACACTATGAGGACACTACATTCTTTTTAGTTGGGGGTGTCCCCAGATTTGTATGATTTTGGGATGTGTTGTTGGATATTTCTTTTCGATGCTATTTTGGGATGATGTCTTATATATTATTTTGTTTTGTTTTTGGGATGCTACATATTTGGGAACTCTGATGGTGCCTACATTTTATGGATTGTCATGTTGTTTTTAGTCTTAGTTTTTCTTTTACTCCAATTGTATTTTAATGTGTGATCATGACTAACTTTGCCCTATGATAGATTGAGTGATGACATTCTTAAGGGTAAACTGTCGTGTTTACATTTTGAGACATAGATGCTGGGAAATTTTGAGTACTCATAAAATAAATATCGTGAATGCAAGAGAAGTCTGAGTACCTATGTCATTGTACATTATAAATTTGGGATCACATTGTACACCATTGGTAAAGTATGAACATCTGTATGGTTGGTTTTCACATTTTGAGCCTAAATGTTGGGCTAAGTCTTTGGTTTTTTCCATGATTTAGCAAATTCAAGTGGTGCTAATGCAAAACAAACAACCCTCTCCCTAAAAAATTTTGCAAAAATTAAGGGCATGGACGTGAGCAATTTTGTAACAAAACTTTTTCTCTTTTTGTGGCTCCATAAAGTTTTGACTTGTGAATAGAAATGGATACTCCAAATTTTTCCCTAGTGGGAGGGACATTTGAGATCCCTGGGAGAATTTTGCATTCCATGAATGGTGAGCTATTTGAATTCATCTCTTGTATACTTGTGTTATCTAGAACTTTTCCCATTAGTCTTTCAAAGCTAATGTCGGTCGTATTTGGTTAGAGAAATGATCATAGGTTATCTTTTGGCATTGGAAACCCACTCTAGCCTAAAAATCCTACCCGTGCATGAATAAATCCCTAGTAACCCACTTTGAGCCTTTGGATGTTTCTTTGGCAAACTCATTACAAATCATGAACCATTCTTTTACCTCTTTTTTGAACCATGCCCTCGTTGAACTTAAAGATGAAACTTGAGGCTAAAATTCTAAGTTGGGCCTCTTTTCAACCATGCCCTATTGTGCCTTAGCATTGAAAGCAAATGAATAGAAAAAGAGAGAATCCAACAAAGGAATGAATTGCACTAGAGTACAAGAATTAGAAATGGAAAAAATGAGTGAACAAAGAAGGCAAAAGGTAGGCATAAAATATGAGAGAAAACAAAGAAGAGTATCCCATAGTAAAAAAGAGGATTGAAAATTCTGATGTAAATGTTCAAGGAAGTATGTAGCCTTGTTGTTCCCAAATGATATCCTACCCTAACCCGAACCTATGTTACAAGCTTAGAAAGTCCTTTGAGATCTCCGCCCTTTTACTTTCTTTGTAGTGGCGATTGAAAATAGGGTCAAACCTATGGTATGATACTTGTTTCATAGAGATTTATTTTGTGAGGGAGAGTGTTTTAGCACTTAAAATTCCTTGTTGCATAGTTGGTAGCCTAGTATGTGGAATTCTCTTTCTTGTGAGGTTGGCATGTGAAATAAGTTGAGGTGGTTGATTTTTCCACCTTCCTAGCGATGAGGCAAATGGAGTATAACTTAGTTTTGGTCAAAAAGTGAGTCACTTCTAGAGCATTAGTTGTCGTTTCTTGATTGATCTTTGAAGTCCTGTGTATCCTTTGATAGTGCATCTTATGATGAGGGAATTAATGAAAGATATCTTAGCCTATGTGCAATGTGCTACTTGTGGCAGTGACTAAGGTTGAAGTCATTATGATCTTTAAGGTATGAAGTTTGGGCATAAATAATTTTGTCTTATAGTAAGAGGTAGTGTTGCTTGAGGATAATCAAACGCTTTAAGTTGGGATTGTTAATGAGTGGTGACTTTACCACTCATTCTCACTCATCATTTGTGTATATTGCCTTGTTTTGAATGAACTAAAAGGACAAAATTGTTATTAAATGGACTAATATCCAGACTTTGCAGGTATAGAGTTGATAAGATCAAAAGATGTGGATTGGAGCAAAAAATGATCAAAAGAGAGCAAGAAAGTATAGTTAAAGACTTAGAGCAAGAACTGGCCTCAATTACCGCAGTCGCGGTCTGGTGACCACTGTCGATGCAATCAAGCAAAAGTCAAGCAACCACAGTCGTGAAACATAATGTGGTTGCATATTTGAGGTCACAGCTAGACCTGCGCAATCGTAACTTAGCAGAAAAATGCAGACCAAGGAAAATTCTTGAAATGCACGTGGTTGATCCTAAATTTTTGGCAAAATGACTCAAACCCTAAGTCATTCATACAATTCCATCTTCCCCCATAGTTAGATTTAGGTTTTTGAGTTCATAGACTCCATTATTGAATAAGAAAATATTGTATAAATTTTGGGTGAAGAATACATTGGAGACCTTCTAATTGGAGGAATAACTCACTTCTATTGGAGATTTGTACAATTTCAAAGTTTGAAGTAATATTCACTAGAGCTTCAATAAATTATTTCAATAGAGATTATGGAAATATCTTTGCATATTTATATTATGTACAGTTACATCTCCCTTTTGGGGTTATATGTAAATAGGTATTAAAGTGTGTGTGGTTTGTTATTATTAACTTCTACTTGGTAGTTCATGTTAATGGATTTTATCATTACTTGACCAATTTGATTTGGATTTGTGGGTGAAAGCCCCAAATAACCATATGGGTTTGATGGGTGACAGCTTCAAACTGTAGAAATCTCAAGGCCATCTTCGAAAGAAGGACTTTTGGTGAACTTTAGGAATCCACGTCATCCTTGAAACAGGGATGCAGAGACTAAAGCAATGGCAGGCCTATGTGTGTAGTTTACCAATCTATCACTATATTTGACATAAGGGTGATTTGTGAAGTTAACTATACAATCGGTATTATGGTGTTTTGTTAATAGACTAGCACCAAAACATATATCCGAACCTACCCATACTTGATCAACCAATTTTGAAGTTGATCACTAGCATCCATATGTCACTTTCCTTATTAATACATAATCCTGAGATCCATGCTTAATTGTTTAAGAACTCTAACTATGAGTAGCCCAAAATTTATACTAGAAAAATCCAAAAAGAAACATTAGTGTAGACTCCCAACTCCCCCATTTTTATCTTTTTGTACTATTGGTTTGAATTTTTCTTGTATCTATTATTTAGCATAACTTTATTGCCGCTCATATTGTTCTTTATGGATTCGACCCCGACTCCAAATTTGGGTAAATATATTGACAACGACTGCCTTGCACTCAAATTGACGTGTAAGTTAAGCGTTATCAGCTATTTAGTATCATCTATGTAAGACAGTTGTCTATCATCTAATAAATTGAGACTCAAAAGATACTAGTTAACTGGGATATAGAATGAGGGTTAGTAATGCAACATCTTGAGACTCAAAAGGTAAAAGATGTAATATGTCAATGTGTCCATAATCTACTTGATGGTACATAACTTATCAAATCTTGCATGAAAGGTATTGGAATAGTTTGGCACTGCGCAAAAAATCTGTAGAGTTAGAAGCCAGGGGGAATATAAGCATAATTTTCATCTTAGATTGTTTACAACAAAAATTATCCAATTCTTGTTACTTCTTACTAGTTACTACAAATCCCCCCTTCTTACTTTTCTGTCGTGCTTGGTGATTTTAATAAATTCAAGCATGATATCTGACGTATTCCTTGTAGGATCAATGTAACACCCCGTAAAAGTCGTGCATGGATTAGCCTTTAATAGAGTGCTCTTAGACTTAAAAACTTGAAAATTTTTCTAAGTGTAATGAGGACTTAGAGTCATTTTGCTGGCAATCTTCGGGATACAAATTTTCAACCTTTCTGACCTCCATTTTTAGATTTTCAAGTTGCGATACGATCGAACAAGCTCATAGTACATCTTGGATAAGTTTCGGAATTTTTCGGAACGCATAAGCCTGCGTTTGGATTTCAAAACAGTAGCAAAACGCATAGCCTGTTGCCCAGTTTTCAGCATTTCAGGGTCAACTTCAAATGATCATAACTCTCTGAATATAATGAACTGGGAGAGCTGCTAACTATCAAATGAAATATCTTTGAGTTTATTTCCAATGCAACTGGATTCATCCAAATCCAACATCTGAGTAAGGAGTTATACCCGGTTTACTACAGCCTGTCAGTTTGTCAACTGAGGGACAGTTTCGACTTTCTTTATTTTCTTAGGGGCATTTTAGTCATTTCACCTCACCCAAATTTTGTCTATAACACCAGATTTAGACCCCAATTCATCAAACTATAATCCTTTTCTCAAATTTTCTCTCAAGAACACCCCTTAGGGTTTCAAACAAAAATCCCAAATAACTCAAGATTCAACCGTGGGTTTTGGAGGATAATTAGAGATTTGGAATCCCCATATCGTAGGCTTCAAGGATCATCCCTCAATTTCTTAAATAGAAGTACGTGGTGTTTTCCTAAATTCTCATGGGCATAGAAATCATGTTTTAAGAAAGGGGTTTTTGAATTCATGTACATATTCATGTTTTAGAAGCTTTAAATGATATTGTTTTATCCGTTTGGCTTTCCCCCAAAGTGACTTAAAAAATATATGTTTATGTATTTATGTGTTTTGCCTTGAAATATGAATTGAGAGCACGAATTACATGAAATCCTTCTCTGGATGTAATTTTTCCATGTTTCACATGATATAGATTATTTAGAAATACGTCTTGAAAAATCATGATATGAAATGCTTTGACTTTGCTATGTTTGGAATACGATTTTGAACATAAAAGAGAGAGTTGTAAATGTTGAATATAAATATAATGAAAGAGTGCATAATTTTTCCAAAAGAACATGACCACCATATGTTTGATGAAAGTTTTTATATGGTTTTGACTTGAATTTCGAAACATGAAATATTTTATACAAATTACATATTTGGGTGGTCTGAAACTATACTTTTATGAAAGATCATGTTTAATGCATTATGGCTCAGAAATAGGACTTGCAAGTCTTAGTTTGACAATACCAACTCAGACAAATGCCATAAAAGACAAAGACTAGTTCAGAAATTAGATTTTATTAGACTTTCATAATTTAGAAATTTCAGAATGATATATGTTCATAAAAGCTTAAAAATTAGGCATAAAGAGATGTTAGGTGGTCCCCGAAGAAGGCGTGATTTTAGATAAATCATTTCCCAAAACCGTGATTTACCAATCCAGGTATATTATTATACACTAGCTTAAGTGTCATGTGGTGTATCAGACTCAGACACTCCAACTCTTGCGGCACACTTGGGTTGGGGGCTTCCCCACCGAGTCAATGGTAGATTTCATATAGCCCGTGGAATATCAGACTTGTAGGGGAGTGTCATCTAACTCAGAAGTAATATAAAGATCATAAATTATTTGGACAAGAATGTTTTATGATTTTCAAATGATGCCCATGTGTTTTCAGAAACTATTTTATTCATGATGTGTTGATGAAAATTGCTCTCATATATTATATATATGTTCAAATACTTTATTTTGGATTACTTCGCGTGCCAGTACATTTATGCTGACCCCCCTCTTTCTAAGTTTTGAGACTTACTCTAGGGGTCGAGATGAATAGTAGGTGTTTTAGATCGCAGAGCAGATTGTGCAGGGGTGAGCCTTCTATATTCCAGAAGGCCTTTTTACCTTCAGATATTTATCTTTAGTTATGTTTTCGTCTACTGGAGGCCTTGTTCCAGTTTTTAGACAGTTTTATTTAGTTCATAGTAGAGATTTTGCAGACTGAGTCAGACATTATTATTATCTAGATATATTTTGGATTTCAATTTTTTAGTATTATGATCATATTCAGACTGACCATGTTTCCGTATTAGATTTATATTTCCATATTATCTTTTGTTATATAAATGTTGTGCATGATTACCAGATAGGTAGAGGGCGTCCTGGGCCTTCACGGTTCGAGAATGCTCGTCACGGCCAGGGCCCATGTTTGGGTCCTGACAAACTTGGTATCAAAGCACGGTTCATGGTCCCAGGGTGTCTGCAAAATCGCATCGGGTAGAATCTTGTTTATGGGTGTGTAGCGCGCCATACTTATAAGCAGGAGGCTACTAGGCATTTAGGAATATCTCTCTTTCTTCATGTTCTAGTTCATGCAATAGAGTCAGAATGTTCCTCTTTCATACTCTAATTTGTGCTATGGTGTCGCCCATACGAAAGTAAAAAGTCATCCCAAATTCTTTCCTTACTCTAATGTCCTTAGATATGTCTCATTATTGAGGTGATTCAAGTGCAAAATTTTAGAATCTAAATGGTATGGTCCTTTCTGATTGAACCATATAAGAGTTAAAATTTGTACAAGGACTTGAGAAGAGTCTGTTAGTGCTTCAATGTGTATTGATTCCAATGTAAACATTGATCCTGATGGAATCGTGTTTTTCAGCTTGAGGGATTAATTGCATTTAGTCCCTTTCAAATTTATGTTACAAATGTCTTGCTTAAGGAGTCATGATGTGTAGTAGAATGTTGGAACTGTATTTCCACCCGAATAGTAGTAAGCGTTAAAGTGTTGTTGTTATGACCTATTGGTAGTGAAATTAGACCAAGAAGTTGGTGATGTGAAGTCACATAGTTAGAAGTCAGAGTGAGGGTGACTTTTGTGTAAATGAATATTTTAGTTGAATAATCGATGTTCGATAATGATTTACCTGCCTTATGGTGATAGACTAATGTGGTAACTAGTAGCATGTGTAGATGATATGGTAGTCCGTGGAGGAAGTGTTTGACTCCAATTTTATTTATACAGAGTAAGATGTGTATTCTTAGTTCATTGGATATTGCGTATTAAATTTCTATCTTATGTAATCTTGTCATCAAGGTGTTGTTGAAAACATGAGGACATAAGGGATTTGATCCGTATCCTAGGGTACGAGTAGTACCCCAACTCATACCCAAGACCATTCTGATACCCTACACACTAGTTCCTATATGACTCATACTACTAGAAAATTGTAAATTACATGGAGATTTTACCTAGAAAATAATATTGCAGGAAATACATGTGTATTTACCTACAAAATTATTAAATTCATCAATATTAAAATATATTACCTACAAACTATATATTTACAACAAATTCTGTAGGTAAATTTGGCGTCATATAGTGCAAATTTTGTACTTGCAACATTACCTGGGGAAAATCCGCAGGTATGTGGATAAATATATATATTTTTAAAATCCACAAGAAAATCCCCAGGTAATCTATCCTACGAATTTACACAGAGATATTTTGGTGGAAATTTATGTAATGAATTTTATTACCTGGGACATTATTTGGGGATTTTGTGCTGCATATATTGCTGGGGATTTACCTGTGAAATTACTTGGGGAAATGTATCGGCTGGTATTTTATCTCTAGGTAAATCCGCAGGTATACAGACAAATATATATATTTTTAAAATTCATAGAAAAATCCCCATGTAATTTATCCTATGGATTTACATAGAGATATTTTGGTGGAAATTTATGTAATGGATTTCATTACCTGGGAAATTATTTGGGAATTTTATGCTGCAAATTTTTCTAGGATTTATTCTTGGGGATTTACTTGAGAAATTATTACTTGCGACATTACCTGGAAAAATATATCGGCGGGTATTTTATCTCAAGGTAAATTTGCAGGTATATAGACAAATATATATATTTTCAAAATCCATAGAAAAATCCCTAGGTAATTTATCCTACGGATTTACATAGAGATATTTTGGTGGAAATTTATGTAATGGATTTTATTACCTGAAAAATTATTTGGGGATTTTTTGCTGCAAATTTCGCTAGGAATTTACTTGAGAAATTATTAAATGCGATATTACTTGGGAAAATGTATCGGAGGGTATTTTATCTCGAGGTAAATTCGTAGGTAAATGGACAAATATATATATTTTTTAAATCCATAGAAAAATTCTCAGGTAATTTATTCTACAGATTTACTTAGAGATATTTTTGTTGAAATTTATGTAATGGATTTTATTACCTAGGAAATTATTTGGGGATTTTATGCTACAAATTTTGCTGGGGATTTATTCTTGGAGATTTACCTGTAAAATTATTACTTGCGACATTATCTGGAAAAATATATCGGTGGGTATTTTATCTCTAGGTAAATTCGCAAGGATATGGAGAAATATATGTATATATATATATATATATATATATATATATATATATATATATATATATATATATATATATATATATATATATATATTTAAAATCCATAGAAAAATTCCTAGATAATTTATCCTGCGGATTTACTTAGAGTCATTTTGGTGGAAATTTATGTAAGAAAATTATTTAGAGATTTTTTGTTGCAAATTTTGCTAGGAATTTATTCTTAGGTATTTACCTGCAAAATTATTATTTGCGATATTATTGGGGGATTGTATTTCTACAAATTTATCTAAAATTATATCTTGGGGATTTTCCTACAAAATTATTACTTGAAAAATTATTGCGGGATTGTGTTGTTACAAATTTGACTGAAATTATTTCTTGGGGATTTCGATGGATTTTGTGACTTGAAAAATTTAAATAGGTAAAAGATAAACTTGAAGAATAAATTAAAAAACACAAAATAAGAAGAAATTAGAAATTAAATTGATGGACACATATAATCAAGTAAAAGATGCTCAAAAAATTAATATTAATTTGCTGACATAGATAGTATCACATATGTATTCGAGTTGAATAAACCTTAGCTTGACTCGTTATGTTATCACCAAAAAATTAAAGCAGTGAAATTTCGTTGGCATAAGATATAGCGTAAAGAATGACTTAGGGCTCAAATAGAGTGTGTTTTACTATTCATTTCTATTTGGTTATAATTTCAATATAATTGTAAGGAATCATACTACGCACAACAATAAAATATATCAATATAACGTACAACATTATTTAGGAGTCATTTGGTGTGAGATATAAGGTATAATAATCAAGAAATAAATTTAAAATAATTTTATTAATTTTACATTAAGCTGAAAGTATTAGGTAGTTTTAAAAATATATATATGATAAGATATTAGTATTAGGTAGTGATCACGACTTAGTGAGTCCTTTCTTTCGTGGTGAACTTTGGCACCAATCCTACATTTTTTCTCTGTGGACCGAGGAGAGAAGGGGCTCGGTGGGAAGAGGAGTGTACCATGAGAGAAGCAAGGAGGTCAACCTCTTTCAAATATACAACATATATTTTGGCAATGTAGTTGTACTCTCATGTAGATCTGAATGAATCATCCTTTCCATGGAGGTAAATCTTTGCCTGCTAGGCGATTAGTTTTGGGCTTTTGTTTGTTCGATTTGCTTGTTTAATATCGGTTTGATTTTTTGATTTTTGGATTGATAAAAATGACAACCGTAACGAACAAATAGAAATAAATTCAATTTGGGGTTAGGTTATTTCAGATTTTTATTTCAATTTTGAAGATTAAATTAGATGCACAAGCCTAGATGAGATAACCCGCGGGATATTTAATTCTAGAAAAACTTATTCCTAACCAAAAAAATCTCTTATATTTGTCTTCTTACTTTAGTTCTTTTTATCAAGTATTTATTTTGGATTAAAAATATTTTTAACTACATAATACTCTAAGTCCAATTAAAATTTTTATATTTAAAAGTCCACTTGTATATATATTGAAAATGAAAATAATTAGTAGCATAAGAAAAAACTTAACCAAAAAAATGTACAAAAATATAGTAATAGATATAAAAATTTTTAACAAAAATGTATTCCCTCTTTTTTTTCCCACATGATAGCTCAGTCAGTCTTTTTCTCTCAATTCTCTAAGTAACAATATAAAACAATCTAACCAATTTTCAAAGATTCAAGAAAGTCCGAACAGATTTTTGTTGCTTTAATTCTCTCAATCGGCTTTCTAATTCTCAATTTTTAATTTACGATGATGGTTCCTCTTTCTTGATCAGGTATTGCTATTTCTTTGTTACTCCATGACTCGTATAATTATATTATTCCTATTCACTCATAGTTTAGATCATTATATCCTATTTTGTTGAGCATGAATTAGCAGCCTGATGGTACGAGCAGAATTAGTTAGAGATAATACATGGACTTCTGTATGTAACAAAACTCTATTGTACCTCTGTTGAGTAACAATTGTTAATGTTGTTAAGGAAAAAAGACTCTGTTGGCTTGAAATTAAGAAATCAGACTATGTTTTTAATGTTGAGTAACCAATAGGTCACTCGTTCAAGCCGTAAAAACATATCATGATAGAATTTTTTTATTTGTTCATCTATATCACAGCTGACTGCTAACTCGTTCAAGCCGTGGAAACATACCATTGCAGAAATTTTCTCTTGTGGTTTTCTTAATTTCAAGTCAACAGGTCACTCATTCGATTTTACATGTTTAGTTTAGAAAATCAAGAGATAATTTATCATTTTGATGCCCTAAATCAATTCTTTAGTTACTTATTTAGTGTGATGCCTCGGTTGCATTTGACATCTTCTAAAAATTAAAAATGATGAATTGATTTTACTATCCCTGTTATGGAGTCATCTTAATTGTCTAGCTAGATAACTATATAATTCAAAGAGAATTATTAAATGTTATATTTCCCATTTATCTTGACTTTGGAGTGGTATTAATGGTGGAAAAGGATTAGTAGTAGGCTGATAGTACTTTCAAATTGCTTTCTAGGTATCTATTTTCTTATTACATTTCTCGCACTTACTTTAATACTGTGCTACCTAAGTCTAATCACACGGAGTTGTTTAAGAATCACAATGTTCATAAAAATGAAGTTAGGGATCTTATTATTAATAGTGAATAAAGGAGTGGTTTAAAAGATAAACCTTTTTTCTCGTGTCCCTTGTATTCTCTAGTATAGATTATTTTAGGTATTATTTTGAATATGGAAAACCTTCTGCAATAAAAAAGTTATTTCAATGTGAGCAAAAGGTCACTCGTTCAAGCCGTGGAAACATACCATTATATACACCCACACTTATGTATATATCATGCAAATGAGATGTGTCTTAGGCTGGAGGGAAACAAATGAGAGTACATCAGAAGACCACACTATATAGAGGTCTCTATTCTTTTTTTATTGTAGTTAGTTGGGTTGTTTGTTGGTACTTAGGTGTGATGATATTAATTCTAAACTAATTCTGTTTCAAAACTAGTGTACTTCTATTTGAGTTGTCCTTTATTCAGGTGTCCTAATTCTTTATTGTGGTGAAATTTAATTTATGTAGGCATCGGAGTATTTTGCCTTATCTGAAAGGTTGGAAAAGTATTTCTAAGGTAAACTATTTCTCTTTTTTACCTCTTATTAGAGATTTAACTTCTCTGTGAATCACTTAATAAATCAACCAACTAAGCCTTAATCGAAACTAGTTTTGGCTAAACAAATTTTCTATATCCATTTGGCTCTAGCACTAGTTTCGTTCATGCTACCCCTTTCCAGTTGAACTAAATCCCGAGGCATATAGAGCACATGCCTAGGGGAGGGCATCTTAGAAAATCCAATGTTGGGAGGATTTATAATATTATGATTGGTTAAATCAACTACTTTAACTAAAAAGAATCACAATTATGCAACCGATGTACTTTAGCTAGGAGAAACTGTAAATATGCACACAACAATGACCAATAACTTCGGAGGAAGAAGGAGTGCTCGCTTATGTTTTGATTAGGAAAGTGCAAATTAGAGAAAATAAGACTGAAACTTCAAAGATACCAAAAGAAATGATGAATAGGGATCATACCGACTCCACGAGCATTTTGACAAATAATTTCTCTATTAAACGTGGTCATTCTCTTAAAACTACATTGTCCACCTCTTGACTCAGAACTTCTACAATCTGGATTAGCCCATGTAACTCGAATATCAGCACTAAGATCTGAAGACACCACTTGTTCAAAGAAAGGCCACTATACTGGAACACCTATAGTTCTTATCAACTTACACTCTGGTCTCGATAATAACCTAAATCCCTTCATAGATGTTGTAGCATAAACAGTATAACCTAAACCACTCAAATAAGCTATTAGATTGAGCTTGATCATCGTACAATCAATGGAGCACTTGAATAATGTAAAATCCTAATAATAAACACCTGAAAATAGGGAAGAAAAGAGGTTTAGTTTAAGTAAAAGTTGTGGAAGTCAATAGTTAGGGTCGTTAAGCTACAATTTCTGTATAGAATAGTTTATGGACTGTACTATGACTATGACTTCTCTTGGCAGACTCGGTAATCGAAGAATTGTCTTTTTTGATACATATAGAATAAGTTAAAACCTGGAAAGCCACAATCTATGGATTGGAAACTTTGGAGATAAAAAGGGAATCGAATTAATGGTTCATTAGTGCTACATGTATATGGTATGCAAGTTAGTGTGCTTGCAAAGATGATTTTTGTACTAATTAAATAACAGAAGAGAAGAAACAGAGGAATTGTTTTCTGTAATTCTTTCATGTATTGTTTATTCTGATGGTTATGCATTTCGTGTATTGCTTATTCTTTTCTGAATCTCTAGTTTCTTCATCCTTATCATGATCATCCACCTGTTGGTTATCTTTATCAAATTCATTCTTTAAATGGATACACTATAATCATCATTATTGTCATCAAATATAGCCTTCTTGTTAAGCACATAATTATATTTAGGACCATCATGAACTTGTGCAAAAGCAACATATATACCATCTTGATCAATGATAAGAATAAACATTTGTTGTACTTTCTACAGATTTTCTTGATTTTCCCCTCTTTTCTTGTATGTTCTTATAACATCTCTCTTTTTCGTACTCAAACTCAAAATAGCTTTGTTGTTGTGTGCTTATGAATGTTTATTATTGTTGTGTGTTCTTGATTCCTTTTATGTTTATCTTTTAATTGATAAATATTACTGTCTTTATTGACTGTATTGGATCATCAACTCTTTAGTGGAGATGAAGATCGAGAACTCTTTAAAATTTATTATTATGTATTTTTATATATCGTATCTTTTGATTCAGAAATGACTATTCTAAAGCATAAAAAATGGATGATAAATAGACTTCTTCCTGGTAAAGTGGAATATACAGATGAATTTATAAAAGGAATGGAAGAGTTCATTAAATTTTCTTGTAGTCAACCGAAGTACTTGTCCGAGAAAGTCATAAGGTATCCTTGTAAAATTTGTAAGAACATGAAGCACTTTACCCCTGATGAAGTTAATGTTCATATTTTTAAGAAAAGGTTCACTCCAGGATATTGGTATTGGACGTCACATGGAGAGGAAGCTCCTTCAATTAATTTGAATGAACATGTCCATTCAAGTGCTTCAACTAGTCATCAAGGGTATAGCTTTGACATGTCTTCAAGCAGTCAAAGTAACAGTCTAGTAAAAGACTCTGGACAATAAATAGGTATCATGGTATAGTGTACGATGTTGCTGGTATAGAACTTAATCATCATGTTGAGCCTACTATAGAAGATTCTCCAAACATGGGTGCTAACAAATTTTATGAAATGTTGAATTCAGCTCAAGAACCCTTATGGCCCGGATGTAAATATTCAGAGTTGTCTATAGCTATTAGAATGTTGAGTATTAAATTTGAATATAATATGTCTCATGGTTGTTTTAATGCAATGGCATAATTGATGAAGGATACAAGCCATCCAAATAATAAGATACCTTGATTACTATCGAGTAAAGAAGTTAGTAGCGGAGCTTGGTTTAACTAGTCAAAAGATTGTTTCTTATGTTAATAGATGTATGTTGTATTACAAGGCTGATCAATAGATGATAGAATGTAAGTTTTGTAAATAATCTCGCTATAAATAATGTGTAAGAAAGAAGGGTAGCAGAAAGGTTCCACATAAGACTATGCATTACCTGCTACTTATTCCTAGGCTTCAACGGCTATATGCTTCAACTCGATCTGTAGAGCACATGAGATGGCACTCTAAAAATCGCAGGGAAGAAGGTATTTTGTGTCACCCTTTGATGAAGAAGCATGAAATATTTTGATCTAACTTATACAGACTTTGCTTCAGAGCCTAGGAATGCCAGGGTCGGTCTTTGTTTTGATGGTTTTACTCCTTATAGCCAGTCAGAATCACAATACTCTTGTTGTCCCATGATTTTTACTCCTTATAATCTTCCTCCTGATATATGTATGACTTCCCCGTATATGTTCTTAACATCGATCATTCCAGGTTCTCACAATCCTAAGAATAAAATTGATGTGTATCTTCAGCCATTAATAGACGAGTTGTTACAATAATGGACAGATGGTGCACTAACTTATAACATGTCGAAGAAGTAAAATTTTCTCATGCAAGTAATATTGATGTAGACAATTAATGATTTTCCTGCTTATGTCATGTTGTCAGGATGGAGTACAACAGGTAAATTAACATGTCCGATTTGCATGGAATAAACAAAAACTTTTAGTTTGAAAAATAGAAGAAAAGTTACTTGGTTTGATTGTAACCGTCAATTCTTGCCTCTTAATCACGAATTTAGATAAAACAAGAATTTATTTTATAAAGGAAAAGAGGAACAGTCTAGGCCTCTTCCTAGGTTAACTGGACATTAGGTGTAGGTAAAAGTGACAGAGTTTCCTAAGATCACTGCATCTAGTCAACGCAAATTTTATGGCTATAGAAAATCACAGAATTGGACCAACAAAAGCATTTTTTGGTATTAGCCATATTGGAAGACCCATTCAGTTCCCAAAAATATTGATGTAAAGCATACATAGAAGAACTTTTTTGATAATATTTTTCATACTGTCATGGACAAAAAGGAGAGAACAAAGGATAACGATAAGGTAAGAATTTATTTGGAATAGTATTGTCGATGAAATGATTTACATTTGCAATTGAATGATGATGGGAGATGGATTAAATTGAAAGTAAAGTTTACCTTAAATGATGGTCAAAAGAAAGATGTATGTGAATGGGTTGGTTAACTAAAGATGCCTGATGGATATGCTTCTAATTTGGATAGGTGTGTTGACATGGAACATTTAAATTTATTTGGGATGAAAAGTAACGATTGTCATATTTTCATGCAATATCTTATGTCAGTTGCTTTTAGCACTCTTCCAAAACCTATATGGAAGTAATTAACTGAACTCAGTCTATTCTTTAAGGATTTGTGCTCAACAGTATTACGGGTGGATCATCTTCTGCAAATGAAACAAAATATTCTTGTAATCTTGTGTAAGTTGCAAAAAATATTTCCACCTAGCTATTTTTATTCGATGAAGCACTTAGCGATTTATTTGCCTTACAAATCAAGGCTTGTGGGCCAGTTCAATATCGATGGATGTATCATTTGAAAGATATAAAATTTTATTATTTGTATCAGTATTTTATTACATAATTATTTATTTCTTAAAAACAATTGTAGGTTCCTAAACAAGATTAAAAAGACTATAGAAAATAAAGCCAAAGTTAAAGGACCTATTTGTTAAGCATATTTGGCTCAAGAAATCTCATACTTTGCTTCCAATTATTTTGAATCTCATGTCCTATGTAGCAACAAACGAGTTTGACATAATGATGATGTCGTTGAAAAAAATACACCTAACCTAACATTATCAGTCTTTAATTATCCTGATCGAAGTTATGGTAAGAAGGAGGGTGATATCCGATAGCTAGATGATAAAGTAGTTGTTGTAGCATAATTGCATGTTCTTATAAATTGTGAAAAGGTTAAGCCTTTTCTCAAGTAAGTGTCAACCATGTTTTTCATTTAAATATTATATTTGGATTGAAACTAATGTGCTAATGTAAGTACATGCAGTTTGTATGAGCAAATCCTAAGATAAACAAATTGAAGAAGAGTTTTCATGATGGTTCAAAGATTATGTATGAATCAATTATTTTAATAAAGGATATATCACTTAAAATGTATATCTAATATGCTTCAATTATTTGATAAGTAAATAGTAATCCACAAGAGATACTGCAGAATCCATATTTACAAATCTTAGCAATGGGACCATTAAAAAAGGAAAAGTCTTGGACTATTTATTTTGTGAATGAATACAAGTTTCATACTTTACCTTGGGGTAAAGGAAAAATTACATATAACAGTGGGGTGTGTGTTACTAGCATTGGGCAAAATGGTATCACAAGGCAATATTATGTTGTTCTTAAGGAGATTATCGAATTCGAATAGCCAATGACATTATTTATGAAGTTAGTTTTATTTTATTATGATTGGTTTGATTCCTAAAAACATGGCATGAAATTTGATAGTCAATTTGGTATTGTCCAGGTTCGAAAAAGGGGAAGATATTCTAAATTTGAGCCTTTTATCTTTCAACAAACTACAACTCAAGTTTATTATGCAAATCATCTTGAAAGAAAAGGAAATAAGGTTGATTTATGGGTGGTTATAAAGACAAATCCAAGAGGAGTTGTGGATACAAGATACAATTTAGAAGTTGCTTACCAAGAGGAGTAATCATAATTTAGTGCAAGTATAGAGGATAACCCAATTGATTGCTTTCGTGATGACCAAGATGATGGTGAAGAGGTTAATGAAAATAGTTTTCAAGCTTTTGTTAATAAAAATGAATATGATATAATTAAAGAGAGAGATGAGGATATATCAAATGAATAAGAGGAAGGTGATGAGGAGACATCAAGTGAAGAAGCTTATGATGAAGAGGAGGAAACAAGTGAAGAGAAAGACTTTTTTTATAGTGAAGATTCAGAAAGTCACTTTCATACTCAGGAAGAAGATGAAGATGAATATGAGGAGGATTGAGAATATTAGCTATCGATTTTTTTGTCAATGTACAATACTATATTTGATTAAAGCTGCTATGAGTTTTGTCAAAATTATTGTTATTTTACTTGTCTACTGGAAGAGAATTCACTTGTTTAATTTAAGGACTCATACAAACTATGTGACATATGACTGTTTATTTAGTTTAAGTACTCACTTGTTTAATTTAAGTACTCATACAAACTACTGAAAGAGAATTCACTTGTTTAATTTACTTGTCTACTGGAAGAGGAGGAAATAAGTATTTGTTAAGCAATTATATGTTTAAATATCAAATTTTTATTACTATGTGTCAAATGAATTCTTGTTCTTTATTATATGTTTTGTACTTCTATTGCTAGTAGAAATATCTCGCTTTGGTACTTGCCGGTATCGTTTAATCAGGCTGTTTGTGCTACTACACCTTTCTTTACTACTTTATTTACACACCTGATGACATTAAAGAGGGAGGTGTGGTTGACTTATGTCACTCTAATTACTTTTTTTCTACAAATAATTACTTTTGTAAGTGAAATCAACATGAACTTACAGGCTTTCAAAAAGATTCTCTAAAACAATAGAACCCTACATATTTTTGGAACATAAATACATTCAATCTTCCAAAATTGATGCTCTGCATCAGCTGGTTTAAATGTTTAGAACTCATAATTATATGAGAAAGTTGGCTGGGAGAATGACATTCTTATCTCAATTAAAAAATGACTATGGGAAACCTACCATAGCAAAATATGTGGAGTTTTCCGTGAATACTAAATGTTTACATAACAATACATTAAAATGCTGATAAAAACTTCCCAAAAATGAGCTTCCTTAGGATTACAAAAAGTAACACCTGTTTCTTGATTCACAAGAACCTAATGCAGAAATGTCCTTCTTTAGGAATTAAGCAGTTTTTACTTTCCGCGATGGGGGGCGACGAAATAGACTAATACAATCGTCAAGACCCCTGGTGGTGAAAAAAAACATTGAAAAGTGTAATCAAGTATGATCCTATAAACAACAGCAAAAGTAAGTTAAATGTCATGCTGGCAATCTGATATATATATATATAACTTGCCACTAGTTGAATCATAAAAAGTGAATATTCCATCTCGAGTCTCATGATGTACATTCACTGTTGCAATATGATCCACTAATTCCTTCTCCAGTTCCTTAATAAGCTGGTTATTCTTTGGAAGAAAAGGTGCCACTCTAGGTGTTTTGGATAAAAGGTCTAAGACCTTATGTAGGAAGGATTGACAGCTAAGTTACTGTCATCTGCAAATATTCTTATGTTTTATTCTCTTGGATTTAAATATGTCTTGCTATACTTTTAGCAAAAAGCTTGACACATCAGATGATTGAGGCTTCATTGGTAAAATTCTTGTTAATAGCTAGATCTCCCGTGCTTTCCAGTAATTCAGGCGCAGTTAAAAGTCTACAAAATGTTGTTGGAATAACTCTTATCCTTGAAAACAGTTCATGCTCCCAAGCTATTAGTACATTGGGTTTAATAGTGCTTATTTTCTAAGTGAATTTTCCATTTTGATGATGATAGTGAGTGTGTATATCACTCTAATTCCTGTTGTTACCGGACTTATCACCGCTAGTTGGTTATACGCTTATTATATTTTGATAAAATTTGTAGTTGAATTGTGGTATTGTGTCTAATGTTGCTTTATCAAAATTGTAGTACTATGTCTAATGTTCCTTGTAGCTCTTACATTCTTTGTGCACAAGCTAAAATCATTTATATCATGAATCACGATATCTATTTTGCTTTATTTGGACCTCTTTTACTATAATACTTAATAAGATCATTCTCTTTACATTCTACACTAATATATTATTTTTATCACCTTTATTCATATGTTCTTCATCAATTAAATCACTAATATATTATTTTTTCTATTTTTATTTGCTGAAGATGCGAGGTATAGGATCTAAAAAATCTAGATAGCCTAATGGAAAAGGAGAGAAGTCAAGTAATAAAAAAACAAACAATAGAGCGACAAACAGTTTAATTGCCTCCCATAATTCCGTCAGGATCCCTTCAATCTTATACTGGTTCACCTGATGTGAATAACTCTTCCTCACATCAACCAAATCCTAAAGTCAATCAATCCCAGACTTGTAACATTGTTGTGCCTCCCATAATACCATCACAACCCCTCTATTCCCATACTAGTCTACTTCATGTAAATGAGTCTTAACCTAATCTTGGGATCAACCAATCCCAGCCTGTTATTATTGAATCTCCACCTCAATCTAGTCGGTCCTAACCTAAAAATCAAGATTTTGAACTATTAATGTCACCACCGGCCAATGGGACTCCAGCCACCTCACCTAATATAGTTGACAATGTAGATGATGATAATTAAATATAGATTATACCTGAAGAGGATGGGTAATACAACTAACGTTTAATAATACATATATTTTGGTGGACTATTTATATGTGCACATATTTGACAACTACTATATGTTATATAGGTTTGATCCACACAAGGTAGTTATTAATGGTATTACTAATTGCATTCAGAGTAAGTTTGAATTGGCTAGACCTTCATGGAAGAAGTTTCCAGAGTCTACTCGCGAGATATGGTTTGAGGAATTCAAGGTAAAAAAATTATACATTATAATTCATGTTTGAGGGATTCAAGGTAAAAAATCTATACATTACAATTCCTGTATAAATATAATTGTGGGACTATATAGCTAATACGATATTAATTTGATATATGCAGAAGAAATTTAAGTTGCTTCCTCACTATAATGATTCTATATGGTCTAATTTTAATAAAAAGGCATCTTCAATAATGACCCAACTTTTACAAGATGTTACAAAAAAATTGCCTCTGAAACCACATAGGATGGGAGATGCAATTTTCAAGGAGATAATGGTGTATTGGGAGTCTGATGAGTTCAAAACAAAGTCTGAATGAAATAAAGACAATCGTGATTCAAATGTCGGTGCATCACTTCATACAGATGGTTTTGTACCTCATCGATTGATCTATAAGAGAATGGTAATTATAAATCTTTTTAAATATATTTATTTGAAGAAAATAATATCATATTCAATGTTGATAACATACATATCTTTTTTTGAATATAGAAAGAATCTACTGGAAAAGATCCTTCTATTTTAGAATTTTATTTTCAAACTTATCGCAAGAAAAGTGATGAAAGTTGGGCAAATGATAAAGATGAATACATAGGTAAGTGTTCATTTACTCTGTTTACTAGTTGAGTTCATTTCAATCTTGAAGTAGTGAAGCCTTGTGGGGCAAATTTTGATTCACTACAACTTGATGCAATCTTATACTCTTAAAATCTGGTTTTTATTGTAATCTTGAAGTCTAGTAAAGCCATATGTGGCCTATTTCGATTCACTTGCATTGTTGTTGACATCTTGTTGTTCTTGTTGTGGTTGTCTTCTTATGTTTATGAACTTGATCTTATATCTATGATGATGATATGAAATGAGCTTAAAATGAAGATATGGAGTTTAGCCGATTCTAACTTCTTTGGGACATATTCATAAATATTCTATTATGGTTCGAATAAGCACTGTAGAACCATTTATTTCATATGGAATTAATTGAAGTCAAGTTGTACAATCAGTGGGTCTGATGCTGACGTTTCAATATTTGTGTTAAGATTTTCTGCTTGGATTGTCCATTTCAATTTGTTTAACAATTTCCCATATGTTGGCATGTGTCCTATGCTTTCATATTGTTAGATGACTACATTAACTTGTAGAAAAAATAATTGAAGAAAGTCTTGACCTATATCGATGTACATACTATATCTGAAATAATAAGATATGTGGTTAAAATAATATCTAGATTGTTTAAAATAGTGATAATTTGCTAAACTGTGATTGAGAACTAGCATACTAAAAAGTAGCAGTATCATATATTTCTTTAAGATCTTAGATATGGTGATCCATGTCAGATAAACTTGAATAAATTAGAGAACAAATGGCATCTTACTCAACTTTGGGGGTTGGGGAAAGCATCTCTTAAGCTTTTTTGTACTATTTTGTTAATAAGATGGAAGTTACTTATTTAACAATAATCACGATAATCTTCACCTATTTTTATGGACATAATCACTCTTTCTGGGGTATTATTCCACATTTATACATCGTAATTACTCTTAAGTTGATCATCTTTCTGATCCAATGCTTGATTATCTTTAATTCTAAACCCCATGGTATGTGGTTGTGGTATATTAGTAGAAATAGTGTGTTGGGGTTATTTATCCATTTCTTCAGCAACATGTTTAGGTAGCTATTGTTTTACCTCTCTGCCTCGTCTATGAGCACCCACTATAACCTGGTTTTGTCTCCCTTGAGGTTGATTATCACTTGGTTCTTCACATCGACATACATGGCCAAACCTTGTACATTTTTCACAAAATAGAGGTTTCCAGTCATAAGCCACCTGTTGGTTGTTAATCTTCCCACTGGGATAAGAAATCTCAACAACATCTGGTTGATCATGAGTCACATTTATCTCCACTAAGACTCTAGCGTAGCACACTCTACTTTGTTTTTTAGTATAAGCATAAGAAAATAATGTTCTTCCTAATCGGCTAGTAATTTTGCTAAGAGCCTCCTCTTTACTGTAATTAAGGGGCAGGTTTGGTAGCCTCACCCATAGAGGTATGGTGGTAGAGAGCTCTTGAGTAAAATCAAAATTGTGGGTCCAAGTTTGAAGGATCAGTAAACCTAGTTACTATGTGTAAGCTACATATGAAAATCCATTTTTTTGGTGCCAAACTATTACAAACAAGTCTCTTCTAGTGTACCTTTGAAAAATTACCTTATAATTCATGCACATTTCCTTGATGGAGTAATTCTCTATACTTATCACATCTACTTAACTCACACTAGCCTTAATATAGTACTTTTTTTCTCTGGAAACTTTTTGCAGCACCTTACATAAAGCTTGTAGAGGAATAATATCCCATATCAATCCATCTTTAACATAATAGTTATGCACCGACTGTATACACAAGGCGTACTTCTTTTTACACAAGTTCTAAATAAGCTTTTCAATGGTTGCCTTGTTCCAAGCTTCCATAGAGATGAAATTCAGACCTTCAGCAGTAGTAGGTATACAAAATTTGTCCCATGCTATGAAAGACTTTTTGGTATTTGAACCCTTTGTCCCTTTGTAGTATGGCCAGTAGTTTTGTAAAGTACTCCATAGTAATCACAAATAGATAAGGGGATAAATTTCTCGTCTCAGATGCCTCTAGTATAGTCCAGACCAATCGCTAGATCTGACCAAATAATATGGCTAACTAGGTTTGAACATGTGTCTAGCAATCATATAACTCTTGGTACTGATCCATATACTATTTTAAGCACTCCTGAGACATACTAACCATTCCAAAAACCAACGGCCGAGGGGGCACTATAGAAGCTAAAGTTGGGGCTAAAATACCTGCAACCCCCTCACTACCTGCCATAGAAGTAGGTCTACCCTCAAACTACTTGTATCAATATCTCCAACTAGTGTTATTCTATCAGTATTCTCAGTCAAAACAAAAAGGCCCTTAGAGTTGATCACGCCTAAATATCAGTTAGAGTTCTAGTAATCCTTTTATATAAAGAGGGAGTTGGTAGTACAATTAGATGACCCTCTATGTAGGGATACATTGATCTAGTGTAGTTCTCAAAAATACACCTACATTAGTAGATAAGAATATATCAGGGATGTAAATTTTGTAATAGCAGATTAAAGAGGTCAAAAGATGTGAATATTATTTTTTCCACATAATTTTTGCATAATAGTACTCGTTCACTAGATATATCTGTGACCTAACTAGCTACTTAGATATTGATGAAGTTTATAGGATTTCTTCCCTAAAGAAGGTATTGGAACTTTTTTGCCTTTACTTGATAAATAAATTAGCGATCAAACACTGACTAAGAAGAAAAAGGTCGTATTACCTTTACGTTTTAGGCTATCACAGCAATTTCACCAAGCATGGTTGATCCTCAATTATTAAGATTTAGTGGCTGATTATATATTATGGAGAGATCACGATATGAGTCCATAAGTATAAGTTATACAAGAGTTCTCCGCCTACAATGTATTCAGTGTCCCACTTATTTATCTATTATCAAATTTGTATGAGCTACCAGATATCAAGGTCAATAATGTAGAACTTGATAGCAGTGAATGCTTGTACGAGTATTCCAGTGAATGTTTGTATGAGTATTCTAGATATTAAGGTCAGCAATGTTTGTAAGTTGGGCTATTGGTCTCTGTTGTTGTCAACATATATAGACTAATCTCTGTTGTGGTCATCTAGTACATATTTAAAAATATACAAATCTCTGTTGCTGTCATCTGGTTCAATGGTTTACTATTGCTTAAGTTCTATGAAAATGAGAATTTAGTCTATTAATAACATAGCATCAGTTAGTCTATAATATAATATAATTTATGCTAATAATATCTTTCTTACCACTTTTTATGGTCTAACTTAACATATCTTTGTGCAAAATGAGTTTGAAAGAAAGAAACAAGAAATATTAGCTACTCAAAGTGCATAAGCTGTGGATAGAGAAACTAATTCATCTAGTCAGCTGGCTCAGTTAAGTGAAATGGATATCTAAGTGCAATTTGTTGGTGGAAAGAAAAAAGGAAGAGTCAAAGGTCTAGGCTCCCTGGGTCGATGTGTAATGGCAACTAACAGTTCAACATCAACTTTGCCAAAAGAAATGATAAGATGATTAAGTCTCGAGTTGATGCTTCAAATGCTAATTTGTATGCTCAATTGCAGAATGAGCGAAAGAAAAATAAGAGGATAGGAAAGGAATTACACTTGTTGATGAAGCATTTATACAACAAATCATCTTCAAATGATGAACGCCCATCTCAAGAAGACAACCAAGCTTATGATGATGAAAGTGATGATGACTCTGACGACGTGAATAGAAGTGATAATCCTGATAACGTGAATAAAAGTGATTCATACCCTAATGGTTGGTAGTTTTATTGAGAATTCAAGTTTGAAATATTTTGTTTTGGACCATTTAAGAATCATACATTATTGATGTGGATGTTTCAAATTATGTTTTTTTAGCTGTAAGGGTTTACATTAAACTTGTTCTGAATGATGTTTTTTAGAATTATTAAAGGTTTTAAATAGATTTTTGATTACTTGTGAAATGTTTCTAGTAATTTACGTGTGAATTATTTTCGTGAAAATTTGTAGGTAAAATCCTTTTTTAATAAAATTTTACCAAATAATTCATTCAAAATTTGCTAATTATTCACAAATAAATCCACAAATAACGTACCTACGGATTTATTTCCGTAGCTAAATTACCTAAGGACTTACTTCGCAATCTTCGTGGAGAATAATTTATGATTTTTTGTGGAAATCTACAGGAAAAATCTTTTTTTATGAAATATTACCAAATAATTCATGCAAAATTTTGATAGTTAATCACAAATAAATCTGCAAATAACGTACCTGCGGATTTATTTCTGCAGCTAAATTACCTTGAGATTTACTTGGCAATCTTCGTGGGGAATAATTTATGATTTTTTTCGTGAAAATCCGCTGGTAAAATCCTTTTTTATGAAATTTTACCAAATAATTCATGCAAAACTTTGATAGTTAATCGCAAATAACATACCTGCAGATTTATTTCCACAGCTAAATTTCCTAGGGATATACTTGGGAATCTTCATGGGGAATAATTTGTGATTTTTTTTAGGATATCCGCAGGTAAAATCCTTTTTTATGAAATTTTACCAAATAATTCATGCAAAATTTTGATAGTTAATTGCAAATAACTTACCTATGGATTTATTTTCATAGTTAAATTACCTAAGAATTTTATAAATCCGCAGGTAATAACTATCTACGAAGGTATTTCCTCTGGATTCTAATTGGTAAGAAAATCCGCAGGTAATATAATTACTTGGGGATTTTACCACATTATTCCTATGAAAATCCCCAAGTAATAAGCATTTTTCTTGTAGTGTCACACCTCCCTAAATCATTACCAAGGGTGTGCGTGGTATACCAAATCGTACTCACCAACTGTACCTTGGGCAGATTCCACAAGACAACACAAACAAGCACCATATGACTTGACTTATACCACTTGTGTCTTAAGATATGACTCGTACCTTTATAAATAGTATCTTGGGTAGTAACTAAGTCAAGCTCACTGCCTAACAGACGATTAAACCATCAAGTTATCCCACAAGTCATATTCGAGGGTATGATTGGTACCCTTGAATTGTACCAAGTCCAATAAGTCCAAAACCAAGGACATTTTTCAAGGATCATATTCCTAAATAGTTTCAATGTTTGAATGAGTTAACTTTGTTATTAAATGCACTATGTTCCATATTTTGCAGGAACATAGATATTGAGATGAAAATATATGGATGCAACCTGAAAATGATCAAACGAAGTAAAGAAGTACAGTTTAAAGACTTGGAGAAAAACATAATCTCATTTACCGCGATTGTTGTCAGTCAAGATCGTTCATCTAACGCGATCACGTGAATTATATCACGGTCGTGTTTCCACAATCACGGAAAAGCTAGTGCAATCACGGCAACACAGGATTTTTCCCAGTGGTAGACATGTCATCTCAATGTTCCAATCTCAAATTTACCCTAAAAAGGACTCAAACCCTATTATTCCATCATTTATTCTACAATTCTAAATTATTGAACATTGTTCTATTTCTCAACCTCCACTCTTGGAGAAGAAAATATTGTATTAATTTTGGGAGAAGAATACATTAGAGTAGCTTCTAAGTGGAAAATTAGAAAACTCCCATTGAATATTTGTTTGAGTCCAAAGTTTGAAGTAACACTCACTTAGTCTCTTACAAATCAAATCAATGGCAATTTTGGTTATATCTTTATTTAATTATCTTATGAATTGCTAGTTTTTCCTCTTGGTGTTATGAATGAATAGGTTTAAAGTATGTGGGTTGTTATTGTTAGCTTCAACTAGTAGTTTATGTTGATGGGATTTGCAAATGCTTGATGATAACATGGAATTTGTTGGTAAAAGCCTCAAATTTCCTAATCTCTACATCATCCTTGACAAAGGGATATGGGTAACCTAGATCTTTCAACCATCCTTGAAATAAGGGTTGAAGGTGACATAAGCATGTGTGACCAATTACTTAGATTGTAGTTATTCCTTTTTTGTTATCTTAGAAATAAGGATAAATTATGAAATGGCTATGACTTAGGCATCATCCTAGAAATAGGGATGCCTAAATTGAGGTTTGGCTTCCAATTGTTGAACACACCCATTTGGTATTCAAAATAATCAATAGGTGATATTTTGGTGCTTTGTTAAAAGGCTTGCACCAAAACCATTAACCAAACCTACCCACATTTAACCTACTAAAACTAAAGTTGATTTTTAACACCCTCATGTTATCTTCCCTTAGTAAAACATAACCCCATGATCCGTGCCTAATTGATTATACTTTAATTATTCATAGCCCCAAATTAGTACTTGAAATACCTAAAAGGAAATACTAGTTATGACAGTTTTAAAACCCCTAATTTTTATACTCTTGTATCTAGGTTTGAAATTAGTAAGTATCCATTATTTTGAGCTAATTTGATTGCAATTCACACTGTTCCTCATGGATTCAACCCCAACTCTTATTGGGTAATTTTATTAATGATGATTGTCTTGCATTTAAATTGATGTCTAAGTTGAGCATTATCAATCATTAGTTATTCTCTCAGTTCAGTAAGTGAGAATTCTAGTAGAGATCAATAGCTTTCCTTGGTTACATCATTTCTGATAATAGCATCTGAGTTGATCCTCTAAAGACTAAAACAGTAAGAAATTGGGCTAGACCCATCTTTCCATTAGTTATCAGAAGTTTCTTGGGCATAGTTGGTTACTACATATGGTTTCTTGAAGGATTTTCTTCTATTGATTCTCCCATGTCTCGACTAACCTAGAAGAAAGTCAAATTTTAGTGGTAATATTTCTGCGAGAAGAGTTTTTAGGACTTGAAGACTTGACTCACTTCTGCTCCAGTCTTGAATTTTCCAAATGGCATAGATGGGGTTTTCGTTTATTGTGATGCATCTATAGTTGGTCTTGGTTGTGTGTTAATGTAGTGAGGTAATGTCATAGCCTACACCTCTAAAAAGCTTAAACCCCATGAAATGAATTACCCAACCCACAATCTTGAGTTAGCAGTTGTTGTCTTTGCCTTAAAGATTTAGAGAAATTACATTTACGGAGTTTATACTGATATGTTCATGGATCACAAGAGTTTAAAGTATGTGTTAACATAGAAAGACCTGGATCTTTTTCAAATAAGGTGGCTTGAATTGTTGAAAGACTATGATAGGAGTATTTTGCATCACCCATGTAAGGCTAATGCAGTAGTGGATGCCCTAAGTAGATAATATATGGGTAGTGTTGCTTATGTTGAGGATGAAAAGAAAGAGTTAGTCTGTGAGGTTCATCAGCTTGCTAGGTTAGGTGTTTGGTTTCTTGATTCGGCCGAATGGGTTGAGAATAATTAGGAATATTCATATATTGCCAAAGTAAAATATAAAGCAAGACAGGGATCCTATTTTGGTCAAGTTGAAAGAGGCAGTAGGGGATCAGAAGGTTGAGGTTTTTTTCCAAGGGGTAGATGGTCTGCTTCATTGTCAATGCAGACTATGTGTTCCATGTTTTAATGGTTTTAGACAACGAATATTAGATGAAGTGAATGGTGCATGATAATATATTCACCCAATATCCACTAAGATTGTCACGACCAGAGAGTACCCCCTAGTCGTAATGCGGTGCTTGGAACCACAAGTGATCCCAAGCTAACCCATGAAATGGTATACTGTTAAGAAACTGAATTATAATATATTAAATAGTGGATATTGTTGTGCGGAAATATAATTATGATAAAATATGGGAAATTATAATACTGATACAATTTACAATCTGATAAAACTGAGGAAAGAACTGAAATTACATGACTGACTCTGACTGACATCTATGAAGCCTCGGCTATAATGATTATAGATAGCTGGGATATGCCTCCAACTACCACTAATCAATACATATGAATAATAAGAATAAGGTACATAAACAACATCTGGATGGAGTCCCTGGAATAGGATAAGTCATCACCTGCTGGATGGAAACTATTACAGTCTGATCATGATGTATGAGCTACAGCAGATACCTACATTATGAAATAATGTAGCCACACAAACATATATATGGATTATTACTTCTAGAATGTACTAAGTAAGCAGGGGTGAATGCAATAAGTAAAACTGATTTCATATATAATCTTAAAACATGCATGACTAGGTGTAAATGGACTCACTAAGAGACTGAAATATACTAAAAACTGAAATATATTAAAACATGAGTAAAAAACATAATCTAATAAGCTGGAAAATCACTACAATTAGTTTCTTAACGTTTTCCTTTTATAATATAACTAGAACCAAAACTGGGATACGGTTAAACATGAATACGTGAACGTTCAAAACCAAACATATATGTACTGAACTAATTTGATTAACTGAATAACTGATGCATGGGTTACTGACTAAAATCTAAGAAAAAGGGGTAACTAGTGTATACATACTGAGTAGTTGATATATGAATATGGAATACTGAACAACATGAGATCGCCAAACACAAATGCTTGAAAACTAAAAAATCTGAGAATACAAGACCAAACATAAGCATATTTCTAAAATAATCTGTAAACTGAAATACTAAAATCTGTAAACATAAGCACTGAATAAAAGTATCAATAAGGACATATAGAGCTTTACAAATGATAATAAAGATCATTATTCAAAAATTATGTCTTACGCATTTCATCGAACACACGAGTATCATGAGTTAAAGCATGTGAATAGTTAAAACATATGATAATAGCATAGTTGCAATATTAAAATCATGGATTAGGAGTTAACATGCAAATAATCATCATACAAATATGCCAAGGGTGAATTGCAATGAAATCATTTGGGAATCATGAACTTAAACATGGGAATGCCTTAAACATGGGAGCATAGCATGATTACAAGACTAAAATCATTAATTGGGGGATTTACATTGAATTTTCATTAAATCGGACATGGAGATTTCATAAAAACATGTAAAGATCATACAAATGTCTTAAACATGAGGGAACAATAGAGTTACATGGCAAAATTCATAACTTGGGGATTCATCTTAAAATTAATTGAACATAATATGGGAATTTCAATACTCAAACATGGTGTCACTCATTCTACTTGAAAACACATGAAACCATAACTCGTAATTGAAATCAACAGTAGATTCATGGAGATTATACAACTTAAAAGAAGTAAAACTCATAAATTTAAATTTAAAAAGGGTTCTTGGGCTCCATGGGTGAAAGGGGACCCATGGATGAACTCCCACATACCTTAATAGATGATTTCTTGAAGAAACTTGAATCCTTGACTTTATTAAGAATGAAGATTGAATTGTTCTTGGGGAAGAATGAGGGTTATTGATGGAAAATTTGAAGAAGATGGGAAAATAATTCCCTTTTGGATGCTATAAATCATCCTTTGGACATTTGGGGTCAAAGGAAATATAAAAAATTGCCCCTTGACCTTTAAGGAGCTGAAACAGAGGGGGAATAAGCTCCATGACACGTCAAATATCACGTTTAGAGAGAAATGCATTACATCACATACCTTGTTAAGAGATAAATGTGTCACGTCTAAATTGCGGACCCTTACTTCCTCATAAATTTTTTCTCGGGTATCGAATTAAGACAGAACTGGTATCGTTGGAAAGCTGATTCAATTATCTACAATTTGGTGGGTCTTTAGCTGAAAATTATACCTATATCAAAAGTTATACATATTCAAAGTATACCCTTGTAGAATCGAATACCAAACTTTGGACAAATCAAAGGCTAAGAGCTCAACTTTGTTCTAAGTGATTCTTATGAATATTTTGCACCTCAAAATCACTTCATACACTAGTATAAGGATCATGACACATATATTCAAAAGAAATTCGTGGGACTAGAGCTAACACACATAGGAATGACACTTTAAAGTCTAGCTCAAAAATACGAGGTGTTACATTACCCTCCCTGGAATTATTCGTTCTTGAATGTGATTGGTTAGACTGAGAGTACTAAGGCAACTGAGATCATTTTCTAGACATAAATGACTTGGAACATGACTGCATAACTGAGTCTAACCATGATACATGAACTAAACTTATTTCTGAGCATGATACATGAACTGAACCGATTTCATGAATACATACAATGACATGAGAATAGTTACAAGGCTGAGATAGAAAAGAGAGAGTCAACTTATGAGAAACCATTTCTTCAAGTTGGATCTTATTTTGTGAAGAAAATATCAATGGTTTAGGACATGAATACTCGCGGTATTACAATACATCTCCCTCTTGGGAAACTTCATCCCCCGAATAATACTTACATGGTTAAATACTAAGGAAAGACTAAGAGGATGTATGGGACACTTACAAACTAAATCATGATTGAATAGCTAAATCTGAAACTTGATGCATGAACTAAACTGAATTTACAACTTGTATGGTCATGAATGAATTACCTCATGAATAGGAAAGATAAAAAAACCCATAGGAACTTATCTGTATGGCTGCTAAACTGGATTGCTGGTTGTACAGACTGAATCATACTAAAAGCTTATTCTCAACTATATATTCCACTTTCAAAACTGTACTTCACTTGACGATACTTAAAATATTCACATGGGCACTGATACTCTATTTACTGAAGTCTGAGCTAAACTAAATTCTCTCACTATGCTAAAGCCTACTCGAATCAACAAAGTGCACACATAACATTGTAATACTAGTCTGAACCATGAATTTAATGCACCATGCATTTTCACAACTTCTCATCTCAAGAATAATTATTATTACCACTTCATCAACTATATACAACCCTTTCAAGACATTCACTAACACGTAATACATTCATTCACATATAAGAATGACATTCAAGCCTATCATCATAACCACACGTGAACTTTTGGCAACAACCACAAAAGCATTTTTCTCATACTCTCTAAACCCCTATCAATAACAACTTTCCTACACTACCCCAAGAAAACACACATATACTTCTCAACTAACCATGACATATACAAAAAGCTTATCCTCAATCTTTCTTCAACATTATAGTCTTATAAGCAAACACATTACAATATTTCCTAAACATGAAATATTTACTCTCTACCATTTAACAATTACTCATCACCACTATCATTTGAAAAGGAAAGGTCACTAAAAGGTTTGAACATAAGAACCTAACACATGAAAGAATTTATGCATAACTTGGACACTTAACTGAGGCCTGAAGAATAGAGTACCAACGACATAAATTCATCAGAGAGATCTAAATTGAGGTCATACATGTCATAATCTGAAATTCACTAATCATTAAGAGTGTAGCATGAGTACCTAGAACTGAACATTCTGTAAAGCATAAATAAATGAGTCATGAGCTGCATAACCTGAGTTTAGAGTTCATGATTTCATGGAATATGATTCGTACTGCTAAGTGAACTAGAACTCCTCATACTAGGAACTGGAAGCATACATGATTCTCTATGATGTACATGAATAAGAACTATGATCATGGAGCTGACATATAGGAAATGAGTTGATGTCGTGATAACTGAAGTATAAATATAAAATAAGAATGGGTCAAGCATCTTCCTCCCTTAATACTGTTCTACAATATACTGGTATCACTACTAGAATCTGAGAGACTGACTTGGTTACTTGTTCAATCATCTCTCCCTTAGCTTTAAGTTATCATTCTAAGTCTGTGGAACCCTTTTAAATAACTCTAAACTAAACTACCACCACTTTACTCTAGATTCTGGTGTATGCCCATAAATGATAAACTCACCCTAAAAGACTACACCTGAGAATGTAGGGCCTACTACTAGTACTTTCTTCCGATATATAATTCTTAGCTTTCTATATCCCCAAAAATCATTATTTAACAACTTAAACACTGACTAACTTAGAATTTTAAGGAGTATACCATACCTTAAGTCCACACCATCTAGAATTTCAGATCTTTCTTCTATTGGCTTAATCATCAAAGATTTAAACTTAGATTCTAACACGTAACATAGATATCTCCAAACCTTTAATGAAACACAATAACTTATGTCATAGCCTACTAATATCACATTTCTAAACTTATATTTCTCCCTAAACCGTGAGAATTAGCATCACACCTACACACCCAATATCAACAATATATAGTTTTGAATCAACATACATAAATTCTTGCATACACTGCTTCAAGCCTACTAATTAACTTTACACACAACTAGCCCCATGGATACATAATTGGGTTAATCCAGATAACACTATCATAACTCTACTGCTCTTAAACTTCTTGGTTCATGCTTCTAACTCTAGATCATATGCTATCATAGGATACTGAGAAGGGATCTAAAAGCACTTTTGACTTTGGCTTAGTGCACAATTTTCATAAACATGAATGATGTCCTTCAAGCTTCAAAACTTTAAAGAACTGCTGGGATATTTTCTAGCCTGTGTGCAATCCCATAACTATTTGAGGGGACTGACTGAGAAAGCTCTGTCTGTAGAAATTTGAGCTTCACCTTTTTGTTACCTTAAAATAAGGCAAAGTTGACATAAATAGAGAAAGATAAAGATATAAATAAATTTCTTAGATAATATTTATACTGCACAATCTGAGAAATGAAAGAAGGAAAAATTTTCTTAAATGCCATGCAGCCTCTCAAAAAGTACAAATGCCCTCGTATTATTCCATAAAAATCTACTAGACATGGATTTATAGACACCCTAGGATACTTGAACTCTGTGCTCTAATACCAAGTTTGACAAGACCTGAGACTAACCCCTAGTTGTAACAGGTGCTTGGAACCATAAGTGATCCCAAGCTAACCCAAGAATCGGTATACTATTAAATAACTGGATTATAATATATTAAATAGCTGGTTCTATTGTGAGGAAATATGATCATGATATAATCTGGGAAATTATAATACTGATAAATTTATAATATGATAAAACTGAGGAAAGAACTAAAATAATATGACTGACTCTGACTGACATCTGTAAAGTCTCTACTATACTAACTATAGATAGCTGGTACGTGCCTCCAACTACCACTAATCAATACATATGAAGAATGAAAATAAGGTACATGAACAATATCTGACTGGAGTTCCCAAAATAGGAGAACTCATCACCTGCTGGCTGAAAACTGCAACTGTCTGATAAAGATGTATGGGCTGCAACCGGTACCTCTGTTATGAAACAATATAGCCACACAGACGTATATGTGGATCAGTACTTCTAGAATGTACTATGTAAGCGGGGGTGAATGCAATAAGTAAAATTGATTTCATACGTAATCTTAAAACATGCATGACTTGGTATAAGTAGACTCACCAAGAGACTGAAATAGACGAAAAACTAAAATGTCTTAAAACATAAGCAACAAACATGATCTGATAAGTTGATGAATCACTACACTTAATTTCTTAAAACTTTCCTATTATAATATAAGTAGAACCAAAACTGGGATACAGTAAAACATGAATACATGAATGTTCAAAAACAAACATATATGTACTGAACTCATCTGATTAACTGAATAACTGATGCCTAGGTAATGGAATGAGTGAAATCTAAGAAAAAAGGGTAAATAACATACACATACTAAGTAATTGATATATGAATACGGACTATTGAAGAAAACAAGATAGCTAACTACAAATGCATGAAAACTGTAAAATCTGAGAATGCAAGACCAAGCATAAGCATATTTCTGAAATAATCATAAGCATAAGCATATTTCTGAAATAATCTACAAGCAAAAATATTGAAATCTGATAACTAAATAACTGAGAGTCTGTATTTTATGGTCAAGAAAAACTATACTAAGAATATACTGAATATTATACTGAGACTGTGGGAGCTATCATCTTGCCGACAAGCCCCAATCTGAGCTAATTGGGATCCAACCTATAACCCCAATTTGAAGGGTGTCTGTATCATTCCACTGGTACTAACACTGGCTATGTGTAGTCCCAAAGGACTAAAGAGTCACCCTCTATATGCAAGTGCCCTGGTGAGATATGTGTTAACCCTCAACTTGTAGGTTAACATCTCAAACCTACATCGGCTACATAGTTCTGGAATACAAGGACTACTACTAAGAGTCACACACTCTACTGGCAGGTCAGCCCCCATCCCTGGATTCACTTAGTGCTAAATGTTTCTCCCAACTGAAGTGGCTTGGATCACTAAACTAATCTAAGTTTAACTATTTATGATAATTGATTGAATGAATAATGCTCATACATATCTGAAATCATTTTGAAAGAAACTGAGACTAAGTAAAAATCTAAGTTTCGGGTATTCATAACCCCCTATACTGAATAAAAGTATCAATAAGGACATATATATATTTACAAATGATAATAGGGATCATTGTTCAAAATTCATCTCTTGGACATTTCATCGAACACATGAGGGTCATGAGTTAGATCATGGGAATAGTTAAAACATGTGATAATAGAATAGTTGCAATATTAAAATCATGGATTAAGGAGTTAACATGCGAATAATCATTATCCAAATGTGCCAAGGGTGAATTGCAACGATAGCACCTAGGAATCATGAACTTGAATATGGGAATGCCTTAAACATGAGAGCATAGCATGATTACATAACTAAAATCAAGAATTAGGGTATTTACATGGAATTTGCATCAAATAGGACATGGACATTTCCTCAAAACATGTAAATATCATTGAATCATTAGAATGACTTAAATATGAGGGAACAACAAAGCTACATGGTAAAATTCAAAACTTGGGGAATCATCTTGAAATTAATTTAACATGATATGAGAATTTCAATACTCAAACATGGTATGACTCATTCTACTTGAAAAAAAATGAAACCATAACTCGTAACTGAAATCAACAAGAGATTCAAGGAGATTATTCAACTTTAAACAAGTAAAACTCATAAATTTAAATTCAAAAAGGGTTCTTATACTCCATGGGTAAAACGGGACCCGTGGATGAACTCGCACGTACCATAAAAGATGATTTCTTGAAGAAACTTGAATCCTTTGCTTCTTTGAGAATGAAGCTTGAATTGTTATTGGGGAAAATGAGGGTTTCTTGAGAGAGAAATTGAAGAAGATGGGCAAATAATGCCCTTTTGGATGCTATAAATCATCCTTTGAATATTTGGGATTATGAGGAAAGGACCAAAATGCCCTTTGACCCTTAAGGAGATGAAAACTATGGAGAATAAGCTTTATATCACATCATATATCACGTTGATAGAGAAACACATCGCGTCTAAACTGCGGACACTTACTGCCTCACACGAATAATGCCATAACTTTTGCTCGGGTATCGAATTAAGGCTACATTGGTATCCTTGGAAAGATGATTCAATTATCTACAATTTGGTTGGTCTTTAGCTGAAAATTTATTCCTATTTCAAAAGTTACACATGTTCAAACTAGACCTTTTTAGAATCAAATACCAAACTTTGGATGAATCAAAGACTCTTAGTTCAACTTCGTTCTAAGTAATTCTTATGAACACTTTTCACGTTGAAATAACTTCACACACTACTATAAGGATCATAAATCATTTATTCAAAAAAAAATTCATGGGGTTAGAGCTAACACACATAGGAACGATGCATAAAAGTCTAGCCCAAAAATACAGGATGTTATAAAAATGTACCATGATTTGCAGGAAATTTAGTGGTAGAGTGGTATGAAGAAGGATATTACAGAGTTTGTGGGTAAGTGTTCAAATTTTCAATAGGTTAAGGTTGAACACCAAAGGCCTAGTGGTATACTTCAGGAGTTTAGTATCCCTATTTGGACGTGGGAGGTGGTAAAAATGGATTTTGTGATAGGGTTACCTCATAAGCATCATCAAAATGATTCAATATAGGTTATTATAGATCTAATAACCAATTCATCCAATTTCTTTATAGTTCATACTTCGTACTCAACTGAGGATTACGCTAGACTCTATATAAGGGAGGTTGTAAAATTGCATCGGGTACCATTGACCTGTATTTCAAATAGAGGTACTCAATTTACCTCTCACTTTAGGAAGGCTTTTAAGAAGGCTATTTCTACCCAAGCCCATCTCAGTATAGCTTTTTATCCTTAGGCAAATGGTTAGGCAGAGTAGACCATTCAGTCCTTAGAAGACATGTTGAAGGATTGTGTTATCGATGTTAAGGGTAGTTAAGATGACTAGTTACCTTTGATTGAGTTTGCCTACAACAACAACTATCACTCTAGTATTTAGATAGATTTACTTAAGGCTCTCTATAGGGGGAGATGTAGATCTCTTTTTGGTTAGTTTAAAGCAGGTGAGGCTGCTTTAATAGGGCCATATTCAGTATTTGAGGTGATAGAGAAAGTTTAGGTAATTTGAGAGAGGCTGAACATTGCCTAGAGCTAACAAAAATCTTATGCTGGTATGAGGAGATGGTATATTGAGTTTGATGTTCGTGACATGGTTTATTTGAAAATTTCACCTATAAAAGTGGTGAAGATATTTTGCAAGAAAGGAAAGCTCAATCTCTGTTATGTTGGACCATATAGAATTTTGAGCCTTTTTTAGTAGGTAGCTTATAAGTTAGAGTTGCCTGCAGACTTGGCATCAGTGCCTCTAGTGTTTCATGTCTCTTTTCTAAAGAAGTGTATTAGTGATTCGGCTTTTGTTTTTCCTTTAGAGAGTGTCGATGTAAAAGATAGCCTTTCTTACAAAGAATTCCCAGTTCAGAACCCTGACCATCAAATTCATAGGTTGAGGAATAAAGAAGTTCCCTTGGTTAAGGTTCTATGGAGAAATCAGCCTATTGAAGTAGCTACTTAGGAAGCTGAGGCAGATATGCAAGCCAAGTATCCCTAACTTTTCTCTATGAATTCAAATCTAGTGTGAGGTAATAGATTTTCCCTAAGTGATTCTATCATTTTCTATTTAATCTATATAAACATCCTCATGTCATTGCATACATTCATAAATTTAGTTTTTTCCATGTATCATGTTTCTTACTCAGTTATTTGTTCAAGATTCAACTCATAAGTATTCAGTGCATGATCTCTGGTTTATTAGTATCTTAGCCGTCCCAGTTTTTATTCAAGAACTAATGATCCCAAGGGGGAGATATTGTAATACCCCATAAGATCCTCGGCATTTTTCTTGCTTTGAGTGGTATATTTAAGGGGTCTGAGGCATGAATTTTACAATAAAAATAAGGGACTTAGTCATTTTAAGACCCCAAAATTTAAAGGAATTTATTTTTGGCCTTCACAAATCTAAAACATTGATTTTTGAGTTGAAACATATTTTGGGATGTTAAAGGAGTTTCCCAAAAGAGTTTTAGAATTTTTTAATAGGGTTTGGGGTGATTTCAGACCTCAGAGGCAGTAAGCCTCCGTGATATTGGCGTGTATCGGAGGATAGTAGGTTAGCCTCCGTGATAACCTTAGTGCCATGATGGCTATGTTTTTTGTAGAAATTTCACTAACTTAAAGAGGGGCATTTTGGTCTTCCCCTTTCTAAAGAATCCAAATCCACGATTTATAATCCAAACTGCGCATTAATTTCCCCATTCTTTACTAGTTATTACACGGAAACTCATTTCATATTTTCTCAAGAGCATAACTTCAAGAGACTCCCCAAGAATTCAAGCATTCAAGCTCCAAGTTTCAAGTTTTCCTTCAAAAATTCAACCAATTGAGGTATGTGGGATTTTCATCAATGGGTTCCTTCCACCCATTGAGTCCCAAAATTCCCTTTTTGGTCAAGCATGAAATTTTATCCTCTTCTGTGAAAATATCCATGTTAACTATAAATTAATCCATATTTTCATAGTAGTTTTGAATTCAAGGCATGTCAATAAGTTTTCTCATGTGAAATAGGATCTTATATGATTAATGATCAAATCATCCATGTCATTTTTAGTCAATACCTTGCCAATTTATCAAGTTATGAATTAAATCATGCGAACATGCTATCCTCCAAAGTTCAACACATCCCTATGTTCAAATTCATGTAATTCATCAATTTAGTTAAATGTATTATATTTTGGGTCTTTTGATCATGATTTTCTAGTCATATATTAAATAATATTATTTTTCTTAAAGTGTCATTCAATGATGGTGGGTTATGAACACCCGATACCCATATGTTTACATATGTTTCCGTTTTTTCAAGTAATAAGTCAGTCAAATCATTATGTTATCATCATACTCAATTTGTTATGATCATGTTGAGCACTATCAGTTGTGATATCTAGTTGACCTTAGTCAGAACTAGTGTCAATTAGTTGGGGCTAGGATTTAGCATCGAGCGAACCAAATGATAGGGGCTCACCTGCCAGTAGAAGGTGTGATCTTTATTAGCAGTCCCTGAGTTCTAGAACTATGTAGCCAGAATAGGGTTTTAGAGGTCTTTTGTCCAATTGAGGGTTTACACTATCAAAGGGAACCTGCTAGTAGAGGGTAACTCCCTAGTCCTTTGGGACATTAGATTAGTGAATCCACACAACCAGTGTCAGTACCCGTGGCAAGGTACTGATATCCTTCCAACTAGGGTTACAGGTTGGACCCCAATTATCTCAAAATAGGGCATGTCGGTTACCTGATACTCCCACGATCTCAGTTCAGTATTTAGAGTATGTTAGCTTAAGTTTGCATTACAAAGTATATAGATATCAGTTACTCAGTTAGTCCTTTTTTTCCAATTATGTCAGTATATTTTTTACTTTGTATTGCACTCTTTTTATATGTTCATGCATTTATGTTTAGTATGCATACATATTACAACCAATCCCTATCTCACATTCCAGTATATTCAAAGTATTAATAGGTTTTGTTCCTCAATTCCCTGGTCATCCTTAGATAACTGAGTGCCTCTCAACAGGAGTAGTGGTGAGTCCTCATCCATCAAGGAAATATATGTTCAGTTATTTTTAGTATTTCTTTCATTTTAGCCAGTCGGAGTTAGTTGGGGGTTTATCCCATCAACTCTATATATCTTAGAGGATTTTAGACTAGATATTCGATATTCAGCTCTTCAAACTTGTTTTCAATTTATTTTGTAATTCATACATGCTGGTATTCACTTTATTTTAATATCTTATCAGACCTTTATCAGTTTAACTTCATCACATGATGTTTATTTATTATATTATTCAGGGCTCACGGTATGTACTAGATCCTGGACTAGCTTTGGGTCACTCGTGGCCTTAAGCATCATGTTACGACTAGGGGGTAGCCGCGGGTGATCACAGAAAATTAGTCATGCTCAGTTCCCAGTTGCAGTAGCCATAAATAAGGAAATAGTTAATAGACTTAATTACTGAGGAGAACTCCACAACAGGCATGTCATACTTGCCAGTGGATTTCTTGAGGAAAGATTTATCATGATAGTTATTTTCAAACACCCGCTTATTGTACTATTATTAATTTAGAAGTAGTATCATCAATCTTTACCTCTTGTTAAATCCTTTTTTTGGATGTTCTTGAGTTGGCATAAATCCTAATCATAAGCGCCTTTATTAAGGTCACAGTGGCCTTTAAAAAGCTGCCATAGTAGCATAAGCTTCAAGAATTATGTTTGAGGCTAAAGATATAATCCTATTAGAAAGAATATAATGAGGGGTGAAAATAAGAGAACTCATCACCAAATGGTTGGATACTATGATCTTCCTAACTATGATCTTGATAGTAAGAACTTGAATCTATATTACATAAAAAATATTAGCATAAGAGGAATGTGATTGGTACTTTTTAATGTACTAAATATATGAGATATTCACTCATTATGAAAAATACTTAAAACGTGCATTAAAACTGGAATGAACCATTTACTAAAATAAATATTTAAAACCTTAAAACCTGTTTGTACGTAAAAGTTAAGACTCTTAATGAAATCTTTAAATCATAATCTAAAAACATTTGTCAAAATTGGAAAGCTATAGAAGCATAAATATTTCATATGATTTAATGTTGGTGTTGAACATGTTGTAAAACCATATAGAATGCTAACTGGTTACAAAAGGAAAAGAACTAAACTACAATTACCCTATATGAAATACACAAATACTAGTATGTAATGATAATTTGGAAAGTAATTATTTAAAAGCAAGACAAAGTGAACTATGGTTCATGTGCAAATATTTAATTTGAAATTGTGCGAGGTTTTTCAAAAAAACATAAACCATGTGAGAAACATGGAATCCAACCTGTAACCCAAGTTGGGAGAGTGTTCTAGACCTTGCTAAGGATATGAACCATTATTGGTATGAATACACTCATGTGCCCATTTAGGGCAAGGGAAACACTCTTAACTAGCGAGTACCCTTTGAACCCACAGTGGCACATAGTTTGGGACTTGTGTTTGTTGAACCTATGTCCTCTGGTGCTAAGTAATACTCCCAACTAAAAGTAAACTGATATACTAAAATGCTCTATAAGACTATTATTCTGAAACTAAAAAATAAGTGCTTTAAAAGAAAGAATTACAAATCATGAAAATTGAAGGGCTTAGTATTTGACTTACAATACATGATATCCCAAGTCATCGGGTGTTCATAACCCGCCATCTCTTAATAATGCAACTATCATGATAAATTTTGTAATTTGAAGAGAAATATGATATTTCATAGTACAATTCAAAAATCATGAATTTATCAACATACTGAGGGTTCATAATTCAAGTTGTGTAAAGATACTAAAGTTCATGGGAAAGTATGATATGTCAACAAATATAAACTGAAATACATAAAATCATGATACATAATGCTTAATAGTTTTGAAGACTGAAACATCATACATAACTTGATCGTATTCTTTAAATCTAAAATAATACAATGTAAATTTCATGGACATAAGAATATTTTAAATGTTATGATATAGTTAAAAGAAATCATAAATTGTGAAAACATGCTAATGAATGAAAGTAATCACATATAACTGAGTTAAAGCTTGAAATCCCAACTGGGTAATAAACTTAGTTCATGGGATCATATAATTCATGAATGAAAAAACCATAATTCAGGAATGAGGATGAAAAGATATCCTCATTGAATACCCATATGCCTGAATACTTTTAATTCCTAAACAAAAGTTAGGAGGAATTTTGCTTGAAAATGAAGAACACCAATTTCTTGCTTTGGATAATGAGTCGCTTGTTTGCTTTATTTTTTCTAAGTATAGATCCAATATTTGAGGTAATAAGGGATTTGGGATTATTAAATAAACTTATCCCTATTGTAACAGATGAAATGATACAGTTTTGGAGTTAAAAGAGTGGGAAAAGACTAAACAACCCCTTTAAAATTATCTAAAAAAATTTTGGAATCAGTGTTGCAGACTCATCATGTCTGGAGATCATCGTGGTCTGAGCCATCATCTAGGAGTAAATTTTGTCTTTCTAATTTATTGAACATGAGTCAACTAATGACTCCAAGTGTCTCATGGCCACTCATTAGGTCTCCTGACAACTCATCGTGACTAAGTCATCGTCAACATTAATAGGGCTTCAGTAAAATGGTCATCCGTTTTACTCTGATATTGGATTATGGAATAACTGGATACGTTTAAAATATAATTCAAATTTCTATCATTTAGTGGGTCTTGTACTCAAAAATACTTTAGAATCTATGATTTATGCTCATTAGAAGCTGACTATAGCAAGATTCTTCACAAGAAATCAATCGGTAAGAAAGGTTTCATCTTGTCTATGAGCTCGGAGTTATTTGAAGCCTTAATTATTATTGATATCACTTCCCATACTATCAAAAATCACTAAATTTTTCTATAGATTCTTGAAGAATGGTTCTAATCTTGGATTAAATTTTTAGGGTTTTATAATATCTCCTTCTTAGGATCATTTGTCCTCAAATGAAGACTAATCAAGCTGAAATGATAGGGAAAAAGTTCATACCAATCTAACAATGAATTTTAAGAAATGAATATCGACATGAATCCTAAATTTCTAACTGAAACTTAGAATAGTCTAAAAATTAGGGAACTTTATGGTACTGTCTGGATGACTTCTGATGTTGGATAACTAACATGATAATGATTTCTAAATTTTGATATCTGTTATGGTTGGGACAGATTTTAAAAGGGAAAATGGACTCGAAATAATTTACACATAGCATGAATAAAAATCAAGAACCTCATGGAATAGACATATATATGAAACTCAGGATAGTAATACTAGATAAAAATATGGAATTCTACAGGTGCTTGTTTGTTTGATTGCTAAAATAAATTTTTGTCTATATGGACTGACTCGTACTGAGATTTTATAAATTAATTGAAGTATTTCTAGCATGACCACATATGTAGAACTGTAAACTAATAGATAATGACATGAAAATTATAAGAACCATTGAGAAAGGAATATATATTACCTTCAATGCTCCATGTTAGAGGTACTAATAAGATTAAGGACGGAAGAATTCAACCATGATCTAAGTGAGATATCTAAATAATCATTTAACATGGTTTGAGCATCCAATTATGCTAGTTTGAGCTCATAGAATAGGAATGACTTAGAGCTGAACATCAGAAACCTCTGGTCTAAAGATAATATCATAGAATGGAAGAATCTTAGGTTGAAAGTAAGGTTAGGAATAATATAGCTTATGTAATGTGACTGATAATTCTATAACTTTGCAACATTATTTAGCCATGATCTTCCTTATGAACATACCACACTTGCTCAAAAAAAACTTTCTAACTCTTTTAAGGATACATTATAATTGGCTACTGGAGGTTAAGTCTAGTTATATTCTCTTACACTCTTAAAGCCTTACTCAAATATATAAAGATCTACCATTAAAATACCCATGCACAAGAATCAACATAGGGAATCTATATTCTATATCCAATAAGAGAGATTAAGCTCAAAATACACTTCTTCTTGCCGGCTTAAAAAATCAACCTTAAGTTTTAATCAGACAATTACTAGACTAACCACCATAGGACATTATCCGCTGGTATATCAAGAAAATATTCAATCTTATAACACAATTCCCACTAGTATCACCGTTAAAAAATAAGAAGGGTCACTGAAAAACTAGAACAGGAGTATTTTGAAGAAGTGGAATATTGAGAAATCTTAACTCAAGGATTTTTATGAATTTGACATTCAACTAGGGGTTGAGGAGTAAAATATAATAAAAAAACTTTTTCAATAGATCTAATCTAATATTATATATGACATAGCATTATCTCACCAGTCATTAAGGAGGTATCATAAGTACTTAGAACTAGCATACTGTAAAACATAAATGAGTAATGACCCTTTGGTAATTTTCCATATTTCAACTTATTTCCACAATAAGGGTTTTCTAATATCTACCCTAAGTCATTAATAACTTGTTAGGACTAACAAATCGATAATTGGGCAGTTCGTTTGGTCTTTAAAGCTAATTTATTAATTAGAAGTCTTCGCTGGTTCCAAATATCCATCGAGTGAAAACTTTAGTAAAATGATCTTGGATTTAAATTATGACTATGCCAGCAGCTCTAGAATATTAGTTTTAGTACCTTTTTTTTGGGTTCCAATGCACCTGAGCTAATTTCAGCTGATTGGTCAGAAAGTTGGAAAATCAGTAATTTGGTATGGTAACCATATTTGGTTGAAATGACCTTGGATGGAAAATAAAACTTTGGCATCATGTCCAGAATGTCAAATTTAAAAAATTAGATTCTGAATAAATGTTGACGATTTGTTGGAAACTTGGAAAATGTTCCAAGTTTGCTAGTGCTGGTGCATTGCGATTTCACAATGGTCACTATAATCATCCTATGGAGATTGCATAAGGTGTATGGATATTTCCCAATCACGATAGCAATCCCTATGTAGTGATAGCGACATCTCCATACCTGGTATGGGTATAAAATGACTCCTTTAGCTGTATTTTGGTTATTTTTGCTTTATCCTAGAGATCTAAATATACTAAAAGGGTGAGATATCTTTAAATTAAATATTTTGGGTGACTTGGTAGCTTGATTATTATCTTTTATCATGAATATATTTGGATTTAGGTAAGAATTCTTCAATTTCATGCTTAGGTCTTGATTTTAGCCAAAAGTTAGCTTAATTTTCACCTATTTATTGAGGGATATGACTCATTGATCATGTATGGATGTTGTATTGACCTTGAAAATGTGGTTTTCATCAGTGGTACCAACTTAGGGTTATTGGTGTCGCTTTTCCGATATGAAGCACAATGGTGCAATATGGGTACATTTTTCTCGTATTAATTAGTAGATTATAATTTTGATAGTGTGATGGCATTTTGAGATAGTGAAGTAAGGATAGACATTTGATGAATGATGTAAGGATTTGTTTTTTGGTTTTGAGGTAGGCTTCTATTTACTCTTCTTTGTAAGATAATGGGTGTTAAAAATTACGTTTGGATGTGAATGTTTAGTTTGATTATGGGAAGAATTACCTAGCTTTGATTATTGTAGTTTGGGGATTAGATGATGGTTTTTGACCCATAAGGTGAAATGCTTATCACACTTTTAGAATTCTATTTCCTTTTACCTAGATTGAACTAATTCAAAGAATAGATTTGATATAATGCTAGGTTTGGGATATGTTTTAGCACTGGAGGTATTGTTAGTATATTTAACCTTATTTAGACTATGGTTGTGATCTTAAAACTGTAAATTAGGTGATGTTGACTTAAATACCCACGTTTCTAGACAAAGTTCCTATCTTAGGTTTGGATAGGTCTTAGTTGACATCTAGAAGTCTAACTAGATACCTTAGCCTAGTTTGGGATATAAATTTCCTAAATATGAAAGTTGAGGATTAGAAGTGGGTGCTTTTGTCCCAACATAGACCAAGACTCCTGTTAGCCCTTGTGGACTTAGTTGTGGATGTTTGGCCTAGTTGAGACTATTGAGGCTTTAGAATAAGCTTACTTTGTGGCTTGGAATTGTGATGATTTTTGCCAAATAATGATTAATGTCTTCTGTCCATGGTATTGGTCCTTTAGAGATTTTATTCCTCTTAGATATGATAATTGGCCTATAGAGATGATATTTATTATAGTCAAATATATGACATGTAGATATGAGATGCCTTATAGATATGACGTATGCCTCATACATGTGAGATGCCTCCTAGGTATGAGATGTCTCCTAGAGGTAAGATGTTTATTTTATATTATGCCTTATAGATGTGAGATGATTATAGATATGCCTTATGGCTTATAGAGATGTTATTCCTCATAAACACATATGACTTATTTAAAATGAGATGCATTATAAATGTGATTTTGATAGGGTTTTCGGATATGTATGTGATCCAAAGGCCTTCATTTTGATGTTATAATTATTCCAAACACATTATTGGGCCTAAGGCCGTGTTTTAATATGAGTTGACCATCCGAAAAGTGTCTATCCTTATAAAGGATGTAATTGTATTTTATTGATATATTACTGTTTATGGTTCTATTGTATAAATATTAGTGATGCATAGATTTGGTACATTCATAATCGTTGCATCGATGATTGATATGATTTCGATTAGATTATAATATTATTATTGTTGTCACTAACTAAGCTCTAAAGCCTACTTTCTGCCATAAAAACTGATTTCTTCATAATAATAAATGTTTGTTTTAATGAATAACTTATATGTGATAGTGGTTAATAGTGATGTTTTATAAGATGTAACTAGGACAGCTTTCGAACATACTCGTAACTATATTAGGAGAACTTCCCTGATCATGGTGAGACTGGAGTGCATAAAATCTATTTTGGCATTGACTACTAGTGGTACAGGAAATGGCACCCAACTGATTTGGGTAACCAGACTAAGCTAAAGGAAGACTGTGCTGACATCGTGGACCAGCCTTTGGACATTCTTGAACTCTATGACCTAACTTGCCATATCTAAAACACATATCACTTCCCGTTCTACACACTCCCTTATGGTTCTTACCATATTCTCCAGAAAGTGAATTAGTACGAACACCCTTCCCAAGACCTTATGACTTAGATCCTGGTGCTCCATCTCGACTAATATTCTTAGACATAGATACTGGTGCCTGGAATGAAAGCGGAACTAGTGCTGAGAATCTCGGATGGAACTGGGAGTGGTTACTATCCCTTGATCTTGGTGTAGAGTTTTGTTCTAACCTCTTATTCTTCCTATGCGCTCCTCCCTCATTCTGTAGAGTGCAGGTCAAAAGCCTAGATAGGACAATAGTCTACAAATTACTCTGAGCAATTACTGAATAAGCTAAGGTAGTGAAAGAAAATCTAAATTTAGTGTAAGAGATATGCTCATGCAGGGGATCTTCCTGAATAGGCGGAGGAGCTGACTGGTCTTTATTTCTCCTTCCATTAGCTTATATGGGAAGCATGTTCTGGAAGCATAAGGAAGAGATGAATTAGACTTAGAGTTTAACTTGAGCTCATGGTCACTCACACGACATGAATACTGAAAGAAGCAAAACTTTTCCTAAAAAATCTCATAGGCTCATATCCATAAGTGTGGCGCGCTACACACCTATGCACAAGACTCAACTCAATATGGCTTTCAGACTCCCCTAGGACTCTATTGAGCTTTAGGCTCTGATACCAAGTTTATAATGCCCCGAGAGTACACCCTGGGCACCACACAGTACTTACGACCCCAAAGGACCACAAGTTAACCCATGACTGATATCTGTTATGACCACTGTATAATAACCATGAAATAAATGCATAATTTGGATGCATTTCCATAAGGTTCAAAATCTAAATACTGATAAGTGTAACAACTAAAATAAGAATTTGTAAAACTAAATACTGTTTGACAACTAGTTTGAAAAGCCTCTAACTGAAACTGTTAGAAAGTTGAGTTGATGGGACAATCCCCAAACTAACTCCTTCTACTAAAATAATGAGTCTACAAAAATACTAAAATAAAGAATATCCTTTATAGATGAGGACTCACTTCTAAATCTACTACTGGCTGAATCTAAATATATCTATGTGCGGCCGGGAACCAGTACGTTCGAACCTATGATATAAGACATCATAGCGCGAGAGAAAGTATATGTCAGTACATGGAATGTACTAGTATGCTATATAAGGTAAGGATTAATGCAAGGTTCATATGCATGATCAATATTGATTGAATGATAGAGAGTAACTGAACACAAGAGTACATGAAAACTGAAACTACTGTAACTATCGAGTATGCAATATTGTACATGCATGTGAATGTATACTATAACTGAGCTTTTCTGAAGCTAAGTACTGAATTTTGATAACTGAGCTATTGATATTGATGGATTATATCTAACAGTCCTAATTCTATAGAACTAGACTGAATTCTATACTAAGACTGAAACCAAAACTATAGGGGTAATCATCTAACTGACATGCCCCTTTCTAATCTAATTGGGGTTTAACCTATAACCCAAGTTGGAAGGGTGCTTGTAATACCCCGAGCCTGGTGCTCAAAATATTACATGGTGCTCATGAACCCGAAGAACCACAAGCTAACCCATGACTGATATTTGTGCCTGTACACTACATAATATAACATATTAATGCGGAAACATGCACTGAAAGGCCATAAGGTTCAATACTGAACATGATTTGAATGATATAACATCTTTGTAGGGTAATAGAATACCCAAAACAAAATTGAACATACTGAAGTCTAAAACATGGTAGTCTTGAAAGCCTCTAACTGACTGAACAGTATGAGTAAGGAGTTGATGTGATATGTCCCCAACTAACTCCAACTAATAAAATTATTAATGAGATAATAGGGAAATAATCATGTCCTTGAAACTCACTTCTAACTCTATCTGCGGATATCTAAAATCTACTATTACTCTGGAGCTCGTGTCTCTGAACCTATGGTATAAGACACCATAGCGCAAATACGTTAGTACTTTGAATGTACCGGTATACATGTGAGGTAAGCTGAATGCATGCGGTTCATATGCATGAACAATAATAATAACTGACTAACTATCATGAGCGTGAGAATACATGCATGAGACATGAAAGTTGACACTAATACTGTGATAACATAATTACTAAATCTGAATATCACCGATAACATGAGTGATTTTATCTAACAGTCCTGAATCTGATGGAACTATCTGAGTTCCATACTGTATCTGACAGTCTTAAAATTTGAAGAAATATCTGAGTTCTATTGCTGGGACTGATTGACTGTATCTGACAGTCCTTATTCTGTAACATGAAATTATGGGAAGTAGTTATCTAACTGACATGTCCCTGATACATCATTATGGCTGAGTTGGGGTCTAATCTGTAACCCCAATTGAAAGGGTGTCAATACTGCTCCACTGGCAAGGACAAGATGTGGGCGACCCTTATTTAATAGTGTCCCCTATACGAGAACTGTGGGGCCATTATCTACCAGTGCTTATCCACCTCATCAATCCTCATCGAACAGTGTTGATGTCTCAACCTATGTGGGCTACATAGTTCTGGAATGCAAGGATGACTTTTAAGAATCATACCTGCATTTGATAGTGTGTGTTCCCATCCTTGGGTTCACTCGGTGTTAATTCCTACTCCCATCTGAATAGACTCTGAACATGATTTGCTGAACTGAACATGGGCTGAATTACTAAATTCCATTGACTGATCGAATACTACTAATATCTGACAACTGATTAAGTTCATGAGATCATGGAGATTTCCTGAGTCATAAGACAGTCTAAAGTCTAAGGATTCATAGCTTAACTGAGAGTAACGTGAAAACATGACATTGGCTCTAGGAACACAGCTAATGTTTTAGGTACAAGTACCCCCAGGACTCGATGGAAGGAAACTGACAAAGCATGACTTACTTGAATACATAATAATAACCATGATACATATATTAAAGCATTTCATTAAACATGTAATAGGCATGAACTTGTACAAACATGGGGATTTCATGATATCATGCTAGTTAGACAATTTTACTTCATCTAGTCATTTAATCAAACATATTGCAGGAATAGTACATGTAAATATCATTGTATAATAATTAAACATCATGGTTCACTTCCAATTTCATCATTCAAAGGTTTAGTCATAGGTTTGCATGAATCTATATCTCTAATAATTAAACCAACATAGCAATTATCACCCAACATGGATAGAATTCAATTTCTCATTTATCAACATGAACAAAGCAGTCCAAATCATGAAATTCATAGAGAAGATTCATAAACTTGAATTTAGAAAAAAGGATTCTTGGGCTTCATGGACAAAAGGGGTCTATGAATAAACATTATGCATACCTTAGTTCATAATTTTGTGAAGATTGACGGTAAAACCTTCTTGAATTCGAATCCCTAATAGAAACCCTAACTTGTTCTTGAGAGAAACTTGAGAGAAAATAGTATATTTTGGGTGAAAATAGCTAAATCACGTGTTATTAGGTTTAAATAGGAGTAGGATATTGACCTTTTTAACCCTTGGATGCGTCCTTTAAAATTGTAAAAAAAAAAATCCCAAACTGGACCTTTAGCGCAATGCAGCGCTATTGCACCGTGTCACTAGATTGTGATAATTGGGAAATTGAGGGATGGAGTGATGCGGGGCAATCATGTTGCCATTTCTTTTGTGACCTAGAACATTGGCACGACGCGGGGGAAATTGTGATAAGACACTAGAAAACAGACAATTCTGAAGTTGGGCCCTGCCGCAATGTGCCATAATTGTGGACCCCTACTGGAATTTTCTAAGTGTCATTTCCTCTTGTGGCATAGTGCGCCACTGACCAATATGGCACTGTTTTATTATGGGAACTTGAAATAGTCATAACTTCTAACCTGGTTATCAGATTTAGGCGAATCTTATATCGATGGAAAGCTTATTGAATTTCCCACATGAGAAAAGTAAAAATCTTAAAAACTTCTCATAGAATACCATCATTCAATTTAGAATATAATACTAGACATTCTGAAGATGAAATTAGCTAGGAAAAAGTATGGGGTATTATAATGCTAATACTATGCCACGGGTACTAACAACTGCTATGGAGTCAGTCCTAATATAGCGGGTGACCACTGAAATCAGTCCTAAACTAGTGGGTGATCCCTGAGTATGTCATTCCAATCTAACGGGTTACATCTCATAACCTACATTGGCTACGTAGTTCTGGAACTTAGGGATTGCTTCTAGGGACCCAGTCCTAACTAATGGGTGTGACCCCATCCTTAGGCTTGATCGATGCTGAATCCTACTCCCAACTTAAAGACACTGAATTGAGTATACTAAAATAGACTAGACTGATACTAAGATTACTGAGTTTTCCTAAGTTCTTTAACTAACTGAGTTCTACTGAGTTCTATAATGGACTAAGAGTACTACTAATCGTTACATGACTAATACTATTCTTTAATTGACACTGACTCTAGATAAATAGCTAAATTGTTGGGTATTAACTACCTCCAGGACTCTATAGCATGAAAAATAAAGCAAAGCATAACTTTGAATAACATATAAATGTTCACTTGGTCATAATTCACTCATAGAGACATTATAGCAAACACTTTTTATGCGTTAACTTGTACATGAATGGAGAACACATGTTAGCATACTATAATGGCGTTGTTTAATTCTCATAGACAATTTATCAAACACATGGAAAGCATAATTGGTACATTAAATCATAAAAATTTAGGGTTTACATGATTACAATAATCAACTTACTCATTGAAGGGCTTATCATGAATAGCATGTAGTTCAACACATATTAGGATCAATTCTTGGAACTTGTAATCTAGATCATGGATTAAAATCAAAATAACATCATAGACACCTTAATCATTTTGTAAATTCAAGGGTTTATCAAGATAATCAAATATTATTCACACTTATTATTCAATTTCAAGAAAAATATGCTCTTAAATCTTGGATTGAGACCCAATTAATATCATGAACATGAATTCAATCTAATTCAAACATGAAAATCATAAATACATAATCTCTATATTTCGAAAATGAATTCTTGGACTTCATGGGTGGAAGGGACCCACTAATGAACATCTAACATACCTTAATTTGTGAGTTTTCTTAGAGTTCTTGGTGAGATTCTTGGGATTAACCTTGATTTCTTGAACTAGGGTTTTTGCCTCTAGAAAGAGAATGATTTTATTCTTGAGAGAAAGTGAAGAAAAGTGGCATAATAGGGTATTCAGGGCATAATTTTGTGTTTAAAGGATGATTTGAGTCATGGGAAAAGTCTAAGTTGCCCTTGGGATTTAAAATCCTGTAATTGGAATGCATATTAAAGCATCATTGTGACAAGGTGATTGGGTCATTGCTATGTCCATAGCGGTGTAGTGTAATCACGGTGACTCACTAGTTTGTGACAATTATCAATTTGAGCCTCACCGTGATGCGTGGCAATAGCGGTGTATTACTGGAATTTGACAAATGATGAAATGGCCTTCAGCGTGACACGATAGAGGGCTCATCGCAATACTCACCGCAACGCAGCCTATTTTCGGAGAGCCACTATTTTTACATAAACTTGTCCTAACATTTAGGTGAACTTTTCTAAGTCGGGGACCCCTTATAAAGCTTTAACAGACTGAGCTAAGCTTAGGATTTTGTGGGGTCTTACAATATCTCCCCCTTGGGAACATTCATCCTCGAATGAGACTGACTAAGATGGGAGAAATGATAAACTAAGAGTACATACTTGACATGCACAACTAAAGAATGACTGCATGACTGAAATTGCTGATATCCAGAGTTTTCCATACATACCTAAATGCATGAATACATGACTGAAGCTACTTGATAAGCTTTGTTTATATACTTAACATGCATATCTGATGCATGAGTACATAACTGAAAATGAATCATGAATGCATGACTGAATAGGCAACGGTAACTGATACCAAGTTTATAATTATATCTTGAACATAGAACTGGGTAAAGCTAAGAAAGACTATTGTCCTAGATGAGAGTACTGATGAACCTGAGATCATTTACTGAACATGAATGTATGGGAACATGAGAGCATAACTGGGTCTGAAACATGATACATGGACTGAATATCATGAATTGAACTAATTCCTTGAATACATGCCATCACATGAGAATGGTCATACGGCTGAGATTGGAACGAGAAATTCAACTTGTGGGTACTTATTCCTCCTAATTGGATCTTGCTACGTGAAGAGAAACTGAAAGGTTTAGGACATGAAAGCTCGGGGGTTATAGTGCATATCCCCCTTGGGACACTATGTCCTTCGAGGAATACTGACTTAGCTGAGATACTAAGGAAAAGCTGAGATGGTGCACGAGGCACTTACGAACTAAATCGTGACTGAATATCTAGGATTTAAAATTGAGGCATGATGCATGAACTAGGCTGAACTCGTAACTAATAGGATGCTCTATATTGGAATGGTCATATTCATGAAAATTTGGATAGTACAACTACATGGAAAGATGGGAAACGATACAAACTTGCCCGCCTGACTGCTAAACTAAACTGAATTCTTTGCTTTATGAACTAACTCGTATTGAAAACTTACACTCGACTAGAGCATTCCTTTGACACTCTTTATATAAGGTTCTAATGACTTTAGGGAGCAAGGTATCTTGGCATAAACTAAATAAAACATCTGAGTAAAATTACAACTTAGCTAAAATTCTATAACATAAGGTGAGGCTTACGAAACTTCATCTAAGATAGAGTTACTAAGCCTTATGCACTGTAACTACAAACTTTTTATCTTAGATATATTCATCAAAAACTCCCTCAACAATACACTCCACCTTAGTATGGCACTTCACGTTAGACTACTGAAAATATTCATGTGGGCGCTGAGCATGAAGTCTAAAACATACTAACTTATATGATTAACTGAATGGCTAATAGTTGAATACTGGGCATGTAAGACTTAACAGTACTTACTCTAAATAACTGGACTGAATTTTCCCACTAAGTTCAAGCCTATTCAAATTTCTAAAATACACTTAGCCACTTACACATCAACATAACATTCAAGCCTATCATCATAACTACAGCCTCAAGTAAAACAAGCATGCAACAATTTTTCTCCCATCTAAGAAACTGCTCATCACTATATCCTTTCATATGGAGAGTTCACCAAAAATTTAAAACATGAGGACCTAAAACATGAATGGACACTATACTGAATCTGACACTTAATTGAGGTCTGAGGAACAGAATATCGACTTTATGAATTTATCGAGAGGTCTAAGTTGAGGCTATATATGGCAAATCTAAATTTAGATGATATTTAGGAGCATAGTTTGAGTCATAGGAACTAAGCATACTGTAAATCATGACATGAGTATATGAGTCATAAGTTGCATGACCTAAGTTAGGAGTTTCTACGTTCATGGGACATAATTCTTAATACTGAGTGAACTGGAACTCTTTATATTAGGAACTAGAACCGTACATGATTTTCATTAATATGCATGAACATGAGCTATGATTATGGGGATGACATGTAAGGCATGAGTAGATATCATGACAGCTGAAGTATAAAACTTTGCACTAAGGTAAAGATGAATTGGGCATCATCCCCTCCTACCACTTTCCTTTGCATACTGCTATTACTATTAAAATCTGAAAGTTGATCTTGGTTACTGGTTCTACTATCTCCCCTTTGGATTAAAGCCACTATTATAATGTTGTGAACCACTTAATCAACAAATCTAAACTAAATTGTCACCACTTTACTCTAGAGACTGGGGGAGACACTAAGGAGAGGTCTGGTAATATTTCGGGTCTAACACAGAAGTTAGTGGCTATATAAGGTTTACAAAGAAAGAGAAACCTTAGAATCTAACTAAGCATAAGCTTAAAGATGAAAAACTCAAAACATTCCTGTAACTATAGTAGGAGAACTTCCCAGATCATTGCGAGATTAGAGTGCATAAAATCTGTTCTGGCATTGACCACTAGTGGTACTAGAAGTGTTACACTACTAATTTGGGCGACCAGATTGAGCTAAAGAACGACTGTACTGACTTCGTGGACCAGCCTTTGGACATTCTCGGACTCTATAACCTGACTCGCAACATCAAAAACACATTTTACATCCTACTCTACACACCTCCTTATGGTTTTTACCATATTCTCCGTAAAGAGGATTAGTACGGACACCTTTCCCATGACCTTGTAACTTAGAGCCTGGTGATCCATCTAGACTGATATTCTTAGACTTAAATATTGGTGCCTAGACTGAAAGCAGAACTAGTACTGAGAATCTCTGATCAAACTGGGGGCGGTTACTGCCCCTTGATCTTGGGGTTGAGTTACTTGTTCTAGCTCTCTTATTCTTCTACGATCCCCTCCCTCATTCTGTTGAGTATAAGTCAAAAGCCTAGATAGGAAAATAGTCTACAAATTACTCTGACCAACTATTGAATAAGCTAAGGTAGTGAAATCAGCTCTAAATTAAGCGTGAGAAACATGCTCATATAGGGGATCTGCCTAAACAGGTGGAGAAACTGACTTGTCTTTATTACTTCTTCCATTTTCTTCTCTGGGAGGCATGTTATAGAAGCATAAATAAGTGATAAATTAAAATTAGAGTTTAACTTAAGATCATGATCACTCACACGACATGAATACTGAAAGAAGTAAAACTTTTTCTAAGACATCTCATAGCCTCTGATCCATAAGTGTGGCGTGATACATACCCATGCACAGTACTCTAATCGATGCAGCTTTTAGACTCTTCAGGATTTTATTGAACCTTAGGCTCTGATACTAAGTTTATGATGCCCCAAGGGTACACCTTGGGCGCCACATGGTGCTTACGACCCCGAAGGACCACAAGCTAACCCATAATTGATATCTGCTGTGAGCACTTAATAATAATTAGGAAATAAATGCAGAATTTAGATAAATTGCCATAAGTTTCAAAATCTAAATACTAATAAAGTGTAGCAACTAAAATAACAATTTGTAAAACTAAATATTATCTGACAACTAGTCTAAAAAGCCTCTAACTAAAACTGTCTGAAAGTGTAGTTGATGGGACAATCCCCCAACTAACTCCCTCTACTGAAATATGAAGTCTACTAAAATACTGAAATAAAGCATATCTTTGATAGATGAGGATTCACTTCTAAATCTACTGTTCACTAAATTTGAATCTGTGTATGTGCGGTCGGGAACCGACCATCCATACATCATATCATAAGAGAAAGTATGTGTCAGTACGTGGAATGTACTGGTATACTAGATAAGGTAAGACAGAATGCAAGGGTTCATATGCATGAACAATAGTGATTGAATAATATAGAGTAACTGAACACAAGAGTACATACAAATTGAAACTACTATAATTACTGAGTATGCAATACTGCGTATGTACGTGAATGTATATTGTAACTAAGATTTTTTGAAGCTAAGTATTGAATTCTAATAACTGAGTTACTGATACTGATTGACTGTATCTAATAATCCTGATTCTGTAGAACTTAACTGAATTCTATATTAAGACTAAAACCAAAACTGTGGTAGGTAATTATCTAACTAACATTCCAATTTTTAATCTAATTGGGGTCCAAACAATAACCCCAACGGGAAGAGTGCTAATACCATACCATGGGTACTAATAACAGTTGTGGAGTCAGTCCTAATCAAGCGGGTGACCCCTGAGATTAGTCCTAAACTAGCGGGTGATCCCTGAGTATGTCAGCCCTATCTAACGGGTGATATCTTATAACCTATTTTGGCTATATGGTTCTGGAACTTAAGGATTGCTTCTAGGGACCCAGTCATAACTAACGGGTGTGCCCCTATCCCTAGGCTCACTTGGTGCTGAATCCTACTCCCAATAGAAAGACACTAAACTAAGTATTCTACACTGGACTAGACTAATACTAAGATTACTGAGTTTTCCTTAGTTCTGTAACTGACTGAGTTTTACTGAGTTCTGTAATGAACTGAGAGTACTACTGATTATAAAATGACTGATACTATTTTGTAACTGACACTGCATCTAGATAAACAGATAAATTATCGGGTATTAAATAACCCCAGGACTCGATAGCATGAAAAGTAAAGAAAAGCATAACTTTGAATAACATATAAATGTTCACTTGGTCATAATTGATTCATAAAGACATTTCATCAAATACTTGTAATGCATTAACTTGTACATGAATGGGGAATATATGTTAGCATGCTATATTGGCATTGTTTTATTCTCATAGATAATTTATCAAACACACAGAAAGCATAATTGGTACATTAAATCTTAAACACTTAGGGATGACATGATTTCAACAATCAACTTGCTCATTGAAGGTCTTATCCTAAATATTATGTAGTTCAACACATATTATGATCAATTCTTGGAACTTGTAATCTAAATCATGGATTAAAATCAAAATAATATCATAGACACCTTAATCGCTTTGTAAATTTAAGGGATTATAAAGATAATCAAATTTTCTTCACACTTGTTGTTCAATTTCAGAAAAAACATGCACTTAAATCATGGATTGATACCAGACTAATATCATGAACATGAATTAAATCTAATTCAAACATGGAAATCATAAATACACAATCTTTGTACTTTGAAAAAGAATTCTTGAAATTCATGGGTGGAAGAGACCCATTAATGAACATCTAACATACATTAATTTATGAGTTTTTTGGGAGTTCTTGGAGAGATTCTTGGGATTGACCTTGATTTCTTGAACTAGGGTTTTTGCCTCTTGGGAGAGAATAATTTTGTTCTTGAAAGAAAGTGAACAAAAGTGACATAATAAGGTATTTAGGGCATAATTTCGTGTTTAAATACTGATCTGAGTCATGAGAAAATTCTAAGTTGCCCTTGAGATTTAAAATCCCATAACTGGAATGCATATTAAAGCCTCAACATGGTGCGGTTACTGGGTCCTCGCTATATCTATAGCGGCATGGTGAAATCGTGGTGACTCACTAGTTTGTGATAATTATCGATTTGAGCCTCACCGTGATGTGGGGCAATCGCGGTGGGCTACTAGAATTTGACAAATGTAAAAATGGCCTTCAGTATGACACAATGGAGGGCTCATTGTGATACTCACCGCAATGCGTCCTAATCGTGGTGATCCACTATTTTTACATAAACTTGTCCTAATAGTTAGCTAAACTTTTCTAAGTTGGGGACCCCTTATCAAGTTTTAATGGACTGATCTAGGCTTAGGATTTTGCAGGATCTTACAATATATTAGTCTCATGGACATGAATAGGATAGGTTATCCCTATTATATCATTGACCTGAGAAATTGGATGTGACAAATTGGTATTAGAGCCTAGGCATCACCATTGTATTAGTACAAGAGCTAAGTCTTAGTAAAGTCATTCAGATCGGTGTTGATACATATTTAACTATCTTCGGAAGGCTACATGGACATTCTAGGAAACTCATTTCTTGATTTCTTTCCAGGTGTCTGCATTGTAATAAACCTTAAACATATTCTTTAACTCTATTTTGTCCCTAAATGGCTGATGTGAGATGGTCGATGGATGCGAATAAAACATCAACCTGTGTTTTAGAGCTTCAGTGCAGAGTTGGACCAGAGAGTCAGAGATAAATATCAAAGATCTTTAGCATCATCCATGGGATTTAGGGCTATCTTAAACTCCAATAAAGCTCATGACTACGTTATGTCTTTGAAATTCAATATTGGGGTTCCAAGTATGTTGCAAATCCTTCCTATCCATGGATGACATTTTATTCATTGAGTGATTCTCAGACAAAAATTGGGTCCATTGGTTTTCATAAGGGTTCTTTACCAGTTTCTAAGTATGAGATTGGATTTACCGAGTGGGCCACGCATTTTTCTATGCTATATCCTTCAGAGAAAGACATGGTGTATAGATCTATTAGAGGATCAACATTGACACTCTATTTGGTGTCAAATCATATGATAGAATTGGGTCCTTCTTCTCTCAAATTTTTTATTATGCAAGGGCCATGGAGAGAGTATTTATTGAAACCTATGGAGGTGACAACATAAGGCCATATCCTTGGTGTTGTGCTATTGGTATTTTTATTCAGGAGAGGGGATCCTTTCAGTGGAGGTCAGCTTCACCTATAGCATATCAGCTCTACACATGTAGTATTTCATACTATGAGTGATCCTCGATTTAGCATGGTATTTATAGCAGGTAGAGTCTTCATCGGACCTTGCAGAGTTTTGGTATAGGTCTTCAGGCCATGATAGCCATTCTAGAATATGAGGGACAGTGTCTAAAAGTATTCTAAGATCTTTTTGGGCTATTTCGTGATGGTATAATAGCTTAGGGGGTGCCCCAGATATGAGTTAGTTGATCAGATAAAGCAAGTATATATTTCCCACCATCTTGGAGTTCCTGAGATAGGATATGATTGTCGAAAGGATGATTATTAGTAGTAGAAGGAGCTCTCAATATCACTTGTCTAGTCATTTGGGCTCAATTTGTGTTCTCACTATACTGGTACTTCAGGAGTTTGCTACGACTGCAGAGAGACCGACTACAGATCTAGAGAGTGTCCGCGATATGGGATTACTAGTCTTTTAGATTGTTTAGTTAGATATAGTATTCTTAGCACCTCAGTTGAAGATTTAGTTGGTTGTTCTGATTTTGGACCCATTCAGATTTGTTCTCCCATAGATATATCAAATATATGGTTGCAGATGTCACAGTAATTGGTGTGCTTTTATTTCCACTCATTTACCTTTGTATTGTGTGTATTAGGGTCTAATACCCATTGATGATTATATGCCTTGATGGGTTCATATTGATTATTGTGTGCCTTGTTATCGAATTCATGATTATATGACTATCTTCGTGGCTTATTTCTTTTGGTAGTGGATGAACTAGATCTGTATTGATATTTTCTCCCATATAGATATTGCTTTTGGGTTCAAGTACCATTTATATTGGCACATTATCCTTATTGTGTCCCTTGAGTGGTACATGATATTAATGTTCATTTGGTATGGCCCATTCATTATATTGATGTTGATAATGTGGTTTCTATTGCTATCACTGCTTGACGTTATTGATATTATTTGATATTATTACTTGATGTAATTAATCTTCGCTAGGTAGCTATATAGACTAGTGTTATCTAGTTAGAATTTCATTTCCTTACAATTCTTATTTAGCGGCTTGAGTAGATATAGCCCAATTTGATGATTTCTTCCCCATAGCAATGTAAGGTTGATTGTTTTCCCTCCTGGTTAGCTGTGTTAGATTGATTTAGGAATCTATTGTGATGTCGAAGAAAACTTGATCTTTCATTATTCTGTTTGGTTCTAGAGTTGGGACTATGGATATATTGCTCAGTCTCGAGCTTGAAACTCTTAGACTTGCCTCTTATATATAACGGTTTTTTCTTTGGCGAGCTTGATTAGTTTGGTTCCATTCTTCATTTGTGTCTATGTCATTGCTCCAAAGTGGTTTTGATGTTGATATCAAGAGGTATTAGGTGCATCTCTTAGATTTGTTAGATTTGTCGCCTTGTGATGGTTTGCCTTTGTCATTGGCATGGAAGTTGGATGCTCCATTCTAACCATGATGTGATTCTTATCTTCCATGGAGTTAGGGTGATTGATATAGGTGGCTTTTCCTATAATCGCTTCCTAAGTTAGAAAATTGGAAATTCTTTGTCTTGAGTTTTTTTTATTTCATGTGGTAGGGACCAGGTACCAGGTATGTAAATGTTTCCCTGGTGTGTAAATGAAAAGCTTAAATTGCATCTATTTATGGAATGTTTATAGGGGGAAGTTTATGATCTGCTTTAGAGAAGGTATGAAGGCATATTGACAAGGGGAGACTAGTTGGTAATTTTTTATATCAATTGACAACAAGGGACCATAACCTAAGTTGCTTGATGATTGAAGCATGGTGTTGCATGACAGGATGAACATTTATCTTCAGTTATGGTAATCACACCAATTAAATGTGATGAATGAGTATTGATGCTCAAAATATCTCTGGCTGATTTGTTATCATCAAAAAGGGGTAAAATAGTTGTATCTTGTTTTGATGATGAGCAGATAACTACAAGGGACCAGGTCCCTGGATCTCCAAGGCTACAGTACAGCTGGAATGCGTTTGCACAGTTTTATCCTCTTGTGTAAAAAATTGCGCAGGTACTACTTGTACTGTTTAGGACACCTCATCCAATCACATTTAAACCCTAATCATCACTCCACTATAAAAGAAAAAGGATTCTTATCTATCAAGTGGTTTTTGCAAATTCAAAAGAAGTGAAATATGAAAAGGCAAAATCACAATTTTAGCTAAAGTTCTTTGTCTTTGTGTGCTAATAGTGAAAACGTTATTTAGTTTGATATTGGTTTGTAATTGATTACTCATTCTATAAGAGTAATGTTTTTCTTATTTTGAGAGTTCTTAGGTAGAGTTTCATAAGCTTGATACTGGTTAGAGTTAATCATTATTGAGAGAGTCTTGGCAGAGTTGTCAAGTTAGGCTTGTAGTAGAGTTATTACCAAATAGAGGAACTTGGAGTTAGGTTTAAGTCAAGTCTATGATAAAGAGGTTGATTATAGTGGATTTTGGAGAGCTTATGAGGGCAAGCTATGGTTTTTCCTTCCTTGAGTAAGGGGGTTTCCACGTTAAATCAGTATGTTCCTTTATTGTCGGGAAAGTTTTACCTTCCTTGGTGCTTTATTATTTTATTGCCTTAGACTGACTTTGAGGGACCTGTTCCCTCATAGTGTCATGTGACCCCAAAGATTTGAACAATTGGTATCATAGTGGGTTCACTCTAAAAGGTTCAAACTTAGAGTATTTTGGTTATCATGGTTGTTTCACTTAATCTTGAAAAGGAGAAAAGGTTCCCTCATACAAAAAGTGAGAACAATTGTAGGAGCTATTCCAAAATCCTGCGAAAGAAAAACAAATGTTATTACTGAATAAGGGGTGGAGAGGAAGGAAGCAAAAAGGGAGAGATCATTGACATTGAAGATTTTAGTGCTTGACTCAAGTAAGGAAGAACTGATATTGCCCTTCTGGCAACAAAAATTACTAGAGTAATGAATAAATATGGTCAGCTTAGCAAATGGGATGACAAAATTGAAGTTTGACAGAAAGGTGGTAGTTCTGAATATTTTATTAGGGACTGCCCAATGCATAAAATAGATCATCAAAAATTACTTAAAACTAGAAAAGAAAAAGTTAAAAAGAAGAATCAGATTCTATAAAAGTCAAGAAAAAAGTATGCAACTATCTATATAGTGAAGAAGGTGTTCGTTGTATGGGAAAACTTCTCTAGTAATTATAAGAAAGAAATGTAATGCCCCTGGTTTGCACCCCGCACGCCACACGGTGCTCATAACCCTGAAGGATCACAAGCTAACCTATGACTGGCACCTGCTGTGAGCACCGAATAATAATCCTAGAATAATATGGAAAGATAGGCTGAAATGTCATAAGGTTCATATCTGAAAAAAATACTGAAATATTGATAAATATATACTGAAAACTGAACATCTGTCTAAAATAATCTAACCTAGAAACCTCTAACTGTCTGAATAAGGAGTTGATGGTACAAGTCCCTAACTAACTCTGACTACTGAATATAATAAACTACTAAATACTGAAAGGATAACTCTATCCTCAAACTATGAGGACTCACCACTAACTCTGTTGCTGAAAGTCTAGGATGCTAAGTACGATCAGGAGCCCGTGCGCCTGAACCTATGATATAATACATCATAGCGCAAAAGAAAGAGTATGTGTCAGAACTTTGAATATACTGGTATTCTAAGTGAAGTAAGCTGATATGCAAGGGTTCTTATGGATGAACAAGAATTAATAAGTAACATGAGTATGACTGAATAAGAGTACATATATATCTAAAATTATTGTAAATATTGATTATACAATGTTGCATGTAAATTTACTTTACTGGAACTAAGACTATTGATAACTGAATTACGGAGAATTGAGTTACTAGTAACTAAGTGACTGTTTTTTATAGTCCTGATTCTGTAGAACTATACTAAGTCCTATACTGAGCTGGGTGACTGTGCCTGACAGTCCTGATTTGGAAAACTAATTTGAGGTTTTATACTGAGTCTGAAACTAAATCTATAACTATGGGAGTGTTCATCCAACCGACATACCCCAATTATAAATTGAGTTGGGGTCCAACATGTGACCCAAGTTGGAAAGGTGTTAGCACCTTTCCAAGGGATACTAACAATGGCTATGAGTTAACTCTATCTGGCAGGAATACATTTCATCAACCCTCACTGGAAGGAAAACTCATACGAGATGTATCAACCCTCATCTGGTAGGAATATATCTCAATCTATGCTGACTATGTAGTTCTGTAACACAGGGATTGCTACAAAGGGTCAAACCCTTCACTGACAGGAATACCCCAATTCCTGGGTTCGCTCGGTGTTGATTCCTACTCCCAACTAAATAGACACTGAACTGATTTCTAGACTGTACTAGGCTTGACTAAACTGTAACTGATCGAGCTAACTGACTGAACTGGATTGAGTTTACTGAGTTCTGTTAACTGACTGAATACACTGTTTGTGATACTAAGCTGAACTAGACTGATACTGAGTTTCACTGAGTTCTGTAACTGATTGAGTATTATTGTTCGTAACATTATTGAGACTATTTTGTAACTACTATATATCTAAGTAAACAGCTAGATTTTTGGGTATTGAATACCCCCAGGACTTAAAAGCATGGAAAGTAAAGCATGGCATGATCTTGAAAGCATACCAATAAATACTTGCTAACAATACATTCACCTAGGCATTTTTTCAAACACTTGAGATACATGAACTTGTACATTAATGGGTCTACATGATGACATATCATGATTTCACTATTCAATTCACATAAGCATTCTATCAAATACTTGGGGAGAATGGTTATTACAAATGTGGATAGTCAACAGATGAACATCATGGATACAATAATCAATTGTAATTTCAAGGGTTTAACATGCAAATCATATAATTCATCACACATGCTAATTTAATTTCATGAAACTCGTAGTAATTCATGGATTAAAAACCAAATAATATCATGAACATGAATACAATCAAATTCAACATGAAATTCATTAAAGCAATCAACTTGTAGTTTCAAAATAGGTTCTTGAACTACAAGGGTGAAAGAAAACCCTTAGATAAACACCTAACATACCTTGGTAATCAAATTTTTATAGATTGATGGTGTGTTCTTAAAGCTTGAACTTGAAATTAAATGCCTTAGGGTTTGTTCTTGAGAGAAATTTGAGAGAAATTGAGAGAAAGTGAGTGATTTTTACCCTTAGAAATGATTAATATCATGTTTTGGGGCTTAATAGGAGTGGGAAAATAACCCAAATACCCCTCTGGATGTGGACATTTAATTACTGAAAATGTGCCCAATAATGCATTTGGCGAAGCGCCGCATCGATGGCCGATGTGATAGCCAACACAATGCGTAGATATTATATTGGCTTATCAAAATTTGCATTGAACGCTTGTGAAAATTTCTGGTTGACACGATGGGTGACGCAACGCGTTGAGATCGCGTCGATCGACTATTTTGGACTCCCAAACATGCCTTAAACGATATTCGAAAAATCCAAAACTCGCCCGAAGTAACCTATTGACACACCTGATCATGATTCAATCCAAGGATCGACATTCTAAGGTCATAAGGGTTGTAAAATAAGATTGCCAACTTAAGAATGCTAAAAAAATAGTTCTAAGTATAAACACTTAGCTGAAGTCTCTAAGCCTAGAACACTTTTTCATGCTCTAAAGGACTGAGTTAAGCTAGGATTCTGCGTTGTCTTACAGATAAAGAGTATTGAGATGGTTTCACAGTTAAAAGGGATGATAAGAAAATCACGTCTGGTTCATTATTTTCCCTTATGGAAACTACTAAAGATAAAGAAAAAATAGGGTAGAAAAAGGGGATTGCAACAAAAAATGATTTATAGACAGTGGTTGTTCAAGGAACATGGCCGAAAGGATTGATTGTTTTCTCTCTCTTAAGACACTTCAAGGGGGAGGTATGTCTTTGGAAATGGTAAAAAGGGGTATAACCAAGGTGTTGGAAGGATTGGAAAATCACCTCATCATGCAATAGAAGATTTGTATTATGTGAATGGCCTTAAGTAAAGTCTTCTAAGTGTATCTCAAATCTGTGACAAAGGAAATGAGGTAAAATTCTTATCTGATGGATGTACTATATCAAGCATGAAATCTAGAAAAATTATTCTCAAAGCCAAAAGGGTAAAAAATATATATGTAGATGATTTGAGTCTCTAACTGATAGGGAATTAACTTGTTTAAGTGTTCAAAGTGGAGATTCTAACTTATGGCACAGAAGGCTGGACATGTAAGTTCCTCCTTGCTAATTAATTTAATTTTAAAGAACCTGGTCCATGACATGCAAAATATAAAATTTTGAGTAAACGAAGTTTGTGATGCATGTGTTAATGGTAAACAGACAAGATCTTCCTTTAAATTGAAGAAGCAGGCGAGCAGTTTCAAGCCCTTGAGATGCTGCATATGGATTTATGTGGACCTTTTAAAATCCAAAATAGAGGAGGGAAAAAATATGTAGTTTTTATTATAGATGACTACTTTGGGTTCACCTAATTAATGTTTATAAGAACCAAGGATGAAACATATGAGGTTCTGGAAACTTTTGCCAAGAAAAATCAAAAGAAGCTAAATTGCAAAATTTCTAAATTCAGATCTGATCATGGAACTGAATTTGAGAACTCCCAAGTTGTAGAATTTTTTGTTTAGCATGGAATAAGTCACAACTTCTATATTCCTATAACTCCATAGCAAAATGGAGTTATTGAAAGAAAGAATAGAACACTCATAGAGATTTTTAGAACCATGTTGATTGATAGTGGTCTTTCGATGAATATCTGGGTTGAAGTAGTAAATACAGCTTGTTATGTGACTAGCGGGTGCTTGATAAGATCACTTCTTAATAAGACTCCATATGAGATGGTATTCAATAGAAAGCCTAACTAGACTACTTCAGATAATTTGGGTGCAAGTGTTTTGTGTTGAATAATGGCAAGAGAGAATTAGGAAAAATTGACTCCAAATGTGATGAAGTAGTGATTTTAGGCTATTCCTCAACAATAAAGGCTTACAGAGTTTTCAATAAAATAACTCTGTGTGTTGAATGAAGTGTTCATGTGATCTTTGATGAGTCGGAAAATCAAATGAATTCGGGTAATGGTGAAGATTCAAAAGTTGAAGAACTCATTCCTATTCAAAGGGATGATATTGTTGTAGATAATGATCAAGGGATAAATGATGTAGATGAGAGTGATGAAACTAATGGTGATCCAGTATATCATTCACAAATCCCAGCTCCATTATAATAACAACTAGAAGAAACTAGTCAGAATTCACAAGGACCTTGTCCTAGCGGAATCAATCTCGAAAGGCAAAACTAGAGGCACAAATCCTCTCATCCCCTTGAGAATCTGACTATACCATTGGAAACAAGAATCCAAACAAGAGATCATACCAAAAATATTATGGAATTTTCAACCTTTTTATCCCGAATTGAGCATAAGAATATGAAAAAATCTCTAAAAGATCCTAATTAGATTAATGCAATACAAGAAGAACTTCAGCAATTTGAAAGAAGCAAAGTCTGGCATCTGGTCCCCAGGCCTATTGATAGAATAATTATTGGGACTAAATGGTTGTACATAAATAAGCAAGATGACAATGGAACTATTAAAAGAAACTACTATATGTAGTTTCGATGATGAGAAGCTAATTGCAAGGGACCAGGTCCATAGATGTGCAAGATACAGTACAACTGGCATGCATTTTCTTCACAATTTTGTCCTCTTGTGTAACAATCTTGACATTGCTATTTTATATTGATTAGGATAGAAGGTCCAATGATCTTATAGTCCTAATCATCACTCATCTATAAAAGGAAAGAGATTCCACTTTATTAAGAAGTTTTTGCACAATTCTAAAGAGTGAAGAGAGGCAGCAAAAACTCTATTTCAAGATTTCTTAAGTATTTCTCATGTTCTTATATTTATAGTATGCTTAATGAGTGTGTGAGTGCTCTTGAGTGAGTAATTATTTATAAATAAAATAAATAACTTATGTTATAAGAGTAGTGTTTCTTTTGTTGAGAGAGGTGCTTAGGTAGAGTTGTCTAAGGTTCTGATTAATTAGAGTTAATCAGTAGAGAGGGTCATTGGTTAAGTTACCAAGAAGAGCTTATAATAGAGTTACTACTAGAAAAATGATCCTAGAGGTAGGATGAAATCTAGACAGTAATCAGGAGGTTGATTATAGTGGATTTCTTTGGTACTTTTGAGGGAAAGTCATGGTTTTTTCCTTCCTGGGTTTCCACGTAAAAATCTTGTGTTTTTACTCTTCCTGCACTATCCTTAGTTCTCCTAAACTCTATTGTTTGTTTGTCAGTGATTGACTTTGAGGGACCTAGTCCCTCACTGTGTGGTGCAACCTCCAAGGGTTCCAACAATTGGTATCAGAGATATGTCACTCTAAAAGGTTCACACCTAGAGTGTCTTGGTCAGCATGGTTGTGTCACCTAACTTGGAAGAAGGGTAATCAACCACTATACCATCTAGATTCAATGGACAGTACTATGGGTGGTGGAAAATAAGGATGTTTGACTTCATTACAACTGAGAACAGTGAGCTTATGGACATTCTCCTTTGTGGACCTTATGTTTCTGTAAAAGAAGTCAAAGAAGGAGATGTTACAAAAATGGTTATCAAAAGTAAGAGGGAATTCAATGAAGAAGATAGGAAACAATTTAGAAGAACTACAAGGCAAAAAAACTACTAGTATGTGGTATAGGTCTAGATGAATACAACAGGATTTCTGCATGTGAAAGTTCTAAGTAAATCTAGGACGGCTTGAAAACTGCTCATAAAGGAACTACAAATATGAAGGATTCAAAAGTTGACATAATGACAACACAATGTGAAACCTTCACTATGAAAGAAAGAGGGTCAATACAAGAAATGCATACCAGGTTTACTTCTATCACTAATGAGTTATACTATTAGGAGAAGTAATTCCCTTGTACAAATAGGTGATTAAATTCTTAGAATCCTTCCTAAATCTTAGGAAATCAAAGTAGTTGCTATCACTAAGGATACGAACTTAAAAACTCTAACCATGGATGAACTCATCAGGAACCTAAAAACTCATGAACCTAAAAAAATAGTGAGGAAATAAGAAGATGGAGGTAAAAAGGGAGAAATCTGGATTTAAAATCTTCAAGATCAGGACCAAATAAAGATGACATTGATGTTTCCTACTTAACAAAAAGAATTGTTAAAGCTAAGAGGAAAAGTAGTCAGTTCCAAAAAAATGGAAGCAACAGTAGACAAAGAGACACTATGGAAGTTTGTCATAGATGTGAAAGTATTGAACACTTTATTAAGGATTGTTCAATTCACAAAATGGATATTCAAAATTATCGCAATACTAGAAGTAACAAAGGAAGAGACAGGGATCAGGAAGACAGGCTGCAGCTTATCTTACAGTTGAAAAAGCCATATCTGGTTGGGGGGATTCCTCCAGTGAATATGATGATGCTAAGAAGTTTGTAGATGCATCCATGCTTACAGTGGAAGATGAGAAAGTGACCTTTGATCCCTTGTTTGCCTTCATAGCAGACACTAAAAATAAAGAAGAAAAAGAGGTAACTATCTCTACCATTAAGAATAATCTTGAAAATTACTCTATTAGGGAGATAAAAAGGATTTCAAGTGTATTGATAGACTATGTATGTGAACTAAATGCTAATAATAATACCTTAGACGAAAAAGTAGAGAATCAAGAGCATGAGCTTATTGCTTTAACTCTCCAAATTTCTAAAAATGAAGAGTTGTTCACAAGGTAAAATCTAAAACTCTGAATTTGATGAGTAATCTGAAAAGGCAAATGGTGTGGATGGTAAAGGGGAAATGAACCTACAAGGCTTTAGATTGATCATAAAGAGATGTTGAAAGCTTCATAAAAATACCTTATGTCAGCACTTCACAGGAATGAAGAGTTAGGATGAACCTGGTCCTTGTTGATCCTTTCTAACTTAAATAGTCATGGTGTTAATGATGGTAGAGGTCTAGGATATCAAAGAAAATTCCAACCTGTTGATTCTAAAGGAAAGGCTGCTCAAAATTCTAAGAACAAAGTCGACAAGCTTCCATGTACTCACTATGGAATAGATGGACATATCAAAGAAGATTGTTAAAGTTGGCTCAGAGCAAGAATGATTAATGATAGATATATACAGTAGGGGAGTATCAGTCTTAAATGCTTAAGACCTTTGAAAAGCATGAAAAAGTTTGTTATTGCCTAGATGGACAAAGAAGGATTTAATCACACCTCTGTCCTCCTACTGGGAACTCAAACTTAAATGGATTCCCAAGTATGACAAATGATATTTAATTCATGAGGGATAAAGGGTATGCAGTAAGAATAATCTTATTAATATGTAATTGCTTAAGGATATCAATGAAAGGTCGGATTGTATTCTCATTCCTATGACACTTCAAGGTGAAAGTGTCTTATGTGGATAGGAAAAAATGGTCAAAAATTGCATGCAGCTGACGAAAATGGTCAAGATCCTAACTATGCATAAGGACTTTAAGGAAATGTCTAGTAAAAATTCAGAGGGACCTGGTCCCAACAAAAGTCATCTTAGAAAAACAATCTGGAAGCATATATCTTCTCATCCCCTGGATATTCAAAGTTGATGACAGGAATGCAAACAAAAGTCTAAGTTAGAAAGTTCAAGTTCCTTTTAGCATTCCTATTCCAAATTGAGCTTACAAAACTGTAAAAGATTATCGAAGATGATAGATATTCTACAGTAATGCAGAAGAAACCTTTAAAATTCAAAAGGATGCCAAGTCTAGGACATGCTTCTCAAAACTATTTCAAGAATAAATTGTGATATATTGTGGTGTAATGAATAAAACAAGTTAAATCTGTGATTGATCAAATCAACCTAACTTACTGGATAAATCAACTTCCTTTCAAGAATTTGGCTATGTTCAAGAAGCGGGTATCCTTGGTAAATTAGATGCATGTTGGTCTAACTCAGTACCATACCCTTGTAGGTATACGCCCATAGGATCAACTTTGGAGGTGGACAAAGGTGACAAGAATAAAGTTAAACTCAGACAAGAAAGGGACTTAGTCCCATCTATTAAGTTAGTATCATGTATGTAAGAATTTTGTCTGTTCTGTCAAGACAAAGCTACATCGTCCCTGCCCTTATGTCAGAAATAAGTTGTCCTATTTTATAAAGAAAGGTGAGTCACCTAAAAGTCTGAAATTTATTATATCTTGTTCCCCTAAAATACCTTCATTATCCTCATTATTCCTTAAATCTTGTTGCACCATCTCCTTCTCTTATAAAAAAGGAAAATCCAAATACCAAATATCCCCTATAAGAAAATGACCTTCTTGATGGTTGAAACTCTCCTATTTTCATGTCCTTGAAAAGATTATGAACTTAGCATTATGAAAAATTCCTTCCTAAACCGTCCTGAAAAATATCCTTTATTTCCTGCTCTTCCAAAGCTTAACTCCTTCATTACTCACCTTATTAATGAATAATTATCCCTGAATCCTCTAAATTGTTCCGATGATGTTGTGGTGGATGAAACCTGGATTGCTAAAAAATTTATTTTGTTGTCAAAAAGCCCAGGAAAGTGCATAGTTAATCACAAGAAAAATAACATCAGTAAAAAACCAAGAATCTATGAAAAATGGTTACAAAGTTTTACTGAAAAGCAGTTGACTCTTGAGGAACCTGGTCCCAAGAAGATAAAAATAGCTGAAAGAAAATCTATGATCACTTATAATGGAAAAATATAGGGGAGAAAAGTAAGGTTGTATCCAAGGAAGTTACAAATAGGTTCTTGAAGAATCAAAAGGTGTTAACTGGAAGGATTTTTTATTCAAATATGCTAACAGAACCTGGTATGGTGGAATTAGTTAAACATCCAGGTTGGAGCATCTCATCGAAGGACCTATTCCCACTATTTTTAATGAGATGGTCAGGGAATTCTATTTTACTTTGAAATTCTCAGAAGATGGGAAGATTTTGACTACACAAGTCAAAGGAAAAGAAATAAAGGAACTCAAGTTCAACCTAGCTACCAAGGATGAAGAAACCAGCAAGCTCAAGGTGATAATTTAGCACTCTCTAAAAGAAGCCCACGTGACATCAAAATGTTCAGAACTGAGAATTTTGAACTGAATAAGAGGGTGTCAATCTTAACTGATGAGGTCTTTAGACTGAATAGAGAGATAAATCATTTTAACAACATCCTGACCCTATCCATCAAAATCTTTTTCCCAGTCCTTCACCTATTAATCCTTCTTGATTCATATGGCTTTCTTCCTAAGAACATTTGATTTATACACTGCAATGATACTTATCCTACTTATAATTGAATCTTTTCTTTGTGTGTAACATTTGTTCTTTTTAAATTACAAAGTTATTCTTTATTTTAGTGTTGTCCTAGTGGCCATCGGTTAACTAATTTGTGCTTAATTTACTCTTGGATTACTATCTTTACTTTTCAATGATGCCAAAAGGGGAAATATTGAGTACATATAGTAGGGGACCAGGTATTAGGTGTTCTAGGTGAATATGAATGAGGGGGAAAAAGTGATGCTAAGTGAATGATAAGGCATAATGACAGGAGGAATAAAACATGGTGCTCTGAATGATAAGTCATAATGATAGGAGGAACAAAACATGGTGCTCTGAGTTTTTGCTGCAAATAACAACAAGGGACCAGTCCCCTATGTTGCATGATGGAGGAAAAATGACGATAGGTGGAACATTCATCTTCAGGTGTTAAGCACGCTGATTAAATGTGATGAATATACATTGATGCTCAATTTTTTATGGTTGGTTTATCATCATCAAAAATGGGGAAAATTGTTATGTGTAGTTTTGATAATGAGCAGCTAACTGCAAGATACCAAGTTCCTAGATGCGCAAGGTATAGTACAACTGGCACGCGTTGTCTGCACAGTTTTGTCCTCTAGTGTAACAAACTTGCAGGTGCTATTTTGTACTAATTAGGATAGCTATTCCAATGATCTTTCAACCCTAATCATCACTCAGCATTAAAGAAAAAAGATACCTCTTCATCAAGCAGCTTTTGCACAATTCTAAAGAGTAAAGAGAGGCAACAAAAACTTTATTTCAAGATTGCTCAAGCATCATGTTCTTATCTTTGTAGTTACTTAATAAGTGAGTGGGTTTCCTTGAGTGAGTAATGATTTGTAAATGAACTAGTCATGTTATAAAGGTAGTGTTTCTTTTTTTGAGAGAGGATCTTAGGTAAAGTTACCTAAGATTCTGGCTGGTTAGAGTTAATCAGTTGTGTGGGTCCTTGGTAGACATACCAAGATGAGCTTGTAATATAGTTTATACTAGCGAAAGGAGCCTAGAGGTAGTCTAAAATTTGGTCTATAATAAGGAGGTTGATTATAGTGTATTTCTTTGGTGCTTGTGAAGACAACCCATGGTTTTTCCCTTCCTGGGTTTCCATGTAAAAATCTTGTGTTTTTACTCTTCCTGTACTGCCTTTAGTTCTCTTGTTGTCTGTTGTTTGATTGCCTGTGATTAACTTTGAGGGACTTGATCCCTCACTGTGTGGGGTAACACCTAAGGTTTCTAATTAAAAAAGTCAAGGATGGTTGTTAAGGTTACAACTAGGAAGAAAGGATTCACTATGATGAGACTTTTGCCCTTGTAGCAAGAATAAAGGCAATAAGAATTCTTGTTGCATTTGCTGAATATATGGAATTTAAACTATTTCAAAAGGATGTCAAAATTGCCTTTCAGAATGGAAACCTGAAGGAAGAAGTCTATATCAACCAACCACTAGGCTTTGAAGATATAGATTTTCCTCATCATGTACTTAAATTGAATAAATTTCTTTATGGTTTGAAGCAAACACTGAGGTCCTTGTATTAGAAACTCTTAAATTTTCTCCTATAAAATGCTTCAAAAGATGAAAAATAGATAATACTTTATTCTTAAAGACCAGAGGTAGCAACTTACTGATTGTTCAGATATATGTTGATGACATAATCTTTTGAGCTACTTCTGAATCCTTATGTGAAGAGTTTACAAAGTTAATGCAGCGTGAATTAAAAATGAGAATGATGGGTGAGTTAATCTACTTCCTAGGAATGCAGATTAAAAGAAAGTCTTAAGGGACAATAATTTGTCAAGAGAAGTACATCAAAGAGCTACTAAAGAAATATAACATAAGAGATGCCAAGATAATTGATACTTCAATTGGAACCAGCTCAAAAATAGATAATGATGAATTAGGCCCTTCAGTAAATGAGATAATGTATAAAGGGATTATTAGATCCTTACTGTACCTTACTATAAGCAGGCCACACATTGCTTTCAGTATAGGAATGTTTGCCAGATTTCAAGCGTACTCAAAAGAGTCTCATGTGAAAGATGCAAAAAGAATTCTTAGGTATCTGAAGGGAACAGAGAACCTGGTCCTATATTATCCATCAGGAGATAATTTTTTGACTTGGTGGGATATGTTGATGTTGAGTATGTTGGATATTGGGTAGATGAAAAAACACTTCATTAATGACCCATTTTCTTTGCTCATCCTTAATTTTGTGGGGATCTAAGAAGAAAAACTCAATTGTTCTATCTACTGCTGAAGTTAAATATGTGGTTGCAGCTTTATGTTGTGCTTAATTGCTATGGATTAAGCTGCAATTAAAAGATTTTGGTATTGTCACAAACACTATCCCTCTGATATATGACAACACAAGTGCTCAAAACATGTCCAAGAATCCAGTGCAGCTTAAGAGGACTAAGCATAATGATGTTAGACATCACTTCCTAAGAGACAATATTGAGAATAGGGATATCTATATGAAGTTTTGCAAGACTGAGGATCAGATAGAAGATATATCTACTAAGTCACTTCACAAGGAATAATTTATGAAGAATAGGTTGAAGCTAGGTCTGGTCAAAATGACCTGACCTACCATATAAATTAGTGTTTTTGCTCAAAAATTAGCTATAATCCGGAGACAGGTTTCTCTAGTAAAGTATGTATTTGTTAGTCTAACTTAGTACCATACCTTTGCAGGTATACACCCATGGAAAAAACTTTGAAAGAATATAGAAGAGGTATGCACAAAATTGAGAATTTACTAAAAAAAAGAGAGGTACCTAGTTTAATCTCTCAGGTTAGTATCATGAATGTGCATGTTTTTCTTTTTTTGTTAGAAAAAGACAAATATTCTCTCTCCTTATCACAAAATTTATCTTACCTTCCTAATGAAGATTTATCTCTCAAAACATATTACCCTTCTGATAGTGTGATGATTAGTGATGCTAAGGTTGCTTAAAACCTCATTATGCAGTCACAGCACCCAAAAGAAAGTTTGGATAATCCTAAGAAATAAAATGACATCCTGAATACAAAAGTCTCCAAAGTGAAATCTAGAAATCCTACTGAAAAGTACCAGACTTCTGAGGGACCTAGTCCAAAAAAGAAGAGAATGGCTGATGGTGAACCTAGTAGGGCTTCTAAAAGAAAAAAAAGCAAGAGACATTTGCTAAAGATGCAGAAATTGGGAGATTACAAGTACAAATTTAACAATTTTCAAAGGAGGGACCAAGGGTCTTTGCAGAACTTAAGAGTGAGAATGATGAACTCAAGAAAAATTTATAATTCTAATCAATGAGGTTTTGAGCTTGAACATAGATATCACAATGCTAACAAAATAGTTGTTACACTATCTTAAGATGGCCTTACTTCTCCAAACCTTCTCCCCAAATCCTTTACCTTTTTAATTCATCCAAATTCTGTGGCTTTTTCTATGGAACATGAAATGTAAATCTAGAACTGCAATGATACCTAAACTATTAAATATGAAAGATTTCTTGTTTTTGTACTTTTTATCTGTTTCTACTTTATTTCTAAAAGTTGTTCTTCGTGTTAGTGTTGCCTAGTGCCCATAAGTTAAATAGCCCATATTTAATATTACTATTGGTTTACTGTTTTAAATTTTCAGTGATGCCAAAAGGGGGAATTGTGATTTTATGTTGTAGGGACCACGTACTAGGTGTGTAAATAATTCTCAGGTGTAAATGAAAAGCTTGAATTGCAGATATGTATGGCATATTGATAGGGGGAAATGTGTGATAAGCTATAGAGAAGGTATGAAGCCATATTGATAAGGAGAAGGGTGGTTGGTAATTTTGTATATCAATTGATAATAAAGGACCAGGTCTCTAAGTTGCATGATGATTGAAGCATGGTGTTGCATGATAGGGTGAACATTCATCTTTAATTATGGTAATCACACTAATTAAATGTGACAAACGAGTATTGATACTTAAAAACTCTGTGGTTAGTTTGTCGTCATCAAAAAATGGAAAAATTTTATATCTCTGTTGATGATGAGTAGATGACTACAAGGGACCAGGTCCCAGGATCTTCAAGGCTATAGTACAGCTGGCATGCGTCTACACAGTTTTGTCCTCTTATGTACCAAACTATGTAGGTGTTACTTGTACAATTTAGGACACCTGGTCCAATCATATTTCAACCCTAATCATCAGTCCACTATAAAAGAAAAAGAATACTTCTCTATCAAGTGGTTTTTTGTAAATTCAAAAGAGTGAAAAGATATGAAGGAAAAAACTCTATTTTAGCTCAACTTCTTAGTCTTTATGTGCTAATAGTGAAAATGCTCATGAGTTTGATATTGGTTTGTAATTGAATTACTCATTCTATAAAAGTAATATTTTTTTGGTTTAGAGAGTGCTTAGGTAGAGTTGACTATGCTTGATACTCATTAGAGTTACTCATTGTTGAGAGAGTCTAGGCAGAGTTGTCAAGTTAGGTTTGTAGTAGATTTATTACAAGCATAAAGAACCTAGATTTAGGTTCAAGTCAAGTTGTAATCAAGAGGTTGACTATAATTGATTTTTGAGAGATTGTGAGCACAAGCCATGGTTTTTCCTTCCGGGAGTAAGGTGGTTTCCATGTTAAATCATTGTGTTCCCTTATTGTCAGCAAATTTTTACCTTCCTTAGTGATTTACTATTTTATTGGTTGAAACTTACTTTGAAGGATCTGGTCTCTCACTGTGTAGTACGACCCCAAAGGTTTCAACAATTTTACTTTTTAGTGGTGGTCTTGACATTGACCTTGGTTTTGAAATTGGTATTTTTCTTATTTGATAATATAAATCATAGATGGCTCGAGTGATGATTTCTTTACTTGTGCGGATTCAAAAAATCCACATCTCAGAGATTGTTTGGCCTAGTGAAGCTTTTTGGAGTGTTTATCCTCGATGAGAGGCTCCTATGGATATTTTTGTCGAGATGGAGTATTGGATTGGTTTGTCTTCATCTTTAGTTGCATTCCTCTAAGTCAAAACCTTCATTTTAGATTTGTCTCGGTTTGGATTCATGTATAGGTTGGATGAGCCTACTTCGTGGATACCTATTCAGTCTTCTCATTTTGAAATGGATTATAGTTGATAAGTATTCGGATGATAGCCCATGAACCCAATATTGGTTTCTTAAACTTTGACCTGGAGTCTTCTATCTTCTTTGAGAATTTTTTATTATATAGTATAGTATTATTCTCTATTGATAGGACATCCTAGAGCGGATCGTTAACTGATGAGTTGTTATACCATGATCTTCAGGATTTTGGTTTTGATAACTATCCGTACAAGTTACATCATAGGCATAGATTACATTCCTTGAATATCTCTATGTGTATGCCCAGATAATGCCTTATGAGCTTATTTTCATGTCTGTCTTATGGACTTTTAGCGGTTTAGCTTCAATTCTTTGAGTTCTTTGTGATGAGATTATGTGGAAAGGAAACAGGTGATTTTCCACCTAGTTTGGAGTAGATATCAAGTGTATATTGGTCAAAGAAGGTTATATTTGGATTTTGAGTCGGTTTTAGGACTTGATATTGGGTGAATTTATGCATTTTAGCGTTGCTATTCTAGCCTTTTTAGCCTTGTTTTGAGGATGATTCATGTTCTTAATGTGGTGATAATGATATGAATGTGCATCTAAGTGTCCATGTATGTGTTTAAAATATTTAATAGTGTTTTCACACAAGTTTTGATTCAAATTGATCATTTAGAAGTCAACCGAGAAAACTAGTGTGACTTGCTTTAGCTAGGTGTTTGTCTAGTCTATTTTATTGAGTTATAAAGTGTTTGATGAGTTCCTAAGGTTTTTATTATGTATTTATATGTGAAACAAATTTTTGGTAATGTTCAAGGGTCAATTGGATCAAGACAAGAATCAAAACAATAAGTTAGATATCAAAGTAAATGAAGCCTATGCTTAGCTCGTGTTTCTAGTTCTCCGTCTTGGATGTTGTGTAGTTTGAGCTCTAAATTGTGGTGTTTAATGCTATATAATGCTTTTTAATGGATTATTATGATATATAAAGGATTTACAAGCTTCAAATCAAGTGGCAACAACTCAAAAAGTCTTGAAATGGATCACGGAAGCACAAAACACAGCTTGATGCAAATTTGGACACCTGAAATGTATTGGGAGAGTGAAGGAACGTGAAAAGGGACCTGGGAGCGTGCGACACATAAATAGACTTAGAAGGGACCCAAAATACTGGGTACATGTGATATGAGTGATTTGTATGCTCCATTCCTATGGAATACAGCGTGAGACACATGGTCTGTTTCACCCATGGACTGCACGTTGATTCCTTAGCCAACACGGCTTGGGCTTACCTTATTTCTATAAATACAACTTTGTGAACGTTTTTATCACTTTTTGATGTCTTGGAGGATTAAGGAGGCTAGCACAACTTCGTTTTAGGTTTTATATCTCTTTACTTTAGTTTCTTTCATGGTTTGTATCATCAATCCAAGGGATTGGATGATGAATATTTCCATTATAGGCTAGAACTCCTTTTTTGGGGTTAAGGCAAAGATTATGACTACTTTTGTTTTGAATTGATTTTGTTTTAAGTTTCTATCATTATTGGTTGTTTTTTTATTCTTGTTTTAACTATTTTAAGGATTAGCTACCAATACGCCCAAATGACAACTCTCGTTAGAAAGTGTAAGTGGTCGCTGTCAAATATAGAACCCAACTGGGTTGGGTGTTGAATCCCACAGGGAATACTGTTTTCACTAAGTATTGTGGTTGTTATTAAACTATTAATCAAAGGTTCCAGAATAAGGTAGGGTTTTGATTTATCAATTGTATTCAAATGCTTATCACAGAAAGTAATCTAATTGTAGATTGTATTACAAATAGTAATTCAGTAAGAGTAGTCAAACTAGAGTTATGATTACCAAGATGCTTAAGCAGATATGGTTGTGAACTATTTCGAATTCCCAATGAACAATTCTAATTGCAAGAGTAATTGAATTCTATGGTTTACCCATTAGTTTCTCAACCTAAATGAGTAGCTTATCCCTTAATTCTTTCAAACTTAAGGAACATATTATTTATTCAACTATATTCTCACATGGGCTGATCAGGTTAAGGCATCTATCCTCTATCCAAAGGTTAAAGCCTTTAGATTTATGTAAACTCTTTCTTTTCCCAACAAACACTTTTCTATTCGAACAAGTGATGTTCTTGGGCTCACTTTTCGAGTTCGCAACCAAGAAAAGTCATTAAAGTGAAGAAGAGTTTATGCAATTTCAATTAATCATGGGAATCCCTTAGATTCGCAACCCCCAATCAGCTATTCGCATCTAGTCTCCCATAACTCTAGTTATGGGAGCTTAGCCACACATCTCCATCACAGAAAGAGAATAAATCATTTTGTTATTTATAAATTAATTCAGAATTTACTTACAAAAGTCATAATTATTGATCTTCAATCATCAATAGAGAAAATGATAATGGAATCTAGATCCACAATTCTAGAATGAATCTTAGAGAAAAACTACGTACAATATGGTTCAAGTATGGAAACCCTCCCAAAAAGTTCAAAAGATGAAAATCCCTAATAACCTAAAATTGGGTATTTATATGTTCCCAGGTAAAAAGGATTTAAAATTCAAATTTAGAAAAACCGCGTCCAAATTGACGGCCAAACTGGTGGTCCATCACAAGATTGGTGGTCCACCACATGGGCCGTCACTGAGTGTTTCAGGATGCCAGATTCTATTTGGTCCTGGTGGTCAGGTTGGTGGTCCATTGCAAGACTAGTGGTCCACTATTTTGACCTTTACTGGGTCTTCTGAAATCCTGGCATCTGCTTTGGGCCTGGTGGTCAAGTTGGTGGTCCATTGTAAGACTGGTGGTGCACTATTTTGATCGTCAGTGGTTTTTTTCTGCTAATTTCCTGAGGCTTCTCCTTCATCTAGCTCCTTACCCTAAAACACAAAAATCTAGCATTAAATGGAACCTTGGTTGCTTGAAAACATATAACTTACCCAAGAAAAAGATGCACAATGTTCTGTCAAAAACCGGAACATCAACACCCTCAACTTAAAACAATTGCTTGTCCTCAATCAACAACATAATACCATACTACGATGCTTAACTAAGAGAAACATAAGATACCTATGACATTCAATCATCAATTTTAGTTCAAAACACATTACCCTCTCCAATTTCAATCACTTGAAAACCAACTGTGTATATTAATGAAAGTCAAAAATGTGACACAAAGAAATCAAGCTATGGCATCACATTAGGAACAAACAACCATGCATATGTACAAGTTACACTACCTAAACAAGTAAGCAGCTAGCAATACAACCCATGTTCCATTACAACAAAGAATTCCTCCTCACTTATATATGAAATCAAGCATGTCAATGCGGGGACGGTTAAGAGACACTTACTCTCAGAAAGAAGTTCCAATCAGTGTATGTCAAATACCATAAGCTTGCCCTTATTTTGATCACCTAAGTTTTCAGACAGTTAAGTTAAGATCACTATAGGACTTTTCTTCAGCTTGGAACGTAGGCTTGGGGCTGGTATGATACGTAAAGATATTTAAAGTGACTAGGCCTCCTTGGCACTACACTAACTATTGGAGTCTCACTTATTAACCTTTAACTTATTTCTTCCTTTCTTTATTAAAGAAAATTCAGGCTGGGTACGGTCTTATAGTCTTTCATTTTCTTTTTTAACAACTTTTCTTTTCTTCTTGTTTTTCTACTACACCCAGCCTTGCATTCTTTTCTCTCATTTTACCTTTCTTCATACTCACTTTACATCACGCACCCCTATGATAGCCACCCTCAAATTAGGCTGTTTTTCTAAGTCAAAGTGCGCAATACCCAAGAAAGACCACGGCCAAAAAAGGTTCATTGTGATACAAATGGGAAGGTGATAGGTCTAATAAGAAAAATGTGGCATACAGGCTCAAAATAGGGATCAAGGGATATCATTCACACATGAAAAGACATTTAGGCTAACAATGGACTAATATTAAAAACGGCATATGATCCTTTCCTAACCACTATCCTCCAACCTAGGCAAGCTAACCGGGTAAGTTCTGGCTTTAACACATAAAGAAACTGGGTAATATCTCACACCCACTTGGCACAAAGGTATATCACAATCTACTACCTGACTGGGTTATGCAATTGTTCACAATGATTATTGTGTCCCTAATACTAATGCCATAAAAATATTTACAATAGTCGCATATAGATGCATATCGCACAGTTACAAAATAGACAATTGGAGAGGTATTTATCATTTGTCCCAAAAACCAACAAAAGTATGTCAACTACCCTAGATACTTATTTTTCTCCTAGTTAACCACAAAACATCATGAAACAAAACATAATATACCTAAACATGTCAGCTCTACTAGGAACAAGACTCCAGAGAAAAGAGACACGGCAAAAAAAACCCAAGAGAATACCAACACCCACAAGTAGCTCCACCCTCAACTTAAATCATGAACTGTCCCCAATGCATTAAAACAAAGTAAGAGAGTTAGAAAAATATCTGTGGCACCATAGGTGTAAAGATCTGATGTCCACCACATAAGATGAATACAAAAAACAAAACACCTTGAGTTTTCTCCTAAGCAGCACCTGATTTAACATCACGGTATGACTCGGTTATCTTGAATACTCAGAATTTGTCAAGATACCTTGTTGGTACCTCTTCACTTTACTTGTTGGATCAAGAGAATGTTTTATTCCTAGTCCAGCCACTTTGGAAGCACTACATCCTTGCTTTCAAGTTCAACTATAACAGCTTAAGGTCTCCACAGCAGACCTATCCTCAATTAGTACATCTCGCTCATCTTCGTAGACTACATCAACGATTGAGAAGACATTCATCTCCTTTTGTTATTTCATAGATTTACATACTTCAAAACTAACCTCTTTCCCGTTGAGCCTAAATTTCAGCTCATTCAACTCCAGGTTAACTAGCACTCTCCCAGTTGCTAAAAATAGCCTACCTAAAATCATGGGTACTTTGAAGTCCACTTCACAATCAAGAATTACAAAGTTGGCAGGAATTATAGAATCGGCAACCTTTAAAAGTACATCATGTAGAATCCCAATTGACCTTTTCACCGATCTATCTACCATTAGAAGCCGCATATTATAGGAGTAGGATCTCCCAATCCCAGTTTCTTAAAAACTACCAACGGCATAAGATTTATACTTTCCCTAAGATCATAAAAGGCTCTTTCAAAATTTAGCGATCTAATCGTACATAGGATAGTAAATGCTCCCGGATCAGCATTCTTCTGCACAATATATCTTTTAGCAATAGCGCTATAATGATGAAGATTTTCTATTTTTTCATAGCTCATAGTCCTTTTCTTCATCAATATGTCTTTCATAAACTTAGCATATCCAGGCATCTGTTCCAGTGCTTCATCTAAGGGCACATTCACTATCAACTGCAGCAACATAGCCATGAATTTGCTAAACTTTCCATTATCTTATTTCTTCTTTAATCATTATGTAAATGGAGGTGGTGGCCTTAGGATTTCAACTAGAGCAACTTCTACCTTCTTTCTTATGCCTTGATCTACATCACTAACTTGCTTCAGCTTAAGTGGTTGTTCCCCTTCTAAACTCTTTTTTTTAACCTCCCAACTCTATAGGCACCACTAGAGATTCATCATCTATCTCCCCATCTATTTTGACTTTATTAATATGAGAGGATGCTCTCAGACATAGACTAGATAACATCTTACCTCTCCTAGTAGTGATAGCCATACGTAATCCATCACTCCTCAGATTCTGAACTATATCACTTAGTAAAGTCCCACTCTTTCTTTAGTTAATTATTATGGATAAGTGACTCATCTGCTACTCCAATTATTTGATAGAAGTTGAGTGCGAATTTACTAATTGAATCATGGAAGACAAATCACTCTTCATTTTCGTCACCCCAATATTTTTTGCCTAAAATCCCTTTAATAGTTTCTTCATCATGTCCTCTATGGATATTTTACCTGAACTGGTGGCAGCAGTATCATAATTTCCAAGAGGTATATACAGTCTATTCCTGTCATTATTATTCTTCCAACTACCTTGATCTCTATCTTTGTAACCAGACTTATCATAATAGTTCTGACCTTAGTTTCCTTAGCTATTACCTCGGAAACCCCCCTGATTGTTTAGATAGTTTGCCTCTTCTTCCAAATTAGAGTCAGCTCTGCCTTAGGATCCTACAGCTTTTACTTTCTCAGCCTTTCCAGATAATAAATGCTTGTTCAACAAATCCATTTGCGTCTTCAAGTGTGCCATGTCCTGGTCATATTCTACCTCCTTGTTGCATTGCTCTGCAGTCATACCACCTAATACAATAGGACTAGCTACCATAGAATCCCTGGTATGCTAAGATCTATTTTGTTTGGTCATTCAATCAAGCATTTCCAAGGCCTCTGGAAAAGTGAGATGTACAAATGATCCTCCTACAACATCATCCACAACTGGCTTTATAATAAAGTTTAAAGCCCAATAAAGAGACTTTATCAAATGAATATCTACCATATTATGGTTCGAGCACTGCATCAGCTTCTTTTTAAACCTTTCCCAGGTCTCAAAAAGAACTTCAGTGAAGAGCGGACAGAAATTACTTATTTTATCCCTCAAATTTACCCTCATGGAAGGTGGAAAAAACCTTTCTAGGAAAGCCTCCTTCAACTGCCTCCATTCGGTTATAGAATCAAGAATCAGTCTATTGAGACATAGTGTTGCCTCTCCAAACAGAGATAATGGAAACAAGCATAGTCGGATAGCATTCTGTCCCACTCTTGGGTTATCAAAGGATTTGCAAATAGTGACAAAGTTCACTAAATGCATATTAGGGTCATCCCTGGGGAGTCCACCAAACAACTCTTTCATATGGAGGAGTTGAATCATCGTGCTTGAAATATTAAACTTATATCCTAGTGATAGAGGTGGAGGAATAATAGCTCCAGTAGCACCTACATTATCCATTACATCGTCATCGTCATTAAGATCTAACTGCACAAGCTGACGGTCCTGCTTTGTTATAAAAGGACAATTTCTATTTATATTTCAGTTCACCGGTGTAGCTACATTCTCTACACGCCTTGGGTTAGCAGGATCTAACAATTCCTTATCCCCCAAATCATCATCACCAAAATTAGGACAATGTGAAGGTTGACCGTTATTATGTTGATTAATCTAAGCTCAAGTCATGGCGGCTAGTATTTCTTCTCCCTAGGGGTCTGCCATTCTGCCAATTAACTGTGGTTCTAGATGTACTGGTAATAATGGTTCACCCAATCTCCATGTACTTAATTGACAATCGTATTCCCTGACAACGATGCTAAAAATTGATACGCCCAAATTATACCTCTCATTAGAAAGTGTAAATGGTCGCTGTCAAATATAGAACCCAACTGGGTTGGGTGTCGAATCCCATAGGGAATACTGTGTTCACTGAGTATTGTGGTTGTTATTGGACTATTGATCAAAGGTTCCAGAATAAAGTGGGGTTTTGATTTAACAATTGTATTTAAATGCTAGTCACAAAAAGTAATCCAACTGTAGATTTTATTGCAAATAGTAATTTTGTATGAGTAGTCAAACTAGAGTTATGATTACCAAGATGCTTAAGCAGCTAAGGTTGTGAACAATTTTGAATTCCCAATGAACAATTCTAATTGCAAGAGTAATTGAATTCTATGGATGACCCATTAGTTTCTTAACCTAAATGAGTAGTTTATCCCTTAATTCTTTCAAACTTAATGAACATATTATTTATTCAACTATATTCTTATATGGGTTGATCCGGTTAAGGCATCTACCCTCTATCCAAAGGTTAAAGCCTTTAGATTTATGTAAATCCTTTCTTTTACCAACAAACACTTTTCTATTCGAACAAGTGATTTTCTTGGGCTCACTATTTGAGTTTTCAACCAAGAAAAGTCATTAAAGTGAAGAAGGGTTTATACAATTTCAATTAATCATGGGAATCTCTTAGATTCGTAACCCCCAATCAGCTATTCAGATCAAGGCTCCCATAACTCTAGCTATGGGAGCTTAGCCACACATCTCCTTCACAGAAAGAGAATAAATCATTTTGTTATTCATAAATTAATTCAGAATTTACTTACAAAAGTCACAATTATTAATATTCAATCTTCAACAGAGAAAATGATAATGGAATCTAGATCCACAATTCTAAAATGAATCTCAGAGAAAAACTACATACAATATGTTTCAAGTATGGAAACCCTACAAAAAAGGTCAAAAGATAAAGATCTTTAATAAAACCTAAAACTGGGTATTTATATGTTCCCAGGTAAAAAGGATTTAAAATTCTAATTTAGAAAAACTGCATCCAAATTGATGTCCACACTGGTGGTCTGTCGCAAGACTGGTGGTCCATCACATGGGCCGCTAATAAGTGTTTTAGGATGCCTGATTCTGTTTGGGCCTGGTGGTCAGGTTGGTAGTCCATTGCAATACTGGTGGTCCACCATTTTGACCGCCACTGGGTCTTCTGAAATCCTGGATTCTATTTTAGGCCTGGCGACCAAGTTGGTGGTCCATCACAAGACTGATGGTCCACCATTTTGACCGTCAGTGGTGTTTTTCTGCTAATTTCCTGAGGCTTCTCCTTCATCTAGCTCCTTACCCTAAAACACTAAAATCTAGCATTAAATACAACCTTAACTTCTTGAAAACATATAATTTTCCTAAAAAAAAAATGCACAATGTTTCGTTAAAATTTGGAACATCAGCTACCCTTAGAATACATCAATTGTCAACCTTGTGATCTCAAGAGAGAGAATAAGGCGATAGAATATGGGAATAAGTAAGGTAAGGTTCTTTTTCTTTTATGAAATAAGGATTTTGAATTAGTATCTAGGACAGGGATGTACCTAAAAGCCTTACTTGAATCACACATAGGATGATAGCTTAAAGAACTTAATTGGACTATTGCATCCCCGCTCAACAATGTAATTGTAATATCCAAGTTAGGTAAATGGTTGGAGGTCAAAATACCATGATCATGTGAATCATGTGATTAACCTTATGAATCAACAACTAAGATAAGTGATTTAACGAAAGATGTTCAATAATGTAGTATGATTATTCTTAAGCCTTAACCCTGGTCTTCTATCCTTTGATTGTCCAAAGTCATTATTTTTCTGCATTAGTTTATCTTTTTTTTAGTTTACAATTCTAAAACCTTTTTATTTACTTTTTCTCAATTATTGAACTAGAATTAGATAGTCGGCGAACGTAAGTCCCTGAGAGATTGATACTTGGTCTTTCTTGAAGCCACTTTACTACTTGATAAGACCACGTACACTTGCGTGTACGCTTGGGCGCTGTCAAGATTTTGGCATTGTTTCCGGTGACTTGTAACTAGGCAACTATCTTATTTTTAGTTTTTCTATATAAAGTTGTAAATAGTTTTTGTTTTTTTTAGTTTTCTTTTATTTTTCTTTAATTCTATTTTTCTCACACTTTTCTTGAGATTTCAATTTTGGATTGATAGTTTTCGAGGGATGATGATTCTTGTCATTATTGTGGAGGACCCCACTATGAGGCTTTTTGTCCATATTTTGATCCAAGCATTTGGAGGGGACCTGCTTGTTTCTGACCTGTGCAGGAGACTACAAGTTGGAGTGTGGTTTGTGGTAATTTGTTTCACTCTGCAGATATGTGCAGTTTTAATCCTGATTTAGTTATGTTTGAGGGCATTTCTCAAAAGTCAACTATGGATGTATATGCAGAGTTGACTCTCCAACCAGATGCACATAAAGTTGTTGACAATTCGAGAAAGTCTAAGTACTCAAACACTAAAATTATTGAACACGTTAAGAATATACCACCACCACCATAAGAATTGCAGTCACTCGACTGTCATCTTTATTTTGAGACTGGAATTAAGAAGGTGAATATAAGTGAAGGTGTTGAGGATAGTGTAAATTTTGAAGTGGAATTGGTTATGGCTCATTTAAAGCACTTTTCTACATTATGTTTAGATTATATCTTTTCTGTGGAATCATTTAAAATAGTGGAAGAGTGTGACGATGAGGAACAAGAATCCTATATTCTTGATTTTACATCGGATAAGCAATATAAAAAAATACCTCACGTCAAGGTCGAGTAGTTTACCATGCACATTTCAATACTCAGTTCCTTAATTTTTGTACCACCTCCCTATGATCGAGGCAAAAAGGTGGATGCTAATTTGGGGGTGAAATTCATATCCTCAAGGTGGAGGAAAAAGTTGAAGTGGATCGTACCACGACACTAAATTAGGCGCTTTTTGGGAGGAAACCCAAGCTAAGGTATGTTTTCTTTTTAGTTTTTAGTTTTTACTTCGCGTAGTTTTTGCTTTTTTATTGAGTTATAGGTTACTGGGAAGTTTGAGTACTAGAAACCTAAGCTAAGGAGCATGGAAATAACTAAGTGTGGGGTTCCTTGGATCCTTCTTGATGCAAAAAGATGCTACTAGCTAGGCCTAGAGGCTTCAGGGAGTGTTTCTATCTCTTACTTTTAAATTCGGGGACAAAGTAGATTTTTAAGTGTGGGGTGGGAAAATTTCCAATTTTTATCTCAATTTAAAAAAAAATTAGGTTAGGAATAAGTGAGATATTCTTTTTGGTGCTATTTTTTATTACATGGTGCAAGTGGGTTTGTTGGTAAAAGCATGTTGATTGAGTGAATTGCTACTTTTAAAACTCTTAGGCTAATGTTTGTGACTCTTGTACTTTTTGGCTTATTTTTGAATTCATGTTATTGTTTGGTTAGGAGTCTATGATGATCCTATTGAGTTGAGCATGTGCCATGCGCGTGTAAGGTTTTTTGTAGATTCCTTATTGCATATGATGTTTAGAACTTGCCCGGTGTGTGTGTAAAGCTAAATAAAGAGTGTGGGTTTAGGAGATAATTTAGGCATTTCTTTGATAGCCTTGTTTTTACCTTTTCTTTTAACTACCCTTTGTGCATTATCCTAGTTAACCCATATTAAGCCTTTAGCATTTTATTTGGTATCCACATAAGTAGCCTAATCCCTTCTTTGATACACCATAATTTGATCCAAAAAGCTCCTAAGTGCTTTAATTGATAAAAAAAATTTAGTAAGGCATTTGAGAAATTGAAAAAGAAAAAGGTAAAATTGATGCCCCAAGGTAAGAGTTATTGGTGTTTATAATTGATGTGTGGTGGTTGGGATTAATATAAATAGTGTTAGAAATATTCCCATTATTATAGAAAAAGAAAAAATTGAATCTTGAAGGAATAAGCAATACGCCCACCATGTGTTTGTAAAAATGCTTAAAAGAGATAGGAAAAACAAAAAGATATGGGTAGATATAAAAGGTGTGAATAGGTTGTTGAAGGTGGTTTTATATGAAAAATTGGGATGTATTAAAGCGCTTAGGAAAGATAGTCACTATTCTTGGCCAAAATAGTTCCTACCCATCCCTTAGCCTACATTACAATCCGGAAAAGACCTATTTGATCCTAAGCTTAACATTTTAATATTATTGGAGCATGACACTAAGGGCCAGCCTATGGTTCATTATGTGTAACTTGTGAATTCCTTGTGAGAGTGAGTGTAATTTGATTGTTGTACCCATTATATTATGAATTGCATTATTGTGAGTGATTATGGATAACACTCTTGTTGTGAGGGGCACATGTTTGATGAATGTGGGTGATTTGTATGATATCCTTTATTGAGAAATAAGCAAGAGTTTGCCAACTAGGTGAGTCAATTCTTGAGGCTAGGTTGTTTTTTAGTAGTGTTCTTGAGCTTTTAATTATTTTGAAACATGTTTAGTGTAGTAACTTGCATTACGTGTAGTCATTGTAGTACTAGCTTCAGTATCTTGTATGTAGTATAAGTGTGGAGTCTCTTCAGCTCATGATTCTTATATTTAAGAATTATTCAAGGACAAACAAGTCTTTAAGTGTGGGGTGGTGATGTTGGGTGAATTTATGCATTTTACCGTTGCTATTCTAGCCTTTTTAGCCTTGTTTCGAGGATGACGCATGTGCTTAATGTGGTGATAATAATATTAATGTGAATACAAGTTTCCATGTATTTATTTACAATGTTTAATAGTGTTTCCACACAAGTTTTGATTCAAATTGATCATTTAGAAGTCAACCGAGAAAACTAGTGTGACTAGCTTGAGCTAGGTGTTTGTCTAGTCTATCGTATTTGGTTCTAATATTTTTAATAACTTCCTAAGGTTGTTATTGTGTATTTATATGTGAAACAACTTTTTGGTAATAATCAAGAGTCAATTGGATCAAGACAAGAGTCAAAACAATAAGTTTGAAATCAAAGTGAATGAAGTTTATGCCTAGCTCGTGTTTCTAGTTCTCCGTCTTGGATGTTGTGTTGTTTTGAGCTCTATATTGTGGTGTTTAATGATATATGATGATTTTTTAATGGATTAATATGATATATAAAGGATTTCCAAGCTTCAAATCAAGTGGAAACAACTCAAAAAGGCTTGGAATAGATCACGGAAGCACAAAACATAGCTTGACACAAATTTGGACACCTGAAATGTATCAGAAGAGTAAGGGCGTGTGAGAAGCTATCTGGGCGCATTCCACACATCAATAGACTCATATAGGACCAAAAATATTATTTACATTTGATATGTGTGCGTCGCATTCTCCATTCCTATGGAATACAGCATGCGACGCATGGTCCATTTCACCCCTGGACTGAACGTTAATTCCTTGGCCAACACAGCTTGGGCTTACCCTATTGCTATAAATACAACTTGCAAAAGTTTTTTATCACTTTTGTACGTCTTGGAGGATTAAATAGGCTACCATAAATTCATTGTAGGATTTATATCACTTTACTTTAGTTGCTTTCATAGTTTGTATCATCAATCCAAGGGATTGGATGATGAATATTTTCATTAAAGGCTAAAACTCCTTTTCTAGGGTTAAGGCCAAGATTATGACTACTTTCATTTTGAATTGATTTCATTTAAGTTTTTTATCATTATTGATTATTTTTTTATTCTTATTTTAACTATTTTAAGGATTAGCTACCCTTAAAATACATCAATTATCAACCTTGTGCTCTCAAGAGAGGGAATAGGGCGACAGAACATGGGAATAATCAAGGTAAGGTTTGTAGTATTTTATGAAATAAGGATTTTAAATTAATATCTAGGACAGGTATGTACCTAGAAGCCTTACTTGAATCACACGTATGATGATATCTTAATGAACTTAATTGGACTATTGCATTCCCTCTCAATGATGTTGTTTTTATATCCAAGTTAGGTAAATAGTTAGAGGTTGGGAAACCATGATCATATGATTAACCCTTTGAATCAACAACCAAGCTAAGATATTTAATGAAAGAAGTTCAATAACGTAGTATGATCGTTCTTAAGCCTTAACCCTGGGCTTCTATCCTTTGATTGTCCAAAGTCATAATGTTTTCGCATTAGTTTAGTTTCTTTTTAGTTTGCAATTCTAAAACCTTTTTATTTACTTTTTCTCAATTGTTGAACTAGAATTGGATAGTCGGAAAAGGTAAATCCCTGAGAGATCGATACTTAGGCTTTCTTGAAGCCACTTTACTACTTGATAAGACCATGTACACTTGTGTGTGCGCTTAGGCGCTGTCAGGACTCATGTCATAGGTTGGTTTAGAATGGATGAGCCTTTGTTGATTGTGCAGGTATCAAGATGGAATAAGTGTGTCTAGTTTAGATTTACGTGCATCTGCCTTTTTTGATTCATATGAAGGTCAACTGGTGGTTGAGATTGAGTTTTGACTGTTTTGGAAGTGAAGTGAGAGAGCTTGTTGAAAAAAAGATACATGTGGAAAAATTCCTCAAAAATTTTCTCTCTTCATAGGGGTTATTTAAGAAGTCATGCTTGGAGCATGCACACTCAGTACCTTATCCTTTGAGCTTTTGAGATCTTTCTATCTGTTGACTTTCGAGGATGAAAGTTCTTTTAGTAGTGGATATTGTAATGAACCTCAAGTCATTTTCCATATTTCCACTTATTTCTATCGTAAGGTCTTTCCATATCTACCCCAAATCTTTTATGACTCTCTGGGACTTACAATTCGATTACCCAGTAGTTCGTTTACTCTTAAAAGCCAATTTTATGTTTTGAAGTCTTTGCTAGTTCCAAATGGCCATCGAGAAAAAACATTAATCAAATGATCTCAAAGGCAAATTATGACTGTGCTAACATCTCCGAAATATTGATTTTAGGCTAGGTAGACCTTTGGTTCGGGTCCTAATGTACCAAAGCTCATTTCGACCTATTAGTTAAAAAGTTTTAAAAATGGTAATTTGGGTGTGGGACCCATATTTAGCTCAGATGGAAAATTCAACTTTTCCATCACACTCAAAAAGTCGAATTTAGTGTGGTTACATAATTCATTTACGAAAATTGGATTCTGAATAAATCTAGAGGCATCATTGGAAACTTGGAAAATTTTTCAAGTTTATTGGTGCTGGTGCATTGCGATCGCACAAGGGACACTATAATCGACCTATAGCAGTCACACAAGGTGTATGGATATCACCCAATCGCGATAGCAATCCTTGGATGGCGATAGTGATATCTTCATACCTGGGATGGGTATAAAATGACCTCTTTAGCCTCGTTTTTGTCATATTCTCTTCATCCTAGAGAGCCAAAAATCCTAAAAGGGTGAGATAACTTTAAATTGAGTCTTTTGGGTAACTTGAGGTCTTGATTAACATCTTTTATCACAAACATCTTCGGATTTAAGGTAAGAACCTTCAATTTAATGTTTGAATCTCTTGAATATTTGACCAAATCCCCAAATCACTTACGGGTTGATTTTATCCAAAAGTTATCTTAGTTTTTACCCATTTCTTAAGGGTTATGATTCCTTTATCATGTATGGATATTAGGTTGACGTCGAAATTGTGATTCCGTAAGTGGGACCTATTTAGGGTTTTTGGTATCGTTTTTGGACCTGAAGTACCTTGGTGCAATATGGGTATTGCTTTTCACATATTGATGATTATATTACAATTTTGGTAGTGTGATGGCATTTCAAGATTGTGAAGTGAAGATCGACTCTTGGTGAATGATAAAAGGATTTGCAGTTCGGCTTTGAGGTAGGATTCTGTCTACTCTTCTTTGTAAGATGATGTGTGTTATATATTACATGTGAATGTGAATGTTAAGTTTGATTATCGATAGAATGACCTAGTCTTGATTATTGTAGTTTGGGGATTAGATTAGGGTTTTTGGCCCGTAAAGTTAAATGTTTATTGCACTTTTAGAATCCTATTGTCTTTTACCTAGATTGAACTAATTCATAGAATGGATTTGATATAATGTTGGGTTTGGGATGTGTTTTAGAATTGGAAGTATTGTTAGTATATTTAACCTTATTTAGGCTATGGTTCTAATCTTAAAACCATAATTTAGGCGATGTTGACTTAAATGCCCATGTTTATAGACGAAGTTCATATCTTAGGTTTGGTTAGAGCTTACTGCAATCAAGAAGTTGAAGTAGATATCTTAGCCTAGTTTGGGGTATAAATTGCCTAAATATGGAAATTAAGGATTAAAAGCGGGTCCTTCCGGGCCAACATAGGCCAAAACTTATGTTACCCCTTGTAGACTTAGTTGCAGATGTTAGGCGTAGTTAAGACTATTGAGCCTTTAGAATAAGCTTATTTTGTTTCTTGGCAAATTGTGATGATTTTTTCTGAATTATGATTAATGGATTATGGCCATTATATTTGTCCTTTAGAGATGTTATTCCTTCTAGATATAATAATTGGCCTATAGAGATGATATTCCTTATAGTCATGATATATGACCTATAGATATGAGATGTCTTATTGATATGACATATTCCTAATACACGTGAGATACCTCTTTGGTGTGAGATGCCTCCTTGAGGTAAGATGCTTATTGATATATTATGCCTCCTAGAAGTGAGATGATTATAGATATTCCTTGTGGCTTATAGAGATGTTATTCCTCATAAATATGCTCTGACTTATTTGAAATGATATGAATTGTAAATATGATTTTGATATGGTTTCCAGATATGTATGTGTGCCAAAGGACGTAATTATGATGTTGTAATTATGATGTTATAATTATTACAGATACATTATTGGGCCCAAGGTCGTGTTATGATATGAGTTGATCATCCCGGAAGTGTTTATCCTTGTAAAGAATGTATTTGTATTTTATTGATATATTACTATGTATGGTTCCATTGATAAATACTGGTGATAGAATGCATAGATTTGGTACCTTGATGATCGTTGCATTGATGATTGATATAATTCCAATTAGATTATAATATTATTATTGATATCACTAACTAAGGGCTAAAGCCCACTTTCGACATTAAAAATAGATTTTTTCATAATAATAAATGTCTGTTTTAATGAATAACGTATATGTAAAAGAGGTTAATAATAATGTTTTATAAGATGTAACCGGGATAGCTTTTGCTCTATGATTTGATACTACTAATTATTTCGATCTTGTAAGATTCCAACCCTTTATATACTTTTATAATAATTTAGTCCTGAAGCTCAAGTCTGTGATTAAGATATTAGTTTGATTTCGGATAGGTGAGTTACCCTTGTGGAGGTGGTAGTTTTGTTTATTAATGTTTAGATGTTTGTAATTGTATTGTTCGGTACCGGTGATGGCATTTATAGATTTGATACATTCATGCTCACATCATTGTACAATTTTGACTAAAAATACTATTTTACTACTGTTTTCCTAAAAAGAGATTTATTCCAACTTTTCACTTTAAAGTAGATTCTTTCATAATGGGAATTGTACCACTTTAATGATTGATTTAAGAGCCTCTGAGACTTAAAGTGATGTTTTAGAGATTTGATGTAATACCCCACATGTTTCTAAGCTAGGAAGTGAATAAGTATTCCTACGTATGAAATCTCCTATCCTGTGATTCATACTTGAGTACATGGCTTACAATGAATATCCTAGTGATAGGATAGCTTACGATGCATTAAGCATGTTCATATGGGTCACTTAAGGTAATACAAGCTAACAGTTTTTTAATCCATCAAGTGTTAGTGTTTGATTTTTGCAAGGGTCATATTTGAATGAGTATAACTCGATGTTAATGTGGTATTTTGGCTGATTTAGACCCACCAAATTGTACAGAATCGAATTAGCTTTCCAACGATACTAATTTTGCCTTAATCCAATACCCGAGCAAAAAGTTATGCCCATTTTCGTGAGAGACAGTAAGGATAGGCGATTGGTTAGGCGCCGCCCAACCCAAGCATAGGCGATTGGTTAGGCGCCACCCAACCCAGCTTAGGAAATCACTTAGGCGCCGCCTAAGTCAGTTCCAGGTGCCAAAAACACTCCGTTTTGAGTTATTTTAAGGGTAATTAAGTCTTTTAACACTCCTTACACGTCCCTAAACTTAACCCTACGAAATATATAGCTTTTAAACATATTACAACCCTATTGTCATTTCAAAGATCATCATCCAAGAGCACTAAAAAGGAAAAATAATTAGGGTTGCGTAACTAAGCTTGAACATCCGATTTTAAGGAAATTCCCTCGTCAATCATCAAGAATCTTCCTTCTAAGGTATGCGTGAGTTGATTTATGGATCCCTTTCATCCATAAAGTTCAAAAACCCTCTTTTTCATTATAAAGTATGATTTCTATATTGTTGGGTGTTGATGATCATGTTGTTGATATTGGGTGATTCCCAAGATGGAATCTGTATATGTTTTTTTGAATTTATGATATCATATGAGTTGGAAACATGTAAATTTGGTTGTTCATGATGTATATTTTGATGATTTCACCTATGCTTAAGATGTGCATGTAAGGTGTTTGATAAAATGCGTAAGAAACTAGAAATCATGCAATATAGCTAAATTGTGACTAAGTGAAGGATTCATGATATGCCCTTACGTTCCAATGACTTCTATGTTGATAATGTGCCTTGTAAATGTTGTTAGAATACTCATGAACTATTCTTATGAGATTATGCTATGTTTACTTGCAAATCTTACTTATGAACAAGATGTATGATAACCATGCAATCCACATGAACTTCCATGCTATTGGTATATGTTGCCAATATGATTATGCAATGAACATGATATTAAGATTGTGCAAGTACTTCCATGTGATATGAAATCCTTTCCATTCAATACATTGTTGATAACCATGCTTAGTATGAGATCCCTACTTATGATATTATAAATTATGGACTCTACTCTTATGATCAAGTCAGTCATGTATGTCAGTTTTCTTCCATCGAGTCCTTGGGGTACTTGTACCTGAAAACTATAGTTGTGTGCCTAGATCCATGTCATGTTTCACGATATCCAAACTAAAGCTGATTCCATAGACTTTAGTTAGTCATGTGACTCAGGAAAACCTCATGATCTTAGTCAGTTGTCAGATATCAGTAACATTCCGCCAGTCAACGGAATTCAGTAAGATAAAGTCATGTACAGTTAGTTATTCATGTCCAGGTCCTCCAGATGGGAGTAGAGGTTAGCACCGAGTAAACCCAAGGATGGGAACTCACCCGCCAGTTCAGGGTGTGATTCTTAGTAGTCATCCTTGTGTTCTAGAACGTGGCTTGTCAGACTCCCTAGGATACCTTAAAACCTTAAGCTCTGATACCAAGTTTGTAACGCCCAGCAAAAAGGGTCTCAGAGCATCACACGATGCTTGAGGCTACGAGTAGCCCCAAGCTAACCCTTTGAGCTTCATTCAGTTTAACACAAATCAATGAGGTTTCCATAAATAACCCTCAAATATCAACAGAGTAATCATCATCCAAGAATAAAAGAATTTTAGAAAGATAACAAAATATGACTTATTAGTCAACTCTCAACATCTATACTAGTCTGACAAGCCTCTAAGAAAATCAATAAAACCAGTGATCCATTGAGACATGCCCCAACTGACTCATACTCAGTTATCAAATGTAAACAATTACGTGAAACCAACATCAGACATCACGTTCTCGGAACATAAGAACTCACCACAACTGAGGATGTAGAACAGCATGCCCGAAGAATCACTGTCAAACCTAGAACTGAGCACCTGAACCTATATTTCGAGAAAATCCAGCCCACATCCAAAGATGTAGGTCAATACCATGGAAAGGAATCGAGTTCATGGGGGTGTATGCAGTTGTATAAACATCATCATCATAAATATTTATAAGAAATATGCAGGATGTATGAAAGACTCACATAGCCCGAAGAAAATCATCATAATCATGAGAGGATGAAATAAGTACAATAACACATGTGAGTCATCATATAATTTGTCAATCACTTTCAGTTCATCAAGAATATCAATTCTCATAATGTAAATATCATTTAAATCTTTCAAAAGAATAACTTTCACAATTCCACTTTCAAATCACTTCACCATTCACCATAGACATAAGAAATACACACACACTGGGAGATCCTATAACTGACATAAACCATGTGAGCTACATGGAGTCCAACGTACAACCCACATTGGGGAGAGCCGTCATATCCTTGCCATCAGAGTAGGACTATCGATATCAAATCCACACAAACTAGTGATCACTATATAAATCAGCCTCAGGCTCACTCCTACGGGGGCATGTAGTTCTAGGGAAGTAAGGTCGCTTTATACCTCCCACTCGATGCTAAAGATTTCTCCCAGACTTAGCTCAGATTATTTCGAAGACAATCCACAATAAAACAATTTCAGTAATATATAAATATACATCGGGAGCCATCATGCTTCCCATCTATCAAAATCAACCACGTTGTGGATTTCTTTCACATTCGAGTTCAAAACAACTCCATTAAGACCAAAAGGTCAAATCATTCAAAATATCTCAAATATTCAACATCAACGTGCTTATAACACACACTTTCTCAAAAAAATACATTTCCAATGGGGATTCACGACCCAAATATTAAAATCATGATAAATATCATTCAAGATTCATGCTTTATATCTCCACACATGTAACTTCATCTTTTAAAATCATAAACATTAAGATTTCATAATAATCATCATAAAATATGGGTTCATGCTTCAAATTCATAAAAATCAAATAAAATCATGCCTTTATAAAGAAAATTACTTTTGGTCACAAGAATGAAAGAAAGTTCTTGTTGAAAAACCCCGCATACCTTGAATGATGAACTTTAGATCGATACTCATTTTTGAGATGTTAATCGTGCCTTTGAATGATGGTTCTTGGAGTTCTTGAACTAGGAACTTGGAATCTTGAATAAATTTACAGAATTAATGGTGAACTTTGGAGGTTCTTGAAGTTGGATGTAGGATCTTAGGATTTTCTTTTTGAGGGAATTTAATGAAATGTAACATATAATGCTTCTAATAGGCTTTAATATAGAGTTTGGACGGATTTTGGGTGAGGGGGGATGACCAAAACGCCCCTAAAAATCAAATAATTCTCGAATCTGTCCTTTGGTAGACTGTTTTGATAGTCTGAAGTAGATCAACCATAACATTTTACTCCGATATCCAAATTGGATGAAACCAATTTCATTAAAAAGAGGACTCTCATATCTTTTCGTTGATATATAGTATCTCACCCATATCATTGTGTACGGGGAGTTATGATTGTTTGAAGTTGACCCAAAAATTTACTTTTGATAGGCTGAAGTAGATCGACCATAACCTTTTGCTCCGATAGACAAATTGGATGAAACCAATTTCATTGGAAAGAGAACTCGCAGAGCTTTCTGTTGATATATAGTAGACCACCCAGATTATTATGTACAAGGACTTATGATTGTTTAAAGTTGGAGAAAAAATATGCCAGGCTTCAGTACTTTTACCTGCACGTTTTACTGTTCACTACTATTCATGGTTCGATCGGAATGTTCATAACTCGTCGCTCGGGTGTCCTTTTTGGATGATCCACATATCGTTGGAAAGGTTATTTGATACTCTACGTAATGGTGGGTCATAATCTAAGACATTCCACACGGAAAATTTATAATTCATTCTAGAAGATAGAACCCAACACGTTTAGCACAAAATTCAACGAAAAAAATCTCGGGGTATTACAATTATAGTAGTCTCTATCATGACCTGAGAAATTGGGTCGTGAAAAAATGTATGAATTATGAACTTTATGACATGAGAAATCTATTCATGCTACTGAGTGAACTATCACTCATTATACTAGGAATTGAGAATGGGCATGATTCTATATGAAGTGCATGAATATGAATTATGATCATGGAGCTAACTTTTAAGGCATGAATAGAGTGTCGTAATAAAAAATTTATACTAAGATAAGAATGGGTTGGGTATCTTTATTCCCTAGTGCTATTTTAGAACTCATTAGTATAACTGCTATAATCATAAAACTTGACTTTGTTCCTTGTTCTATTACCCTTATTAGATTTAAGCCATCAGTCAAGTCTACAGACCTATTCAATAAACTCTAAACTAAGCTCTAATCACTTCACTCTAGTGATTGGGGTATAAATATACTCATAAATAGTAAACTACCCTAAAAACTACATCTAACAGAGTAAAACCTATTGGTAGCACTTCTCTTTGAGATATGTCTCTTACCTTACTCTATCCCAATAGTTATCACACTATAACTTAAATTCTTACTAATGTAGAATCTTCTGAAGTGTCAAATTACAAAGGGAACACCTTTTTTCTCTTAAAATTCAATACTCTCCTTGCTATTATCTTTATCATCCCACAATCCAACCACAGATTCTAACACTTAATATGGATATCCCTATAAGTTTTCATGAACTATGCTAACGTACTACTACTGTGTAAGAATCATGAAATAATAGTCGTACACTCAAATTTTTTTTATAAAAATTAAGTACCTTAACATCCTCTTCTATCTAATTTAAATCTACAAGAACGCTTTGCTTCGTGATCTTAATACACTTTCTTATCACCTCATTATACATCTCTTCCCTAAATGGGTTTCATAACATCTCAAGGGTCAAGGGTTTCTTATTCAACATGATAAGGTGTTATCTAAAATGTGTTTATCTTTGAACAATTCTATCACTGTTATATTTTTGCACTCACACTTCTAACTCTAGGCCATTCTTCTATAGGGTTCTGATATAAGGGATCTGAGAGCATATCTCAATTTAGCTTAATGTATGATTCTAATGAAAAGAGTGAATTCTCTCAAAACATTTAACATAGATCTAGTATGATACTTTTAAGACCTTATGAAATCTCATAACTGTTTGTAGGCTCTGTTTAAGAAAACTTTATCAATATGAAGTTTAAGCTCAAATATTTTTATTACATTAAAAATGAGGTGTAGTCTGTGAAAATAAAGTAATGCTCAAATCTATATAAATTTTTGAGAGACCGACTCTACTATATTATCTGGGATATAAAATACGAAAAATATTTCCTATATTCCATGCATCCTCTCAAAAAATGTATAGTTATTTTCATACCATTTTGCAAAATTCTATTAGATACGGCTTCATAGACACCCAAGGACACTTGAGCTCTGTGCTCTGATACAAATTTTGTCACAATCTGAGACTACTCCCTAGTCGTAACATGAATCTTAGAACCATAAGTCATGCAAGCTAACCTATGGTACTGGCATAATAGTTGAGCAATTGATTAAAACATATATTAAAGCTAAACTGACTGAGCATAAGTATAATCATGAGATAAATTATTTCAATATGTTACTGTTAAAAGTTTACAACATTGTATTTTGAAAGAAAATGCAGCTAAAACTATATACAATAACTCTAACTGACTATCTATGAAGCCTCTAATGATACTGATTATAGGTAGTCGAGATATGATCTCAATTATCCCTTATCAATACATATAAAAAAATACAAGAACTACAATTGATTTGAGTCCTCAAAATAAGAGAACTTGTCACTTGCTAGCTCGATGTTATGATATGTCTGACTATGATCCCGATAGTAAGTATCTGAATCTACATCACATGAAAAATATATGCAGAAGAGGTATTTGATCAGTACTTTTTAATGTACTGAGTATATAAGATATGCATTCATCATGAAAAATACTTAAAACATGTATTAAAACTGAGAACATGAACCATTTATTAAAATAGGAATTGATAAAAATTATATGTGTACATAAAATTTGTGAGGCATAGTGCAATCTCTAAATCACAATCTAAAACATTTGTAAAAATTGAAAAGTTGTAGAAGCGTAAATATTTACTATGATTTAATATTGGTGCTGAACTTACTGTAAAACTGTACCGAATGCCAACTAATTCAAAAGGATCTAAACTAAAGTATAATGACCCTATATGAAATACGCAAATACTAGTATGCAATGATAATTTAGAATGTTGTAGTTTATAAGAAAGAAAAATTGAACTAAGGTTCATGTACAAAAACCAAGTCTGAAACTATGGGAGGTTTCTATAACCGACATGGACCATGTGAGAAAAATAGAATCCAACCTGTAACTCAAGTTAGAAAGGTGTTCTATACCTTACTAAGGATATGGACCATGATTAGCCTAAATTCACTCATGAACCCATTTAGGGCAAGGGAGACACTCTCAACTCTTGAATATCCCTTTAACCTAGGGTGGCATGTTGTTTAAGACTTGGGTTTGTTGAATCCACCTCCTCTCTATGCTAAGTACTGCTCTCAACTGAAAGTAAATTGATATACTAAAATGCTCGATAAGACTGTTATTCTGAAACTGAAAAATAAGTGCTTTGTCTAAGAGCATTCTAAATCATAATAATTGAAGGACTAGCTGTTTGACTAAAACACATGATATTCTAAGTCATCGGATGTTCATAACTCGTCATCTCTGAAGAATAATTTCATAACACAAGTCCAAAATCATGAATTTATCAACATATTGGGGGTTCATGATTCTATATATGTAAAGATACTAAAATTCATGGAAAAACATAGTATGTCAACTAATATAAAATGAAATTCACAAAATCATGATAAATAATGCTTAATATAGTCTTGAAAACTAAAACATCATACATAATTTGATCTTATACATTAGATTTAAAATAATATCATCTAAATCATGCATGGACATGAGAATACTATGAATTCTATAATATAGTCATAAGAAATCATAAATAATTATGAAAACATCCTCATGAATGAAAAAATATATCATGGATAACTGAATTTAAACTTAGTATCCTAATTGGGTAAAAACCCTAGCTCATGAGAATCATAGAATTCATGAATGAAAACTATAATTTGGGTATGAGTATGAAAGAAAATCCTCGTTAAATACCCATATACTTGATTACTTATGATCCTTGAACTTAAATTTGAAGGACTTGTACTTGAAGATTAAGAGCCCTAATTTCTTGCTTTGGAGAAGATGAAGTCATTTGTTTACTCTATCTTTGCTAAGTTTCGATTTAATATTTGAGGGATTGAAGGATTTGTGATGATTAAATAAACTTATACCTTATGTAACAGGTGAAACGACGTCGCTTTGAAGTTAAAAGATTTGAAAAAGACCAAACAGCCTCTTTAAAATCATCTGAAAAACTTCTCGAATCAATGCCGACAACCCTCGTGATGACTCATCGTGTTTGGGGATGAGTTGTCATCTGGGACTCAATTTTGGCTTCCCACTATCTTGACCACAAGTCACCTGACGATTCATTGGGTCTTCTGGCGACTTGTCATCACTGACAGGTTTGACAGGACTTTAGTAAAATAACCATTACTTTTTACTTCATTATGGATTAAAACAAAACTGGATGCATTGGAAAGGTAATTCAAATATCTTCATTTGATGGGTCTTGAGCTCAAAAATACTTCGGAATCTAGGAGTTATGCTCGTCTGAAGTTGACTATAGGAAGATTCTTCACAAGAAATCAATTGGTACGAAAGGTTTCAACTTGGCTATGAGCTAGGAGTTACTTGCAACCTTAATTCATGTCTAAATCACTTCCCATAATATCAAATCACTAATTTTGATTCTACATATGCTTGAAGGATGGTTCTACCCTTAGTTTGAATTTTCGGGGTGTACATGCAGGGACTACCTGTATTGGGTGAAAATTTGGATAGATGAGTCTACAAATTAGGAAAGACACATGGAGGGAATGACATGTTGGATCTTACTTAGATGCAATATGGCTCTGATGTAGACTCAGTCGTGATCAGAGAAAGTAGTCCTATTCTCAAGTATCCATAACTCTTGGCACTTGAGTTCAGTGTTGGGTGCACCGGCTTTCCTTACTCCGGAGCGATGAAATGTGGTGTTTGAACGCACTGGGTCAACCAATTGTCGATGGAAGATTCACAATTCATTTGCCCAGTTGTTGCACAACGGCCACAGAGGTGAGTCAATAGGAGTTGTCCCGGGGACCAAATCCCACAAAAGTTACTCTCTAGGGTTTAGTTATCTCTAATCATGCATTGTAATCCATCTGCAGCTTATTCATTCAATTAGCAATATATCGTTATTCTCAAGTTCTTGAGCTCTATCATTCAATATCGCATTTCTTATCAATAACTTCAAGCTTGCTTATTGGCATTATCAGTTTGTGGCACTGGATCTCAGGTTGTTTATTAACCTTGCTCACATTAACTAAGTGCAAGTTATTCAATTTATATTATACATTATTGATCATTTTAATTTGCGTCTCCTTGTGCTACGTCTACAATTCAACTATACGTACTTTCATGTTGGGATTAAAAAGATCAACATGACTTAAATGTAATCAACTCTGTACTTTCACGGTTCTCCAAATGTTATAGACAATAATGAGTGCAGAGAATGGATTTGCATTCCTATTTTTTTAACAAAAATAATAGAATGAAGAAGACAACGTTGGGCGATTGTGGTGGGGTTCTGCTCTATGAGATGGGGAAAAGGTTTTAGTTTTTTGAAAAAAAGAATTGTTATATTTCTATCCTTTTTCTTTTCAAAAGTATACGCGACAGTTTTCAGAAAATTATGTGACCATTTTATTTGTTTGTTTGACATGTTATAATAAGTGGACTACACGTGAATGGCTTCACAGGCACAAGAGGCACAAGTTTCGTTTCATAGGATGTATGGGAGAAATTAATGCATGTATTAGTCAATTATATTCTTTTATTCTTTATTTGATATGATTTTTATTTTATGTATAACTAACTTTTGTCAATTATATCATTTAATTTTTTATTTAATAGGATGTTCGACTTATGTATTAGTTATGCATCCGATTCAGTAATATAGTTTGTATAAGTAAAGCATAGTTATTCATGATATTAACAATACAATGGCTATTAATAAATAAATAAGCATGGATAAACACAAAAATGTTCTTACTGCACCAAACTAAACAATAGTTAGGAAATAATCTCAGTATTACTAGTACTGTATAACAAACCTTAGATGTCAATTCCTAATTGGCATACTTAAGATATTTGTGTAATATATTGATGAGAATTTTACTATTTGCACCTAATTTATGAAAAACATATTCGAATACTCGACAAATTCAAAAAAGTTGGTGGTTCCCAGAACACCCTATAATAGAACTACTTTCAGCCGGACTTTACTTGATATTAAATCTGTATAAACCAGTTTCGGACATTGCATGCCCAATCATAGTGAGAATTAGGCAAAAACATAATGAATGAGAGGTTGCAACAAGAATACATCCGAACGTAATGTATTGTCAGATATAAACGGCGATTCTTAGGCTTCTCTACCGCTTCCTCTTACCCCATTATTTTGTAGTGGTTCTCCTTTCTTTCTGTTTTCCTCCCAAAACGTTCTACATCCAATTCCACCCAACATATATAGACAATCAATTTTCGTGGCCTTTTTAGCGTTCACATGCCTTTTTTTTTAAAACAATAATACAAATTAAAATTTATAAAAAAAAAAAAAAGAAAGAAAATGCTATTACCGGTAATATCAATTTTCGATAGGGAAAATAAAAACAACAGGCCTCTTGCAGGACAGATCATTGCAGATGCTTTTGGAAGTCTCCGTTCCTAACGATCGGCATCGTGCTAGACTGTAGATTGGAAATGCTCTCAGCTAGATCAGATATGAATGAATGTCAGATTTTGTTTTAATGACCATCAAGGAAAAATCTGTGCGCCTATTGGTTTTTAAATTTGTATAAGGACATTATCTTCCAGCCTTCTGGTTCGTACTTCTTTCTTTTGTATTTTTTTCTTGTAAAACGGAAGGATTTTGTTGATTAATTAATAAGGTTCGTCCAAAGGCATACAAGGAAGACTGGTCTATAGTAGACTGTTCCACAAAGCATCTTTTTTATATTGTTTTGTTTCCTGTTCCCCCTCACGTCTGATTTAGGAAAATCCTGAAAAAATTGCAATCATGGTCCTTCAGTTTCTGACAAAATCTAATCCTGATGTATCTATCGACATCTTTTAAATATTTTTTTTCAAATTTTTATTCTTGTTCAATTGTGTGATTGCTCGTGTTTCATTCTATGAACTCCTTATTAAGTCAAGGTTCGTTAAAAGGACACAGATTCAGTGATTAAAGTTGATTTTGTTTAGGCGGATACAGAAATTTGACAATAAATGACCAAAAGTCTAAGTTATCCCAATTTTGTTTGGCTTTTTTATCTTTTGAATGGGTGGCCACAATCTCAATAAAAAAAATTGTGTTTAAAAATAAGAGAGAGAAAGATGCTGCCTTTTGTTCGTATATTACGAATAGAATACAATCTGCAGAATAGAATTTGGCTGCATGACGTTGTTACTGAATTATTATTCTTTATATTTCATATTTTCAGGTTCTTTGATTTAAATTTTTATAATGTCGACAAAGCCGACACTTTTAGAGTTATCTGAGGTCAATTTTTTTTTTGTATCGTATTCACCATTTTCACCTGACATTTATTGTTAATCACGTGCAGAAATTCTTGTCGTAGTTTGAACATATACCACAACTATTTCTATTAACAGTCTGTTTAAAAGGAGAAACATGCTCAATGAGAATTCCAACTATTTCTATTAACAGTCTGTTTAAAAGGAGAAACATGCTCAATGAGAATTCATATAGTTGATCTCAATTATTTTGGCACTTAGATGTAGTAATAGCGATTATTGTTTATTTCTTGTGACAATCTATTTGAAAGGAATGTAAATGAAAAAATTGAGTTAATAATTCATATGGTCACTCAACTTTGGACTTTTATCCCATAAAATTTAGTTTTTATTTCAAAAGTTACTCACCTATCATATTTTTACTCTGAAAGTCACTCAACCTATTTAATTATTTTCTTAAATAAAATTTGTTTATGTGGAATTTCTATTTAAATTAAAATTCTAAAAAATAAAAAATATTTTTTAATGACTCTTTTATCCTTATTCCCCTAAATTGAGTATCTCCCCTCCTCTTTCTCATTTTTCTTCTCCTTCTCGCATAGTGTAATTGATTCAACATTAAATATGTTTAATAAAATATCAAAGGATCACATTAAAATTTAACAATAACCAAAGAATTGAAATTACAATTATTTTACTCTACCTTTTCAATCATTGTTTCAACTTCTTTTTTTCATTTGATATTGATGTTCGCATTGAATTCTAATTAAATTTAAATTTACACATTATATAGCTTATTATAAATGCAATGCTCTAAACGATACAACCCCTGCTCCTTCCCTTTCTTGTTTTCACTCTAAAGATGTCCTTTTTTTTATAAATGTATGAACTACATATGTAAGATGAATTAGAGATTTTACATCCATAACTAAATATTATGAGTAATATGCCTACGTTATTAGGATTCACTATATGTATGTAATAACTACGTACACGTGACTTTTAGTAATAGATGAGTTAAATTATGTATCATTTAGTAATATGTCATCGTATTAATATAGTTTATATTAATAATTTTTTATCCTTCGATTTGTTAAATTTAATTTGATATTTTAGTATTTTATTAGGCATATTTAATATTGAATCAATTACAATATGTGAAAAGGAGAAGAAAAATGAGAAAAGAAAATTAATTTATGGAAATAAGATAAAAGGGTAATTAAGGGATAATATTTTATTTTTTAGAATTTTACATTTAAATAATAATTTCACATAAGTAAATGTTATTTTAAAAAATGATTAAATAGTTTAAGTGACTTTCTGAGTAAAAATGTGAAAGTTAGTGACTTTTGAAGTAAAGATGAAAGTTGAGTAATTTTCTGAGATAAAAATTCAAAGTTGAATGACTATTTGAGTTATTAGCTTTAAAAAAAATTAGCTCTACTTCAACTCCATTTCTACTGAGGTGGATCTTTAAAATTCAATAGGTCTAGGGAGTAGCAATTAAGGACTGCTGGAACTAGTGACTACTATTTCAAAATTTTAGAAATTAAACGGAGCCAAGCTCTCTTCTAACTTAAGATATGTACCTTATATTCTTTACTGTTATAAAGATATTTGCCATGCTAATCTTTACTTATAATCTCCCAACTTGTAGAAGTTTGGTAGGGAATATATAATACTTTCTTTATTTCAATTTATTAGTTTTACTTTCTTTTTTAGCCTGTTTTAAAAGAATAATCTTTTCTTCTTTGGCAACTTCTTAGTTTTAATTCTCCACATGATTACTATTTAGTTAAAGATAACAAGATTCAAAAGTTTTTCTGTTTTTCTCTCTTAACACTTGCAGATGAGCACCATGTCATTAGAAGATACATTTCAGCCCAGCAAAGTTAGTGACAGCACAGATACTAGCTCCAGTAGTACTACACCCCTGAAGCCACATACTGGTGGTGATGTTCGATGGGATGCGGTTAATTCAGCTTCTAGTAGAGGCGGACCTCCCCTTGGTCTAAGCAATTTTCGGTTGTTGAAGCGTCTTGGATATGGGGATATTGGAAGTGTGTACCTTGTGGAACTCAGGGGAACAAATACCTACTTTGCAATGAAAGTGATGGATAAAGGATCTCTTGCAAGTAGAAATAAATTGCTGAGAGCAGAAACGGAGAGGGAGATTCTTGGTCTACTTGACCACCCATTCTTGCCCACCTTATATTCTCACTTTGAAACTGATAAGTTCTATTGCTTAGTCATGGAGTTCTGCAGTGGAGGTAACCTACATACCCTCCGCCAAAAGCAGCCCAATAAGCATTTTACTGAGGAGGCGTCTAGGTTAGTACCTATATGATTTATATCCTAATCCATGCTTAAACATTTGAAACGTAACTACTATATGAATCTAGTAGTATAATTCATAGAGAGTTTATCGTAACCGGGTGATCATGTTTATTTGTATTATTCTCAACTGATGTAAGTTAGTACAAGTATCTGATAAAATCAGTTCTGCTAATCATAATTGGCTTTTCAGAGGTACTAATATGATGTGTCCCCTTTGTATAGTGTTACAAAAATTGCAATTTGTACATTGGTTTTGTCCATAGACAATTGCAGCATAGAGAATATCATACTGATTAGACATGTCCCATTTGTTTCTGTTTCCTTTCCAATTGATTAATTTCCATCCAGAACATATACTTCCAAATTAGCTTGTTTAATCTGCTACTCTCAAATGGCCTAATGTTATTTTTGCAGATTTTATGCATCCGAGGTGTTGCTGGCACTCGAGTATCTGCACATGCTAGGAATTGTTTACAGGGATCTTAAGCCAGAAAATGTACTAGTGAGAGATGAGGGTCATATAATGCTGTCTGATTTCGACCTATCCCTCCGCTGCTCTGTCAATCCAACACTCGTCAAGTCTTCATCTGTACATGGAGGAGGCGGGAATCTCAGCAGTGGAACCGGCATTTTAGACAATGACAATGCAGTCCAAGGTTGTATTCAGCCCTCGACTTTTTTCCCTCGTAATATTCTCCCTACCAAAAAGAATCGCAAGTCTAAATCAGATTTTGGGCTATTTGTGGGAGGATCACTCCCTGAGCTTATGGCAGAGCCCACTAATGTGCGCTCCATGTCATTTGTTGGCACCCATGAGTACTTGGCCCCTGAGATAATTCGTGGAGAGGGCCATGGTAGTGCAGTGGATTGGTGGACTTTTGGCATATTCTTATATGAACTTCTGCACGGGACAACACCTTTTAAAGGTTCTGGCAATCGTGCCACACTCTTCAATGTTGTCGGACAGCCTTTGAGATTCCCAGAAACTCCGCAAGTGAGTGCTATTGCACGTGATCTTATAAGGGGGCTCCTCGTGAAGGAGCCACACAAGAGAATTGCATATAAGAGGGGTGCTACTGAGATAAAGCAGCACCCTTTTTTCGAGGGTGTCAATTGGGCTTTGGTGAGAAGTGCTGCTCCTCCCTCTATACCTGAACCTGTTGACTTTGTTCAGTATGCCAGTAAAGAAGCATCAGCTCATTGTTCAGATAAGAAAATGCCAGATACTGAAAGTCAAGATAAAAGCAAAAACACTTCTACTGATTCTTCATATATTGACTTTGAGTACTTCTAGGATCGGATTTCAATCTACAGAATTCGTATCAACGTTGATCAGAAAATAAATACGTTATAACACAAAGGATTTTCGCTTATTGTGGCCATTCAAGTGTTGTTAATGCTAATTTAGTACGAAATGTTCGATCGAATGGCCAAATGTGGGTTAAGGTTACGTTGGTAAGATTTACTTCTAACCAACTCTGTATCATCATGCATATGCAGTGTGTTTATTGTGCAGAACTGCATAGCATTGTAACTTCTGAGTGCTCCGAGAAGAAAGGAACTTGCAGCACTTTCAGACTAGCATTTTGATTTCCTGACGCAAGTTTTAGTGGTAGCTGCCGCTGATGAATTGTGAATATAATTCTGTGATACTCTTCTTTTAATATCATATGAGAATGTATTGCTTGACACGAACTTTTGAGATATTAATTTGACTTATTTATTGATTGTTTTAGTAACCCGTCACATTAGAGTAACTATATATTGGCAATTTCAGTCCATATTTGTAAAAAGAATTCATTCAACTCATATTTAATGAATTAGATCACTCATATTTCAAATGGGTAATTATGGATTTCAATTCATTTTAAAGCTCATACAAATATGGACAAAATGGTTAAAATATGGGTACCCATTTAAACACAGAGATCACTCACCTATGCTTAAAGTTTTAATTTTTTTTCTTTTTTAGTTTCTTTTCTTCTTCTTTTTTTCTTTTTTTTCCTTTAATTTACTTTTTTTCTTTTTCATTTTTTTTTATTTTTTTACTCATTCCTTATAATTTCTTTTATTCGTTCTCATTTTTTGATCTATTTTTTTATTTTTTATTTTTATTTCTTTTTTCTTTGTATTCTTTTTTTTCGCTTTTCCATTCTCATTCTTATTTCATCATTCGTATTCGCTTGAGACCTACATGGGTTAATAAATATAAGCTTCTAATTATCCCATTTAGCCTATATAATTCATAACATCTCTTATCAATTAAATATAATCCATAGTCTCACTCCTTTATTACTATTTTTTTCTATCTTTTATTTCTCTTTCTTTTTTTCTTTTTTCTTTCTTTTTTCCTTTAATTTATTTGTTTTTCTTTTTCATTTTTTTCACTTATTTTTTACTCGTTTCTTACACTTTTTTTCTTTCTTCTTTTTCATTATTTTTTTATTTTTTAATTTTATTTCTTTACATTTTCTTTGTGTTTTTGTTTCCCCCTTTTTCATTCTTGGTTCGTCATTTTTGTCATTTTTCTTTTTTCTTTATTCTTTTCCTCATCTTTTTCTGTCATTGCATTTTATATTTTTTTAATTTAAATTTATTTGTATCATACTATATATTTCAAATAAATTTACTATTTGTATTTGAATAGTTTAGTTGTCAATATGTGCAATTTATCATTTGTATTTATATACAAATAAGTATATGAATTAAAATCAATATGGGTTGTGGTGCAGTGGATAGGGCTACTCCACCCGTAACCAAAGGTCGAGGGTACGACCCTGGTTATGAAGAAAACTCTGTTGGGAGCGCTGTCACCTTAATGGGTCCTGCAACGCCCAATCCAAATTAGTCGAGGCTCCAATGCAGGCACCAGACACCGAATGAAAAATAAAAAAAAAGTATATGAATTAACTGTATTTTCTTGAGACTAAAATTTATATGGCTGATGATCCACATAGCCCTCGAATTATAAATGTTGGGCGAATATAAATCAATATACGCTTATGGTATTTTCGTTATCATAAAAAAAGAGGAAACCAAAAATAGGAAAAAAAAGTAGAAAGAGAGGTAGAAGTTAAAGATAGAAGAGAGAAAAAAGCGTAATGAAAGAATAGAAGAAAAAAATACAAAAAAAATCAAAAAGAAAAAATAATGAAAAGGGAGAAAAGGAAAAAGAAAAAAAATGATGGTGAAAACAAGTATACTGAGTGGTTACGATATTTTAGTCATCATCCATAATTTGTACTCGACTTAACCATGTTCTTCGAAAATAAAAAAAATATAAAACATAAAATACAACCAAAAAAGAAAAAAATGAGAAAGAAGTAAAAATAAAAAAATAAAATATAGAAAAAAAAGAAGACTAAAAAGGAAAAGGAAAAAAAATAAAAAAGAAAGAGAAACAAAGGGCCGAGGGTAGAGATAGAAGAGAAAGAGAAAAAGAAATGACAAAAAAATGAAAAAAAGAAAACTAGAGGCTACATATAGAAGAGAGATAAAAAAAAATTAAAAAAAATGGAAAAAAAGTCAAGTTGATATAATATAGAAGTTTTAAGTTTTTGGCTTAGGAGTTAAAGAAGGTTGAAACCATTTTTACTCAATCCATATTTGACCAAATTCATATTTACCCATATTTATATGGGCGGATTGCAATCCAAATCATTTTTGTTCGATCTATATTTAACCCGTCCAAATTCAATCCAATCCACCCGTTTGTCACCCCTACACTTGATTGACCCTGAATATTTTTCGCACTTGCAAGTGTCGAGATCATCTAGAAATACGATAAATGGATGTTAGGAATGATAGAATATAGGAAGTTGATGAATTAATGGTATTACTGAGTGTTGATAATAAAGCTGGAGGCATCTACGCTAAGTTAAAAGGAGGAAGAAAACTGGAACAATATAGATGAAAGAATTATTCAATCTTATTATGTGCATAACAATGAACCTACACTGTATTTATACAGATAAAGGAGTCCTAATTGTCTCCAAATTACTAACCTAATAACAAGGGAGATCCCTGATTTAAGGATTGCAGATTTAAGGGGATTAGATTCATGATTTTGTGATAATCATTATCTGATTTTGTGACACTAAATATGGTAACATCCCAATAAGGTTACGTTTAAATAAGGTAACGTCAAAACCCCCTCAAACTTATGTTCTGTATCACAAAACATGAGTTTGAACAAAAGATAATTATGTCGACTTCTTGACATGGCCTTAGCGAACAAATTAGCCAATTGATCTTTAGAGGATATATATCTAAGATTAATGCTCACATCTTCAACTAGTTCTCTGATGTAGTGACAATCTACGTCTATGTGCTTGGTATTTTTATGATGCACGGGGTTGATTGCGATTCTGATTGCGCTGGTGTTGTCTCCATACAATATGGTTTATCCTTCTATTTTCATGCCAAGTTCTGATAATAGCCTCCATAGCCAAATGATTTCAGAGCACGCAACTGACATACTTTTATACTTTGCTTTTGTGGATGACGTTGATGTTTGAGATTGTTTCTTGCACTTCTAAGAGATTATACACGATCCAAGCATCATGCACCAGCTTGTAGTGGATCGTCTTGAATCAGGGCATCCTTCCCAATCGCATCAGTGTATCCCACTATGTCAAGCAATGAAGATGATAGAAATAAAGGACTTCGATTCATTGTGCCTTTTATATATCGAATAACTCTGAGCAAAGTTGAGTAGTGAATCTTGTAGGGCTTCATAAAAAATTGGCTTAACACATGTACTGCATAAGAGATATCAGGACGACTCATAGTAAGGTATATAAGTGATCCAACTAGGTGTCTATACAGAGTTTGATCTCCAAAAAGCTCTCTTTCCTCTTTTTTGCATTTAGTATTCACTTCCATTGGAGTATGAACCTTCTTATGATCAGTTAGATTAACTAACTTAACAAGATCTTCTGCATATTTTTGCTGACTCAATTTTATGCCTTTTACACCATAACTTACCTCCAAACCTAAAAAAATATGTTAGCTCTCCAAGGTCCTTCATCTTGAATGAGAAATGTAATAGGTTTTTCAAATAATAGATTCCAACCTCATCATTTCCTGTAATAATCATGTCATCTATATAAATAAGGAGAATAGTAATACCTGAGCCAGACTGATATAGGAATAATGAATAATCTGAGCTACTCTAAGAAAAAACAGCACCAAGGATTGTAGTTTGGAATTTTTCAAACCATGAGCGAGGAGCCTGCTTTAATCCATAAAGACATTTCTTAAGATAACTCACCTGATTTGGACTAGAATGTTTGTAACCTGGTGGTGGATTCATGTAGATCACTTCTTACAAATCTCCATGTAGGAATGCATTCTTGATATCTAGTTGGTGTAGCTTCCAACTTCTTATTGATGCTAAAGCAAGTAATATACGTACTATCGTCATCTTGGCTACTGGAGCAAAGGTTTCTTCGTAGTCGATTCCATACTACTACTTGTACCCTTGAGCGACCAACCTTGCCTTATATCGATCTAGGGATCCATCATTTTTATCTTGACTGAGAACACCCATCTATTTCCAATAATTATTGCGTTTTTTGGTCTATCCACCATATCACATGTATCATTCTCCTCAAGGGCTGCTAGTTCTTCATTCATTGCATCTTCCCAACACTTCTGACCGCTAGCCTGCATATAAGTATTTGGAACAACTATAGAATTCAAGATTGTTAGTAAGACATATAATCGACCATATTCGCCTGTATAACATCCATATCAGCTTGGAGGAGGAGCATGACTAGATGAATGTCTAACAGGGTCAATGATATTTTGAGAAGGTGGAGGTAGATTATTACTATTTAAATAAACATTATGACAACCATCTTAGTGAGGTAAAGAATTAGTGTTCATCGAAGTAATATAATTATCAAAAAAGGATTAAAGTCATAAGTAGTACCTGTTGTGGCAGAAAACAAGTTTGGCGATGGACCAACGGCTAGGTTTCTATGGCAAGCAGAATCATGAGTCGTGAATTCTTTCAAAAAGGATATAGTAGACAATTGTGAGTTTTACCAGTATAAGTAAAAGAATTTTCAAAGAAGATAACATGTCGAGATATTCTTAATAAGTGACGTGATAAATCATAACATAAGTACCCTTTTTGGATATCATTGTACCCCAAAAAGTACATTTAACACTTTTGACGATAATTTATGGTGTTCATGGTCTGAAAAAAGAACAAAACATACACAACCAAATACTTTAAGGTGCGAATAGTCAGGTAATTTTTTAAAAAGGACAAAATAAGGGCAATTTTGTTTGATAACAAACGTTGACTTTCTATTTATATGATAAAAGGATGTTCGGATTGCTTCAACCCAAAATGTTTTTGGAATATTTGATGTATCAAGAAGAGCTAAGGCAATTTCAACAATATATCTATTCTTACGTTCCACCACACTATTTTATTCCGGTGTATAGGGGAAAGAACATTGGTGAATAATGCCTTTTTCTTGAAAAAAACTTGTGAGGTTTGAATTTACATACTCTCCTCCGGAATATGAGCGAAAAATCTTGATTTTTTTTTCTCAAATTGAGTTTCAATGAGGCTATAAAACATTTTGACAATGTTTGGTATCTCAGATTTGTGTGTAAAAAAAACCATGTATAACGAGATGCTTAATTGATGAACAAGATAAAATACTTGTAACCCATACGAGATATAATTGGAGAAGGTCCCCAAACATCACTATAAATTAAATCAAATGGAGTAGAATAAGTAGTATTGGTTAATTGAAAAGGGAGTTTATGACTCTTTGATTTTGCACAGCTCTCACAAGGTAATTTAGCGAGAAAAATTAGTGAGTCTTTACCCAACAAATTACAGGATTTCAACATGAAATTCAAACGCGAAGTATGTGGATAGCCTAAATGAAGATGTCATAAGGTCCACATTTTATTTGAAAACTCAATATCTTTATTTGAAGCTGAAAAAAAGCAATGATGAAATTTTATGTCCGGAGATTGAAGAAGAAACAGCCTGCCAACCTTACACCCCCTGGCCATCATTTTTCCTGTCAATATGTTCTGAGTAATACAACCATTAGAGGAAAAAATAACCAAACAATTTTGTTCTACAAGTTATCCAACGGATAAAAGATTCGCAGTAAGTATCGGTACATAAAGAACTTTTGAAAATGGTTTAATGGAACCCATACCTGATACAGATAAAACATGGCCATTTGCAGTAACAATTTCATGTGTGGAAGGTGTTTTAGATAGATTAGAAAAAGGTTTTTAGTTTCCTGTCATATGGTTAGATGCAACAGAATCAATATGCCATACTATTGAATTCAAAATCTTATTCTTACCGGGATATATAGCGGTCAGAGCTATAGATATTGCATTGAGGAGAGCAGCTGCCAATGAATCTTGTATCATCTTATAAATATCATTGCGATCAAATAATTGTGGTGTATTTTATGTTTCTAGAGTGTGTTGTGTACCCACATCCCTTGTCATCATGTGAAAGGCTTTATAAGGAGTTGAGCATTTTACTGAACCAGATTTCTTATGGCATTCCAGAATAATGTGACCATCCTTCTTATAATAGTTACAATAATTTTGCTTCTTGCAATGGGAAATGACATGCACAGTTTCTTTGCAATGATAGCATTGAACTGGTTAGTTAGAGTTGCCCAAGGAAGAACTTCTATATGCAGCCATGGTAATGTCCACAAAAAGGGAATTTCCCATAGAGGCTTGAGAACCTAACTGATTTTCTTCTCAAAGTACTTCAGAAACCACCACATCTAAAGCTGGTAGTTTTTCTCTGTTGAGAATGCTGGCATATAAAGGCTCAAACTCAGACCTGAGTTTCATAAGGAATTGGACAGTCCTTGTCCTCTTCATAGTAGTCATGAAGTCCTTAGTACAACAGCACTAATTGAGGTAGCAAAACATTGATCTTGCTCTGCCCATAATCTGAGTAGTCCCGAATAAAAGCACCGAACACTTTTCTCACCTTGTGTCAAATTTGCAAGTAGCCTTTCTAATTCAAATTCTCTAGCCAAATTTTGTTCGTTACCGACAGTATGTAGACGACTCCATATTTTAGATACTTTCTCAAAAGATGTCAGTTCCATAGCTAGATCAATAGAAACGAAATTGACAAGCCATGTTATGATTTTGCCACTATTAACTTCCCAAACTTCCGTTTCTTTGTCTTCTCTAGGTATAGCCTTTGAGCCATATAGAATACCAAGGAGGCCTTTACCTTTAATGAAAGCCCTGAAATGGAATTTCCATATTGGAAAGTTATGTCCGTCGAATTTAGTTGACAAGATATCTCGTGAATCTATTTTGATTGAAGAAAAAAATGGGAGTCGGAGGGAATCAACAAACAAATCCAAAGATTACAACCAGAGTAATAGATGTGGATAACGAATCCGAGCCCAAGATGAATCAAATGGATTTTTTAAAAAAGAAACTGAATATTCAGATCTCAGAGAGAGGAAAAAATAAGGCTCTTGATACCAAGTTATAAGGAGGAAGAAAACTCGAACAATATAGATGAAAGAATTATTCAATCTTATTATGTACATAACAATGAACCTACAATATATTTATACAGATAAAGGAGTCCTAATTGTCTCCTAATTACTAGCGTAATAACAGAGGAGATCCTTGATTTAAGGATTGTAGATTTAAGGGGATCAGATTTATGATTTTGTGATAATCATTATCTTATTTTGTGACACTAAATAAGGTAACATCCAAATAAGGTTACGTTTAAATAAGATAACGTCAATACGCTAGATAAAAAATATGACAAAGGAACAAAGTGCCTAAATTGACTAGTGTCACCATGATAGCAAAGAGTGTCTTAATTGCAGCTCAACTCATTCAGGAAGCTGAGCAACCAGAAAAGGGAATCGATTTTGCTTGATCCACTATGAAGAGAAGCCGAGGCAATCCCCTAACCTAATTCAGAATATTAACTAAAAAACTGTGGTAGGAATTAAAACTAATTGTTCCAAGCAGTGAAAAAGTCATAGGACCTGTGTTCAAATTTGCTCCAAGCCGATGACTCTCTTGAAAATAGAGTTCTACTCCATTAATTAAATGGTTTTCTCTTTTTTTGTTTTTGCATTTTGAAAAACAAGAGCAGGTTTTCCTCAATTGAAATAATTGTACCTCTCTTGCTTTTCAATGTATTGTGACAGGTTTTAATTTTAACTCAATAACTTCTCTAACCAAAACTCATCTTTATATTTACCAAATGGATCGGGTCAGCCTTAATGGTGCAACCCATGATAAAATCAATCTAGACCAGCTAGAACTCTCTAAGAAACTAACTACATTGAGAAGAGAATGGAAACTTTAATCAACTAGTTGTATTGAATAGAGTTCATTACATTACAATGTGTCTTAGCTGAGTATTTATAGACAATTAAAACTTATTCTAGAAGCTTCTGATCCTCCTAACAAACTAACCAACTTAGCTTACTGTGACTGGCCACAATGTAACATTAGCAACTCTCAATAACCAACTCAATGGCACAGTAAAGAAACTAACTCTAACCTACATATAACTGACTTCTTAATCATGTACATTTTATCATTCCCCCCCCCCCCTCAAGATGAATGATGTAGGATGTTAAGCACACCAAGCTTGTTTAACAAATTATAATGTTGATCTTGACTGAGACCCTTATTGAGAATATCAACCACCTGATATTGAGTAGGAACATGCACAGTTTTCACTAATCCTACTTTTATTTTTTCTCCAATGAAATGGCAATCAATCTTTGTATGCTTTATCCTTTCATGAAATATAGGATTAGTTGCTAATTAGATAGCAGACTTGTTATCACTCAGAATTTTAATAAGTTTAATGACAAGAACATTTAACTTAGAAACAATCATTCTAACTAGGTAATCTCTACCAATGCTGACGTCATACTACTATACTCTTTCTCAGCTGAACTCTTTCACACTGTAAGTTGCTTTTTAGACTTCAAGGACACCAAGGATCCTTCAAAATGTATGATATATCTAGTGACTAATCTCTTTATGTTAGGACATGTAGCCTAGTCAAAATCACACAAGCATGTTAATTCTACAGTAATCTGAGTTTTTATCCATAGAACATGACCTATAACACCCTTTAATTTTATTTACATATGCTAGGGTAGATTTTGATTTTTGTTGTTATTTGTGTGCATGCATATTCCATAAAGTGTTGGTGCACATTTTGGTTGAATTTGGAATAAAGGGGTGTGTGAATTTGGCAAATGGACTAAGTAGGATAGGCATGAACCCCAGATATTTGGTCTCAGTTACCGCGACCAAAGTCCGTGCCTCCGCGGTCGCAGAGACCATGTGACCGCGATTGCGTAACTTGGACCATGATTATGAATAACTCACAATAAAAAAGAGCATCCGAATTTCATGCAACCATGCACCTTATTTTCAAATTTTCTCATAATTTCCCTTAAATTTTTGGCCTCTCAAGAGTATCCAAGGTTTCATTTCAAACCTTTTGTATCAGTTACCTGGTATGTAGTCTTAAACTCCCTTACATTCACTGTTATTATAGGCTTAGGACATGTATCTAGAAATGATCTTGAAATAGTGTTACAATGCCAAAACTATGCGTATTTATAATTATATTGTGGTTAGCAGTTGTAGGGCATCTACACGTCACTTGGGGAAGTCTTGAGTACCCATATTATAACCTAGACTGGTTATAATTGACGTGTACAATAGGTGTCCATTCATTTCCCAAATGAATCCAACATGAATTCCTTCAAATATGGGGTTGCAATCATGCTATCTAGGATTATTTTATCTAATCATGATGTCGTACACCTAGTTGGAAGACAAAGTTGGTGTTAAGTTCGTATCTTTTAAGAAATGGAAGAACCGTTGGCTGCGGTCTTAGGAATCGCGACCACGGTCCTAACGACCGCGATCATAGTAGCACGATCATGGTAAATACTCCGCGATCACCATACATGAGTACAGTTTCCTACAGAAACCCAACTTTTTGCACATCTATTTTTCACTCCTGAATCTCCTATAACAGTGCCACATATACTTTTGTTGTTAATCTAGCATACGTTTTGCTTTGAAAATATTAAAAATAGTCCAAAATGTCCTACATATAGGTACTCAGCTACATAATAAGAGACTTAGATGAATTTGGATACTTTCTTCTAGAAAACCACTACCAGTATTACAAAAACCTCCCAAGGTCCAAGCTACACCTAAAATGGATTATTTCTATGGACAAAGCTCCAGTAAAGTTCCCAGAATTCTTTGATAGAATTTTTGCTATCAGGAAATATGCTTCAGGACTACCCAGAGGCCAGGAGAATCCTCCACTACTCGACATTCATATCTGGCTCAGTCCGACTATGAAATATATATCAAAAGGAGATGAAGAAGCAAGGTGTTAGGGTCGCCAAATTGGAAAGAGCATAGTCGACATTGGAAATATCACACAGGATCCTCCAAGAGTCATAGAAAATATTGTTGAAGAGGAAAAAAGAGAGAGAAATTCTTCACCAAGCTGTGGAGTGAGGTAAAGGGCATCTTCAAGGTGCTTAAGCCTATAGAACATCGACCTTCATTGAGGAGTAAAAGTGAGTAAGTAGCAATTACTGAGGGGTCTGGTGCTAATGATGGTGGAGACGATGTAGGGTACACCAAAGATGATGAAGCTGATTCAAGGAGCATCCTATACTCTTACCTTGATAACTAGGCAGTGAGGGCACTGCCAACATTCCAGTTGGGGGTGCCTATCCCTATATTTGTACTGTTTGGATGTCCTTGGGTAGTGTTTTGGATGACACTCTGGATATTATTTTTATTGTATTTTGATATGCTATATTTTTTGGTTCTCTGATAGTGCCCACGCTTTATGGCTTATCATGTTTTTCTTCTACTTTTAGTATTCTTGTGATTTAATTTTATTTTATTCTTGTTGATGCACAATTAGCTTTACCCTATGATAGATTGAGTGACGACATTCTTAAAGGTAAAGTGTCGTGTTTGGGTTTGAGACACAGGTGCAGGGAAATTCTGAGTACCCATAGAATTAAGTGAAATTTAATGCAAGGAAATCCTAAGTACATATAGCATTATACATTGTTAAGTTGGGATCCCTTTATACACCATTGGCAAAGTCTGAGTAGCCATATGGTTAGGTCACCCATTATTGAGCCTAAACGTTAGACTAAGGCTTTGGTTAAAGCCATAGGTTAGCAATTTGTGTGTGGTTCTATTGCAAATCCATAAATCCCCTCCATCCTAAATTTTTGAAAAATCAAGGGCATGGACGTGTGCAATGTTGCAGTAAAAATTTTTCTCTTTTTGTGGTTCCACAAATTTTTGACTTATGAATAGTGATAGATATTCCAATTATGTCTTCCGCGGAAGGAACTTTTGAGCTCCCTTGGCAAAATTTTGCATACCATGTATGGTGAGATACTTGATATTCATCTCTTGTACACTTGTGTTATCTAGAACTTGTCCATTAATCTTTCCAAACTAATTTTGAATGTACTTGGTTGGAGAAATGATCTTAGGTCCTCTTTGTTATTTTGGAACCCACTTTAGCCTGAAAATCCTTCCCATACATAATGGAAGTCCCTAGTTACCCACTTTGAGCTTTTAGACTTTTCTTTGGCAAACACATTACAAGCTGTGAACTATTCTTTTATCCATTTTTTGAACCATACCCTCCTTGAATTCAATAATGCAATGTGAGGCTAAAAACCTAAGTTTGGGGTGGTAATGATCGATGGAAGTGAGTTTGGTCCCATGAAGTATTAGTGAAATTCCAAATGAACCTAAGTATTGAAAATCAATATTTAGAAGAAGAAAGGATCCCATAAAATAATGAATTACACAAAAGTGCAAAGAAGTTGAAGAAAAGAATAGTGGTTAACAAAGAAAAAAAAAGATAGGCTTTCAAAAAAAAGAGAAAAAAAATAAAGAAGAGTGGTCCTTAGTCAAAAGAGAAGGGTTGTACAGCGTGATATAGATGTTCAAGGTGGGTTGTAGCCATATTGTTACTAAATGATATCCTACCCTAACCCAAACCTTTGTTACAACCTTAGAAAGTCCTTTGATATCCCCGACCATTTATTTTCTTTGTAGTGGTGATTGAAAATAGGGGCAAGCCTATGGCATGACAATCGTTGCAGTGAGAATTATTTTATAAGGGGAGGGTTTTCGCACTTAAAATCTCTTGTTCCATATTAGGTAGTTTGGTATGTGGAAATTCTCTTTCTTATGAGAACGGCATGTAAATATGTTGAGGTGAATGACTTTTGTCACCTCTCGAACAATGAGGCAAATGGAGTATGGTTTAGTTTTAGTCAACGGTGCTCCACTTCTAGTGTATTGAGTTTTTTGTTTGATTATTCCTTAAAGTTTTTTGCGGCCTTGAATATTACATTTTACAATGAAATGTGCTCGTAAATTAGCCTAGCATATGTGCGATGAGCTACTTGTCGTTTTGACTCAAGTTAAAGTCGATATGTCTTTTAAGGCATAAAATGTGGTCATAAATAATTGTGCTCATGGTAAAGAGGTAGTGTTGCTTGAGGACAATCAAATTCTTAAGTTAGGGGTATTGATGAGTGGTAATTTTACCACTTATTCACACTCATTATTAGTGCACATTACCTTATCCACTCCTTGAAGGTATAAGAGTTAAAAAGATGAACAGATGTAGAGTGGAGTTTGAAATGATCAAAAAGAGGCAAAAAAGTGCAGCTAAAGACCTACAGTGAAAGAGCCTCAGTTAATGTGGTCACGGCCCAGTGGTCGCGGTCACGGTCAGTCAAGACAGTCAATCAACCATGACTGCAGAAGTGAATCGCAGTCGCGTAGCTGAAGTCAAAGCCAGACCTGCACGATCGTGGCTTGGCGGAAATGTTCAGCCCAAGGGAAAATTTGTAATTGCACGTGTTGATCCAAATTGGAATGAAAAGACTCAAGCCTTAATTCCATGTATCATTCTTTGCATCATATCCCTTCTTCCCCATTTTTTTAGGTTTTGACTTGAGACTTTGTAGCCTCTATTTTTGGAGAGGAAAATATTGCGTAAATTATGGGTGAAGAATACATTGGAGACTTTCTAAGTGGTAAATTTTCTCACTTCCATTTTTTATATTATGGGAGAGCCAAGTTTGAAGTAACATTCACTTAGGTCTTCTACAACTTTGATTCGGTGGAGATTATGGGTTTATTTATGCTTGTTTATCTTATGTGTAGCTAAATCTCCCTCTTGGAGTTATGTGTGAATAGGTGTTAAAGTGTATGTGGTTTGTGATTCTTAACATCTATTTGGTAGTTCATGTTTATGGGTTCTATTATTTCTATGCTATTTTGTTTAGGATTTAATGGGTGAAAGCTCCAAATACCTACATGGGTTTGATGAGTGAAAGCTCCAAGCTCTATAAAGTTCAATGCCACCTTCAAAAGAAGGGTTTTGGATAAACTTTAGGAATCTATGTCATTCTCGAAAGAGGGATATAGGGACCAAAGCAATGATATATAATTATGTGTTTAGTTTGCTAAATTTTCACTATCTTAGACATAAGGGTGAATATGAGGTCAACTATGCTATGGGCATCATCCTATAAATAGGGATGCCTTGATTGAGGTTGTTGTTGTAAATTGTTGATTACACCTATAAGGTATTCGAAAGAATCAATGGGTGATAGTTAGGTGTTTTGTTGAAAGGCTAACATCAAAGCCTATAACCAAGCCTACCCATATTTGAATTATTACAGTGATGTTGATAATTAGCTCTCACATATCACTCCCTTAGTAACGCATAATCCTAAGATCCGTGCATAATTGTTAATACTCTAATTATTCGTAGCCCCGAATTTATACTAGAAAATTCCAAAATGAAACATTTGTGTGGGAACTCACCTCCCCCATTTTATCTTTCCATAACATTTATTTGAATTTAACTTGTACCTATTATTTTGAATTAATTTGATTGCCACTCACATTGTTCCTCGTGAATTCGATCCCGACTTTAAAGTTGGGTAAATATATTTACGATGACCGCCTTATTGTTAATTGATGTGTAGGTTGAGCATTATCAAAAATAGCGCCGTTGTCGGAGAATAATTTGGCGTATTCTTGAATTCAAGTTTGTATATATGTGTTCGTGATTTTTCATTGTAAGTAGATTTTGTTTTATTTTTACTTTTCTTGATGGCATCTTATAAAAAATATTAGTTGAATAGTTGGAATTCATACCGTGACCCCCCATGTTCATATTGTTATGGACCACACTTCAGAAAAGATTGTAAGTACGCTCTTCGGGGAAAGATTTCTCCATCTCAATTCGATTGGGAGTATGGTTTCCCCATGCGTAGGGGTCTACAAGGACATTGGGAAGAGTGTTCAAACACCCCCTGCCTCTATTGTACTAACCGAATTGGTAGTTTTCTTATGATTTTATTAGGTCATATGATGAGAAACAAGAATAACAATTCACTGAGTCTAGTAGCTGTGACCCAAAGTTACTAGCCATCTTGGATCAGGTAGATGAAACGAGGGAGAATATGGAATACATGAACATAGAATGGAGAAGTGTCATGGAAGAGCTATTGGGCAAAGAATAAAAGCTTGAAACTATCACTACATTTCCCCACTATTCAAGAGGAGTGTTATCATGAATAGAAACCAAGCTATGTTGATGAGCTTGGTAGAAAATATTCTTCAATGACTTCCCAATTATCCTACTCATGCGAGAGAGAAGAAGTCATAATAAAGAAAATGAGATTAGAGTCAAAAGAAAAGCCAAAGAAAATCTCTTATGATGCTCTAGCTCATTTGGGGTTGACAATGCTTTGAAAGAAGCTAACCCACGTTAGGTGTTGGACCTCGTTCAACCCACTCTTTAACATTAGGCATAGAGGATGTGATGGGGATCCATCCTTTTAACCAAATAGAGGATTATAGGGAGGTGGAGTCCGACTCTTGCATTTTGGAGTTTGTCATTTTGAAGCAGCACATGGAGCCCCTCCAATCAAAGGTCAAGATGCTCAACTTCTAAAGTACAAGGAACAGCTTATTGATGTGCTTAATTTTACCCAAGGATCAAATTCGGAAGATTGATGTGAAGTTGGGTAAAAAGTTTAAGTCTTCAAAATGGAGAGATCGGAGCTTTCTTGCCATTTTACCACTTCTTCTAAGTCTCATCTTAGAAGATTTCAATTTTTTGTCCCTCTACCGCTCATTGCATATTGAACAAAAGTTGGTATGGAGATTCAAATTTTATAAGTAGATACATAAAGTGAAAGAGTGAAACCATCGTGTTGTGATGTTAAACTAAGCGCTAGATTGGAGGCAACGCATCATGCCATGCAAAGTGGATAGTATCCTTTTATTTACGTTTGCAAGGGTAGATTTTGATTTTAGTTTTTGTTTGTATGCATGCATAGTCCATAAAGTTTTGGTGCATAAGAGAATTCTAGTTGAATTTGTAAAGAAGGGATGTGTGAAGTTGGCAAATGGACTAAGCAGGACATGAGGAACCCCAGATGTTTGGTCTTAATTACCGTAACCACAGTCTGTGCCTCCGTGATCGTGGAGACCATATAACCATGATCGCCTAACTTGGACTGCAACTGCGGAGACCATGTGACCGCAATCACATAACTTGGACCGCAATCGCGGATATCTTACATTATAAAAGACCATCCGAATTCCATGCACCCATGCACCTTAGTTTCAAATTTTCTCATAATTTCCGTCAAATTTTTGGCCTCTTAAGAGTATCCAAGGTTTCATTTCAAACTTTTTGCATCAGTTACCTGGTATGTAGTCTTAAACTCCCTTACATTCACTGTTATTGTAGGCTTAGGACATGTATCTAGAAATGATCTTGAAATAGTGTTACAATGGAAAAACTATGCTTATTTGTAATTATAATTATGGCTAGCATCTATAGGGCATCTACACGTCACTTGGGGAAGTCTTGAGTACCCATATTCTAACCTCGACTAGTTATAATTGACGTGTACAATAAGTGTCTATTCATTACCCAAATGAGTCCAATATGAATTCCTTCAAATATGGGGATGCAATCGTGCTATCTAAGGTTATTTTACCTGATCATAAAGTTTTACACCTAGTTCGAAGAGAAAGTTCGTGTTAAGTTTATGTCTTTTGAACAATGGTAGAACTGTTGGTTGCGGTCTCAGGTATCGCAATCGTGGTTTTGATGATCGCGACCACAATAGCACGATCGCGATAAATGTTCCATGATTCCATACCTTAGGATAGCTGCCGAGAGAAACCCAACTTTTTGCACATCTATTTTTCACCCTCCAATCTTCTATAACAGTGCCACATGTTCTTTTCTTGTTAATCTACATATATTTTTCTTTGAAAATATTAAAAATAGTTTGAAGTGTCCTACATACAGGTACTCAGCTCCAGAATAGGATACTAAGATGAATCCGAGCCTTGCTTATGGAAAGCTAATACCAGTATTATAAGAACCTACCAAGGTCCAAGCTACACCTAGAACGGAGTTTTTCTATGGACAAAGCCCTAGTGAAGTTCCCAGAATTCTTTGATAGAATTTCTGCTATTAGGGAACATGCTTCAGGACTACCCAGGGGCCAGGAAAATCCTCCACTACTCTCTATTCATATGCGGCTCAGTCCGACTATGAAATATATCAGGATGAGCTGAAGAAATAAGGTATTAGGGTCGCCAAATTGGAAAAAGCATACTCAACCTTGGTAATATCACACAAGAACCTTTGAGAGTCATAAAAAAGGTTGTTGAACAGAGAAAAGAATAGAGAAAAATTCTTCACCAAGCTGTGGAGAGAGGTAAAGAGCATCTTCAAGGTGCTTAAGCCTACAGAACATCTACCTTCATCTAGGAGTGATAGTGATGATGGAGCCACTGCTGAAGGGTCTGGTGCTAATGATGGTAGAGATAATGTAGGGTATACTAGTGATGATGAAGCTAATTTAGGAAGCATTCTTTACTTTTACCTTGCTAACTAGGATGTGGGGGCACTGCCAATATTCTAGTTGGGAGTGTCTGTCCCTATATTTGTACTATTTGGATGTCCTTAGGTAGTATTTTGGATGTCACTCTAGATATTGTTTTTATTGCATTTTGAGATGTTATATTTTTAGCCACTCTGATGGTGCCCATGCTTTATGGATTATCATGTTTTTTTCTATTTTTAGTATTCTTGGGATTTAATTTTATTTTATTCTTATTGATGCACAATTAGCTTTGTCCTATGATGGATATAGTGACGACATTCTTAAGGGTAAAGTGTCGTGTTTGGGTTTGAGACACAGGTGTAGGGGAATTCTGAGCAGCCGTAGCATTAAGTGTGATTTAATACAAGGGAAGCCTGAGTACCTGTAGTATTATACATTGTTAATTTGTGATCACTTTATACACCATAGGCAAAGTCTAAGTAGCCATATGGTTAGGTAGCCCATGATTGAGCCTAAATATTAGGCTAAGGCTTTGGTTGTAGCCATAGGTTAGCAATTTACATATGGTACTATTGCAATACATGAAACCCTCTCTATCCAAAAAATTTTGAAAAATCAAGGGCATGGACGTGTGTAATGTTGCAACAAAACTTTTTCTCTTTTTGTGGTTCCACAAATTTTTGACTTGTGAATAGTGTTAAATATTCGGTTATGTCTTCTGCGGAGGAACTTTTGAGCTCCCTTGGCAAAACTTTGCATATCGTGTGTGGTGAGCTACTTGATATTCATCTCTTGTACACTTGTGTTATCTAGAACTTGCCCCATTAGTCTTTCCAACCTAATTTTTAATGTACTTGGTTGGAGAAATGATCTTAGGCCCTCTTTGTAATTTTGGAACCCACTCTAGCCTGAAAAGCATTCCCATACATAATGGAAGTCCCTAGTTACCCACTTTAAGCTTTTGGACCTTTCTTTGGCAAACACATTACATTCCGTGCACCATTCTTTTATCCATATTTTGAACCATACCCACCTTGAATTCAAAAATACAATGTGATACTAAAAGCCTAAGTTGGGGGTAGTAAAGATTAATGGAAGTGAGTCTGGGGTCACGAAGTATTAGTGAAATGCCAAATGAGCCTAAGTGTTGAAAATCAATGTTCAAAAAAAGAAAGAATCCCATAAAAGAATGAATTGCACAAAAGTGCAAAGACATAGAAGTAAAAGAATAGCGGTGAACAAAGGAAACAAAAGATAGTCTTTCAAAAAAAGGGAAAAGAAATAAAGAAGAGTGGTCCTCAGTCGAAAGAGAAGGGTTGTAAAGTGTGATGTAGATGTTCAAGGTAGGATGTGGACATGTTGTTCCTAAATGATATCCTACCCTAAACAGAACCTACGTTACAACCTAAGGAAGTACTTTGAGATCTCCGACCATTTATTTTCTTTGTAGTGGTGATTGAAAATAGGGGCAAGTAGCATGACACTTGTTGCAGTGAGAATTTTTTTGTAAGGGGGGAGTTCTTGCACTTAAAATTCCTTGTTGTATATTAGGTAGTTTAGTGTGTAGAAATTCTCTTTCTTGTGAGAACGGCATGTAAACTAGTTGACGTGAGTGACTTTTGTCACCTCTAGAACAATGAGGCAAATGGAGTATGGTTTAGATTTAGTCAACGGTGAGCCACTTCTAGAGTATTGAGTTTTTTTGATTGATTGTTCTTTAATGTCTTTTGCAGCCTTGAATATTACATTTTATAATGAAAGGTGTTAAGAAATTAGCCAAGCATATGTGTGATGAGCTACTTGTGGTTGCGACTCAAGTTGAAGTCGGTACGATCTTTAAGGCATAAAATGTTGGCATAAATGATTGTAACTCATGGTAAAGAGGTAGTGTTGCTTGAGGAAAAGAAAATGCTTAAGTTGAGGGTGTTGATGAGTGGTGATTTTACCTCATTCACACTCATTATTAATGATAATTACCTTATTTTATATGAGTAAATGAGACATGATTGTGATTAAATTCACTAATATCCACTCCTTACAGGTATAAGAGTTAAAAAGACGAAGAGATGTGGAGTAGATCTTGAAATGATCAAAAAAGAGAAGAAAAAGTGCAGCTAAAGACATGCAGTAGAAGAGCCTCAATTACCGCGATTGCGGCCCAGTGGTCGTGTTCACGATCAGTCAAGATGATCAATTAACTGCAACCACGAAAGTAAATCACAGCCGTATAGCTGTGGTCGAAGCTAGACCTGCGTGATCACAGGTTGGCGGAAATGTTCATCCCAAGGAAAAAAATGTAATTGCACGTGTTGATCCCAATTGGAACAAAAAAACTCAAACATTAATTCCATATATTATTCTTTGCATCACATCCCTCTTCCCTAATATTTTAGGTTTGGACTTGAGACTTTGTAGCCTGCATTTTTGGAGAGGAAAATATTGTGTAAATTTTGGGTGAAGAATTTATTGGAGTCTTTCTAAGTGGAAGATTTGCTAACTTCCATTGTTTATATTGTGGGAGAGCCAAGTTTGAATAACATTCACTTAGATCTTCTACAACCTTGATTCAATGGATATTATGGGTATATCTATGCTTGTTTATGTTATGTGTAGCTAAATCTCCCTCTTAGAGTTATGTGTGAATAGGTGTTAAAGTGTGTGTGGGTTGTGATTGTTAACATCTATTTGGTAGTTTATGTTTATGGGTTCTATTATTGCTATGCTATTTTGGTTGGGATTTGATAGGTGAAATCTCCAAATACCCACATGGATTTGATGAGTGAAAGCTCCAAGCTCTATAAAGTCCAATGCCATCTTCAAAAGAAGGGTTTTGGGTGAACTTTAGGAGTCCATGTCATCCTCTAAAGAGGGATGTGGGGATCAAAGAAATGATAGATAATTATGTGTGTAGTTTGCTAAATTTTCACTATCTTTGACATAAGGGTGAATATGAGGTCTACTATGTTATGGGCATCATCCTAGAAATAGGGATGCCTTGAGTGAGGTTGTGGTTAAAAATTGTTGAACACACTTATTAGGTATTCAAAAGAATCAATGGGTGAATGTTTGGTGTTTTGTTGAAAGGCTAACATGAAAACCTATAGCCAAGCCTACCCATATTTGAATTATTGGAGTGATGTTGATACTTAGGTCCCACATGTCACTCCCTTAGTAACACATAATCCCAAGATCCGTGCATAATTATTAAATCTCTAATTATTCGTAGCCCCGAATTTTTACTAGAAAATCCCAAAAAGAAACATTAGTGTAGGAACTCACCTCCCATATTTTATCTTTTTGTAATATTTGGTAGAATTTAACTTGTACCTATCATTTTGAATTAATTTGTTCTCCACTCACATTGTTCCTCGTGGATATGACCCCGACTCCAAAGTTTGGTAAATATATTGACGATGATCGCCTTGCACTTAATTGATGGGAAGATTTTTCAATTTCAATTTCAAAGGGGTATACTAGTCTTTTCCTATCCTTTAACCTCTTAAACTACATTTTTAAAACTATTGTCAGGCTGAATTTTAAGCCTAAACTACCCTAAATCCCTCATTCCCCTAAAATTCGAACGTCACATAAAGAGAACAAGCAGTTTTTTCTTCTGGAAAGCAAGAACTAGGGTTCATTAATGTTTATGACTCAAGTCCAAGGTTTTAAATTACAGGTTTGTGGGATTTCATCAGTAGGTATCCTTTCACCTATTGAGTCCCTAAGTGAACCCAAATCATTTAGTTAATTCATTCGCTAGAGCTTACTGTTTTCATGAAAAGTATGAATTCCCATACGTTTAAGTTACTTATTGTGATTAAGCCATGAATACATATTTCTCTTTGAATTTTAGTATCTTTGCATATTTATAGTTATGAACCCTTAATATATTGACTATTCATGATTTTGGACTTGTATTATGTAATTTCATATCCTATTCAAATTATAAAAACTATCATGAATTTTTTCATTCCTTAGAGATGGCGGGTAATGAACACCTGATGACTTAGTTTCTCATGCATTAATAGTTGAATGTTCAGTCCTTAGTTTCAAATGTTTTAAGATGCCTTCAGACAAAGAAGTAGTTATCTTAGTCCAAGACTTCAGCATAAATGATCTTACTAGCTTATTAGTATAATTCAATTGGGAGTACTACTTAGCACCGAATGAACGCATAATTGAATGAACGCATAATTGAAGGCTCACTCACCAGTTAGGTTGAGACCTTGATAAGTGGTGATTTTATCACTCATTTGCACTCAACTTTCCTGCACACTACCAAGGTTTGTATAAATAAATAAGACATAATCATGATTTAATGCTCTAATACCCCCATTTTGCAGGCATAGAGTTAGTGAGATAAAAAGATATGGATTAAAGCTAAAAGAGATCAAGTGGAAGTAAAGAAGTGCAACTGGAGACTTGGAGCAGTCATTAACCCCAGTTACCGCGATTGCGGTCCAAAGGCTGTGGTTGTGATCAATCAAGATGGTCAATGGAACACGATTGCGAAATCGTACCTCAGACGCAGACAACCTCGTGCGATCGTGGCTAAGCGGGAATGACGCCCAGGGCAGTTTTGTAATATTAGTTAGTGGAATCCCAAACCCTATATAGACGGAAAAAACCTTTATTCTTTGGGTATTGCTTACCTCATAGACACTTTTGAATTTGAAACAAGAACCCTAATTGGGCAAGATTGTCACTAATTTTGTATACTAATACTCTTAGTGTTTTTTAAAGGATGGAGGCTTTGGATAATCCTTATGGTATGTATTTCTTTACTTTTTTCATGAGTAGATAAGTAAATTAGTCTTGGAATTATATTGAAGTGAAAGAGTAATTGTGTGTGGGTGTTGTTGTGTTTGCATGATTTTTAGTTGTTAAGTATGGATTCTGCCATTGCTTGAGGTTATTAGTTGGAATTTGTGGGTGAAAACCCCAAATCTCCAATTGGGTTTGATGGGTTAAACCCCAAACTCTAAAAAAACCTTCACCATCCTTGAAAAAGGGATGAAGGTGAACATTAGGGAACCCATAGCATCCTTGAAAGAGGATTATATGGGGACAAGGCAATGGTATACAATTAAGCATGCGATTTACTACCTTTTATAATCTTAGACATAAGTGTAAATGGAGGGTAAGTGATGTCATAGGCATTTTCCTAGAAATAGGGATGTCTAATTGAGGTTTTGGTGACTATAAATGACACACTCGTTAGGTGCTCAAAAGAGACAATGTGTTACATCTTTATGATTTTGTTGAAAGACTAACCACAAAGACTTTCGACCTAGCCTATCTCGTAATTAACCACTAAGATTCATGTCTAACCATCATTAACTCATATGCTCTTTACATTTAGGTAGGCATAACTCAAGATCACCTCCAAACTTAATTTTAAATTAAAAGTTCTATTCTAGTGTATTGTTTGACAAAATATTATTATAAACAAATTCCAAACTAAACCCCCCATTTTACATTAAATGTTGTTTTTGTTTGCATTTTGGGTATCCTTTTAGTAATTAGAGCCCTCATATGACTTGAAATTTGCATTTCACTCCTTGTGGATTCAACCCTAATGTGAGTTGGGATATTGACAAATACCTCTTTACCATTTAAAAATGGGAGTAAGTTGAGCGTTATCAAAATAACGCCATTGCCGAGGAGTGGAACATAGATTTTACTTGTGCGGTGTGATTTTTAATTGGGTATATCCGGGGTGGTGTGATTTACTTTCCTTGTTTTTTTTTTTAATTTTTGTAGGTGATTTTAGTATTAACGCAATAATGAGTGACAACTCTAGTAACATAGGGCCCTTTGATGTTCCTCTTGGCAATAAGGGACAACTCAATGATGCGGGCCAAACATATGAAATCCATATCCCGCCAACTAATGGGAAGGTGTTTTCCATATAACAAGTGTAATTATATATATGTTACAAATGAAAGGGCTATATGGTGGTCAAGCATATGAGGACCTCAATGTTTACTTGAAGAATTTAGTGGAGGTGTTTTTACCTTTCAACATTGCACACGTCACTCAAGAGTCTATTCGTCTTCGCCTTTTCCCATTTCTTTAATGGGTGAGGCAGTGTTGTGGCTCCATTCACTCCCACCCAGTTAAATCACTACTTGGGATGAGCTTACCATAATTTTTCTTGATCGATACTTCCCACCATCTAAAATGCTCTAAATATGGAATGAGATCATAAATTTTAGGCAATTGAGTGTGGAATCTTTGTTTGAAGCATTGCAATGATTCAATGGAAAATTAGCGAAGTAATAAAACCACGAGTTCCCAGAGAATATGCTTCACCAAATCTTTTATCGGGCCCTTGATTCGCTTAACAAAACCGTGGTGGACAACACGGCGGGAAGTTCCCTAGTGAAAATGTACTACCATACGACAATTCAATTGTTGGGAGAGGTGAAAAAACAAAATTGAGGTTGGCATACTCAAGATACCAAAGTTCCCAAAATTTTTTCCTCTACATCCATGGTTGACAAAGAACAAAAAAAGTGGGATGAGGAAAGAGATGAGATCATAGCAAAAATGATGACCCAACTTGAGCTCTGAACAAAGCATGTTATGGGTGCACTCGCAAAAGTAGTAAATGCCGTATCATATAAGCCCTATGAGGATGAGGAGGAGGTCAAGAAGTTGGATTAGAAGATCCGGTATTTAGCAAACTATTCAGAGGTTCCTGTCCCGCTTATCAAAGGCAATACGAGAATCAAGGTTGGATGGATCGTGACTAGATAGGGATTGGAGGGATAGAGAGCATGATTATGACTGCTATGTACCCCCTCATGATCGAGCAAAGGACAAAGAGTCAAACTCTATTGACCCCTAAAAGTTTAAGACCTAGGATGTTTTGACTCGAATTTTAAATAGGGTGAAAGGTATGGACAAAATGGTCCATGAATTGAAAAGTGACTTCTCTCAACTCTCTCAAATCATGGTGGCCCATTCCATCTCCATTAAGTAATTGGAGACTTAAATTAGCCAAATATCGATGCAACTAAATGGTAGGCCTAGAGGTGAACTCCCTAGTGACATGATTGGTGATCCAAAGAATGACGCTTAAGTCCTAAAAATTGTTGCTAGGAGTGGGAAGACACTTGATAAGCACTTTAAAAATGATTCAAGTGGGAATATGCCTAAGGCTAAGCCAAAGGAGGTGTCACCTCAAAATTAAGAATAAGAAGATGAGAAAGATGACGAAGAAGTGGTTGAGTTTAACTATCCACAAAGTGAAACAAGGCCTACAATCCAAGTTTCTCCCTCATTCCCTCAATGATTGCAAAGAAAAGAGGAGGGTAGAAATATAAGTAAATTCATGGCCAAACTTTGCAATCTATCAATAAATATCCCAATGCTTGAGAAAATCCAAGAGATCCCAGGATATGCTAAGCTAATGAAGAAATTGATGTCAAAAAAGATGCTTATTGAAGGTGATACCATTGAAGTCACCCATGGTTGTAGTGTAATCGTGGATAGTTCGGTGGCAGAAATAAAAGATGATCCTGGAGCTTTCACAATTCCTTGTACTATTGGAACGCATGTATTTCCAAAAGCCCTATGCAACCTTGGTTCAAGAATCAACCTCATGACCTTTGTCATATACAAGATGCTTAGTTTGAATGCCCCTACTCCGACCTCTATACACTCTTAATGGTGGATTGGTCTATCAAAAGGACGTTGGGAATTTTATTTGGTGTCCTAGTTAAAATGGACAAGTTTATACTTCAGCGGATTTTATGGTCTTGGATGTGAAATAGACCAAAAGGCACCTATCATACTTGGTCATCCATTTTTAGCCACCGAAAGGGCCATTGTCGACTTAGAAATGGGGTAGATGATGTTTAGGGTGCAAGAGGATGAGGTCACTTTCAAGATTTGTAAGATGAAAAAGCAATCTGCAGAGCTTCAAGTTGTGTCCATTGTAGATGTTGATATTGAAAAGGTAAATGAAGGTGGGCTTGAGGACCCATCTTGATGATGAAACAAAAATAAAGACGTCGTGCCATAATGTTAACTAAGGCATTTGTGGGAGGCAACCCTCAAATGCCATGAAAGTGGCTTGTATCCTTTTGTTATGATTTTGTAGAGTAGATGTTCATTTTTGTATTTGAATAACTCTTGTATTTATTGCACTATGGAATGCATTAGATGATCTTAAAAAGGTAAAAGTGTGAGGATTTTTGCATTAAAAACAGAACAAGGAAAAATTTGTAAATTTGAGAAGTGGGCTAAATTAGGAAAAATAGGGGAGAATAAATGCTCTCAGTTACCCCAATCATAGCCATAGGCATGATCGCGGCCACCGGTGTGTCCATGATCGCAGGCAACTGACTGCGATCGCGGTCAGTTCAACTATTAAACCACTGATTTCTCCCCATTTCCCTCACACTTTCTTTCAAGATTTACTCTCTAATTGGACCAAATGCTAGTCAAATTAGTGAGCTTTCCAACAACATCCTTGCATTTCTCTTGCATCACAAATCTTGTAGATGCTATAACTATATGCTTTAATTTTTTTTTAAAAAAATAGGCCATGGAAATACATGATGTAGAAAGGTCCTAAATCCCTAAATCTTTGATTTCCATGTTTCAATGTTTTCATACTTGGTATTTTTTTGTGGTGTTTTGCTGCTAGAGTATGGTGTGCACACAAGTGGGGAAGTCTTGAGTACCAAAAAATGTGTGTAAAATGGATACAAATGAAGTGTGCACACCAAGTGTTTGATATATTTCCCAAATAAATATTCAAAAATGGTTTTTGCATTCGAAATGGCACAGTCAAGAACCTAATAGCATTTCTCAATGGTCTTAATGTGAATCCATATTGTAAAGCATGCTAGTGGCCTAAAAATTTGGAAATTTTGAACTTGGAAAGATGGTGAGGAATCGATCTCCATTAATGCAATTGCGGTCATTGGTCCACGATTGCGGCTATTCAAACGTGGCTATGGCTCGCGATCATGATAATCGATGAGGTTTCCTGCCTGACCTAAAAATATTGCACTCCATGTTTTTAGCCAAACACCACCAAGTGCCTATACAATGAACTTTGGTGGAAAATGTGGCATTGTTTGTACCTAAAATGTCATTAATTAACATAATGTGTTCCTAGTGCTTTCAGGATAATCTCATGGACAAGTATGATCACATTCGATTCATGGCACCTGAATGCTACACTCGCTACTATAGTGATCTTCCGAAGACAAAGCTCCTCCCAGAAAGAGAAATTTGCATGGACAATATACCTCAAAATCTTCTGGCATTTCATGAAAAACTTAAGACCATAGGATGGCAATGTTTTGCTCCAGATCCATGCAATGCAAATGAGTAATTGGTCCGTGAATTCTATTCTAAAATTAGCAAACTTTCTTTCCCAGATCAATCCAACAATACAATTAAGATTTGAGCAAAAATGGTGCGCTTTGGGGTGAAGCATATCAATGATGTTTACAGCCTCCCACATGAATACATGGGGGAATTCAAAGCAAAATGGTGTTAGCCGAGAAATTAGTTAACGGAAGGATTGTGTCTCAAAAATAAAGTCTTTTGGGTGAAAACTAAAAGCAACATCTCCATGAATGACTTTACTTATGAGGCTAGATTTTGGTTGCTTATTATATGTAGCCGAGTCTCTCCTTGCACCACGTAATAGCAGTCCTAGATCTGTGTGCTAGGATGGTTACTTGCATTCTAGATGGCATTTCTTTAGATATTAGTCAACTAGTGGTAAATGAAATATACCACTTAAGGATCAAGGCGGTACACATCTCTTCTTACCTTTTTTAACTACTGAGCTTTATAGTAGAGCGAGGGATAATATGTATGCTGGAGATACCTGGGTACATTCTAGCCCCCTAATATACTCCTTGAGGATTTAATGGAATGGTTCACTTTGCAAAGGTAAGAAGAGAAAGATCGACTTGGGGAAGTTGGGATATACTTAATTCGAATCGCATAGGCCATCCACCACTAGCCTTCTTGAGGATATTAAAGTTAATACTACAGCCATCATAGAGCTCATGTTCAGTTTTCCCTAGGGAAAAGGAGAGCCCTCCACCAGTTATCATGCATATGTGGCACGTGACAATTATGACAAGTACAAGGGGGACCAAAAGAAGTAAGAAGATACCATTATAGGCTTGAGCAGTCCTCCTCCTCCTTGGAAGAGTCACATCGATACCTCTAGAGTGCACATAAAATAATAGTCATAAGGGTGAAGAAGAGGGATGAGTTTTTTATTAAGATGTGAAAGAGCGTGAAGGGACTATGGAAGGTCCTAAAACCCTGGGATAAACTTTCTTCCTCTTAGGTAGATAGTGATGATGAGGCCCCAGATGTGTGGTCTGACCTTGAGGAGAATGATGATGATACATAGTCTGATAGCGATAGCAGCCCTTGACGTAGTTTCAGGGAGCACCCTTACCTCTTTTATCCTTGATTATTTATACAGTAGGGACATTGCTACATTTTAGTTGGGGTGTCTCCGTATTCATTTGATTTACGCCTGTATTATTAATATTTTGACATATTTTTCTGCTCTTTTGGATGATTCTTATTTTTTAGGGGGCTGTAATATTCAGGCACTCTGATGGTACCCACATTTGTGTGGATTAGTTACTTTATTCCTAGATTGTTACTTTATTGTATTTCTATTTAACGAGAATTTTCTTATGATAGACTAAGTGACGACATTCTTAAGGGGAAAGCATTATGCGTGGGTTTTTAGACATAGATGTAGGGAAGTCTGAGCACCAGTGGCATCAAGGACAATGCAAGGAAAGTCTGAGTACCGATGGCATGGGAGATTTAGGATCACATTCATACCCATTGGTGTATTTTGAGTAGCCATATGGGTGGTTTGCGCATTTTAGAGCCACAATGTGACACAATATCTTGTGTTGTTTCTATTATTATCAAGTTATGTGTGGTTTGGATACAAAGCAAACACCCCTCTCTATTCAAAATTTTTGCAAAATTTGAGGGCATGGACGTGAGCAACCTTGTAACAAAATTTTTCCTCTTTTCATGACTCCAAAAATTGACTTCAGAGAATCAGTTGGTACCCTATTTTTGTCTCGAGCGAGAGGAACAGTTGAACCCCTCGACAAAAACTCGTATGCTATGTGTGGGATCTTATTAGTCTATTTTTCATGTGTACTTGTACCATCTAAAACTTGCCCCATTAGTCTTTCAAGGCTAAATTTTGATTGTATTTGGTTGGTAAAATGATCTATGGCCATTCTTGTGATATTGGAAGCCCATTTTAGCCTAAAAAGCCTACCAATACATTGAAACAATCCTTAGTCACCCATTTATGCCTTTGGACTTTTTTGGGGAAACACATTGCAAGTCGTGACCCTTTTATTATCTCTCTCTTAAACCCTATTCTCCTTGAACTTAAGAATGCAATTTAAGGCTAAAAGCCTAAGTTGGGAGTGGTAAAAGTTGAAATAGGTGTTGTTGGGCCACGAAGTCATAAGAAAATGCCAACTTATTCAAGCAAAGAAAGGTAAATGATTAGAAGAAAGAAAAGATGTATCCAAGGAAAGAAATGCATGAATTTTGTGAACAAAAAAAGAATAAAAAAAAGTAAAAATAAAGTGGGTAAAGCAAAAACTCTAAGTAGGCAATGATGAAAGAAAAGGAGTGGCCCAGTAGCAAAAGTGAAATGAGTGTGATGTAGAAGTTCAAGGAGGGTCTAGCCTTGTTATCCTAAATTGATGTTCTACCCTACCCTAAACCTATATTACAACCTCAAAAAGTCATTGGTGATTCCCAACCAAATGTGGTCATTGTAGGCAATTTAAAATAGGGACAATCCTATGATATGGTACTCGTTAACATTGAGAATTTCTTGAGAGAGAGTGTTTGCAGTAAAATTCCTTACTGCATGGTTGATATCTAGGTGTCTGAATTTTTCTTTCTCGTGAGGAGGCATGTGATCAAGATGAGGTAGGTGATTTTTTCACCTTTCAAACAATAAGACAAATGGAAGTATAATGAAGTTAAGGTCAATAAGTGAGTCATTTCTAGAGCATTAGTTGCTGTCACATGGTTGTTCCTTAAGGTCTATTGAGTCCTTCAATATTTCATTTTATGTTGACGGGGGTAGTCAAAATCACTTTGCCCATGCATGAAGAGCTTTTTGTGGTAGTAATCAATTTAAAGTCATCATGATCATTGAGTAATAGAATGTGGCCATACATGTGAAATTGTCTCATGACTAGGGGTGATGCTACTTGAGGACAAATAAAGTTTAAAGTTGGGGGTATTGATAAGTGGTGATTTTACCACTCATCTGCACTTAACTTTCCTGTACACTACCAAGTTTTGTATAAGTAAATGAGACATAATCATATTTTAATACACTAATACCCATATTTTGAAGGCATAGAGTTACTGAGATGAAAAAATATAGATTAAAACTAAAAGAGATCAAGTGGAAGCAAAGAAGTGCAGCTGATGACCTGGAGCAGTCATCCGCCCCAGTTTCCACGATCATAGGCCAAAGGCCGTAGTTACAATCAGTTAAGATGGTCAATAAAATGCCATCGCAAAACCATACCATGGTAGCTGACAACCTCGTGCGATCGTGGCTAAGCGGTAATGATGCCTAGGGAAGTTTTGTAATTTCAATTCGCCGAATCCCAAACCCTATCTAGGCAAAAAAAAACCTTTCTTCTTTGGGTATTGCTTACCTCATAGACACTTTTAAATTTGTAACAAGAACCCTAATTGGGAAAGATTATAACTAATTTTGGAGACTTAAATTCTTGGTGTTTTATGAAGGATGGATGCTTTGGATAATCTTTATGGTATATCTTTCTTTTCTTTCTTCATGAGTAGCTACGTAAATTAGTCTTAGGATTATGTTGAACTAAATGTGTAATTGTGTCGGGGTGTTATTGCGTTTGCATGATTTTTAGTTGTTAAGCATGGGTTCCACCATTGTTGGAGTTTACTAGTTGGAATTTATGGGTGAAAACCCCAAATCTCCAAATGGGCTTGAAGGGTGAAAACCCCGAACTCTAGAAAACCTTTATCATCCATTAAAAAGGGTTGAAAGTGAACATTAGTAAACCCATGCCATCCTTAAAAGAGGGTTATAGGGGGACAAGGCAATAGTGGACAATTAAGCATGTGATTTACTACCTTTTACAATCTTAGACATACGTATAAATGGAATGTAAGTCATGTCATAGGCATTTTCCTATAAATAGGGATGTCTAATTGAGGTTTTGGGCGAGTATAAATGACACTTGTTAGGAGCTCGAAAGAGCCAATGGGTGACATATTTATGATATTGTTGAAAGACTAACCACAAAAACCTTCAACCTAGCCTATCTCTTAATTGACATCTAAGATTCATGTCAAACCATCATTAACTCACATGTTCTTTACTTTTAGGTAGGCATAATACCAAGCTCACCTCTAACTTTATTTTAAATTAAATGTGCTATTCTAGTGCATTGTTTGACCAAAGATTGTTATAAATAAATTCAAAACCAAACCCCCCATTTTACTTTAAATAGTGTTTTTGTTTGCATTCTGGGTGTCCTTTTAGTAATTAGAGAACTCTTAGGACTTGAAATTTGCATTTCACTCTTTGTGGATACAACCCCAATGCTATTTGGGATATTGACAATGACTGCCTTACCCTTTGAGAATGGGAGTAAGTTAAGCGTTATCAAAACTTTAGTGGAAATCCCTAAGTCCCACAACTACAGTGCCACTGCAGGATTTAAAATGTCACCCATCATATAAAGCTTGATGCTATAGTACTTTTTGGACATTTGTTAAGTGATTCCATATTAGTCGGTATTTTTACGCTTGGCAAGGAATGTAGCATCGCACCCTTCTAGCCAAGGTTATAGGTTAGGGTCCATTTAGCTTAGATGGAGTATGTCAGTTTGTAGCTCCCAAAGCTTAGACTCGAATATTTTATGACCTTGTAGTCAGTTTATTTTAATATTATTGATCAGTACATTCTTATTTACTTGGACATTAAATCATTTTACAACCATAATTTCATGTTACATTTAGTCTCTTATGTTTAGCATGTTTATTTCTATGTATAATTGTGTATATCTCGCATGCGCAGTATATGAAAGCACTAAATGTATACTTTCTGTTGCATTATATTATTTTTAATGTATGTTCAGACATCCAACGTCTAACTTGTAGTTGGTTTGATGTTATATCATCTTAGAAATAGAGTTTGGTGGGTCATCATCTTTCAAGGACGTGGGTCATCATCTTTCAAGGACAAAATTATGCTTACTTTCTTTATTTTAGTCATTCAGTTTTTAGATAGTTAGAGTTTAATGGGGGCTTGTTCTAGCAACTTATCTTAGTAGAGGCTTTCAGACAGACAGACAGACAGTAATTTTTATGTTTATGGTTTCAGTTAGATGAATTTCATTTTGACAACTAAGTTTTGTTTTGGATTTACTTATATGATTCGGAGTTTGCTTCCACTCAAGGATTATTAATTTTATACAACATTGTTAGTGTCATGCTTGTCCATGGGTTAGCTTGGGGTCACTTGTGACTCTAAGCACCATGTTGCAACTAGGGGGTAATCTTGGTCATGACAGAAAGCTTGCATTTTGCCTCTGTACTCTTGGAACATTCACATTAGGTCATACAGAAGGATCGGTCAACTCACTTGTTATGATAGTTGACTGTGGTTTTTTAGTAGATGTGGTGATTTTAGATGAATCATCAGATGCTCAGTATAAATTTTTTCATCATTTATACTAATACTCAAAGAATTTGGGTTAGAGTCATCAAATACCATGTGCATAGATTCTTCGACACTAAGGGTTATTTTATTCAAATCTCTAAATGTATGACTAGTAAAGTAGTATCTAAGAAAAATAACTTCATCAATTCAAGGATTAAATTTGTCAATATTTTTCTTACCATTTTTGTGAATAAAACATTTGCAACCAAAAGGGTGAAAGTAACCGATGTTTGGCTTCTTTCCTCTCCTTAGTTCATGGGGTGTCTTTTTTAAAATTGGTTTAATCAAACATCTATTTATATTAGGAAAGCAGTTCTTACTAACTCAACCAAAAATAATCTAGGAGACTCTATTCTAGAAGCACGGTTCTGGTCTATTTTGTTGAGGAGAGTATGTTACGAGAAATTTTAAATGAAACCATTTTGAGCATAGAAATCTTCAAAGGCATTAGTTTTGAATTCTCTTCCGTGATCACTATTGATAGTAGAAATAAAGTAGCCTAGTTCTCTTTAAACATTTCTACAAAAAGAATTAAAGTTAGTAAAAACTTCATGTTTATACGTGAGGAACACTAACCAAGTGAACTGAGAGTAATTAATAACATTTTCACAAGCATATCTTTTACTGCCCATGCTAGCTATATTAGTAGGGGCAAGCATGACCAAGATTTACACAAGCATATTCTCAGATATACTTGACATTAATGTCGACAAGCATCACAAATGTGATCTTTTTCAAACTTTCGTTTAGGCATACTTTAAATTAATTCAATTTTAAACAGTTTCTCTAGAGTGTGTATGTTAGTATGAACAAGATTTCTACTCCACAACCATGAATAACATGATAAATCTATAAGATAGTTTTAAGTAGGTAAATCAACATTATTCAATACATAAAGATTTTCAACATGGTTGCCAATAAGAGTGATATTCTTGGTTGTATTATTGATTGTGCATCTGATAGCATTTCAGAGAACATCAAATTCGATATCATATAGTTAACTAATACTCATCTAATTATATGTGATTCCATTGACTAAGTGTAGCTTAATTAGAGTGCATAAGGGATTTATAGTGATTGATCCAACTCTTACTAATGCATTATCACCAAATCTTACAAATCCTTCATCAATCTTTTTCATGTTTTAAAATTTTCATTTTTTCTTATCATATGTCTCGAACACCAAATGTTTATTACCCATATTCCCTTTTAAAGTCATTTTGGTTTGTTCCCTCTAAATAGGCAAATTAGTGTAATTTATATACCAAGTATTCTTGGGTATTTAAAGGTTAGAGTTTGTGCCATTTGGTTTCCAAACTAATTTTTTTAATAGTTTCCTCTACAGTTATAGGACTTGTGACTAATTTTTCCATAGGAGAAACATGTAGGCTTATGATAAGAAAAGGAAATTTTAGTACAGTGAACGGAACTAAGACTTCCCTGGGATGATCTATTAGATCTGACTGAGTTAGCCCTTGGTGATTTGTACTATTAATTTTCAATTTAAGTTCACCAAGTTCTTCTTTAAGTAAGTCAACTTCAAATCGGCTTACTTCTAATAAACTCTCACTCCTTCTTTTCTTAATCAAGAATATGATATTCATTTATTACCTGTTAAAACTCATCAGTTAACATACCGAGAGAATATTGGAGGTCCATATAGTTTTGATAATAAGTAAATCATACCTCACTTGTTTCTCCCATTTTAAAAAAATAGATGTTGTCTATTTTTGGTGCATTATTGCCAGATCCTTCTTTATCATTTTATGCTCCAAAGTTCTTTGAATTAATATTTTTCCAAAAGTTTGTTTTTTAGCTTCTAGATAATTTTATATTATATGATGGGGCTTTCCATAGTGATAGCATCATTCATATTTTCTTTGAAGTCAATTGACCTTGAGATCTATTAAAATCATTGTATTCTTCTCAATCTCTCTCTAATGCTTGGCTTATGGGAGGTATGCTTTCATTATTCTCATTGACAATTTCTTCACCTTTAGCTATAATAGTACCAAATGTTATGGACTTCTTTATTTCCTTCTTGATATTAACTGTTTATATGATTTTTTCATAGGCCATGAAATTTACTCTGAGTTAATAATATTTAACATTTATTAGATCTCTATATTCGAGGATAACAACCTTTATTTCCAAAGATTTAGGTAGGCTTCTGATTAATTTCTTGACCTTCAATCTATTAAAATATAACATACCCAGTGATTTCAATTTAGTTACTATCTTATTGAATCTAGAAAACATGGATTCCATATTTTCATCATCTGTCATTTTGAACATTTCAAATTCATTCATCAGGGCACTAGTTCTTAGTTCCTTTACTCTAGATGTTCTTTTATTGGTGACTTTCAGCTTGTCCCATGTTTTCTGAAACACCTCAGATTTTGGCCCTTGAAAATTTCTTGAGCTTTGAGCTTACTGACCTAGTTACGATTGGACCCAACGAGTCATAGGGTATCCAGGGGAGTCATTAGGAAGAGTCATAATCAAATCTGTAAGTTTATGGCTTGAATGTTCTCTAAGTACGAGTGGATGACTAAGAGCCATAAGGGTACATTATGAGTCGTTAGGTGTAATCATAAGGTGTCGAGTATAAGTCCCAATTTGGGTTCTCTGTTGACAACAACTAGACACTACGAGTCGTAAGGTCCTATTAAAAGTCTTGTGGTTGAGTCATAAGGATAATAGTGTAGGGTTCCCTGGTGGTACTTCCTTGGTTACAACTCGTGGGGACGGGTCTTAAAGAGTGGTTATGAGTCGATGGTTTACTCGTAGTCAAAGGCGACCATTTTTTTAGCTTTTAATTTAAGGGCATTCTAGATATTTCTCCTCTTACCCAACTTGAAACCCATGTCTTATAATTTTTTTAGGGTATCATTAGCCCTCATAAACACATCAAAATAACTTATTAATACTCTCAAAATCCTCAAGTTCAAGAACACTTAGGGTTTCATCACGTTGGTCATCTAAGGGCTCAAGGGTCGATTTCTGTCCAAATTTCTTAGTGTTTAAGGCATGTTACTCTTCACTCATTGTTAATTTTTTAATAGGATATGTTTTAAAGTATTATCCATGTGACTTTTATATTGGTTATGAAACAAAGGTTGGGGTTTAGAATAATGAATTGAACAATGCTTCTCACAGTTTATATATGATTTTCATGTTTTAATTATGGTTTTGGACTTGTGGGTGCATGAGTATAGTGAATGAACTAGGGAATTGTGATTTTCCCAAACTTGTTTCTTTTGAAATGGTTATGTCCCCAACCCCATAATGTGAAATCAGTTTTAATGATGATAACTATGGGAATTTGTAAAATTGAACTAGTCTTGAACTACTACATGATATAAAGAGGTATTCGAATTACAATGGTGTGATTAAATGAAAAAAGGGATTAATTGTTTCCCACCTTGTATTAATGAACAAAAGGAGTTATTTTCTCCAAGTTAATGGGAATTTTTTTGGCATGTTGTTGTTGCCTTGCATGTGTAGTTGGTATGACGATACCAATAATGTATGCCAAAATATGGAATGTAGTTAAATAAATTAGAGTGTGTGATACTTATTTTAATTGGGCTCTAATAAATGTTGTGTAGTTGATCGTGCAAGTGGAGGTCCGAGTGACTAATACTGGAAACCGCATCTGCCGATGCGGGGGTCAAGGTTACCAGAGAGGTTTGAGTTCCCCTTATTATTATTTCATGATTAGGGAGGTTGGAGTCCCCCATAAATTATTACATGATCAGGTGATCAAGTCACCTTATTATATGTTAGTAGGTTCTAGTGCCCCGTGTGCATTTATATGATATTATTCTCTGGTTAATATAGCTACACACACTGAAGGCTGACCAAGGGGTGAGAGTTGGGGACCATATAGCCCGTGGGTACTATTATATGACGGTTGAGATACATAATAAAAGTTAAGGTTTTAAAGCGCATGCTAAACCTTGTTCCCTATCCCAGCATAATATATATATGTGTGTGTGTGTGTATAATTGTATATGGTTATTGTACATCGGTTGACTTGGTTTGAAATAACGGTATTGTTTTATCTTTATGCCTGAGTTACATGCTAGCATTCACCCCACTAACCATCTTTGGATGTTGTATCCCCATGTGATGCAGGAAGTGGCCTTACTTCTAGATCTTCGACTTAGTGATTAGGATTTGGGATTAGCTCTTGAGTTAACATTGAAGTGGTGAGCTTCCATACATCAGAAGTCTACATTTTATGTTTTGTTCCACTTATGTCATAGACTTAATTTTGTCTATTTTTGGGGGCATGTTCTGATATTTTATTGATTTTTCATTTTTTAATCATTGTTAAAAAGTCTTTGTTTGGACTATTGTTATTTTTGGGCGGTGTCGGTTAGTCTTTTGGCCGATTATCGGTGGTCGGTTATGGATATGTATTTAAAACTTTCTTAGGTAATTGTAAGTTATCTTATTATATGATCAAAATTCATCTGACCTTGGGGTGTGGTGTGCTTGGTTGGTTAGGTTTAGGGGGTGATCTCCAATCCATGTGGGACTTCAGATACTCGTCACGGCCAGGCCCTAGTTCAGGTAGGTGGTATCAGAGCATAGGTTTGGTTTCATTGGGTATCCAACAAAGCCATGTTAGGTAGATTCTCATTTATGGGTGTGTGGCACACTACACTTTTAAGGGAGAGTCTATGAGACATTTAGGAATGTTTCCCTTTATTATTGTTCTGTTTCAAGCTATATACTCTAAGGTTTTGAATCTTCCCTAATTCCCATTTGTTTGCTTTTCAAATCATGCCTCTAAGATAATTCCTCTATCCTACTTAAGGACAATGTTGATGAGACACATTCTAATTACGGGGTACAGATCCGATCTAGGGATCCAATTCCTGATTGCCCTTCTAGAGTTCCACTGGTCCCCTCTCATCCTCCTCGAGCTTCGTAGGATGATGTGTTGAAAGAATATTTTTGTTAGTCTATTAATTATTTGCTTAGTTGGTAGCTTCTGAATCTGAGCATGTAGCTTCTGTCCCTCCATCTTCTGAGGTCACAAAGGTTGGCCAGTTTATGAGGTTGAGTCCTCTCGTGTTCACTGGTTCTAAAGTTAAGGAGGATCCTTAAGGTTTTATAGATGAGCTGGAGAAGATCATCAAGGTTATGCATGCTTCTAATGTGGAGGGTGTAGAATTTGCTGCATATTAATTAAAAGATATAGCATACCAATGGTATGAGGAATGGGAACAGTCTAAGGGACACGATGATGAATCCACATTGTGGGATGACTTCTCTAGTGATTTTCTAGACTGCTTCTTTCCTTAAGAGTTGATGAGGAAAAAGTGGAAGAGTTTGTTAATCTAAAGTAATGTAGGATGACGGTAAAGAAGTATGCCTTGAAATTTCATTAGATATCTGGATATGCTACCGAGTTAGTGTCTACCATGAAAGCTAGAATAAGGAAAGATTCTTTTGGGTTGCCTCATTATTTGATCCAAGATAGTAAGGTTGCCTTGTTAACGAATGATGTGGACTTCTCCAGATTGGTTGTGTATATGCAGAAGGTTTAAGAAGAGAACAAGAAGTATACGGAGATAGGGGAGAGGCAAATAAAAAACTTTAGATTTTTTATCAACGTGGAGATCAGAAATAGAGTGGTAGGGATGGTGAAAAGTGGTCTAAAAAGATGAGAGCCTACTCCACGACTGGTGCTCCTTATCTAATGTCCTGGGGTAATTATCGTTCTCGATATGATAGTGGCTTTAGGGCATAAGATACCTAATCTTAGGCTTGTGGGGCTCAGTACACTCTATCATATCCTCTTTGTAGATTCAGCAGACAAGCGTATCGTGGGTTTTGTAAAGAGAAAAGGAATAGGTGTTTTAAATGTAGGCAGATTGGTCATCTATAAAGAGATTTTCCTTCTAAGGTTTCTTATAGGGAGAATAAGATTCTTGTTGCCACTTCGTCAGCTCCTTCACCAAAGGGTGCTTCTTCTATTTCTGATACCGGTATTGGCCATAATTTCTTGTATGCCCTTTCTACCCGCCTAGACTCTAAGGCATCTCCCGATATCGTCACTGGCATGTTATGACTTTTTTCTTGTGATGTGCATTCCTTGCTTGATTTGGGGTCTACTTTTTCTTATGTTACCTCATTTGTGGCTGTATATTTTGGTTTTGATCCTGAGTGTATCCTTGATCCTTTTTCTATTTCTACCTCAATAGGTGACTCTGTGATTGCTATAAGTGTTTATAAGGTTTGTGTGGTATCTATTGGTGGTAGAGAAACTCTAGTGAATCTGATAGATTTAGACATGGTTGATTTGAATTAAATATTGGGGATGGATTGGTTACACTTATGCTATGCATCCTTAGATTATCAAACCCATACGGTCATGTGTAAATTCCCTAAGGAGTTGGTTATTGAGTGGGAAGGGGGTTCTCTAGTGTCTAAGGAAAGATTTATATCAAATCTTAGAGCTCGAAGATTGATTTCTAAGGGATTTATTTACCATTTGGTCTGGGATAAAGATTCTAACTCGGGGGTTTGTTCCTTACAATCTATTCTCATGGTTAATGAATTCCTTGAGGTATTTCCTAACGATATTCATAGTTCCCTCCTTATAGGGATTTTGATTTTGGGATTGACCTTGTTCCAAACACTTATCCTATTTCCATCCCTCCTTATAGAATGGCTCCGGCTGAGTTGAAGGAGCTTAATGAGTAATTGAAAAACCTCTTTTACAAGGGTTTTATCCATCCTAGTGTGTTTCTGTGGGGTGCTCCTATTTTGTTCATGCGTAAGAAGGATGTTTCCCTTCAGATGTGCATAGATTACCATCAATTGAATAAGGTTACTGTAAAGAACAAGTATCCTCTTCTTTACATTAATGATTTGTTCGACAAACTTTAGGGTGCTAGATGTTTCTTTAAGATTGATCTTCGGTCGGGTTACCACCAACTAAAGATTAGGGAGGTGGATATCCCTAAGACTACCTTCAAAACTCGATATTGTCATTATGAGTTCTTAGTCATGTCTTTTGGTTTGACTAATGCCCCGGCGGTATTCATGGACTTGATGAATAGGGTTTTCCATTTAGTTTTGGATTTTTTCCTCATCGTCTTATTAATGATATTTTGGTTTATTCCCAAAGCAGAGAGGATCACGCTGACTACCTCCTTATCATATTACAAACCTTGAAAATCAGCATTTATATGTTGAGTTTTTGAAGTGCAAGTTTTGGTTGAAGGTTGTTACTTTTTGGGTCATGTCATTTCTAGCAAATGGATCATGGTGGATCCGCAAAAAGTTACAGTTGATAAGAAGTGGCCTATGCCCATGAATTCAATCGATATTTGGAGCTTCTTGGATTTATCCGGCTACTATAGGATATTTATGGAGAGTTTCTCAGTTATAGCCTCCTTGCTAACTAAGTTGACCCAAAAAGGGTGAAGATCTTGTAGTCTAATACTTGTGACGGTATTTTTGAGAAGCTGAAAGATAAGTTGCCTTCAGCTCCAATTTTGACTCTGCTTGAAGGCAAAAATGGATTTATGGTTTACTGTGATGCATCCCATGTGGGACTTGGTTGTGTGTTGAAAAAGCATGGAAGTGTGGTGGCATATGCTTCTAGGCAGTTGAAATTTCATGAGAAGAATTATCTGACTCATTACTTGGAGTTGTTGGCTTTGGTGTTCGCATTGAAGATTTGGCGTCACTATTTGTATGGAGTCCATGTGGATATATTTTCTGATTAAAAGAGACTACAATATGTGTTCACCTAAAATAAGCTAAATCTTAGTCAAAGGAGATAGCTTGAGTTGCAAAAAGACTATGATAGTAGCCTCTACTATAACCTAGGTAAAGCTAATATGGTTGTTGATGCTTCTTAACGGGTTATCCATGAGGAGTATAGCTTATGTGGATACGAATAAGTGGGATTTGGTTAAAGATATTCATTGTTTGGCTAACCTGGGTGTTCGTCTCTTGGACTCTGAGGATAGTGGTGTGTTTGTGCTAGAGGTGGCAAAGTCATCCCCTGTTGCTTAAATAAAGGAAAAGCAAGTACTGGATCTTGTCTTAATGAAGATTAAGGGGGATATGGGAAAAAAAAGGTTGTTGCTTTTGAGATCGGTGGCGATGGCATCTTGAGCAAGTATCTATATCAACATCAGCTGTAATCAGTCATAGGTTAACACTAGTATTATGTTCCCCCTGACTTCCTATCTTTATAGGATTATCGTGCTTTGTTGAACCAACCCGATACTTTGCATGTAGAATCGATAAGTTATGTACCTTCTGTAGTCTTTTGGACGAGCATAAGGATTTCACCTTTTACCTTTTGAGTCTCAGGATGTTGCCTTACTAACCCTTATCCTTATCCCAGTTAACTATTACCTTTTGAGTCTCTAGTTATTAGATGAAAGCTAACCATCTTACTTAGATATTACCTAGTAGAGTGGATCGATAGTTAAACTCCAAATTACTATTATCTTTATCTTTTTCTAGTCACTACTTCTATTTTGGAGTAAGCAGCAATATCTAGGCAGGATCCTAACGTGTACACCCGTTAAGAAAACTATTATGATGAAGATAAAGCAATGCATGCATGGGTATCGATTCAAAACAACAACAACACTTCTTCTACTTCTTCAATCCGCCAGGGTTTCCACAACCCTTGCTATGGGTTTTAGTCGCTCTTGCTTGTAAAGCAATCAATAACATGCATAATCGAAAGCATTGATGAAATCACAATAATAAGAAGTAATAAAAACCACAACCGTAACTAAATTAATCAACTAAAGTCAATATAAGAGAATCCAAGATCAAAATCAAATCTTGGAATCAAAATATGCTTGTGTGTATCAAAAGTGCATAACTCCTACTAAAAACACATAAAGGGTAATTATAGTACATGAGGAAATCCTAAAACTAAATACCAAATAAAATAGAAGAAAATAGGGTCGGTGGCCATATGTGGTCTGTACTTGCGCCAAGACCTTGGGAGCATGTAGTACTTATGGTCAGCAGGGTAGCATAGGTACCGGATGGAAAAAATCCTACAAGTCACCTCTCAAGATTTTTGACTTCTGGCACTATGCCTATTTCCGGCCTGTAGGTCCTACTTACAATCCACATATTGACTTGGTAAGTGTCGTGAGTTATCTTTTCAGCTCTTCTTCAATTCTCAAACATGCTTTGATCACGAATAAGCTGAAAAGTGTCCCGAACATCCAACATTGCTCCAAAAAGTATCCAAAACACCTTTTTTCATCTTTTACACGAACTTAGCATCCAAAACATGGTTTCCTACAAAACATACCCAAAACTTGTCATATCTAAAAAAAATAACCTCAGAAACATGCATATTTTTCTCATTTTAAGCATCAAAAGTTCTATATTTCTATAGCACATCAACACGCTTGATCATGCTTACCTATACCATTATATTTGGTAGAGAACGCTCATTGTTAATAAAGCTCAACTTATGTTGAGGTCAACTCCTCGAGGAGTGGAATTACCCTTCTAATCTTATGGGTGTTAATAGTTACTAAGAAGATACCCATAATATAATTAAAGTAAAATACATGAATTAAAATGGGGGGTTGGTTTGGAATGTGGTTTTATAAAAGTCTATTCAAGTTAAAAAAACTAAGAGATAATAGTTGTGATTCAAAATTCAATAAGAGAAGGATCATGGGATTATGTCTACCTAAGGGAAAGTTATGTATGGTTGCATGACGATTGGGTGCAAATTGTAGTCATAGATGCATGGTAGGCTAGGTTGAAGGTTCTTAGGCTAATTTGTCAACAAAACCTCAAAACAATCACCCATGGACTCTTTCAGGTACCTCACGGTATAACAGTCAAACCCACCTAATACCTCAATTGGGCATCCTTATTTAATGTTGTTGAGTCTTTTAGTGATCTTAAATGTAAGGACGCCTTAAATAAAGTTATTTTAGGAGCTACCTTTCTTTACTATCATTTTTCATATAATGATTATCATGCTTGTGGGGAAAATAAGTCATATGTTGGTAGAACATGTGGGGCAAATAGTTCTTTCGTTGATCAAGATGCATGAAAACTCGTTTCTTTTGACCAAGGTGACACTTTGAAAATGTGTAATTTAGACATGGTACTATATTAGAGATGGTCTATATTTAAAATGGCGGATCAATTGAGTTTCATGTCTAATAAAATTACTATGACATTGCTTGCATGTTATTTTGAAATCATTGCTTCTTTTATGATATCCTTATTTTCAATTATTAGAATAGAAGTATTTACTGCTCTATTTGAAGGATTTATCTTGATGAAAATAGTTTATGCTTGATTATATATTAAGTTTGTGCATCCTTGACATGTTAGTAGGATTGTTAACACTAGACTAATGCCTCGAGATCCTTGTTGTTGCTAGTTTTCCCTTTAATTTTTCTAATTTGAATTTGAGAACGAATCCTTTTCAAGAAAGAGAGAATGATGTCAGTAGAGCTTCCCCAAAACTTCGCACACAAAATCGAGTTATGGAGCTTGTAGAATTTTCAGTGGCTCACTACTCTAGAGTCTTGGATGGTGTTTGGATAAAGATTTGATGGTGGATAATCTGCAAAATTAGATGACACACAAGATGGTCATTTTAGTGAAGTGAAACACCCTAGGTTTTGGTGCTTGAAAATTTCCTGAGCGTTGAGCTCACTATCCTTAAAATGACTTACCATAGGAGTCATATGATTTGGGTAACGGTTAGGTAGCCCAACTCATAGGGTGTCCAGTATTTGGTGTTAGGTTTCTATTATGGTTACAACATGGTGGGTACGGGTCGTATGGTTTGGTGATGGGTCATTGGGTTGGTCCTTCACTTAATCTGAAACTTAGTGACTTGACTTGGCTCTAAGTATGAGTGGCTCACTAAGAGCCGTGAGGATAGGGTACGAGTGGTATAGTCTAGTCATATATCGTCCAATGTCAACCTCTTTGTAGTCTGTCCTAGGTACGGCTAAACCATATGAGTTGTATGGTCTGGTCATGAGTTGGGCAAGTGAGTCATATATTACAAATAATATGGTGTTGAACTTTCTGTTCTGGGTATGACTTGATGGTACCAGTCGTATGATATGGTGACGAGTTGGGAGGTCAACTCGTACCCATCTGCGAGATTATTACAGTTTAAGTTGAGAGCATTCTATATATTTTCCCTTTGAACTCATTTTAAGCCCATAACATAATACACCTTTTGGTACTTCATTACCCTATTATTCTAAATAAAACACTCTCTAAACTCTCTCAAATCCCTCTCAAGCTGTTAGGTTAAGAAAAAGCTAGTGTTTCTTCAAGAGATCAATTGAGGCTTTCAAGGTTGGTGTCTGTCCGTCTTCCTTGGTATCTAAGGCATTTTACTCCTACCTCATTGTTATTTCAACTAAAATCATGTTTTAATGAATGGTTTTTCATGGTATTAGTGTGGTGATATTTTTTATTTTGAAATATGTGTCGGGGTTTTTGGTTGTACATGGTTGTATAATGTTTTCTTATGGTTTATTATGTTGTAATTATGGTTTGAACATGTGGTTACATGGGAATGGTCAATTTATACTTGGTTTTGGTTTTGAAAACTATATGCCCTCAACATGTTTGTTAAAATGCCAATGAGAATGATTTGTCACATAGTTTGATTATTCTTGAAACCTTTACATTGCATAATAAGGTAATGGAACCTAAATGGTTTGATTTTGTTTTAAAGTATTTTGGAAAGTCCTTGATGGCCATGGCTTTGGTTAATTGGAAAGTTTGGAGTCAAATTTGGTTTAATGGTTTTGGTGTGGCATAAATTGATAGACTTGCAAGCTCTAATTTTGGTATGATGATACCAACGGTTAATGCCTAATAAGACTCCTTGGGAAATGTTAGGAATATGAAATTGGTTTTAATATGGGCTTAAAGAGGGGTGTTAGCAAAGGCATGGAAGTTGGAGGTCCCGGGAGGACCAAAACTGGAAACTCATGTTTTTCGATGTGAGGCTTGGTCTTTGTGACCATGTGCATGATATCACACTTTATATTTTGAGGATGTACTAGTCATCTCGGCTCTTTTCTCTGGTTGATCGACTTTATGGACTGGGACCCTTTTAGTAGGGGGAGCTGAACCCGTATAGCCCGTGGGTGGTTTTAGGACAGCAAAGCTACATAGCCCAGGTTAAGGTTTTAAATCCATGCTAAACTCGGGTTTATTTTCTGGCATAGTATATATGTAAGTCTGTATGTGATTGCATATGGTTGTTTACATTGGTTTTGAATAATGGAATAATTTTATTATTATTCCTGAGTACACGTTAGCATTCATTTCGCTAACCATCTTTGGGTGCGGTATCCCCATGCGATGTAGGAACCGGCCATGCTCTCCTCCTGCTCAGTGCCTTAGATTCGGGGACAACTTAGAGTCAGACTAAAGTGGTGAGCTTCCATACTTTGGAAGACTCCATTTTATGATATGGACATCTTTACATTATTTTTTGTTTCTTAGACTTTGGTGTTGGCTATGGTCCGGGGCATGTCCCGACCGGATGTTCTTTGTTTTCGATTAGAAACTTTGTGGGATTACTATGGGAATGGGCGGTGTCGGTATTAGTGTCAGCCTTGGTATTGGTATTGGCATTTGGGTTTACACCATTTGGATATTTGGTTGGTTATATTTATGGACTTAATTAAATGTCTTTCAATTACTGTTGTATTTCCTTGTTATATGTTTGGAATTCATCCGACATAGGGTAGTAGGCGGTTATGGTTGGGTATTAGTGGGCAGTCTCTAATCTCGATTGAACTTGAGATGCCCGACATGACTTGGCCTTTGTTCGAGTCATGTCATATTGGTATCAGAGGCTTAGGTTCATGGTCAATTGAGAGTCCACAAAGTCGTGTCGAGTAGATTCTCTTTTATGGGTGTGTAGTGCACCACACTCATAAGGGAGAGGCTACGAGGCATTTAGGAATGTTTCTCTTTCTTGTGTTTTATTTTTTAGTTGTAGAGTCTAAGGTCATGAATTCTGTTCTAATTCCTGTTAGTTTGCTTTTCAGATCATGCCTCCTCGATGATATAAATCTCATGGGAACTTCTCTTTCCCACCCAAGGATAATGTTGATGGGACCCGTTCTACTTATAGGGTCCATACCAGGTCTAGAGGTCATATTCCTAATTGTCCTGGAGTTCTATCGATTACCTTTAGTCCTTCCCAATCTCCTCAGGTTGAAGTGACAAATGCTAAGTTTCGTCAGTTTATTCATATGTTGAAACAGTTGGTAGCTTCTTAGTCTGAGCATAGTATTTCTGCTACTCCATCTTCTGATGCCATAAATATTAGCCAGTTTATGAGGTTGAATCCTCCAACCTTTATGGGTGTTAGGGTTGAGAAGGATCCTCAAGGTGTTCTGGATGAGATGGAAAAGATTTTTATGCATGCCATTAATATGGAAGGCATAGAGTTTTCCATCTATCAGCTGAAAGAAGTGGCATACCAATCGTACGAGCAATGGGATCGAGCAAGGGGTGACGATGTTGAGTCATCTCTTTGGGAGGATTTTTCTAATGCTTTTTTGGACATCTTCTTTCCTCAAGAGTTGATGGAAGCAAAGGAGGAAGAGTTTATGAATCTGAAGTAAGGTAAGATGTTGGTCAAAGAGTATGCATTGAAGTTTCACCAGTTATCTAGGTATGCACCGGAGTTAGTTTCTAGCATAGGGCTAGAATGAGAAAGTTCAATTTTGGGTTGTCTAAAGACTTGATTTTGGTATCTTTGTTGAACAAGGACATATATATCTCCAGGTTTATTATGTACATGCAGCATGTGAAGGAAGATAAGAAGGATCAAGTTGAGATATGATGTTGGGTGTGTATGCATTCTAGTGTCACTATTCTTGCCTTTTTAGCCTTATTTTGAGGATGATTCATGTGCTATATGTGTTGATAATGATATAAATGTGCATATAAGTGTCCATGTATGTGTTTACAATGTTTAATGGTTCTTTCACATATGTTTTGATTCAATGTGGGCATTTAGAGTTCAACCGAGAAAACTAGTGTTACTAACTTGAGCTAGGTGTTTGTCTAGTCTATCGTGTTGGGTGCTAATGTGTTTTAATGAGTTACTAAGGTTGTTATTGTGCATTTATATTTTAAACAAATTGTTGATAATGTTCAAGGGTCAATTGTATCAAGACAAGAGTCGAAACAATGAGTTAAAGATCAAAGTGAAATTAGCCTATGTTTAGCTCGTGTTTCTAGTTCATCATTGAGGATGTTGTGTTGTTTTGAACTCTAAATTGTTGTGTTTAATTCTATAGAATTCTTGTTGAATGAATTATGATGATATATGAAGGATATACAAGCTTCAAATCAAGTGAAAACTACTCAAAAAGACTTGGAATTGATCAACAGAAGCACAATACACAAATTGACACAATTTGGACCCCTGAAATGTATTGAATACGTGTAGGCTGTGTGATTGGCCAATTTACGCATGATGCACACCACTGGATTCATAAGGGGAATAAAATGGTAAAACACCGAGTCACGGTGTCGAGTCAATTGGCATTTGTCCAAAAATTGTAGCTCATAGCGATTACACTATTGCGCAGGAAGCACCAAAATTGGGAAAATTATGCCCAGTTGTGGCATTTGGCGCTATACCGCGATGTGGTTCCCACCAAATCAGTAAAATATTTCTTTTTTGAACAATAACAATGTGGAAACCTAATACAAGTCGGTTTATGACTTGTCGACTATAAATATAATGTCCAAAAACACATTTTAATCATCTTGGAACACCCTAGATCGGCTTGGAAAACATTGGAGCTACCACGTCTTCTTTTTAGATTTTATCATTATTTAATTTAGTTTCTTTATGGTTTTTATCATCAATCCAAGGAATTGGATGATGAATATTTCCATTAAATGCTAAACTCCCTTTCGGGGGTTAAGGCCAAGATCATGAATACTTCTGTTTTGAATTATGCTTGTTTGAGTTACATATTATTATGGTTGCTTGTTTATTCTTTTTTAACTATTTTAAGGATTTTCTACCCTTAGAATATATTCATTGTCAACCTTGTTATCTCGGAAGAGGGAATAGGAAGATAGAACATGGGGGAAAGCAAAGTAACGTTCGTAGTTTTTATAAAATAACGATCTCGAATTAGCATCTAGAACAAGGATGTACTTAGAAGCCTTACATAATTTACATGTATGATGATAGCTTTAAATCACTTAGTTGGATTATTACATCCCCATCAACGATGTAGTTGTAATGTTCAAGTTAGGTAAACGGTTAGAGGTAGAGACACCATGATCATGTGATTAACCCTACGAATCAACAACCAAGATAAGCAATCTAACGAATGAAGTTCAATGGCGTAGTATAATTGTTCTAAGTGATTTAACCCTAGATCTCTATCCTTTGATTGTCCAAAGTCACTACTTTTCTGCATTAGTTTAGTTTACTTTTTAGTTTTCAATTCTAAAACTTTATTATTTACTTTTTCTCAATTGTTAAATTAGAATTGGATAGTTGGCAAAACCAAGTCCCTGTGGGATCGATATTTGGCTTTATTGCTGGCCACTTTACAACTTGATAAGACCACGTACACTTGTGTGTACGCTTGGGAACTGTCAAGTTTTTAGAGTCGTTGCCGAGGACTTGTAAATAGGAAACTATCTTATTTTTAGGTTTTCTATATTGAGTTGTAAATAGGTTTTGCTTAGTTTTTATTTTATTTTGTGTTTTTTATCTTTTTATCACACTTCTTGACATGGCTTCCTGGGATAGATAGTTTGTGAGTGATGAAGATTCTATATGGTGTATGGTTTGTGGCAATAGTGGTCATTCTGAAGATATGTATGTTGTCAACCCCGATATAGTAATGTCTGTGGACTATAATCAATGGCAATTCTATGTGAAAGCCTACATTCAGCAACAACAGTTTAAACAATCGCAGGTTCAGAATAACCAGGCCACAAATCAAATGAGCAATTTGGAAGAGATGCTAAAATAAATTTTAGCTGATCAAGCACAGTTGTCAGCAGATATAAAGAGTTATGAGGACAATTTAGAGTGTCAGCAAATTTCCATAAGGAACTTGGTGATGCAGATAGGGCAAGTGCAATAGATACATAATACCAGACCTCAAGCTGATTTCCCAAGTGACAGTGAACAAATAATTTCAGTCACTTTGATGAATGGTACAGAGCTCAATTATGAACCTCCAAAAACAATTAAGGAGGTACATATAGAGTTGACTTCCCAACCTGTTGAAGACAAATTCGAGAAAGTCTGAGTACTTGGAAACTGAAATTGTTGAACAAGTTAAGGAGATACTACCATCACCATATGAATCACAGCTATTCAATTGTCATCTTTCTCTTGAGAGTGAAATTGAGAAGGTGAATAAGAGTGAGGGTGTCATGGATAGTGTAAATTTTGAAGTAGTATTGGTTGGGCCTCATTCAAAGAACTTTTCTACATTATGTTTAGATGATATCTTGTCTGTAGAATCATCTAAAGTAGTGGAAGAGTGTGAAGATGAGGAACAAGAATCCTATTGTCTTAATTTTACACCGAATAAACAACATAAAAACACACTTCACTTCAAGGCCAAGTGGTTTACTATGCATCATCCATTACTCGATTCCTTAATCTTGGTAACACCTCCTCATAAGTGAAGTAAAAATATGAATGCAATGTTGGGGGTGAAATTCATATCCTCAAGGTAGAGGAAAAAATTGATGTGGGTTGAGCCGCAACACTAAATCATGCGCTTTTTGGGAGGCAACCCAAGCTAAGGTATGTTTTCTTTTTGGTTTTTAGTTTTTTATTTTATTTTATTTTTCACGTAGTTTTTTGTTTTTGATTGAGTCCCAGGTTAATGGGAAGTCTGAGTACCAAAAACCTGAGCTACGGAGCATGGAAAAGACTGAGTGTGGTGTCCCGCTGATTCCATACTACTAGTTAGGCCTAGATACCTCAGGAAGTATTTCAATTGCTTGCTTTTAAGATTACTTTAGGGGCAAAGTAGATTTATAAGTTTGGGGTGGGAAAATTCCCAATTTTTTCCTCAATTTAAAAAAATTTAGGTTACGAATAAGTGAGATATTCTTGTTTGTGCTATTTTTTATTGCATGGTGCAAGTGTTTTGTTTGGTAAAAGCATGTTGAGTGAGTAAATTGCAACTTTTTAGACACCTAGGCTCATGTTTGTGATTTTTGTACTTTTTGGATTAAAATTGAATTCATGCTATAGTTTGGTTGAGAGTCTATGATAATCCTATGTGAGTTAAGCATGTGCCATGTGTGATGTGGGGTATTTTGTATATTCCGTATTGCATATGATGCTAAAACTTGCCCAGTGTGTGTGCAAAGTGAAATAAAGAATGTGAGTTTAGGAGATGATTTAGGCGTTTCTTTGATAGCCTTGTTTTATACGATTTTTTTGACCTACCTTTGTGCATTATCTTAGTTAAATCCCATTGAGCCTTTAGCTTATTTTCTTTGGTAGCCTCATATGTTTCCTATCCCCTTTTTTGATAGACCAAAATTTGATCCAAAAAACTCCTAAGTGCTTTAGTGAAAAATTGATTTAGCAAGGAGTTTAAGAAATTGAAGAACAAAAAGGTGAAATTGATGCCCCAAGGTAATAGATATTGGTGTTGATAATTGATATGTGGTTATTGGGAGTGATATAAATGGTTTTAGAAATATTTCCATGATTGTAGAAAATGAGAAAAATAGAATCTTGAAGGAATAAACAATACGCCCACCATGTGTTTATGAAAATGCTTAAAAGAGATGGGGAAAAAATAAAGGTGATGGGTGGCTAGAAAAGGTGTAATTTGGTTGTTGGAGATTAGTTTTAAATGAATAATGTAGTGCATTAAAGCGCTTAGAGAGGTTAGTCACTATTCCACAATAGTTCCTACCCGTCCCTTAGCCTATATTACAACCCGAAAAAAGACCTAATTGATCCTATACTTGATATTTTGATATTAGTGGAGAACTACACTAAGGGAAAGCTTATGGTTCATTGTGTGTAACTTGTGAATTCCTTGTGAGAGTGAGTGTAAATTGATTATTGCACCCATCATGTGATGAATTGCTTAATTGTGAATGATTATGGGTAACTCTCTTGTTATGAGGGGAACATTTTTGATGAATGTGGGTGATTTGTATGACATCCTTGTTGAATAATAAGCATGAGTTTTCCAACTAGGTGAGTCAATTCTTGAGGTTAGGACGTTTTGGAGTAGAGTTCATACGCTTTCAATTGGGTTTTTGACATGCTTAGTGAAGAAACTTGTAATTTGTACAGTCATTGCAGTGATAGATTGAGTGTCTTACATGTAGTATAAGTGTAGAGTCTCCCTCTCATGATTATTATAGTTAAGAGTTGTTTGAGGACGAACAAGGTTTTAAGTGCGGGTGGTGATGTTGGGTGTATTTATGCATTCTAGTGTCACTATTCTAGCCTTTTTAGCCTTGTTTTGAGGATGATTTGTGTGCTATATGTGTTTATAATGCCATAAATGTGCATATAAGTGTCCATTCATGTGATTACAATGTTTACTGGTGTTTTCACATAAGTTTTGATTCAATTTGGGCATTTAGATTTCAACCAAGAAAACTAGTATTACTAGCTTGAGCTAGGTGTTTGTCTAGTCTATCGTATTGGGTTCTAATGTGTTTTAATGAGTTCCTAAGGTTGTTATTATGTATTAATATGTGAATACAATAGTTGAAACAATGAGTTGAAGATCAAAGTAAAATTAGCCTATGCTTAGCTCGTCTAGTTTATCATTGAGGATGTTGTGTTGTTTTGAGCTCTAAATTGTTGTGTTTAATGCTATAGGATGCTTGTTGAATGGATTATTATTATATATGAAAGTTATACAAGCTTTAAATCAAGTTGAAACAACTCAAAAAGTCTTGTAATTGATCAACGGAAGAACAATATAGAAATTGACGCAATTTGCACCCCTAAAATGTATTGGGCGCGTGTCGGCTATGTGATTGGCCAAGGGACGGGTGCTACACACCATTGGATTCATAAAGGACCCAAAATATTAAAACACCATGACGCGGTGTCGAGTTAATTAGTATTTATCAAAAAATAGTAGCTCAACGCGATTACACTGCTGCGTAGGGAGCACCAAAATTGGGAAAATTGTGCCCAGATATGGCATTTAGAACTATCCCGCAATGCGGTTCCCACTAAAATTGGTAAAATATTGCCTTGATGAATAAAAACATCAAGTAAACCTTATCAAAGTTGGTTTTATGACTTGTCTACTATAAATATAACGTCCAAAAATATGTTTTAATCATCTTGGAACACCCCAGATTGGCTTGGAAAACATTTGAGGCTACCACAACTTCTTTTTAGGTTTTATCATTCTTTAATTTAGTTTCTTTATGGTTTTTATCATCAATCCAAGGAATTGGATAATGGATATTTCCATTAAAGGATAAACTCCTTTTTCGGGGTTAAGGCCAAGATCATGAATACTTTCATTTTAAATTATTCTTGTTTGAGTTTCTTATCATTATTCTTGCTTTTTTATCCCTTTTTAAACTATTTTAAGGATTAGCTACCCTTATAATATATTCATTATCAACCTTGTAATCTCAAGAGAGTGAATAGGAAGATAGAATATGGGGATAAGCAAAGTAAGGTTTGTAGTCTTTTATAAAATAAGGATTTTGAATTAGCGTCTAGGATAGAGATGTATTTAGAATCCCTAGTTGATTTACATATAGGATGATAGCTTTAAATCACTTAGTTGGATTATTACATCCCCGCTCAACGATATAGTTGTAATGTTCAAGGTAAGTAAACGGTTAGAGGTCGAGAGACCATGATCATATGATTAACCCTATGAATCAAGAACCAAGATAAGCAATCTAATGAAAGAAGTTCAATGGTGTAGTATGATTTTTCTAAGTACTTTTACCCTGGGTCTTTATCCTTTGATTGTCCAAAGTCATTACTTTTCCGCATTAGTTTAGTTTACTATTTAGTTTACAATTCCAAAACTTTATTATTTACTTTTTCTAAATCATTAAAATAGAATTAGATAGTTGGTGAAACCAAGTCCCTATGGGATCGATATTCGGCTTTCTTGAAGGCCACTTTACTACTTGATAAGACCACGTACACTTGCGTATGCGCTTGGATGCTATTAAGGTAGAAGAAAGGCAGAACAAGAAATTTAGATTTTCTAAGCAGGGTATGGGCCAACATCAAAGTGGCCGATATAGTGGTAAATGGTACAAGAAGAAGTGGTTCAATTCTAGGTCTTACTTGGTAGCCAGTGCTCCCTACCCAAAGCCATCGAGTTACAGGTATTTCTAAGGTGGCGAAAACTTTACAAAATAGGGTCCCTAATTTTAGGCTTGTGGGGGCCAATCAGCTCCATCATATTCTCTATGACGATTTTATGGTAGATTGCATCGTGGTTACTATGAAAAAGAAAAGGATAAATGGTTCAGCTGTAGTTATTCAGAGTATATGATTAGAAATTATCTAGTGGCCAAGGTTTCTTCGGGGGCAAAATAAGTTTTGGTTACCTCTTTCTCAGCTCCGGCACCAAAACGTGCACCATCTGGCTCTAGCACTGGTCAGAATCATCTTTATTCTCTCATTACTCGATAGGAGTTCGAGGCATCACCTGATGTCATGACTAGTACATTGAAACTCTTTTCCGATTATGTGTACTATTTACTTAATCCAGGGTCTACTCTCTCTTATGTGACTCTATTTGTGGCTGTGCATTTTGGTTTTGGTCCTAAGGTTATTTCAGACCCTTTTTCTATCTCTACCCCGATAGGTGACTCTACGATTGCTAGAAGAGTCTATAGGGGGTGTGATATCTATTGGTAGTAAAGAAACTGCAATGGATCTATTTGAATTTGATATGGTGGACTTTGACGTTATATTAGGGATAGATTGGCTCCACTCGTGCTATGCATCTCTAGACTGTCGAACCTGTAAGGTTGTCTTTAAATTTCCTAATTAGCCAATTATTGAGTGGGAGGGTGGTTCTCTACCTCCTAAGAGGAGGTTCATATCATATCTTAGAGCTCGGAGATTAATCTCCAAGGAGTCTCTCTATTATTTGGTCCGAGTTACAGATTCTAACTCGGAGGGTCCTTCTTTCCATTTTATCTCGGTGGTAAATAAAATTCTTGAGGTCTTCCCTGATGACCTTCTTGTTGTTCCTCCTGATTGAGTTTGGGATTGATCTCATTTTGGACACTCATTCAATTTCTATTCCTCTATATGAAACAGCTCAGCTAAGTTGAAGGAGCTTAAGGAGCAACTAAAGAATCTCTTATAAAAAGGTTTCATTTGTCATAGTATGTCCCTGTGGGGTGCATCGGTGTTATTCATGCGTAAGAAGGATAATTCCCTTCGGATGTGTATTGATTACCGGCAGTTGATTAAGGCAATGGTAAAGAATAAGTACCATCTTCCAAGGGTAGATGATTTTTTTATCAGTTTCAGGGTGCTAAGTTTTTCTCAAAGATTAATCTTTGAATTGGGTTTCATCAGTTAAAGATTAGGGAGGAAGATATCCCTAAGACTGCTTTTCGCACCAGGTATGGGAATTTTGAGTTTTTGGTTATGTCTTTTGCGTTGATCAGTGCCCCAGCGATATTCATGGATTTGATAAATGGGGCCTTCTGTTAGTTTTTCGACTTATTTTTCATTGTGTTCTTAGACGATATTCTAGTGTACTATAAGAGTGAGGTGTATCAAGTTGATCACCTCCATGTGGTATTGCACACCTTGAGAGATTAATAGTTGTACGTCAAGATTCTGGTTGAATGCTGCCACTTTTTTGGGTCATGTTATTTCTAGTGAAGGCATTATAGTAGATCTGTACAAGGTTAAAGTGGTTAAGAAGTGTCCTAGACCAACAACTCTGATCGATATTCAAAGTTTCTTGGGTTTAGTTGGTTACTACAGGAGGGTTGTGGAGAGTTTTTCTTCTACAGCTACCCCATTGACTAAGTTGACTTAGAAGAAAGGTGAAGTTCTTATGGTTGGATGCTTATAAGGGTAGTTTTGAAAAGATAAAGTATAAGCTAACTTTGGCTTTGGTTTTGACTTTGATTGAAGGTACAAATGGGTTTGTGGTCTATTGTGATGCACCCCGTGTGGGGATTGGTTGCATTTTAATGCAGCATGGCATGGTGATAGCTTATGCCTCTAGGTAGTTGAAGGTACATGAGAAGAATTATCCGACCATGACTTAGAATTGTTAGTTGTGGTGTTCGCATTAAAAATGTGGCATCACTATCTATATGGAGTATATGTGGATATCTTTTCTGATCATAAGAACTAGCAGTAAGTGTTTACTCAAAAAGATCTTAACCTCAGGCAAAGAAGATGGCTCGAGCTTCTCAAGGATTATGACATGAGTCTTCTCTACCATCCAGGTAAATCTAATATGGTTGTTGATACTCTTAGCAGGTTATCCATGGAGATTCTAGATCATGTGAATGAGGAGAAGCGGGAGTTGGTGAAGGATATTCATCGTTTATCTAACCTTAGAGTTTATCTCTTGGACTATGAGGATGGTGGTGTATTTTTACAGGAGGTGGCGCAGTCATCTTTGGTGTTGAGATCAAGAAGAAACAACTGTTAGAACTTGTCTTAATGAGGATCAAGGGTGATATAAATGGGCAGAAGGTAATGGCCTTCGATATTAGTAGTGATGGTACCTTCCGGTACCTGGGGAGGTTATGTGTTCATGATGTAGATGGATTGCGAGAAAAGATCTTGGCTAAGGCGTATGAGTCGCATTATGTTGTTCACCCTGGTTTGAAAAAAATGTATCATGACCTTAAGAAGATGTATTGGTGGAACAATATTGTAACATCCCGAATCAGGTACCCAAAATGCTACACGGTGCTCATGACCCCAAAGGACAACAAGCTAAACCATGACTGATATATATACCTGAACACTGTATAATATAATGTATAAATGCTGAAATAGTAGGATGAAACATGCCATAAGGTTCAAAATTGATAAACACCTGATAAAACAATATCTGAATAATGTGGTACGACTATACCAAAACTGAAACAATGTCTGAAAATATCTAGTCTGAAAACACTGTAGTCTGAAAGCCTCTAAACTGTCTGAATAAGGAGTTATGGAACATGTCCCCAACTAACTCCAACTACTGAAATAAACTAAGTAATGAAGAAATAAAGTAATGATCATGCCCTCGAAGGATGAGGACTCACTGCTAAAACTGGAATGCTAATGATGCTCTGGAGCTCGTGCCTCTAAACCTATGGTATAAAACACTATAGCATAAATGTGTCAGTATGACTAAATGTACCGGTATGCAAATGAGGTAGGCTGAATGTAAAGGGTTCAAATGCATGAACAATGCTAACTGACTGTATAACATGAACGTGAGAATACATGCATGAATAAGTGATTGTGACTAAATTCATGATGGTACTAACTACTGAGTCTGATTACTGATGACATAAGTCACTGATAATTGATATAACTGATACTGAGCGACTGTATTTGATAGTCTAGGTTCTAATAGAACTAATTGAGTTCCATACTATTCTGAGTTGATTGTATCTGGTAGTCTTGAAATTTTGAAGAACTATCTGAGTTATATTACTGAGACTGAGTCTGAAACTATAACTATGGGAAGTAGTCATCTAACCGACATGCCCTAAATAATGCAATATAGCTGAGTTGGTGTCCAATCTGTAACCCCAATTAGAAGGGGTTAATACTGCGCCACTTGTAAGGACAAGCTGTGGGAAATCCTCATCTGACAATGTATACAAAAGAGAATAGTGGGACCCTCATCTGATAGTGTTTATCCACCTCATCAACCCTCATCTATCAGTGTTGATGTCTCAATCTATGTTGGTTACATAGTTCTAGAACGCAAGGATTGATTCAAAGGATCACACCCTCAACTGTCAGTGTGTGTTCTCATCCTTGGGTTCACTCAGTGCTAAATCCTACTCCCATATGAATAGACACTGAACATGATTAACTTAAATAAACTAGACTGAGTTCATTAAGTTTTGTTGACTCACGGAATACCACTGAGATTACTGAAGTACTGAGCTTTCTGAGATTTCTAGGATTACTGAGTTTTTCTGAGTCATATGACTGACTGAATTCTACTGAACATGGCTTGACTGAGGATATCATGAAAACATGACACTGGCTGCTAACTTGTCGGGTACAAGTACTCCCAAGACTTGATAGATAGAAATTGACAAGGCGTGATATCCTTGAATACATGACCAACATCAACAATCCATAATACAATAAGTTGGGGATTTCATGAAGTACATATTATCACAGACTTATACATGAATAGGATTGCATGTAAACATGGTATAATTTCATAAAGCTAATTCATAAGCAATCAAACAAACATTTACAAGGCATATTTATAGCATTGGAGTTCTTTGAACATGAGGGTAAAATATGAATCCATCACTTAAGTCACAATTGAACTATATTACATGATTTCTAGTCTTGTAGGTATTTTATCAAACAACTTACATGCACCACTTAGGGCATGGTTATAATCATCAATTACACATCATAAACCACTCAATTCATGGATTTAAACTCATATACTAATGTAATTTCATAAAAACACATAAAGATTCCAACTTGGGAATCATATAACAACACTCACATAAACATAATTAACCCACAGCATAATATTCATAATACAGGATTTAAAACTTGATTTTGGGGCTTCATAGATGAAAATAATCCATGAATAAACACTATGCATACCTGACTTAATGAATTTTAAAGGATCGATGGAGAGTTCTTGTGATTTGGCCCTATCTTGTTCTTGAGTAGAGTTGATTTTAATTTGAGAGACTAATGCAAAAGTGAGCAAATAGTGCACTCTTAGGGTTAAATCCCGTGATTGGGCGGAATTGAAGTCATGGGAAAATACCAAACGGCCCTGGGATTTAATATTGCAAAAACTAGAAAATTTTTAATTTTCATCCTTGGTGCGACATGCCACAATTGCGCCAAGCCATTGGAACTGGACAATTGGGAATCTGCATGGTGGCGTGATGCGAAGACATCGCGGAGATTCCCTGGAAAAGGGATAATTGGGATTTAGGAGCCCTCCGCGATGTGGTGTAATCATGGAGTCTTACTGGAAACTGACAAACATCATTTTATCTTATGGCGCGATGCGCCACTGTCTGAAAGGTGTTTTACAACTGAAACTTTAAATTTCCATAACTTCTTACCTGGTTATCAGATTTAGGTAAATTTGGTATTGATGAAAATCTTGAAAATACCACATGTATAAAGTGGATTCATCTTTAAGACAAGTCTTTGACATCTTCGAAATGAATTTAAGCTAGGTAGAAGTATGGGGTATTACGAATATAAAGCCGAATATGGCTAATTTTATGGCAAAGTACATGGTGTTCCAACAAGTGAATGTTGAGCATATGAGGCCCGGAGAATTATATCAAGAGATTGAGTTGTTTGTAAGAAAGTGGGAAGTGATTAATATGGATTTTGTTATCGGCCTTCCTCAATCTCAAAATCAATTTGATTTGGCTGGGGTCATCGTGGATAGGATGACAAAGTCAGCTTACTTTTTGCTAGTGAGGATTAATATCTCGACTGAGGATTATGCAAGGTTATATCTTCATGAGATTATGAAGTTGCATGGGGTACCATTTTCTATCATCTCAGATTGTGGTACGTAGTTTTCATCATCATCTTCAAGTAAGAGAGTGTGATATTCTAAAGACAACTTTCAGAACCCGTTACAGTCGTTTTGAGTTTCTAGTCATGTTCTTCGTACTAACAAAAGCCCAAGCAACTTTCATGGACTTGATGAACAGAGTGTTGAAATAGTATTTGGATATTTTTTTCATAGTCTTTATCAATGATATTCTTGTCTACTCTCGTAGTGAGGATGATCATGCAGACCATCTTAGAAGTGTGTTGCAAACCCTTAGAGATCACCAGTTATTTTCCAAGTTTAGCAAGTGTGAATTTTGGCTAAGATCAGTAGCTTTCCTTGGTCATATCGTATCCAGTGAGGGTATTAGAGTTTATCCCCAAAATACAAAAGCCGTAAGACATTGTCCTAGACCTATTTCCCCATCAGACATTAGGAGTTTCTTGGGTCTAGCTGGTTATTACAAATGTTTTGTTAAGGGTTTATCATTTATCGTGTCTCCTAAGTCTAGATTGACCCAAAAGAAAGTTAAGTTTCAGTGGTCAGATTCTTGCGAGAAGAGTTTTCAAGAGTTGAAGACTCGACTCACTTCAGCCCCATTTTTAGCATTACCTGATGGTACATATGGTTTTATGGTTTATTGTGATGCATCCGGAGTTGGTTTGGGTTTTGTTATGATGCAGAGAGGTAAGATCATAGCCTATGCCTCTAGACATCTTAAGCCTCATGAAAAGAATTACCCAACCTATGATTTTGAGTTAGTTGTTATTGTGTTTGCTTTGAAAATATGGAGATATTATTTGTATGGGATACATGTTGATGTGTTCACGGATCACAAAAGCTTGCAGTATATGTTTACCCAGAGGGATTTGAATCTTTGCCAGAGAAGGTGGTTAGAATTGTTAAAATATTATGATATAAGCATGTTGTACCATTTGGGCAAGGCAATGTAGTGGAAGACACCCTTAGTAGACTGTCTATGGGCAGTGTTGCGCATGTGGAGAATGATAAGAAAGAGTTAGTTCGGGAAGTTCACTAGTTAGCTAGATTGAGTGTGAGATTGGTTGACTCAGTTGAAGGTAATGTTTGGGTTCAAAGTAAATCCGAATCTTCCCTAGTTTCAAAAGTGCAAGAGAAGCAAGATAAAGATCCTAGTTTGGTCAAACTGAAGAAGTCAGTTAAAGACCAAAAGTTAGAGGTTTTCTCCCAAGAGGGAGATGGTATGTTGAGATACCAGAGTAGATTGTGTGTGCCTTAGGTTGATGATTTGAGGTAGCGGATTATGACGAAAGTCCATGGTGCGCGTTATTCCATTTATCTACGTGCTACCAAGATATACCGTAACTTGCGGAAAATATATTGGAGGAGTGGTATGAAGAGAGATATAGCAGAGTTTATAGCCAAGTGTGCAACTTGTCAACAGGTTAAGGTAAAGCACCAAAGACCTAGTGGTGCAATGCAAGAGTTTGGTATCCCTAATTGGAAGTAGGAAGAGGTAAATATGGACTTTGTGATAGTAGACAGATTAACTAAGTCAGCACATTTCTTGCCAGTTCAAAAGTCTTACACAGCTAAAGATTATGCTAAGCTATACTGCGGAGAGTTAGTCAGATTGCCTGGAGTTCCTTTGTCCATCATCTTAGCTAGGGGTACTCAGTTTACCTCTTAGTTTTGGAGAGCTTTTTAGAAGGGTCTTGGTACCTAAGTTCATCTTAATTTAGCCTTTCATCCACAGACAGATGGTCAGGCAGAGAGGACCATTCAGACTTTAGAGTATATGTTGAGGGCTTGTGTTCTTGATTTTAAAGATTGTTGGGATGGGCATCTGCCATTGATTGAGTTCGCTTATACTAATAGTTATCATGCAAGTATTCAGATGGCTCCATTTGAGGCTCTTTATGGTCGAAGATGTAGATCTCCAGTTGGTTGGTTCGAAGTGAGTGAGGCTACTTTGATTTGGCCAGACATGGTGTTTGAAGCCATGGAGAAAGTTCAGATGATTCAAGAGAGATTGGAAGCAGCCGAAAGTCATCAAAAATCCTATGTAGACGTAAGAAGAAGAGACCTTGTGTTCAAGGTTAATGATCTTGTGTACTTAAAAGTATCACGTATGAAAGGGGTAAAGAGATTTGGTAAGAAGGGGAAGCTTAGTCCCCATTATGTTGGTCCCTTCCGTATTTTGAGTCGTGTTGGGAAGGTAGAGTATGAGCATGAGTTACCCATAGATTTATCCTCAGCTCATCCAATATTCCATGAGTCCTTGTTAAAGAAATACATGGATGATTCCGCTATTATAGTTTATCTAGAAAGTACAGATATTCAGAATAGCCTTTATTACCAAGAAGTCCCAGTAAAGATTCTTGATCATCAGATTCGTAGACTAAGGAACAAATAAGTTCCCTTGGTCAAAGTTCTGTGGCGAAATGAGTCCGTTGAGGGCTACTTGGGAAGCAGAAATAGACATGCATACCAAGTATCCACATCTCTTCTCCATGAACTCAGATTCAGTCGAAGGTAATAGTTTTCCTTCATTTAGTTCTTTTCAAGTTTCAGATTCAGCTATATAGTTATCTTCATGAGAATTCATCCACTTTCAGATTAGTTCAGTAGCTCATTTTAATTGAGATTCAATCATTCATTTTATTTCAGTAGTGCATCATAGCTTATAACCTCATATTCCTCAGTATTTACAGCTTAACTAACCATATTCGAGGATGAATGTTCCCAAAGAGGAGATATTGTAATACCCCACACTGTTTCCTAGATTAAATCCGTCCCTAAAATGTCAAATATTTGCTTCAAAGATGAATACCTTTTTATTCAAGCAATATTTTCCAGATTTAAACTTTTTATTGTGTGGAAAATTGAATAAGCTTTCCATCGATACCAAATTTGCCTAAATTCGATACGTGGTTGAAAAGTTATGGCATTTTTATGTTAACAGAGTGCCACCTAGGCACTCTGCGTGTCGCGGAGAAGGAAAAAATGGCAATCGTTAATTCTAATGGACCTCCATAGTATTGGCGCGTTACGGAGTGGTCCATTTTCCTAATTGTCAAAATCCAGTTGTCCAACGTGATCTTATCGCATCACGTCAGTGGCTAAAATGGCATTCTAAAGGGGAACCATGATAGTAGTGCGTCGTGGAGTCTGCCTGGTTCCCAATTGTCCAAATTATAGTGAGCCACCGAGATAGTGGCGCATCGCGGTGGCCTAGTAGTTTGAAAAAATATTTTGTTTTTTAGTTCCGACTTAGAGTTTAATAGTGGTATTTTGGTCATTCCCCAAAGCCCCAATTCGTCTAAAACAAGGAATTAAACATATTTCTGGCACTTTATGCACATTATTCATCATTTTCTTCAAAAGCAAAACCCTAGAGCTCTAAAGCTTTTTCTCCAAGAAATTAAAATCCTCCATTGTTTCTCCAAGAAAGCTTAAGATTAAGGATTTCCAAGACAAGATAATCAAGAACCCATCTCCAAGAACTCAATTAGGAATCATTAATTCAAGTTTCTTCATCTAATCATAATCAAGGTATGTGGGGTTTATGAACAAGGATCTTCTTCCATCCTTGTTCCCCAAAACAAAGTTTTAATTTAAAATTCATATGATTTTGAATGATTATTCATGAGATTTGAATTAGGGTTCATACCCATTATTGCTCTTTGCAAGATTTTGAGATTTCAAGTGTTTTAGAAGTTGAATTGCATGTCTATTTTCATGCCTGTTGTAGTAATTTACAGATTTTGAGATGAACTATCATTGTTTCCAATATCAAGCATGATTAGTATGATGTTTTGACATGAGATTGAAGCATGGGTTGTTACATCAAGATTGAATATTATTATTTCAAGAAAGATAATGCTTTAAGCATCCTATTATCAGATTATTTGTAGATTTCATTAAAGCTTTGATCTTTTGATCGCCGACAAGTTTTGGAATCTCCTTTACAGATTTATTACAGATTATAGTAAGCAAAATAGCTTCATTTACAAATTGATTCAGGTAAGTGCATAAGTGGTTTTATAATAAACCCTTATGTTAGTTTTAAAGTGGATTTCCAACAAGATGAGCATGGCAAATTAAAGGGAGTAGTATTTAGCACAGAGTTAGGTATGATTCACAGGACTCATACCCCATAACTATGTCCCACTCTAGAATTGAGATTAAAGTGACCATAGAGGGCTGAGATAGTGATCACTTAAGCTGAGGTTATACTCCCTGGTAAGAGTATGACACCTCTCCCCAATGAGAGGTTTCTTCCTTAGGAGGACGAGACGTTGGACTCCATGTAACTCACATGGTTTATGTCGGTTAAGAGAACCTCCCTACTAGTAAAAGTTAATAAACAGTTTTGAGTATTTCCCTACTAGTAAGAAAAGCTTTTAGAAAACTAAGTGTAAATGCTCACAGTTTACTCATATTATACTTTACAAAAAGATAACAGTTACAAATTTTAGCTTTTAGATTTCAAATTTCAAAAGTGAGCTCTTTCTACACTTAGACAGTATGATTTACAGACAGAATACTAGTACAACTTTCAGAACTAAATGTTATAACTCACTAGATTTATAAAGTATGATTGATTTATTATTCATGATTTTAGTATTTCATATATTTCAGCTTATGTGGGTCATTTATATTTAGCATGCATTGTTTTACAAATTATGATGATGAGATGATGATTTACTTATACATCACCCCCATATAATTAGTACATCCTCAAATTACTTGTAATACCCCGAATCTGGTACCTGAAATGCTACATGATCTCATGACCCCGAAGGACCACAAGCTAACCCATGACTGATATCTGTACCTGAACACTACATAATATACTGTATAAATATGGAAATAGTAGGCTGAAATATTCCATAAGGTTCAAAAATGATAAACATCTGATAAAACCATATCTGAATAACGTTGTACAACAATACCAAAACTGAAACAATGTTTGAAAACATCTAGTCTGAAAACACTATAATCTGAAAGCCTCTACCCTTTCTGAATAAGGAGTTGATGGGACATGTCCCCAACTAACTCCAACTACTAAAATAAACTAAGTAATAGAGAAATAAAGTAATGATCATGTCCTCAAAGGATGAGGACTCACTGCTAACTCTGACTGCTGAAACTGGAATTCTACTGATGCTTTGGAGTTCGTTCTGATGACGAGTTTGAGGAAAACCCATCAAGAAGTCCATGTTCACTTCTTCCCACTTCCAAGTAGGAATGGTGAACTCCTGCATGGGTCCACTAGGCTTCTGATGCTCTGTCTTAACTTGCTGGCATGTAGAGCACTTAACCACAAACTCTTCAATATCTCTCTTCATCCCACTCCACCAATAGATTTCTCGTAGGTTGTGGTACATCTTAGTGGACCCTGGATGAATAGAGTATCGCGCACCATGCCCTTCTGCAAGAATCTGCTTTTTTAAATCATCTACACCTGGAATGCACATACAACCCTGACAACGAAGAACCCCATCTACCCCTTGGGAGAAAACCTCTACTCTGAACTGACACTTTTAGCTTGCAAGGCTAGGATCCCTGTCTAGCTTTTATTTCACCTCGGAAACTAGATATGAATCTGAACTACTCTGAACACATACACCACCCTCTGAAGAATCGACTAAGCGAATACCTAGTCTGGCAAGCTGATGGATTTCCTCAGCTATCTTCTTGTTATTGTCCTTAACGTGAGAAACACTACCCATAGAGATTCTACTAAGAGAGTAATCCACAACGTTGTCCTTGCCTGGATGGTAAAGGACACTCATGTCATAATCTTTCAAAATCTCTAACCACCTTCTCTGATGAAGGTTGAGATCTTTCTAAGAAAAGACATACTGGAGACTCTTATGATCTGTAAAGACATCAACATTAACTCTGTATAGATAATGCCTCCAAATCTTTAAGGAAAATACTATGGCTGCTAACTCAAGATCATGGGTAGGATAATTCTTCTCATGGGGCTTTAACTGTCTGAAGGTGTAGGATATGACCTTACCATGTTGCATGAGTACACAAGCTAAACCCACTTTGGACGCATCATAATATACCACGAACCCATTTGAACCATTTGGAAGAGCTAGAACTGGAGCTGAGGTGAGTCGAGTCTTCAACTTTTGAAAACTCTTTTCACAAGGATCTGACAAATGAAACTTGACCTTTTTCTGAGTCAATCTGGACATGGGGGGTGTAATAGAAGAAAATCCCTCGACAAACCATCAGTAATAGCCAGCCAATCCCAAAAAACTCCTAATATCTGATGGAGAGATGGGGCGAGGCCAGGTTCTTACCGCTTCGGTCTTCTGAGGATCTACTCTAATATCATCACCAGAAATAATATGGCCAAGGAATGCTACTGATCTTAACCAAAACTCGCACTTACTAAATTTGGCGAATAGCTGGTGATCTCTGAGAGTCTGAAGAACAATCCTGAGATGGTCTGAATGATCACGTTCTGTGTGAGAATAGACCAGGATATCATCTATGAAGACTATGATGAACATGTCCAAGTACTGCTTCAACACACGGTTCAGCAAGTCCATGAAAGCAGCTGGGGCATTGGTAAGGTCAAAGGACATAACTAGAAACTCAAAGTGACCGTATTGAGTACGGAAAGCTGTCTTTGGGATGTCACATTCTCTAACTCTGAGTTGATGGTAGCCTGATCTGAGGTCTATTTTGGAGAAATAACTGGCACCTTAAAGTTGGTCAAATAAGATCTATTCAGGGAAGAGGATACTTGTTCTTGACTGTAACTTTGTTGAGCTGACGATAATCAATACACATCCTGAGAGAACCATCTTTTTTGCGCACGAATAAGACTAGTGCAACCCATGGGGATACACTGGGCCTGATGAATCCCTTATCTACGAGATTCTTCAACTGATCTTTCAGTTCCTTGAGTTCTGCTGGTTCCATTCTATATGGCAAAATATAAATAGGTTGAGTATCTGGAATAAGGTCAATGCCGAAGTCTATTTCCCTTTCGGGAGGAATGCCTGGAAGATCTTCGGGAAACACGTCTGAATACTCATTTACAACTGGGACTGATTCAAGATTAGGAAATTCAGAACTGGAATCTTTAATATGCACAAGATGGTACACACAACCCTTAGAAATTATTTTCGTTGCCCGAAGGTAGGAAACAAGCTGACCCCTGAAAGATAAAGTACTACCCTTCCACTTTAGGATGGGCTCATTTGGGAACTAAAACTGAACTACCCTGGTTCTGCAGTCGACTGTGGAATAGCAGGAATGAAGCCAATCCATGCTGAGAATGACATCAAAATCAGTCATCTCTAACTCAACTAAATCTACTGATATGGCTTTCTGAAATATCATAACCGGGTAGTTCCTGTATACCCACCAAGCTATGATGGTTTTACCCACTGGGTAGAGACTGAAATCTAAATCAAATCTGAGATAAATCTGAAAGCCTCTAAATACTGTCTGAATAAAAAGTTGAAGGAACATGTCTCCAACTAACTTCGTCTAGCAAAACTGAATTGAATTAATAAGTAAAATAAATAATATTGTCCTTGAATGGATGAGGACTCACTGTAACTCTGCAACTGGAATGCTACTGCTACTACTAATTTGAAGCTCATATCTATGAACCAATGGTATAACATGAAATAAAGCACCATAGTGCAAATGCGTCAGTACAACTGGGAGTACTAAGTATACGAGTGAGGTCGGCTAAATGCAAAAGGGTTTACATGCATGAATGATGCTAACTGACTCACTGATATGAACGTAAGAGTGCAAACATGCATACGTAGTAACTAAGATCGTGATTTCGTGATATCTAGATCTGGACACTAATGCATGATCTACTAATATCTAGTATGACAAATACTAAAATTCTGATAACATAGATGACTGTGTCTGACAGTCCTGAATCTAATGGAACTATCTGTGTTCCGTTCTATAACTGAATTGACTGTATTTGACTGTCTTGATATACTGAAATATGAAGAACTATCTGAGTTCTTTTACTGAGACTGAGACTAAAACTGTGGGAGGTAGTTGTTTGATCGACATTCCCCAATAAGCATATAGCTAAGTTGGGGTTCAATCTCTGCCCCGAATGGAAGGGTGTTAAAACCACGCCACTGGTAAGGACAGCTGTGAGTGACCCTTAGCTGGAAGGTACTCAAAATAAGAACGGTGGGAACCATAAACTGACGGGTTAAGATACCTCATCAACTCTAATTTGACAGGTTAAGATGTCTCAACCTATGCTGGCTACGTAGTTCTGAAACACAACGATGATTACTAAGAATCACACCCTAAATTGGCAAGTGAGTTCCCATCCTTGGTTTTACTCAGGGCTAACTCCTACTCCCATCTGAAGAGACTAAACATGATTTAACTGACGGTACATGGATTGAGTAACTAACTTCCGTTGACTGACATATTAGTGCTACTATTTGAGAATTAACTGAGATTATGAGATTTTCGAGGTTTCCTAAGTCACAGGCCCAACTGAGTTCTATATATCATGAATTGACTGAGATTATCGTGATAACATGACATGGCTCTAGGCACATAGCTATATTTCAGGTACAAGTACCCCCAGGACTCAATAGAAGGAAACGGACACACATGACTGACTTGATCGTATGAGTAGAGTCCATAATTTACCATATCATAAGTAGGGGATTTCACACTAAGCATAGTTCTCAACATCTTATACATGAAGGGAAATTCATACAACATGTATATACTTGCATATCTTCAATATCATGGTCAATCCATATCACAACAACAATGCATATCACTCACATGGAATTCATGGGAAATCGTAAAGCATAGAGTATGGACTTGTCATTTAAGCACTATTAAATCATGGGACATGAATTCTGTTATCCTAGGCATATTATCAAACACTTTTCATGCATTCTTTTAGCTTAAGTGTGTTTATAAATTTCACCATATTAAGCCACATAAGGATCATGGGTTTTAACTAACAAATATACATACTTCATGAAAACACCTTTAGATATCAACTTGAAACTTAAACAACAATCATCAACATGTACATGCTCATATCACAACAAGACAATCACAAAATAATATTTAAAGCATGGTTCTTGAGCTCTATGAATAAAATAGATCCATAGATGAACACTACGCATACCTGACTCAAAGTTCTTGATGTTTTTGAACTTGAAGGATTTGAAATCCTTTGATTTCTTAAGAAGATTTGGTCTTTTTTTTTAGATTAAATTTAGAGAGAAACCTAGTTTTTATTTGTGAAATAATAATTAGCAAAATGGCTGAATTCGGACTCATCTGGGTATATATAGGCGAGTGGTAAGTGACCAAAATACCCCTGTTAAAATGGCCTAGAAGTAAACTGAACGTGGCATGTGACGACCTGATTGAAGGTCCGTCAGGAACTTGACGGTCCGTCATTTCATCCGTCATACGTGGACCAAAAATGGGGTTCACTGGATAAGAGTTGACAGCCTGGATGACGGTCCATAAAAAATCTGACGGTCCGTCAACTCGTCCGTCAATCCTTAACCAGAATGTGGCCCTACTGCCTTGGTTGTGACAGTCAAAGTGGCAATCCGTCACTTGTTTGGCGGTCCTTCAACTTGGACGTTGCACCTGGGCGTTTCGATTAGTTCTGAGTAAAACATCCATAACTTCCTCGTCTGGTGTCGGATTTGGACAAAATTGGTATCGTTAGAAAGCCAACTCAAGTTCCCACATGATAGAAAGTAGAAATCTCATAAATACCACGGGTACAAAAATAGATTTGTATTTCAAAGTAAGTACTAGCATTCTTGAGATGATTTCTAACTTGGAATAAGCACGGGTATTACAACTATGGAGATGGTTGGTGTCAGTCTTGGTATTGGTGTTGGCATTAGGGTTGACACTGGCTGGACATTTGGTCGAATATTTAGTTGGTTTTGGTTATGGACTTTATTAAATCTTTTTCAATTATTATTGCATTACCTCGTTATATGTTCAAAATTCATCCGACATTGGGTACAGAGCTGTTACGATTGAGTATTGGGGACGGTCTCCGATCCCGGTCGGACTTGAAATTCCTGACACGACTAGGCCCTGATTCGGGTTGTATCATGAAGACATGGTCTAAGTATACAAATGGTCACTTAATGAATTCTCACGAATTCATTAAAAAGAAGACAATAAAATAAGATCATTACTTCTTTAGGATAAAATTATAGCAGATTGTGACAATAAAATAAGATCGTTACTTCTTTAGGATAAAATTATAGCAGATTGCGTCTTCTTTTATTTTTTTCTATAGCATAAATAGTGGTTTTTTATTATTTTGAAGACTTAAACTATCTTGATGTTTGAATACTACAGATTCTTTTGAGAGCACTGTGAACTTGTTGAAATTTTTATTGTGTTTGTGTTTAGAAAGAAGAGTTGATTTGAATCAAATTCTCCTGGGGTCTTTCTATTAGGTTTAAGTGCTTATTTGGATATTCGAAGGAGATCTGTTTTTATAGAATGATTTCACTTTTGTGTCTAAGTTCTATCCATTTTATCCTTGATCTTTGATTATCTTTGTTTCTTTGTCTTCCGCGTTTTTTCATAATGTATCATTTGGTATATTTACCATCTTGTTCTTAGCAGTGGCGGATCCACCTTGTAATCAGGGAGTTCATTTGAACCCTCTTCGATGGAAAATTATACTATTTTTATATTATTTTTACACGATCAAAAATATTTTTATGTATATATAGTTGATGTTGAACCCCCTTCGACTAGTCCATATGTTTACTTCTGAACTCCCTCAATGAAAATCCTGGCTCCGCCACTGGTTGTTCGTATGTTTATTTCTTTCAATATTTTCATCATACCTTAGTTACTCTTGTATTTTTCAAATGTGTTTTGATTAGTATTTTATCGAGCCGAGAATCTATCAGAAGCAACCTATCTGCTTTATAAAGATAAGGTATATTATGGGATTAAAAATGACATGTTGTTATTGTTGTTGTATTAGTACTACAATTTATAATAAGAAAAATGGTCAAATTTTTCTCTGTACTAATCGAAATTGAGCAACTTGGCCATATATTACCATGCATTAGGAAAACTTCTCATTTTATTTTTTCTCTTATCCCCCAGTGAAACTCTAATGTAACGTAATTTAATCTGTAGTCAAAAGTCGAAGGTAAATTTGGATATATTTTGTTGAAGAATTTGGACACACCAAATCCATATATTTCACGCTTGAGCTCTATTCGCAATAAAAACAAATACGAGATGAATTGCTAATGGTGAAGGTGTGAATGAACCAAAAGTGTAATAATAGATAAAATTGAGCAATGTTGAATAATACAAAAATAAATTTGGACTTTTTCCATAATAATAAGATTTTTTTAATGTTTTTTCACCTTTTGAAATTCAGGCACAATGGCTAGCTCTCTTTGACTATTGACATCACCGAATACTTCGTATGTATGGTTCAATGATGTTATTTCTCTCGTGCAAATGATTGGGGGTAAGTTTTTTAAGGGACAATTTTAAATATGTATGATAAAATAATTAGTTTATCAAAAATATAGTTATGTTTTTTTTTTTTACAAAGAAACTAGCCAAAAAATTACTAGTCACAAAAAAAAAATTATAAAGAAATGGGCGGATATATATGCAGTGTATATGTAATGTATCGGTATTACATAAAGTTATGTAATGTATTGCTATTGAGTTAATACATAAAAATGACCCTAAACTTGACACCAAATTATAACTTTGACCTTATGAATTTATTTTATCATATCATGATTGTTGGGAACTATGAATTTAGCTATTCATAATCAGTGAATATAATTACGGAGGAGTACTTAAATATAGATATGAAGCAGAAAAAATAGAACACCATTGTAGATACTACTCAGGTACGTTCAATGAGACAGAAATAAAATGGAAAATAAATAGAAAAGAAGTATGTTCATTATATAAATATTTGTTAGCGTTTGAGCCATATATTGTATATAACAAATTTATTGTGCGAACAGATAATACACAGGTACGCTGGTGGCTAACAAAGAAAATACAAAATTCAGTTACAACAAAAGAGATTCGGAGACTAGTTTTAAATATATTAAATTTCACATTTATAATAGAAGTGATCAGTACTAACAAAAATATTATTGCAGATTACATATCAAGACAAAGCTACACAGACTGAAATGATAGAAGAAAATACACTTGAAAAAAATACTCAACACCCTAACTACGCTTTCATTGAAAGTGGACAGTATGGGTACTGAGATAGAAAAGCTAAAGCTAAAGACTAATGAAGATAAACTGAAGTCTATAGCTATGAATCAGCTAACTCAGCAGTGTGCAGAGCTATGTCGATCGGAAGACAATAAAATTCCAGAGCTAGAAGGAGACGTTGGGATACTCCATAAAACCCATAACATTTATCAATCTACTTCTGCAGGTACAAGCAAAGAAGTTAGTCAACCAAGATACCAAAACATAAACATGAATAAAATATTTGAAAAACCATTTACACCAAAAATACAGAAAGACCATTTATTCATACCCCCACAAGTTAACACCTACCGAGATAGCCTAAACCAAGACAAAAAGGTTTATAGTTACACAACCCAAAAATATATAGAAAACATCTATAGAGTACAAACCTTTCTAAACCAGAACCCAAGAGCTACAAATATCCAAGAACCAAATACCAACTATATAACCCAAAAATTATAAGGATACAACAAACTTATAGCACTACCAAAAACTAACCCAAGCCTAGTAAAAACATGTTTTGACTACGGATTGCTAAACACAATATACACCCAAGACGGAGCAGAATTGACAGCTATGGAAGAATTATATAAGATATTCACGACCTATAAAAGAATAACCAAAGGCACTCTATTTTATATAAAGTGTTATACTGCACCCGCGGAGATATTATATGACGAGATAAAACCAGTTATACAAGTCATAAAGATAGGATTAACGAGAGATATGATTATACCAGAAGATATTGCACAACAACCGGAAATACCTAGAATCGAGATACCAGAATTTTACGCAAACAAAAGACTTATTGGACTATCTACGATTATACAAGAACTAGCAAATAACTATGCAAATGGAAATCCAATATGGAGCTACTACTCGAGAGATTACCAAATGATTTACTCGAATTCAAAAGAGCTACGACCAACAGATATGGAGGATGTAAGACAATGGATACTGACACTACTCAACCCAGAGAAACCATCTACTGCACGAGCTATTAAAAAAGGATTTATTTCTGACAGATTACTAACAAGATATTGTAAAATAACTGAACATAAATATCCAGATCACCAAAGTTCGAAGTGTGATGGAGAAGATAATATTATTCCAAAGGTACATCTCGAATAAAAAAAAAACAAGAAGACAAGATGACAGCTGGAAGATAAGATCAGGAGCAATAATGGAGATATGGCAGATACGACAACAAACGGAAGACAAGATATCAAGATATTTAATTTGTATGAATTTTAAAGTGTTTAAATAAAAGAAGATAGGATAACATTAAATGTACATTAAATGTAGTTTGAATTTTAAGACTTTATAGCCTAGGATAGCCTTTATAGCTTGTAAGACTTTTTAAGTCTTTATTTGTCTGTTTTTGTTTGTTCTTATCTTTAGAGAACAGATGTAAAAATTGTAAAGATTCGTTCACTCTATAAATAAAGAAGCAGGAAGGCATTGCGGAGACAGACCTTCACACATTCAAGAAAAAACTCTCTCCATTCCATAAAAATATATTTTGCCCAGTTAATTAAACATACATACTTCAATGGAAAAAGTTATGGAACAAACTTCAGAAATATCAAAGCTACCGGAACAGGTATATCTATTTATGATTATGAATAGCTAAATTCATAGTTCCCAACAGTCATGATATGATAAAATAAATTCATATTAGTTACTTTATAGTAGAATTATTCGAAAAATAATACGTTAAGAAGTTTATTAGCAAAGTGGAAACGGAGAAAAATCCCTAAGAACTATGCCATCCTAAAGGTGAAACCAATGAGGCGAGAAGCCGTGGCGGGAAGTAACCAGAGTCGAGGCGTTGTTTAAGGGAAAAAGTATCCGAATTACCATGCTAATAGTGACCGAAGAACATGTTATTCAAGAATAATCTAGTATATAGTAATCTGAGATGACCATATTTTATTATGTACATGGTTGAAGGGAATATTTTAAAAAAGCAATTTTATGATAATGAATGATAATTTATCTGATGTGATGGTAGATAAATTTAAGATACTTATTTTGTATGCACTTAGAGATATAAATGTAGCAGATATAAGAAAAATTATATTAGAAAAAGCATTCGGAGAATATTACATGACTAGAGTAAATTATATACCATGTCTACCCAACTACTCTTATAAATATTTATCATGATAAATTACGTAGAATTTTTAGAAAAAGATATACGAAATATACAGTTACTGGAAAAACAGATAAAAATAAATATAGTCAAATACATGAAAAATAAAAAATATATAAAATCTCTTAATAAAAATATGCAAAAACTACTAAGGCTAAAACAAACAATTATAAAATATCAATTTTAGAAAATAGATCATTTAGACTATCTTAAAGTTTTAATCTTATATATACTTAAAGATATAGAAATTATAGATATTAAGAAAATAATATTAGAAGAAGTAATAAACTACGAAATTGAAATCATAAATTCGCTAGAACGGATATACGAAGAAATTTACCCAAAAGGATATTATTCAGATCAAGGATGTGGATGTTAGAATATATTAGAAAAACTAGAGAAAACCAAGATAATCTAAATAATGAAATTAATTATAGAAACCGAATTAGAAAAATAATGGAAAATCTGAAAGAAAAGTTAATATGGATAGAAAAAACCTTAGAAAATTTAGAAAAAAGTACATGTGATAGTTTATATAATTTTAAAAACTCACTACGAGAAGAACAACACAAGATAATAAATGACATAGAAAATCTAGAATTAGATATATACTACAGTACAGATAGAATAAATTATTATACAGAAATTTGTAACTCTGTAGTTACCACAGGATAAAATAATAAACCAAACAAATTAATGAATACATCTTACAAAAAGAATAATTTATTGAAACAAAATCTAAAAAATATCCACGCACAAAAAAGAATAGATTCATTAGATATAATAAATCTATTTTATAATCTATTCATCCGCACCCCCCTACAAATAATAAATCTATTTTATAATCTATTTATCCGCACCCCCTACAAATGATATTTATGCACCGTCAAAGTTTTGATTTTTTTGTTAAAACGACGTCGTCGTCGTCGTCGTCGTCGTTGCTAAGTGCCTTATTTCATGTGGTTCAACATTAATATACGTACATAAATATACATTTTCTATCTTATATATATACAACGTAATTAACAACTAAGTTCCTTGTATCATGTGGTTCAACATTAATATACGTACATAAATATACATTTTCTATCTTATATGTATACAACGTAATTTTTTTACCGAGGGGGTTTGGGTGAACCTCATGGCAACCACGTAGGCCCGCCCCTCATTAATTTAATAACATTTTAATTACATTAATTTGATAAAGTTAATTTAATAACATTTTAATTACATTAATTTGATAACGTTAATTTAATATACAACTACTACTATCCTTAATAACATTAATTTAATAACGTTTTATTAAAATTATAATTTTTTAATTATTGGATAGTTTCATCTTTAATTTAATATTTAAATAAATAATATTTAGATATATTATATAACTTAAATTCGTCCTCTGCTTTATAATATATATATATATACCCGCTCGATTTTTTTATATGAGGCTGACCCACCTAATGAATAAATCTTCAATATTGCTCTTTTTCCGCAATGACAAAAGAAATTAAATGTCATTTTCATCTTTGAGCCAAAAATAATAAAAAAATAATAGTGAAGAGTCATTTAAAGGTCATATGTGTACAGTTTTGAATAGTTAAAGGTCATATTTGTGCACTGTCAAAGCTTAAGGTCAAAGTTATAATTTGGTGTCAAGTTTAGAATCATTTTTATATATTAACTCATTGCTATTATATAAATGGTTCATAAACATATAGAGATACTGTATTAATGATGTATAAACATGTATAAATATTATATAAATTGTGTATAGACATGTATCAATATTGCATAAATAGCTATCTATGAATATCGTACGAATGGTGTATTAACACGTATCGAAAAGCAAAGTACAAAAGAGAGGAAATGAAATTAATTTTTTGAAGCCACCACAATTCCAACAAACCACCACCCTCCACCATCCCTGTTCCCCTTCCGGTGGATTCCAAAACAACAACAAAATGATAAAAAATGAGACATCGGAGTTGAACTGTCATTAGTAGGGATAACAATCAACGGCCAGTCAGATTTTTTCAAAATTGTACAATAATACGGGAAAAAATGAAAAAATGAAGCAAACTCAAAAACTTAGTGTCCCCTTCTCCCTGCGCTTCCATGTTTGTCTTTTTCTCCCCTTTCCCCTCTTTCAGATATACAATTCTTTCCTCACTGCACACTGAATTTTCTTTTTCAACAGATTGATTCAGGGCAATTTTATCAACTGCTTTACTATATAAAACCCCCAAACCCGTGCTTTCTACTCCAAAGGCATTTTTCAAACTCTTGCCCTCAGTATACGCATTATCAATTTCAAAATTCTTACTCTTTCCTTTATGACTCATTACATCGTTCGAACCAATTTTAGATGTCAATCTCAAACTCCTTGTAGCAACACAGTGTTGAGCTCGGTGAGCTTGCTAATGACTCTGTTTGTAATAAGTCCATCGGTGTTGTGGTGATGGAGCTTCATCAAAATAATTGATGAGATTGGTCTTGTATGATGATTTCGTCGGAGCTCATCGGAGATGGAAGGTCATGGTTACTTGTTAATGGGAGGGGGAATTAAAAAACTTTCTCATCTGGGGAAGGAAACCAGATGTCATAGGGAATTTTTGCCATCAGTCCTAGTTTCTTCTTCCTTTTTCATCTGGGGATGGAAACCAGATGTCAGGGAATTTCTGCCATTAGTCCTAGTTTCTTCTTCCTTTATCATTTTTCCCTTTCATTTTTTATCGCAAAATTTCTAAGTTATTCCAGCCTCTACCTAGTTCCAATAAAGATTTGTAGCTTCTTATCCCTCTTTGACCTCCAATTCAACCCTTACCAACTCCGCTATTCTAGTCTCTTGGTGGTTTCCTGTCGTTTCAAATTTGACGAGGCACAAGCCATAAAGAAATAAATCTGTGCAAGGAAAAAAATACCACTTTGCTGCTTTGTAATGTATCAGTCGTCTATTACTTCTGTTTGCCTTTTCGCTCCGCCATTTCTTCTGGAGGCCTACAGAGAGCATTACATGCTCCTTTACAATGGGCTGTACTATACATTTTCTTGTTCTGGAGATAGGTTTTGTGCACAATTAAAAAGCATATCATAACAAGAAAAATAAGTCCCATCAAGTTCTGGTGTGGACTAGGAACTGTATTCCAACACTAAATATCCAAAAGTAAGCAAATTTATGCTTTACAAGTTTGCTACAAAAATGGTTGCAGAAAATGGTAATTGAAAGAGATACAACTGAAAAAGGCCTTCCAACTATAACCTTACTGCTGTTGTTCATTCACATCAACATTATCTTCTCCCTCAACAGACAATGATGCCCCTTCGGATACCGCCATACCCAAGACCTTTCCAGGTGGTGGATGGTCAAACTTGCATGTCGCCCAATACTTGCACATTTCAGCTATGATCGCTGTGATTCATTCACATTAACACTATCTTCAGCCTCGAAAGACGACGATGTCCCTTGGGATGTTGACATGCCCAACACCTCTCCAGGTGGTGGATGGTCAAACTTGCATGTCGCCCCATACTTGCACATTCCAGTCTTCATGTAGTATGGACAGTGTACGGCACCCTGCCAGTAACATTGAAAAAATTAAAGAAAATATCATGGAATTAAAGGGACTTGCAATTCTAACAGACCAAGTGAATGAGAAAAGACAAGGTTGAGATACAATTGAAAGAATAACCGCCACCAACTAAAGTTGAAGGATTAAGTTATATGCCTGAGCAACTAAAAAGGGCAGCCCGGGTCCAAGGGTCTATTGAACAAAGCCTCAGCTGGCAGAGCATTTCTGCCAGAGGCTATTTAAGAATATTCGGAAGGGAAATTAAAAAAAGGGCATTGCAAGCTTACATATATGTACAGTAACTAAGGTATTCTGTGACGGATTTTCAGGGATCAGAAGATATTCACACACATAACTATAGGCTGCAGCCACCAAATACACAACCAATACCTGTAAGCAAATGCGCTGGTAGAAATTGGGGAAGTCAAATTCTTCAGGGGTAGTCATACATCTGTCATAATTTAATAATAAACAGTTGTATCTACTTTACAGTGTTGTGTGTTGTTTACAGTATTGTTGTGTTATTTGCTGGAGAAATGAATATCTAACCAACAGTGTTTTAAGAGGTTGTCAAATACCACTAAGAAAAATCAAATTATCAGTATTTATATAATGCTGCAAATACTTCTTCCACCAGAAAATGAGCATGCCATATCTAAATTCTAGAAATATAAACTGTACCTCCCTCCTTGGTAGACCAGCAAGTGTAAGCTTAACATTTGGCTGCTGCACATCCTTTGCTGACACTACCGGTGCTGAACGATCAAGAGGGTGATGAAACTTGCATCTTTCACCATACTTGCATTCCCCAGTTTTCATATAGAACTGATGTAAAACATGACAGACCAAGCAAAATGTGCAAAAAAATTGTGTGAATGACTGGATCCAATTATATTAAGAGTATCTGAAGAGTATTCATGATTGATCCAGATAATAGCAAGCAAAAAGAAAAAGAAACCTTTCAGCAGTACAGGCAGCTCCCTATACTATACTATCCAATATGTGTGTGTAAACTTGAGAATGCATACGAGTCAACTTTTAAAATGCATACTGAGGGCCCAATAACATGCACTTCTATAAGAACTATAAGAGGTAAAAACTACAAAGAATGCTAAATTTATTAGACTCCAGAGTAAGAAATTTAAAAGTAAACAAGAGGTACGAACTACAAAGAATGCTAAATTTATTAGACTCCGCTCTCCAGAGTATCTGACATAGGTATTGCAAAGCAATAATATGTACACGTTTTTGAAGGTTCACCATAGCTTTTTTAGGATTGATATGATGTACATCCTTTCTTTTGGCAAAGGTGGGTAAAACAACAGTCAAGACTCAAGAAAGTGAGAGGTTTAAGGAAGCAGAGCAATCATTTTCACAGAAGTGCAAAGAACCCGACAAAAGGGCTCCTAGAGTGTATGCCTCGAAACCTCAAGATATACAGCTCTAAAGCCAATTTAGTGTGGCACCTTTTGATTGGGACAGCATGAAAGTGCCTTCACTGACAATAACAAATCCCGGTTCATAGTGCAGGAGGCGTGGTTTTCTACATTTAGTTCAGTTCAATAATGTCACATGCATCAGCTTGAGAGTAGTAATTCACAGCTATTTCAAGTATATCTTGGAAAAAAGTAGGTACGCACATCGCATTCAATTTGTCCAGGTCGTTGTGGATAGACAGGTGGAAGCAACCCAAGCTGCAGTATCAAAAATAAACAATACTTTCAGGAATACGTTAAAAGCTTTTTAGAGAAATACAAACACAATTGATTATACCATTGTCTGAGTCAGTCTTGGATCAAAATTTTGCAAGAGAGAGGCAGCTGGATTAATCATTCCAATGTTCCAATGAGTTGCAGGAGAGGCTACAAGGGCAGGGCCAATACCAGCTGCTGGAGGTTGAAATGCAATAGTGGAAGAGAATCAGTAGTTGACTCTAAGCATTGAATCTATTATGCTGTGTATTTGTATTAGGGGTCGTTTGGTGTGAGGTGCTATTTTGAATAATCCCGGGATAAAATAATAATTCCGGGATAAAAAATTTTAATGCATGTTTGGTTGGCAATATTAGGGATAACTTATCCCGGGACTAATAAATAGTATCGGGATAAGTTATCCACACAATTGGTGGGATAACAATCCCACCATAATTTATCCTGGGGATAAATTTATAAAAGTACAAAATTACCCCTACCTATATTCATGCACGGGCCACTTTATGTACGTACGTATGTGCATAAATTAATTAATCAATCTAACTCAACCACTTTAGGCGATCCATAAATTATACTGACATAACCATATACGTAAACCAAATAGTAAGGTAGTAATTTTATATTTATACAAATGATAAACATTATAATTTGGCCATCTGAATGGCTAACAAACTATATAACATAGGTAGACATGTTAAATAAATATAAGAATATTTTATGCATATTAATATTTTTCACATTTTATGTTAAACATTTGATGAATACAACAACAACAACAACAACAACAAAAAACCCAGTGTATTCCCAAAAAGTGGGGTCTAGGGAGGATAAAATGTATGCAGTCCATACCGCTACCTTCGAAGAAGTAGAGAGGTTATTTCCGATAAACCCCCGGCTCAAGATAAAGGATAGTAAACAAGAGCATAATGAAACATGAAGCAGGATGGATGGCATAACACAAATAAGGAATAAGACATACTAAAATAAAAATCAGAGCAATACGACATAAGATAATTAAGTGCAATATGGTATAAGAAATATGAAATAGGACATCTGAAATAGGACACCCACCTAGTAGCAACATACACTCATAGACCAAAGACACCCACCACACCCAAACCCTCCTGACCAGGGGCTCCTACCTATGGACAGAGTCTTAGGATTACTAACCCGGTTGTACATGATCTCTTCTAACTACTTACAACCTGCGCACTCATCCTAGCCTTCTACCCTTATCCGCGACCTCCACACCTTCCTATCTAGAGTCATGTCCTCAGTAAGCTGAAGCTGCTCCATGTCATGTCTAATCACTTCCCTCCAGTATTTCTTCGGCCTACCTCTCCTCTTCCTGAAGCCATCCAACGCTAGCCTCTCACACCTACGAACTGGGGCATCCGTGCCCCTCCTCATCACATGCCCAAACCATCTCAGCCTTCCCTCCCGCATCTTGTCCTCTACCGAAGCCACTCCCACCTTCTCCCGGATAATCTCATTCCTAACTCTATTCCCTCTAGTAAGCCCATACATCCAACGCAACATTCTAATGTCCGCCACCTTCACCTTTTGAATGTCCGCCTTCTTGACTGGCTAACACTCTTCTCCATACAGCATGGCTGGATGGACTGCCTCTCTGTAGAATTTGCCTTTAAGCTTAAAGGGCACCTTCTTATCACACAACACTCCCGAGGCGAGCCTCCACTTCAACCAACCTGCTCCAATACGGTTAGAGACATCCTTATCAATCTCACTATTCCCTAAATCATAGCTCCAAGATACTTAAAACTATCCCTCTTAAAAACATCTTGAAAATCCAACCTTACCACCTCATCATCCTCCTGCCTCAAGTCACTAAACTTGCATTCCATATATTCCGTCTTGGACCTACCCAACCTGAACCCCTTAGATTCAAGGGTTTGCCTCCAACCTCCAATTTTTCATTCACACACACCCGCATCTCATCAATCAGTACTACATCATCTGCAAACAACATACACCAAGGCACCTCCCCTTGAAAAGTCTGCGTTAACACGTCCATCACCAACGCAAACAGGAACGGACTAAGAGTCAAACCCTGATGCAACCCTGTCTCGACCGGAAAATGCTATGAGTCCCCTCCCGCCGTTCTCACCCGGGTCTTCCCTCCATCGTACATGTCCTTAATAGCTCTGATGTACGCCACCGGGACCCCTCTCACCTCTAAGCATCTCCTAAGAACCTCTCTAGGGACTTTTTCATACGCTTTCTCCAGGACGATGAACACCATGTGCAAATCCTCTTCCTTACCCTATACTGCTTCATCAATCTCCTCACCAGGTGGATTGCCTCTGTCGTCGAGCGACCAGGCATAAAACCAAACTGATTCTCCGAAATAGACACGACCCTCCTCAATCTCTGCTTGACCACCCTCTCCAAATCTTCATAATATGACTCAACAGCTTGATACCCCTATAATTGGTGCAACTCTGAATGTCACCCTTGTTTTTATATAACGGAATCATCGTACTCCACCACCACGCCTTAGGCATTCTCGCCGTCTTGAAAATGTCGTTAAACAAATCAGTCAACCACCTTAAACCTACCCCACCTATAAACTTCCAAAAATCCACCGAAATCTCATCAGGCCTCATTGCCCTTCCCCTCCGCATCCTACGATTAGCTTCTCTGACCTCCTCAACCTTAAAACATCTACAATAACTAAAATCACAGCTTTCCTGCAAGTGCTCCAGCTCCTCTAACTCAATGCCTCCGTCCCCCTCCTCGTTCAAAAGCCTATGAAAATACTCCTGTCATCTCTTCTTAATGTGAACATCCTCCACCAGAACTCTACCATCCTCCCCCTTAATGCACTTCACTTGATCGAGGTCCCAACCCTTCCGCTCCCTAGCCTTAGCAAGCTAATATGGATTTGGGGGTTTGGGGGTAATTTACGTTGTCGGTAAATATTACTCAATTGAAGATAATTAAAACTAAACAACCCTTTAACTTATCCCAACATAACTAATCCCAGCATAACTACATTCCCAACTGATACAAGTACGATCGTGATTATGGACCAATACGTAAAGACTCGAGCTCGGGTGGCTGCCCAACCAATGGAACAAGCTTTGAAGTGTAGAGAACAAGTCCCAACACTCCAAAGCCATCCAATATGCACACTCCAAGGCCTCCCTTTTGTCTTGGCTCATTAAGGGCATTGTAGTCGTTTTGTATTAAGTTGAAACCTAGGCTATAAATAGGACATGTTAGGTTATTTTGTCATAACTTTTGATGATATTTTAAGAGCTATAGAGAGAGAGTCTTGCAAGGTGGATTCCCTGTAAACAAGTGTGGATACCACTTGTGTTGGTGCTAGTTTTGAAACGTTGGTTGCATGGGAATCTCGTTCCCTTGAGGTCACCGTAGAGCTTGGTGTTACTTGCAGGAATTCTTGGGTCTTTGTGTTTAATATACACTTAGGTTCATAGTGTTTGTACATTTGTATGTCAAGTTACCTATCTATCTATCTATTTCATTGTTGTTGTTGTTCATTCTCAGGTTTGGTGTTCCAAAACCGAGATTTTGTCTTCTTATTCTTGTGCTTGTGTTGTTAATCTAGTTTGTTGGCTCACTGATTTTAGAGGTTTGAACACCTTAATATCTTCTTGTTATTGTGTTTTCGTTGTTGTTGTAGTGAATCCGAGAGTGGTCACCAAAGGGGTCCTTGGTTCTTCCAACTTGTGGACTATTTTGGTGTTTGTTAGTGTCTTCCTTGTCGATCTTGTATCATTTGGTATCAAAGCATAGCTTGATTTTGTTCCCACAAGATCAATCTTGGGCTAGCTTGCTTGAAAATACAAACAAAAAAAAAAAAAGTAGTGTTCTTGAGTTTGGATCTTGGCCGAAAGTTTGTTGTGTTCTTGTTGTGTTTGGCCGAGACTTGAACATTAGATATAGGAGTCATTTTGTTTGTCTTGGTGTTTCAAGTGTTAGCTTTCTTCATCACTAACACTCTTGAGTCAAGATCTAAATTTGAGCTTGCATTTGTTGAAGTGTTATTGTGAACTTAAAGCCTTAGCCGATTGTGTTGTCATCGTGGACTTGACCGTGATTTGTTGGCCTTGTTGTTGTTGGAATTGGTTGTTGGGATTATTGTGTTCTTGGTGATTGTTGAAGTTGTTCTTGATGTTCTTCATCCCTTTCAAGACTTGTTAAAATAAAGTGAATACTAGATCTATAAAGTTGAAGAGAAAAAGGTGAAAGCTTGTTAGTCTTGAAAGACTTACCATCACCCATCAACCAGTCAATCACTTCCCAAAAACTTTCCTTGTTTTAAGGACCTTGTTTTAAGGGAATGAGACACAAAAATCAAGTCTTCCACTTTTGAATTTGACAATAGGATTTCAAGATTTGTTTCCCTCCTAAATCAATTCCCACCAATTCCAAATCACAAATAGTTCAAGACTTTCAATTTTGAAAAATAAATTTGTTAAGACCGCAACCATTATGTGGCTGCCACGTCACGTTTTACTGTTCGCACAACAAATTTAGGCTCAAAATTTTGATTTCTTAGTTTCTAATCTTTGTTTCTTAGTTGCATTTTGTTGATTCTATTGCTAATTAACAAACTAGTAATTGTCTACTAGGTTGTAAATTAGTTTTTGGGTCCGTTTATTCGTGTCTACGTTTCTTTGTGTGCTTTTATCTTTTTGAAATTCGTTGTAGTTTCTTGGTTCAAGTCCGTACGTATTTTCTTTGAGTTGTTTCAAAAGAGAATCTATTCCGACCTCGAGCCCCAATTGGTACCAAGTAATCTCCTTGGAGTATAAATGAGTTACCAACACTTGTGAGGCCAATTGAGAGGCATTTCAAAGTGTGAGAGCTTGAGATCTTGTGAGGATGTTTTTCTTTTCTATCATTAACTAGGTTGTGTTTTTTGTGTTTTTGTTTTAGAATTTCTTTTGTTAGGAACTATGGCATTGGAAAAGGTGACCATGAACGATTTGATGGTTGCCATAATGGGTATGAAACATGACCTTAGTAGCCAAATGGAGAGAATGGAAAAAATAATAGAACGAGTGGAAGGGACGAAAAGCTCTCTTTGCAAGGAGTTGGATAACTTGATAGAGAATCCAAGCCTTCCTATTCAAGTTCCTGTGAATGGACATGCTACACATGAGCTACAAGGTAATCAAACTAACTCTTGCACTCTAGTGAATGCGACTAGTAGCCAACTAAGTGTGCATGGTAGTTTGTCTTTAGGTGAGCCAAATGTGCCTCCATTTGGTGATGATAATGTACAACTTGAGATTGTGGATACACTAGTTGATCCATCTAGTGTTGAGGCCATTGTGGCAAGTGATAGTACATTGTCTTATGGAAGTCATGAAGACCAACTTGTGTGTGAAAATGGTGATGTTGAACATGTTGGCCGATTGACTATGGATGACCCTCTAGTTGTTTTTGTTGTAGACCATGCTAGTATAGAGGGGATATATGATTGTACTAGTGGTAGTATTGGGAAAAGGAAATGCATCCTAAACCCGTGTCCAGGGACACTCCACCCATTTGATCCCGGTGATCATTTAAAGTATGGTGATGATGATGTCGTTTGGAATGACTTGAATGTGCATGGAATCTATGGCCTTCCTATCTCAGCTTTCAAGCCTATTTGTTGTTCCAAGAAAAGTCTATGTTTTCCACTTGATGAGCAACTCTTGTTCTTGTTTCTTGTCACACTTATGTGGATAGACTAGTTGACTCTTTCTTGGGAGGGTATTCGGGTAAGAGGGTTGTTTGGGTGTATGTGAAGTTTGAGCCACCTTGGCAAGATGCTATGACTGATTACAGTAATCCTAACCCTCATACCTTGAGGAACTTGTGTTTGCTTGTCCTTCTTATTGTTTTGCTAGGTTCGGATTCGAGGTCGAATTCTTTTTCAAGAAGGGGAGGATGATACAAGTATGATCGTGATTGTGGACCAATACGTAAAGACTCGAGCTCGGGTGGCTGCCCAACCAATGGAACAAGCTTTGAAGTGTAGAGAACAAGTCCCAACACTCCAAAGCCATCCAATATGCACACTTCAAGGCCTCCCTTTTGTCTTAGCTCATTAAGGGCATTCTAGTCATTTTGTATTAAGTTGAAACCTAGGCTATAAATAGGACATGTTAGGTCATTTTGTCATAACTTTTGATGATATTTTGAGAGCTCTAGAGAGAGAGTCTTGCAAGGTGGATTCCTTGTAAACAAGTGTGGATATCACTTGTGTTGGTGCTAGTTTTGAAACGTTGGTTGCTTGGGAATCCCGTTCCCTGAGGTCACCGTAGAGCTTGGTGTTACTTGTATGAATTCTTGGGTCTTCGTGTTTAATATACACTTAGGTTCATAGTGTTTGTACATTTGTATGTCAAGTTACCTATCTATCTATCTATCTATTTCATTGTTGTTGTTGTTCATTCTCGAGTTTGGTGTCCCAAAACCGAGACTTTGTGTTCTTCTTATTCTTGTGCTTGTGTTGTTAATCTAGTTTGTTGGCTCACTGATTTTAGAGGTGTTGAACACCTTAATATCTTGTTGTTATTGTGTTTTCGTTGTTGTTGTAGTGAATCCGAGAGTGATCACCAAAGGGGTCCTTGGTTCTTCCAACTTGTGGATTATTTTGGTGTTTGTTTTGTGCCTCCTTTGTCGATCTGGTATCACCAACCAAACGACCCCTTAGAGTAATACGATAAGCTTATAGCTGAACGTTCATCTATAGGTTTTCCTGAGTAATCCATTTATTTTAACAATTATTAAGTTTCCATTGCCAAAATGGCTTTATAAATTATTGTTTTTAAACTGGTACTACTAGCTTTATAAATTATTTTATGAGAAAATAAACACATTTTCTAATGATCTAATACCAAAAATTCGCATGAGAAAGAAGTATGTTAACATGAGATTAAAGTCAACAGATAATGTGTTTCACACATGATCATACATCAAAACAAAACCTAGAAAACTCAACAAACAGAAGGCAAATACAAATCTTAAGACCGACAAGGAAAAGTATTTTAACAATGTTCCAATAGAGCTTATCATTTTCTTTGAGAAATAGAACAGAGCTTATTAATATCCTTACCATTTCTTTCAGGATGGTTGTAACGGCAAGTACCCCCATATTTGCAGCTGTTTTGATATATTTTAAAACAAAACAGACGTGTTATAAGCCAATGAACCAATCCAACTTTTTGAGTGTTTAAACTAATAGCAGAACAAAAAGTAAAACCCTCCATGTTCACCACAAAAAAAAAAAACTGACCTGCCAGTTTTAAGGTAGAAAGGACAATCAACTTCACCCTGTAAAAGATAAAAACCAGAAGAATGAACCACTTCCTGTGGGTCTCTGAAACACACTGCTTGCCTCTTATTAAGCTTAACAAAAAACAGTCAACCTCAAGTAGCTAAAGTTATGTTTAATCTTACTTTAATCCCCAAAAAAAAAGTCATGGTACTTGTGAAAAGAAATCCAACTCCCTTCTGCTTTCTCTTCCTAGAGGTTAAAATCTCTATTGGCTAAATTTATCTCAAAAAAATCTCAATTTGCTAATTTATCCAAGTAGGAAGTACGTTTGGGTTACACTGGGTTTGTTGTTGTTGTATTCCAAAAGTATCCAGGTCTACAAAAAGGAAACACATCTGTAGACTAATACCAGAAGAAAACAATCAGATAGAATGTAGCCTAGCATATCTACAATGGCAGTGGCACCCATTATGCGGGTAATGAAAAGACATGAGATGCTTTAAGATCCTTAGACCAGATTGGAAAAGTATCTTAAGAACAAGTTGTTTTTCATCACAATAAATCCTCACAGACAAATTATGGTACCAGGATCGAAATATCATGATATCCAATTCTTTTTCTATACTAAAATTATGTTAATAATTGTCAAATAAAGCAGACCAAAATGGCAGTTTATTGACAACTATCATGTGACAGCATAAAAGTAAAAGGAAGGGGGAAAAGAAAAAAGACAAATTAAAAAAGCAAACAAAGCACAAAAGAAGCATGCAATACTTTCTTACTCATCCAAAGGTAAAAGGCAATCAATGAAATACCGGTCTAATGGGAAGGCCTTTGGAATTGTGCAATAAAGCTGGAACAGAAAGCGGCTTGACTAGATTCACATCCTCGGTCATCTCATAATTAGCTGATCCAGGATTCCCCACAGAGCCATTTTCTTGCTCTGGAGCTGGCAGCTGTATATCTCTTGGGTGGTGAAATTTGCAGGTAACACCAAATTTACATGTTCCCGTCTTCAAGTAAAACTGTCACAGTATGATTTGAGTAACTATGAACCAGATACACCTAAAGTGCGTACTTAAATATCTTAAGTAACAAGTAGTGCTCCAATCAGCAAAAGAATTCTCATACCGTGCATGAGGGTTCAGAAGGTCTCTCAGGTAAGTCAGAAACACCAGAATTTTGTACAGAACCCTGAGACAAGCCAATCAACAGTTGATATAAATGAAACTATCTTCATAATTCATATGAAATAAATAACAATTGAGCCTGTCCACCTACCAAATAAGTTGTGTTATCTTTGGGGTGGTTAAATTTGCACCTGTTACCGAACTTGCATTTTTGAGTCTTCATAAAATACTGAAAACATGTCAACATAAAATCAGGGATATTGACAGCACGCATAGTCAGAGACTCAACAAAAAGTTTTTCTTACTGGACATTCAGGCTCTCCAGGTCTTTCAGGAAGAGATTCAGTTGTAACTGGAACCTGCATAAATGAAGCGGAAGATAATAGCTAGAAACATACAATGTGATCACAAATTTTATGATAAAGAAATGGATTATGGGCCTAACTCAACCCCAAAAGTTAGTTTATGAGAAGAGGATTATCCAAGATCATATAAGGAAACCAAGTAAACCTTGTCTTCCGATGTGGGACTCCAACACCATTCCCACACGCCCAACATTGTACGTCAATAAAAATAAAATTGAGATGGACCTGACTTTGATTTAGTTAACGATCTAATTTAGTTGCTGCCATGTGACCTAGAGGTCACAGGTTCAAGCCTTGGAAACAGCCTCTAGCATTGGTAAGATTGCGTACAATACACTCTTTATGGTGAGGCCCTTCCCAGGACTCTGCGCATAGCGGGAGCTTTAGTGCACCAGGCTGCCCTTTTATTTTTATGGATATGACTCTAATACCATAATAATGAAATGGATCTTGGGTCTAACTCAACCCCAAAGCAAGCTCATTAGAGAAGAATTACCCAAGACCATAAGGAGACCAAATAGCCTTCTCCCACCAACGTGGAACTCCAACACCCCAACCCCACTTCCACACGTCTAGGATTGGACATCTGGAACGTGGACAATATAAGATGAGAGGCCCAACATTAGAAAAAATAAATTGGGATGGGTCTGGCTCTGATGCTATGATGAAAATAGGTCTTGGGCCTAACCCAACTCTAAAAGCTAACTCATACAGGAAGGATTGACCAAGACCAACTACGGAGGAGACTAAATAGTCCTAGCCCCACTTATGTGGGGCTCCAACATGCAAGAAATAAAGGAGAAAAATACTATTGAATTATGCATACTACATTATTACATTGAGCCCTATTTATATACTACATTACAATCCTATTCTGGACACTATACAATTCTATTCTTACTTGTATTCTAACACTCCCTCTCAAGCTAGTACATACAAGTCATATATGCCAAGCTTGTTACAGATGTGACCGTTCGGGAGAAGGTCGGAGTGGCTTTGTTGGAGGATAAGATGTGCGAAGGAAGGTTGAGATGGTTTGGGCATGTGATGAGGAGGGGCACGGATGCCCCAGTTCGTAGGTGCGAGAGGTTAGCGTTAGATGGCATCAGAAGAAGGAGAGGTAGGCCGAAGAAGTACTGGAGGAAAGTGATTAGACATGATATGGAGCAGCTTTCTGCTTACTGAGGACATGACCCTAGATAGAAAGGTGTGGAGGTCGCGGATAAGGGTAGAAGGCTAGGTTGTGTGCGTAGATTTAGTAAGTAGTTAGAAGAGCTCAGGTTAACTCGGGCTAGTAAATCTAGGATTGGGTCCAAAGATAGGAGCCCGGTCAGGCAGGCGTGGGTCTCTTTCTCCTATTGCGCTTATTTATTTTATTTCTTATTGCTCTAACTTCTATTTTTATGTGTCTTATTCCTTATCATGTTATGCCATCCATCTTGCTTCTTATTTAATTACGCTTTGGTCTACTTTTCTTTATCTTGAGCCGGGGGTCTATCGGAAACAGTCTCTCTACTTCTCTGGAGGTAGCAGTATGGACTACGTACACTCTATCCTCCCCAGACCCCACTTGGTGGGAATACACTGGGTTTGTTGTTATTGTTGTTGTGTTACAGATGTAACTAATACGAGGACCAGTGAGGGACTCGTGAAAATATCTACAAGTTGTTCACTCAAGTTAACAAATTTCATAACAATATCTCCTGAGAATATCTTTTCTCTAACAAACTGACAGTCAATCTCAATACGCTTAATCCTCTCACAAATATTGAATTTGATGCAATATAAAGGGTTACTTGGTCATCACACACAAGTTCAATCTAACTCTTTCTCCAAATTTTAGTTCTCGAAGCAACTGTTTAATCCAAACTAGCTCACAAGTTGCTACAACCCTTGGTCGACATGTTGCTTCTACACTAGATCGAGCAACACTCGATTTCTTACTCGTATGGGACATCAAATTACCTCCTAGTAAAACACAATATTAGGATGTAGAACGCCTATCAGAACGTGATCCTACCCAATCAACATCTGTATATCTAACGATCTGCTCATGGTCTCGATTCTCAAAGAGTAGTCCTTTATTGGAGCCAACTTTATATCTCGCAGAATGCCAACAATTACATCCCAAAAACTATCACAGGGAGAATCCAAAAACTTACAACATTCACAGGAAAAAGAAATGTGAGGGCTAGTCGCAGTGAGATAATTCGACTTACCAACCAGACTATATCTTTCGGGGTCATTTAACTGGCTCCCCTTGTCTTCGCAGGAGTTTAACATCGAATGTTGGAGTGTCAGTAGGTCTACATCTCATCATTCCTGTTTCCTCAAGAATACGTAAGGCATACTTTCCTTGTGAGATAATTATACTTTATTTGGATGAGCAACCTCAATACTTAGAAAATACTTTAGTCTATTGAGGTCTTTAGTCTGAAAATGCTAAAAGAGATCTTACTTTAAATTAATGATACCATAATGATCATTGTCGGTGATAACAAAATCGTCATCATACACCACCAAATAAATACACAAATTTGGAGCAAAATCTCGATAGAACACAGAGTGATCAGCTTTGCTACGAGTCATGCCACACTCTTGAATTACTATGTTGAACTTACCAAACCAAGCTCGAGGGGATTGTTCCAAACCATAAAGTAACTTGCGCAATCGATATACAAAGCTACTAGACTCCTTTTGAGCACCAAACCAGGTAGTTGCTATATATAGAGTTTTTCCTAAAGGTCACCACGAAAAAAACATTCTTAACATTCAACTGATGAAAAAGCCAATGGTGAACAACCATCATTGGTAGAAAAAGGCGGGCAAATGCTATTTTAGCCACAGGAGAGAAAGCATCACTATAATCAAGCTTAAATATCTTAGTAAACTCTTTGGGTATCTAGGCGAACCTTAAGCTGACAGCTTGACTATCCACACCAATTTTGACGGCATAACCCCACCGACAATGAGCAAGAGATTTACTTTATGGATGAGAAACAAGCTCTCAAGTACCACTCGAGTGTAAGGAAGACATCTCGCCAATCATAGCCTAGCTCCATCCTGGATGAGAAAGTATTTCACTTATAGACTTGGAGATAAAATAGAGGACAAAGATAATACAAAGGCATAAAAGGGTGATGATAGACGGTGATAACTTAAAAAAAGTATAATGGGAGATAGTATTACGAGTGGAACATATATTTTTTTCCATAAGGAATCGTGATGTCTTTCTATGAAATTTCGTGTCTCCTTATTAGCTCTTATGATGCGGTTTCCTAGACTGTATGTAGTGGTTTACGATCGATTTCCTAAAATGTATTTAGTGGTTTTTTGGGGATGATAGTGAAAAAGCTGACGGATAAGTCACCTCTACTATCATACTATAGAACTATACCTGAAATTTTCACCTCATATGGAATTCATTGGATCTTTTACTGCTTTTGAGAATCAACCCCCCCCCCCCCCACCACTCCACACTGAAGAGTAACTAGGATCAATTTAGTCAGATTTTCATGTTCCAATTGAACATTGTCCATACTTTATCATTCTCAAAAGATAAGATTATTGTTTTGCAGATCTAATCACGATCTTATATAAAAGAATAGCAAAAGATCTTTCTTAATCAATCTCTTTGTCCCCCCTTCATTCTTCAGCCGAATAAATAGAATTGGGAAGTAATACCACTCCTAGACCCCGTAATATAAATTTTGTCCTAGAGATACAAGAAACTTATATATCGGTTCAGATAAATCCATTTTTTATTACAAAATCAAAACAGAAGAATTTCATGACTTCAGTGACCTGGCTGGGAAAAAAGAAGTTTTCCTATTTATTATGATGCTTTTTAGTTAGCAGCATTATCAATATGATATATCTTAGTTTAGATGGTCTAGATTAACGCCAGAAAATGGCAAACTAGGATTAACCAAAGTTGTATGGCTCAAAAGAAAAATAGAAACTTAAACAAATGGAATTCATATGAAAATGACCAATTAAGTCATTCCAAAAAATATGATTCTGAACTCTATTTATTATCATACGAAAAAGGTAAATTTGAAAAAATGTTATAGATATGATCTTTAATCATATAAATTGACTAATTATGAAAATAGAAGTGACTCATTTATTTCTAGATTACCTTTCCAAGCAAATAAGAACTTGAAATTTTCTTATAAGTCCGACATGTCCAAAAACAACTTTTTTAATAGGTTCAATCAAGATTTGCTTCTCCAGAGTACCAAAGGCAAGCATGACATCTTTATGAACATAAATCTCAGGATATAGAATCCAGAAAGAGGTTGGTCCAACTTAAATGAGATATGGTAGCGTTTTTATGATCTAACATTCTTGCCCAAACTAATTATAGAAATATCTCTCTATCTCTAAGGTTGAGTAATAATTTCACTATTGTCTAGAAAGGGACTCAATGGTTACTTGTTCGCCGAGTCAAAAAGATAAAATTTTGGTAAATAGAGATCCTGTACAAACTTCTTGCGAGGAATGGGCCATCTAGGGCGTTTATCAAGAACAAAAGCTAAAGGGCCCGACACTACCATATGGATCTAGAACTTACATGTTGATGCTTATGATTTTGATAATCATAGCAATGATTTGGAGATCTCTCGAAAAGTATTTAGCTCATATTTCAGTCAACTCTCTATCATCTTCTTTTGGCTAAGTGGCATGTATTTACACGCTGCTCGTTTTTCTATTATGAAGCGTGGACAAGTGATCCAACTCAAATTAGGCCTAGTGCCCAGGTGGTTCGACCACCTTTCATTCATATCTTTTCCACTAAGAACGTGTTCAAAAACTCTTTCACCACAAATCTATAATCTATAATATATTAAAAGTGTGAAAGACCTTAGAAATGTTATTTGAACTGTTTGCCCTTCATTAAAAGTCCTTGTTTTAGACAAAATCGTCTTTTCACTATTTTTTTCCTAATATTTAAGAGTTAAAAATTAATTCTAAATCTTTCTTTCCTTATTAGAAGTCATCAAAATTAATGACAATTGATATTTTTTCATTATTTTAAGAATTCTAAATCAACTAAAATTTGATTTTAAGAAGATTTGATAAATCTAGATATAAATATAAAACTATTCAAATAAGAAAAATTTAAGAAGTGCCAAATTTTTAAAAGTTTTAAGTACGTAATAAAAATGTAATCAATGATTTTATAAAGATTTGACTTTAAAAATAAGAAAAGATTTTAAATTTAAAAAAGAAAAAATTGTAACACAAATATGGTTCAAGTTGTTGCGTCTCTATTAGCATGTGGCAACAAAGGAAAGAGGTACTATATGAGAAACGCAAAAGTAATGACTTATCAACCACTTGAAACTTCTGATGGTAAAACAAATGTGTATATGTTTATGTTTACATTATTATATTAAAGTGTGAAAGATTTTTGAAAAGTGATTTTGAACTTTTACACTTTATTAAAAATCTTCGCACTCGGCAAAATTATTTAATTTTAAATAATCAAACACTATACGTAAGAGGCACGTGCGGATAAACTAGTTAACTTAAAAGTATAACGGGAGTTAGTATTATGAGCGGATCATATACCATTTCAAAGTGCAATTTATTGACTAGGAGGAGGCCTAGAGTAGGAGTAGGACCAAAAGCATGACGTGAGCACTACATCACTACCAAAACGTAGCGGAACATGAGACTCAATGACAAAAGTGTGTGCAGTGTCAATAAGATGTCTATTCTTCCTTTTTGTATTATGGAAGGGGTGTGGACAAGGTGTCTGATAATTAAGTCCTTGGGGGCTCATAAACTACTGAAATGGAGGGATAAGAATTGTAAGTCATTATAACTTAAAAAGTATTAACGGGAGCACCAAATTGTTTTTACATTTCAACACAAAAACTATTGAATATAGAAAATAACTCAGAAAAACCTTTCATTAAGAAAAGCTAATTACATATTGAATAATTATCAATGAAACTAAAAAAATAACACAATCTTAAGGTTGAACCGACTCTACTAAGAACCCAAATATCATAATGAACTAATGAAAAAAGAGACTACGTGGAAAGGTAGTGCCAGTTTGTTTGTCTAATATGGATTTGACTACACACACTAGACACCATCTTCTGCAGCTTGACTAAACTCAGATGTCTCAAATGTCTGTGAATTAGGTTTGGAGGATATGTAATGGGGCATACTATAGAGGGATTGAGAGAGATAAGATAGTATAAGCCATGTGATTCATGCATGTGCCAGTCGTTTGTCACGTATGGTGGTCCTTCATGAGAAAAAAATCATCAAGAGATATTATGGCACAATTTAGAGAACGTGTCAAACAACATACAAACGCAAGATTAAAACGGAAACCAAGGACACAAAGAACAGAGTTTAGAGTGACAGAGGATATTGGAATTGTCTGTCCAAATCTTTTTAGTTGTGTTTGGATCCCATTGACTAAGGTAACAACAGGAAGAGACGAATAAACAATATGTGAGAAAAGTGATTTGTTACCATGAATATGATTAGAAGCGCCCGAGTCCATGACCGACGATCCAAGGACACTAGACTGTGAAACACAAGTAAAAGAATCACCAACAAAAGAAGTATCAAGCTGAGCAACCGATGCAACTTGTAGAGATGTTTGCTTACTTACTCAATACCGAAGGAACTAATTATATTCCCCTTCTGACAAGGAAACCCTGTGATTACCTATAGCGTCAGCCTAAACAATACGAGCATTCTTTGTTGGTCAACCATGCAATGGTAGCATATGTCACAAGTGTGTTCAAGCCTAATCCTATAACACACTTAGGTCGAGATTTTCCAAAATAACCTCGTCATTCTCTATAGACTGAGATTTTGGGTTGAGATTTTCCAAAATAGCCTCTTCATTCTCCATAGGAGATGTTTGATTCTTGTGGTTTGAGTACGAGAACAAAGGAGTCAATGATTGGTGTTGAAACCATTGTGAGAGTGCCTTCCATGTGCAGTCAGTATTCGCTGAGGTAACCATGATAACCACACAACAATTATGAGAACTATACGGCCATGAAATCTTAGACTCTTGCTCCTAGAATGAGGAGGCACGACAAGGAAAGTAAACAAGAGGATAATTCATTAATTGGAGGAACCATACGATTAGCCAAAATCTTATCATGCACCATATCAAGTTCAATAGGATGTCCAACAAGTGTAAGCACTACAAACAACATTTGTCTTTGCTCCTATTGTTTTTCAACTTTTGTAATGTCTGGCTTCAACCGCTCAAATTCCTCCCTAAATGTTCGTACCTATTCCAATTAGACATATATCGAATGTATGTTTCTTTAAGTTGGTCATTCAAGATATCACATCATAAAAGCAAGCTATGTCATTAGCGTATAAAGCGCGAGCCTTTTTTCCAAATCAAATAACACATCTCGAATGGACGGAACAAGGGCATCAACTTGGAATTAATAGATCACCACAGGAGACTACATAATTGAGTGTCAACCTTCTCCCACTATGCTTTGGCCTTTTCATCTACCTCCCTAGCCTCTATCGTTAAGTGATCTTGAACACCTTGACGCTTGCACCACAACTCAATAGAGGAAGACCGAAATAACTAGTTCACACGGTCAAAGGTTTTGTGGTAATACCATAAATTGGATTGCTGGACACCATAGATTTAATACCAAACATTGTTCAGAGAGACATGATAGGTCAAGGCAAAAATAAAGTGTTGGATAACAGTCGACGGAATCTAGAGAAATAGGTTGTTCGTCGGAGTTTGGAAAAATCAAAGTCACAACCAAAATATGAAAGAACATTCTATTTTACCGGAAAAAACAGATTGGATCACTGAAAAGTGCTCGAAACCAGGAAACAATTATGTAGAGAGACTCGAAATGACGAGGCGATTCCAATTGGCACAAACTATCTGTCGAAAAACTCCACACACACAAGTGCATGTCTACGCGAGGCACATGGCACAGAGGGATGAAATTGTCGGCAGTGCGTAAGTGCATATGTGCGACCCAACGACAGTGCAAAATCTGGTCATAGAAGGGTTTTGATCCTATTGGTGATACAAGTACATGCACAGTAACCAAAAAGTGGCCAAAATCTTGGACCAACAGTGTTCAAAAGTATATTTGGCCAAAAAATAGGTTTTCTCTTCTCCCAAATATATTCTCACTAATGGCTCGAATACCATATGAAAATAAAGGAGAAAATATTATTGTGTATTCTACATTATGACACTGAGTCGTATTTACAGACACTATATTATAATTCTATACCAAGTAGGACACTATTTCTTTTTTGAGAAACTGGTAATTGTAAGTAGGACACTATATACAATTTTATTCCTATTTTAATATTTTAGAGGCAGGTGGATGCTAAATTTCTAATAACAAATAGTTTCAAAGGATCATTCGGCGGACAAAAGGTCAATGACTCCAAATTTCCATACGAAATGGGAGTCTATCATAATGCAATTATTGTTAAGAACTGTCAAAAGTGCAAAGTATGTACCAGCCTGAAAAGGCAAACACAGCTCTCCCTGCCGACTATATCCCAGCTAGAAGGAATAGATCTTTTGGCCTCTGAATCTGTAACAACTACTAGCATGATGCAAGTGCTAGTCTAGGATTAATTTGGGACTATGTGAGAACCTTAAAATGCTTTATATAATTATAATTCGACTTGTAATTGATGAGCATGAGAGTATCGAGCATAGATTTCGAAACTAGTAGGAAAGATATAATCACCTACCCTATACATTTAATACCTTTAACAGTAAGAAAGCCTACAAGGCATAAATATAAAATATCAACTAAATAGAGTAGAATAACAGTTCATGTCATGAACTAAGAGTACTTTGAGAATGTCCAAAATGAAATCACAACATAAGAAAATAGGGGACTAGTTTATCTAACATGTAGGTAATCAACAAAATATTCCCTTATGTCTCATGCATATCTATATTATATTAAAGTGTAAAGGACCTTATAAAAGTGATTTAAACTTTTTGCCCTACATTAAAACTTTCTGCAATGGACAAAATTGTCTTTTCACTTATTTTCTCCAATTATTATATCATTATATTGTAATATTTAAATTAAGAAGTCCTAAAATATATGGTAAAAGAAATATATATTTTAAAAATTAAGAAGTCTTAAAATACTTTGTAAGAGTAAAATATATGGTAAGAGATATTAGGATAATCAGTCATTAAAAAGTCCTAAAATATATGGTAAGAGAAAAATATATTTAACGAAGGAGTTCTAAAGGGGAAAAAAAAAACAAGTTTTTTTTTGGTTAAAGATTAATGGTTGTGCCAATTATTTAAAAATAACACGGAACAAGGGATAAAAATAGGAATAAGTATAGAATTGGTGTAGGGATAGGTTAACGCAAGGAGAAAAAAGATTTAAGATTCAATTAATTCATTGGGGCTTAGTTAATTTGGAATAAGAATATTTATTATTCCCTTAAATAATTAATTGCTAAGAAATAGAATTGTTAATTATTATTTCCTTATATAAATAATTGTTAAGAAATAGAGCTGCTATTAAATATAACTTTCATATTTTGGTGGCAAACAAAATCCTATTAGGGTTAAAGAGGTGCATATGTACATCTATAAGAGAATTTTAGCAGTCAACGGGGAAAAGAAACTCCTTAAGACCATAATTCGACAACCTTTTCATTTGAAATTGTGTTCTTTTTTCAATTATATTTTTTTAATAATTTACATAGATTAAAATTGCACATGATTGATAGACTTGAGTCGTGAAATTCACTTTCTTTTCGATTTTAGAAGTTCCTCACGATCAATGCTCTTTAGACTTTTTAGGGTTATATTTCAACTTCCAAGCACTTTCACGAGTGCTTGCAATTCCGTTCATAAAATTTTCTTTGATCATAGAATTGATGTGTTTTCGATGATCATATTTATTGTTAAATTTATGACACTACTACTATTTCAGTTTTTCACTTGTGAATATTAATTCAGGGTTCAAACATTTAGTAGCAGGGAGGCATCATAATGGCAGTCAGTTAGTTGCTCGTAGCCTTCCATGCTATTAATAAAGGCAGAGGCGCGACAACGAGCTATTGAGAAGCAAAATTGTGCAATATGTACTTCCTAACCGTCTTCTCCCTGTTACAAGTTAATTTTACTTTTCTACATATAAAAATTTCATTTGCCCTGATTATTCTCTCAATAGTTTCTTTTATATCATTATGTGTAGGTCAATTGATCAAATCTGGATGCTCTATTGTTTCGATCCCAACAACATGTCCTATTGTATGAGATGCTCATTGGAAAGATTTGTTATTTTTGTTTAATAAGTTGCCCCCGAACTTTGAATAACGCAATCGCACTAAATTGATTGAAGGACAACAACAACATACTCTGTGTATTCCCATCAAGTGGGGTCTGGGGAGGGTAAAATATACGCAGTCCATCCCACTACCTCAGATAAAGTAGAGAGGTTGTTTTCGATAAACCCTTGGCTCAGGACAGATAATAATATAACAAACAAAACACACAAAAGCATGCAACCACAAAGTAATACTATAATAACAGATAGAAAGGGATAATAATAGAAACAAGACACGCATAAGGCAATACTAAAAAATATCTATTCAAAAAACACAGATATCACCGATACACCACGGACAAACTCCTACCCACTAACCCTCTACCCTAATTCGCATCCTCCACACCTTCCTATCAAGGATCATATCCTCCATAAGTTGCAATTGTTCATGTCATGTCTAATCACCTCCCTCCAGTACTTCTTAGGCCTACCTCTACGGCTAGGCATATTTTGGTTCAAACTAAAAAAACCAAATCAAAATTTAATTTTGGTTTCGGTTTCTCGGATCGATTTTGATTTCAAATTTTAGAAATTCGATTAAACGATTCGATCTTTGGATTTTGAAAAAAAAATTGATTAAACCGAAAAACCGAAATTATATAAATAATATATATTATATTTTGTATAAATATATAATAAGTAATCCAAACTTTTGAATAATGCAGCTATGTATTATGTTAAACTTATGGTTATTTCATTTCATTTCAAACATGTTGAGTTATTTATATTTGAAAATGAAAAACAAGTTTGAAAAAAATCATTTTTCTAAAAAAATCATCAATTTTAAATGGTCAATCATGACAAAGAAATACTCACTATTTTAATCTTCAAAAACAAAATAAAAATCTGAAATAACCGAACCGAATTTATAGGAATCGAACCAAACCGAATTTATTTAGTTTGGTTACGATTGTCATTTTCGTCAATCCAAAAAACAAAAACCGAACCGATACTAAACAATCAAACTAAACAAATCAAATACCCACCCCTACCTACCTCCACCCCGCCTAAAACCATCCATAGCCAGCCTCCACACCTCCGTACTGAAGCATCCGTGCCCCTCCTCATCACATGCCCGAACCATCGCAACCTTACTTCCCGTATCTTGTCCTCCACCGAAGACACTCCCATCTTCTCCCGGAGAATCTTATTTCTAACCCTATCCCTTTTGGTAAGTCCACACATCCATCGCAACATTCTCATCTCCGCCACCTTCAACCTCTGTATATGGGAGTTCGTAACTGGTCAACACTTCACTCCATACAACATAGTCAGTCGAACTACCACTCTGAAGAATTTACCTTTAAGTTTTAGAGGCACCTTTTTATCACACAAGACTCCCAAAGCGAACCTCCGTTTCAACCACCTTGCACCAATACGGTGCGTGACATCCTCATTAATCTCTCCATTCCCTTGAATCATAGACCCAAGGTACTTAAAACACTCCCTCTTCTAGACGGCCTAGGAATCAAGCTTCACTACCACATCCGCCTCGCGCAACAAACCACTAAACTTACATTCCAAGTACTCCGTCTTAGTCCTGCTCAACCTCAATCCTTTAGACTCAAGAGTCTGTCTCCAAAGCTCCAACTTATCATTAACTCCTCCCTGAGTTTCATCAATCAGTACAACATCATCAGCAAATAACATACACCAAGGCATCTCCCCTTGGATACGTCGCGTCAAAGCATCCATCACCAAGGCAAATAAAAACAGGCTAAAAGTCTATCCCTAGTGCAACCCTATCAAAATCAAAAAGTGCTTTGAATCCCCTTCGGTCGTCCTCACATGAGTCTTCACATCGTCGTACATGTCCTAAATCGACCTAGCGTAAGCCACAAGCACCCCTCTAGCCTCCAAGCACCTCCACAAAATCTCTCTAGGAACTTTGCCATACGTCTTCTCGAGATCAATAAACACTATGTGCAGGTCCTTCTCTCTCTCCTTAAACTGCTCTACTAATCTCCTCACAAGGCAAATGGCCTCAGTAGTCGAGGAACCTGGCATGAAACCGAACTGATTCTCGAAAATAGTCACGATCCTCCTCAGTCTCAACTCTACCACCCTTTCACAAACCTTCATAGTATGACACAACAACTTCATACCCTTATAGTTGTTGCAACTAAGAATGTCTCCCTTGTTCTTATATAAAGGAACCATCATACTCCATCTCCATGCTTCAGGCATCTTTGCCGTCCTAAAAATGGTGTTAAATAATCTCGTCAGCCACTCCAAACCTGTCCTGCCAGTGCTCTTCCAAAAGTCCACCGGAGTCACGCCTTCGCCAGTCGCCCTGCCCCTACGCATCCTACGAATAGTCCCCTTGACCTCTTCCGCCTTGATACGCCTACAATAACCATAATCGCAACACTTCTCTGAGTTGTCCAAGTCCCCCAGCACAAAACCTTTATCCCCTCGTCGTTCAAAAGCCTATGGAAATAAGATTGCCACCTCTTCATAATAAAGGCATCCTCCACCAACACTTTGCCATCCTCCCCTTGATGCATTTCACTTGGTCAAGGTCTCAAGTCTTCCATTCCCTAGCCTTAGCAAGCCTGTAAAACTTTCTATCCCCATATTTCTCCTCTAAAGTTGCATACAAGCTCTCGAAAGCCGATGTCTTCGCCGCTGTAACTGCTACCTTAGCCTTTTTCCTAGATAACTTATACACCTCCTTATTCGTCCGCTTCTCCTCGATCCTTGCACTCCTCAACTTAGCATACACCATCTTTTTAGTCTCCACCTTCCGTTTGACTTCTTCATTCCACCACCAATCCCCCTGGTGCTTGCCCTATCAACCTCTCGAAACACCCAACACCTCTTTAGCAGTTTCCTTAATGCGACTGGTAATCGTCTCCCACATACTGTCCACATAACCTCTACTCTCCCAAGCCCCCCGAGTCATCAACTTCCTCTCTATCTCCAACGCACTGGCCAAAGTCAAGCTACCCCACTTAATCCTGGGTCGATCCTCTACTCCCTTCTTCTTGTACCCTTTCTAATTACCAATTTGCTTAACGGTTACATAAAATGAGACTTTTTATAGTTACACTTTATACTGCTTCTAGGTTTAGAAATCTCTGTCATTAAATTTAAACCGATCTAAGACTTATAACTTTTTTTTTACACCAGTTTAGTTTAGTTATTTACGTGATAAGTAAAATTTGTTGTTCGTTTGACCTTCCTACATAACATGCACTCTTTTTAGGTTTAGGAGTCTTTTATCTTTGTTATGGAATTATAGTTGAATAGTTTTTGGATAGTTTTCTATTGTTGATCTATCTATATATAATTAAAACAAAACATTTTTAAGGACTTGTGTTTGATCTTTAATTTTATTTTATAATTCAAACACATTATTTAATAATATCTATTTCATTTTTTTAATTGTATACTAATAAATATACATCATGAGCAAAGTTCATATTCTAAACTAGTTTTATGTAACAATGTCTGATTGGGTACAAAATTTAAGAAAGAAAAATTGATTGTTGAAACTTGTGATCTAAATCAAATAATAGGCTTTTATGTAGTTATAAATATCTTATTAAGTAAAGTACTCCCTCAATTTCAATTTACATGTCTTAGTTTAATCGGATATGATGTTTAAGAATGTAATGAGAACATTGAATCTCGTGGTTTCCCGACAATTATAACATAACAAAAATACCCTTTTAACCTTGTGGTATTTAATATGTAATGGGATTTCTATAATGGAGTGCTACCAATACTTATGAAAGATGAGTTGACTAGATATAATTCTAGATGAATATATAAAAAGGTGAAAATCCAAATTAAAAGTTAAAACTACATCAGATGCGGAAACGGAATGGACACATAGACCTTTTTCAAAGAAGGAGGTGAAAATCTTATTAAATTATTTAGAAAGACAAGGCACTAAGGTTAGATGGTTTAACATATTGTTTCTCAAAAACTTATTGGTGTATAATTTTGAAAGATGTACTAAAAGGGCACTTCCATTTAGAGTCTTGATTCAACTTTCATTGCACTTATTCCTAAGAAGAAAAGTGCCAGAGAAGTGAGATTTCAGGCCAATTAGCTAATTGGATAATATTTAGAAATAATTGCAAAGCTAATGGCTGAAAGACTAAGAAAAATGATTGCGAAGCTGGTTTCAGCTAATCAAAATGGTTAAAGCCAGGCAAATTATTGATGTTGATATGGTTGCTACGATAAAGGAAACGAGATTGAGATAATTTGGTTATGTGAAGAGACGAGGTGCAGATGCCTCATATAGTAAGTAAGAGGAGAGGTAGAAGTAGGTCGAAGAAGTATTGGAGAAACGGGATTACACAGGACATGGTACAGCTTTAGGTTACCGAAGACATGACTTTAGATAGGAGGGTGTGGAGGACGCACAATAGGGTAGAAGGTTAGGAGGGCAGGAGTGTTGCCATGTTTTCGAGGGGTTAAGCTTGTAGGAGTTTATCATTGTACTAGCCATAGTATCGTAGTTCTTGTTTGTAATATCTATTGTAGTCTGTTGTTTATTATACTTCGATTATCACATTATTTTGTTGTCCTTTCTTATAGTTTGCACTGTTTCCCTGGCTAGTTTTTATATTGTCTTCATTGTTGCCTACTCCTTTGTACTTGCAATTGCTACACTAGAGCCAAGGGTCTTCCGCAAACAGTCTCTCTACCCCCACGAGATCGTGCTAAGGTTTGCATATACTTACCTTCCCATACACCTTACTTGTGGGATTTCACTGGGTGTGTTGTTGTTGTGGTATGGTTTGCTAATAAATGCATGTAATACCTAAACAAGAGAGATTAAGGGGTGGCTTGCAAGCTAAATTTGGATAAGGAATTTGACCTTGTTAATTGGGGGCATATTTGTTATATCTCATGAAGCAAATGAATTTTAGTGATAGAAGGTGCCCCAAAGCTTAAAGGTAAGTTCTACAGAGTGGTAGTCCGATCGGCTATGTTGTATGGAGTAAAGTGTTAGCCTGTTAAGAACTCTCATATCCAAATTTGAAGGTGGCAGAGATGAGGATGTTGCGATGGATGTGTGGCCAAACCAGGAAAGATAGAGTGAGAAATGAGATTATTCGGGAGAAGGTGGGAGTGGCTTTGGTGGAGGACAAGATGCGAGAAATGAGGTTACGTTGGTTCGAACACATGATGAGGAAGGGCTTTGATGCTCCAGTGAGTGCAGAAGTGTAAGACACTGGTTATGGATGGTTTTAGGTGGGGTAGAGATAGGCCGAAGAAATATTGGAATGAGGTGATTAGGCATAATATAGAGCAGGTACAGCTTACGGAGGACATGACCCTTGATAGGAAGGTGTGGAGGACGCGGATTAGGGTAGAGGGTTAGGGGGTGGGAGTGTGTTGGTAATAGTAGGAGAGCGTTCTTTATTTGTGTCTGAAATTTCTTGTTCGTGGTGTTAAGTAAAGTCTATAGTTTCGGACAGATAGTTTTTAGTATTACCTTGTGGCAATAGTATTATCCTGTGGCTTGCAGTGTTAGTTTATTTTGCATACTCTACCAGATTATATGCATTTATGTTTTGTGTTTGTTATACTGTTATCGGTCCTAAGCCGGGGGTCTATTGGAAACAGCCTCTCTACTTTACCTGAGGTAGTGGTATGGTCTGCGTACACTCTACCCTCCCCAGACCCCACTATGGGGGAATACACTGGGTATGTTGTTGTAGTTCTTCTCAGTTTTGATTAGTGGATGTCCTCGGGATACTTCAAGTCTCATGAAGAATTAAGGCAGGGGATCCCTCGTCTCCTTATTTGTTCTTGATGATGATGGAAATTCTAAGCAAAATGCTTCAAAAAGCAGAAAATTTGGATGGATTAGAGATCTGAAATGTAGAAGAAGTGAGGGTGAAGAACGAACAGTCTTACAGTCACACTTTATGCTCTGATTTTGTATGAATCTGAGAAAGATCAACTTTTACACCTCATAGGAGTTTTATTAGCTTTTGAAGTGGTATCAGGATTAAAATTGAATCTGGCTAAGAGTACAGTGTTCAGCATTAATGCAGAACATTGGATTGATGATACATTATGAGTTGTAAGATGGAGCAGCTTCCTACTATTTATTTAGACACAAATTAGGAGCTAAAAATAATGATTAGAAGATGGCATTCCATAGGTGCAGGAAGTTTTTGAAAGGCGTAGCAGTAAATTGGTTCCGTGGTAAAAACATTACTTGTAACTTGGGAGATGATGTATACTGGGTAACAATGTGCTAGATGGTACAACCATTTATTTGATGTCTCGAATAAGAAATAAGAATGCCAGCAACAATGTAGAAAATTGAATGCTATGAGAAATAAGTTCCTTTGAGAAGGTAACGCTGACAATAGGAAATTGCATTTGGTTAAATGGCAAGAGGTGATGAAAGAAAAAACGGAGGGGGTCTAAGAGTAAGAAATTTAAGGTTGCATAGCAAAAGCCCATTATTTAAATGGTTGTGGAGGTAAATGATGAAAGAAACAGGTCATAAGAGCACCTCATAGATGTCAAATATGGTAGAAAGGATTTTTGGACTCTCTTTGCCGTCCAATCCTCTCACATTTGAGGTAGTGGTATGGACTGCGTACACTTACCCTCCCCAGACTCCACTTGGTGGGAATATACTGGGTATGTTGTTGTTGTTGTACAGTCCAATCCTCTTCTAACAGAGGAGTTTGGAGCACTATTAGCAGTCTATGGAGTGAATATAGTCAGTTTGTAAAGCTGAAGCTGGGAAATAGAAATATAACCAATTCCCGTCTGATGTTGGCTGGAGAAAATGAAAGTCCGAAATCAAATTTCTAGGTATAGATTGATGCTCCACAGATAAGAATGGGAAGTAGCAGGTTTTACTCAAGTACTGGTTGGCAGTTGATCTTTAGGAGGGACCTCAATGACGGAGAAATAGATAAATTTTCTAATTGAACAGTGTCAGCCTGGCGGGCAATATGTGATTAGTGATCTGGCCAGCAAAGAATGATGGAAAATTCACAGTTAGTAGATGTTACGCTCTATAATAGAAACAACAAAGGCTGTATGAATCAAATTGGCCATGAAAGGCATATTTGGATGGGAAAATGGCAATGGAAGCTTGTTAAACCCAGGATAATCTATGGAAGAGAGGAATTACTTTATGCAACAGATAGTTAGATACTATATGTGCGAAGAGGCGTTAGAAACAGTTCATCGTCTCCTCATTCATGGCAAAGTGGCAAGACAGTGTTGGGATATTTTCCTTAATATGTATGGTGGTATTAACTATTAAGTGGCTTATGCCACAAAATGTTAAAGAGTTTGCTGGAGACATGATAACATAAAAAATGGAAAAACAATCAGCAGTCAGTGTAAAGAACAATCCCCCTATGTGTTTTGTGGACAATGTAGCTAGAGAGAAACAACTGCTTTGAGGGAATAAGAGAACATATATCCAGGATTAAAAGTAGATGGTTTTTGAATTTGCTTTTTGGTGTAAAGAAGTGTTATAAAAAAATTGGAACACTACTTAGATTTCCTAGAAGAGAAAGGCGAAGTGTAGTTGATATGTAGTTGATATGTTTCTACCAGCTGTTGGTCAACAGTCTTGATACTTCTATAAATAATAAATCTTTACCTTATAAAAAAAATACATCAAATTTCATAAAAGCTATGTCCTGACTGACATGAAAACTTATCCCAACATTTTTATTAGTTAAGACTATTCCAAAGAAACTTCACATCCAAAAGAATAAAGAACAAACAAACATCCTAACCCTCACATTCAAGCAATAGTTTATCTGCTAAGTAAAACACGTGTTGTATGCTTGAATAGACAGAAAAATAAGGTAGAGCTCTTCAAGGCAAATGCACTAGAAGAATGTCCACAAACTGAATTATCCCACCGCAATGTTAGCATACCAGCAATACTTTTTCCTCATTACTTGAAGATCTCCCACAGAAAGAAAGAGGTTTCTTAGATTCCGCGTAAATGGGGAAAATAAACACAAATAACTCGGTTGTACAATGGATGTCTAGAAAACTAAAGAAGAATGAAGACCAATCAGGCCAACGTAGCAATTGAAATTTGTAAGTATCAAAACAGCAAAAGCTCAATGATGAAAGGGAACAATTAGTATCCTAAGGACAAGCCCTTTTAAAATTCTACCCACGTTCTACAGAAATGAGATTTTATCAATACCACTGATGCATAAAGTAAGCAACTAAAATAAAATAAAAACTGTAGGTAAATTATTAAAATTGATATTATTATTGTTGTTGTTGTTATTGATGCTATTGTTGTTATTGTTGTTATTGTTGTTGTTACTGTTATTATTATTAATAATTAATTTATTATTATTCGAATTATTATTATTATCATTATTATGCAAAATAGTGGTGAATAGCTATAATAGGAAAGGAAAAAGGAAAACAAAAAGAAAAGGGAGGAGAGCAAGTATTAAAAAAACCATCCCAGCTCCAGCTACAATTATTTGACCAGATATCGCCTTCTGCGATAACAACTATTAGGACTATAGAGATATACACGGGAAAGCAAAATAAAGATTAAGTGAAATAAGAATGACTTCTTTGATAATCTATTGTGTTTTATTCTATTCTATTAAGAATAAATAGCAATAAATGATCACCTCTTTCCAATCTGGGATTCCACCCTCTGGAACCCAAATAGGATGGTCAAACTTGCAGCTATCTCCAAATTTACAGGTTCTTGTTTGCATATAATGGGCACAGTCCTTCTCTCCAGGCCTCTGGGGATATATAGACAAATTGCTTGCACTCTCGAATCTAGGGCGCTTGGCTAAAGGATTGGCTGAAAACCAAGCTTCAGCTTGACCAATTGTATTACGTGCACCCAAAAGTGTCTGATGATACAGTGCTATGGTACATAATATATACATAAACACAAAAACACCGAATGTATATGTTATTATACATACAAGTATAGGATTTTATATTTACATAAGATAGTATTAGTAAATATGTGAAACAAGAAAACAAAGACTTATTGCAACTTACAATAATGTTTTTATGCATTAAATATGCATGCAAAATAGATATCTCGCAATTGAAAAAGAAATAGAAACTATAGGTATTTGCAAACTATGTTGCTAGGACTCTTCAAAAATGTCATAGGGTGCGTGTCGGATCCTTCAAAAGTAGAGCATTTTTGGAGGATCCGACAGGGGTGCAACAACATTTTTGGAGAATACGAGCAACTTAGTTTGCAAATGCTTATATACCAGTAAGATCCATCCAAAATATGTCTAACATTTTCTTCTAAGAAAAAATATGTCTTAACATCTTTTTGTTGATAACCGTGGTCTCCGGCCAGCTTGCACCCCTCGACTAATGCCACGAAATATCTGTTACCTCCCACAAACATGTACCAAGTAACCCTATCCACCAAAGTTAGGACAAATGAGAAGAAATCACTTAGTGTTTTTGTCTCTGCTGGGTTTGAGCCTGAGACCTCATAGTTCTCACCCACTAACCACTAGGCCACACCCTTGGGTGCCATCGAATATATCTAACATATAAAGAACACCATAACATTTTTGGACTTCTAAGAAAATTATTTGAAATTTTTTTTAATAGTATATAGATATATCTTATAGCTATACGAGAGGAGCAACTCAAATGAACGGTATTGGAGGAAGCATTGTTTTAAGTTAATTGCTGAATGGAACTGCTTACACGCTCACAGCCAGTGTAAGCCGCCAGCTATACTTACCATACTATCACAATAAATAACGATACCCCTACCTCAAAACTAACTCCCCCTTCCTTGCAATTTCCAATATCGGTGGCATAAACTCAAAATGAAAATCAAGTCTTCCTCTCTCTCTTCTAAATCTAAGCAAAGGCAGCATGTACAAAGAATGTTCAATGAAGAAATCCTAGGGCCCGTTTGGTACGCAGATTAAATCATCCTGGGATAATAATCCCTTGACTAATTATACCGCATGGGAGATGGGATAAAATAATCCCAAGTTGGATGGGATAAGGTGGGATATCCCAGGATTCAGCCTCAATAAAGTCTATCCTGCATTTGGTAGATGGTACAAATTTATCTGTGTACCAAAAGTAGCACCCCCTCCAATTTCAATTTGTTTGGCCTGCTTTCCTTTTTACTCTGTTTCAAAAGAATGACCATTTCTTTTTTTTTTAGCAACTCTTTAGTTTCAACCTTCCCATGTCATGTTTAAGACCAACAAGATAAAAGGACATTTTGGTATATTTCACATATCTTTAATTGAAGACCACAAAATTCAAGAGTCTATTTTTCTTTCTTTAACAGCCATGCCAAGTCAGAATACCAAACAAATTGAAACTGAGGAAGTACAATTTTTTTCTCAGGCTTACTCGTGGAATATCTCACATTATCCCACGTACCAAACGACTACTAAGGCGTATATTAGTCAGAAGCAGATGTAGTTCACCGACAAGTAAAAGCACAAACTAAATGAATAGAGGGGAACATCGAGGGGGAGGGGTGTCCCTTACCGTCAGAGGAGGAGCGCTTCAAGCTAGAAAAATAAGAGTCCGCAGCAACAACAGCAGAAGGTTGTGTAACATCGACACCAGGAGGTCCATATGAGGATTGAGTAGCCAAACCTGGAATCCTACTCGCAGTGGGAGTGTAACTATCACTTTGATTAAAGAGCATGCTGGGAGAGGAGGAAGGGAAGGAATAGCCGGAAGAAGTAAAATAACTGGAAGAACCAAGCAATGTCTTATTATCTGCAGAGAGATAGTCGTCCATGGATCTCGTCGTCGTTCTAGCAAGGTTGCTCCCTGCCATTCCGGCGTTGCTGCTAGGGTTATAGCCGTAAAGCTGATTCGCCATCTCCTGAGTACAGATTTCACTCCACACAGCCGACTGCAAATTTGCACACGAGCAAGGGAAAGTTTTGCTCTCTTTTATTTCCCCTACTTTGGTTTGTTTGTTGGTAAATAAGTCGAATAATACCCTAAACTTTTTAAAACTGTTCATTGATGCCCTATGTTAAAAGCTTCCAATAAGGTCCTTTTTCCATACTAGTAGTTCATTAGTAGCATAGATTAGTGTGCAATAACCTAAAACAAATTGTAAGTAATCTTTGTAACAAATTTAATCATATTGATTGTAAGAAAAAGTTATCACATTATTACTGTATATAAATTAAATTCTAGTTTTATTATCTAACTAGTTTCCGCATGTGTCTCGCACGTATAACTTTTGATTATTTAAAATTAGACCATTTTGTCTATTACGAAGACTTATAATAGTGCAAAAAGTTCAAATCACTTCTCAAAGATCCTTCACACTTTAATATAATAATGCAAACATAACATTATTTTATTGTAAGCACATATATATTTTACCACTAGAAGTTCAAGTGGTTAATGGATCATCAATTTTGTGTTTGTCATGTAGTACCTTTTTTCCTTACTGTTAGAGGCTATGAGAGACGCATGGATTTGAACCATATTAGTAGTACTATTTTTTTTTCTATATTTAAAATCTTTCCTTATTTTTAAAGTTAAATCTTTAGAATTTGTCTAAAGTAAAGGCTTTTAATGAATGACAAAAAGTTCAAATAATATTTCTACGGTCATTCACACTGTTAATATATTATAAATTATAGATATAGATAAATACAAATATAAATACAAATATAAATACAAATATGTATCAAACAACCATGGTGGGCTTATGATAGTTTATATGCTACTGTCATTTTCTTGCCATAAAAGTTAATTACCGAAAAGAAAAATATATGTTATTGTTATTTCATTATGTCATTTTTAAGTAAATTTGATAAAACAATTAAGATGAAGTGTAAAACACTAAAAAAAAAAAAATGCACACATATGCAACGTACACATAAAGTCTGTGAAACAAAAAATAGGAGTCATTTTTTCACGTAAAATCAACCTACACTATTGATAATATTTTCTTTCTTACTATATATTTTAGGACTTTAAAATTGCAAATAAGTTAATTTTGAATTATTAATTTCATATGAGTCATTAAAAACAAAAATCACAAAATTTTTATCAATTAACATTTATCTATCAAAAATACATGATTAATTATTAACTTCTAAACTAACAGTTGTCTATCAAGAATAGATGATAATTTATTTATCGTAAAATTCAAAAATATATTAAACCTTTTAAAAACTTACCTCATTTCACAAATAAATTTATTTTCTTAATCATAGATACCTTTAAAATTTTATTGAATAAGAAAATTCTATACATAAACTTGTTTTTTTACTACATACGTTTTGGAACCGGTAAAAGTAAAAGACAAAATAAAGAAGTAAGTGAACTGAAAATCAAATAAAGAAAGACAAAGAGGATAATGACTATGAACGTAATAATATGACTCGAATCAAAATTAAAATAAGAAGAAAACTAAAAATAGAATAAGTCAATGTTTATGTTTCATGTAAAATTTGATTGAAAATATTACTTAAATAGAATTGTAAAAGTTCTTTTTATATAAGGTGAAATTTTATTTGATTTAAAAGTATTAAATATTATGACTTCTTATCTAGATGTAATAAGGACTTTTCATTCATTTTAAAAATTTAAATAATGTATAACTGACTTTTCTTACAAAAAAATCCAACCTAAATAATGTATAATATTAACTTATTTAAAAACAAAAATTCCAAACCAACTTTTGTCTTTTTCAAAAAAATCCAAAAAAGAGATAAAAAAGCAATTTTGTAAAATAAATAAATCAAGTCTAATTATTTTAAATACGGTTGTACACATCAAATTGAAAAATCATACTAAATAAAATTAATAGAAAACTCGATTATGCACAATTTGGTTTGGTTTAATTTTGTTATTAAATAAAAAATACTAATAAAATATGTAACCCTTCGTATCTTGTTCTCACTTCTTTGCTATATACTCCTCCAATAGTATTACGTTTTATTTCATTTATGATTTTCAACTTTTATAAGTTCAACATCGAGTAGATTTATAGATTTTTTATATCTTATTAAATTTAATTTAATTGATTTAGTATTTTTAAACTAATAAAAAAATATTAGTTGTCATTAATTCTGATGACTTGTAATAAGGAAAAGTTTTATCACAAATATACTTAATTAATTTTTAACTCTTAAATATTAGAAAAAATAGTGAAAAATGATTTTTTCTAAAACAAAAACTTTTAAAAAAGAGAAAAAAGTTCAAACGACATTTTTAAGACCGTTCATACTTTTAATATATTATCGATATAGATTATAGATATAAATTAACTAATGAAGGTTCAATTAACTTGTTTTATTGCTTTGTTGAGGTCATGTACTACGTGGAGCAGCAAAATGGGGGTCATGGTTATCAAAGCAACACTTTTGACCCAAATTATAAAAGTCATTCAAGTTTCTCGTTGGTGGTAACCTTTTCTTTAAAAAAAATACAAACATGGGCTAGATGCCCATTTTATTCATGAATAATTAAAAAAAAAAAAAAGAGCAACCCAATTTTACTATAAGACTAAGGTCCAAAAATGGCCAAAGCCCAAAATCCAAAAAACAAATAAGAAAAGAAAAGTTCAGTCACAAAATAACAAAAATATCTACCTCTTGGGTAGGAACCAGAAATAGTAGTACAGTCAGCAGGTGAGCAATTCTCCGAAGAAAATGCTGAAGTAGTTTATGACCCAGCAACATCAAGTGTAGTAGGCACAGACACAAGTTAATTTTTTGACAAAGAAAGCTACTGCAGACTTGCAGATTCAGATGGGCCGACTGTCCACCTCACTTTATGATGTTTATAGGGTGTCTTTCCTAGTGATATAGAGACACCCAAGTAGGTTAGGTTATAGTGATTACTTTGAGAAGTGGGCGAAATTTGTTAGATCCAGAGCCTCTAAAGAGAAGAGTAGGTCATTGGGTAGATGGACTTGAAAACTTAAGTATCTACCTTCTTCTCCATTAAGGTTGATTCCAATACCATCTCCAGAGTCGAAGTTTGTGCAAGAAAAACTAGTTGAGAGATAGGCTAATGAGTAGTTTAAGACTGCAACTGGTAGATTTTCACCACCATTCCCACGGAGATTCCAGTAAACTAAGAAAGATGAAAATTTTAAGAAGTTTCTTGATATCTTCAAGCAACTTCATATCAACATTTCTTCGATTAATATGTTGAAGAATATGCCTAAATATGTCAAGTACTTGAGAGATGTGGTGGCTGGTAAGAGACGATATGTGGAGTTTGAGACTTATGGTTCAACATATGTTGCATGAGAAAATTCTTTGCGTTAATGAGTGTAACTCTATTCCTATAACTATTCATGTGATGTTGTGTATACTTGTGAGTGATTATGGATTCTCTTGTAGTGAGAGAACATGATTGATGAAAGATAGGTAAAGTGTTTGCTCTCTTGGTTAGGTGATATATGAGTGCTTACTAATATCATAGAGTCGATTTTGAGGTTGGCCTTAGAGTAATTATTCATGAAGTTTTTAAATATGTTGAACAAATAAAGCATATGTGTTAAAAATTTGTCATTTATAGTCATTGTCGTCTTATCTTGAATAAACTTGTTTCCATTGGTTTGTTTGTAATAGAGTCTAGGCCATGACTGTATGGCTTACTTGAGGATGATCAAAGGTCTAAGTGTGGGGTGTTAATGTGAGGCTCAAGTCATGCATTTATACTATCATTCGCATCATATTTTTTTTTTAAGATCGTTTGGATCTTAATTGATGTGAATTACACTTAATTTGCTTATTTGTATGTGCAGGATGGAGATTAATAGAGTTCGAGCATAATTAGAGCATAGTTGAGCTTTAAAGACTGGTTAGGAGCCAAATATGCTAATCATGAATAAGTTTAAAGGTGTTGGACTAAGATAGGAGCTTAATGGGAGCGAAACAAGAAAAAAAATAGAAAAAGGGCACTAAGGGGGTGCCCGAGGCATCGCCCTAGTACAAAATGTTGCCTCCCTCATGCCAAGACCAAGTTGTTTCCCAAATAGCTTAGGGCGACACATGTGGCACGTCCTTAAGACAAAAATGGGCCAACTTTGGCCTGGTCTAATTTTAAGTGGGTAAACCCATCTCGGATCCTTTGGGACTCTATATAATCCTCATTTAGGTCATTTTTATTAAGGATCTAAGTCTGGAAACTCAAACAAGAGGCAAAAACCTAAGTTTGTTAGATTTTTCTCCTTTTTATTATGTAAGATGTTACTCTCGTTTTATATTCTTCAATCATTTCAACACAAATTATTCATTAAATCAATTACTTGTGATCAATTCATAAGTAACTAAGCTTCTAGTATTAGGGTTGGTTAAAGACATGAAGGTTGATGTTTAATTATTATATTATATACGAAAAAGGGTCAGAAATACCTTTCAAATATTGAAATTGGCTCAAGAATTCCCTTCGTTTACCTATTGGGCCAAAAATACCCCTCCATCCATCTTTGTGGCTCAAATATATCCTCACAACTACCAAATTTTTTTTAAACCATAATTAGAAATTCTATTAAACATGTGACAACTTTTTATTGGTTGTAAATTAAATTAATTAAAATACTAAATTAAATTTGGATTCAATTAAAGTACCCACCCAACCCGACCTAGACCATGATGCAAGGATTTGGCTTCATGTAGTGATTTAGCTTCTTTTGATATACAGGGAAGTTGGTCGAGAAGACCATGATGCAAAGATTTGGGGTGGAAAATATTAACAACCACTTCGTAAGTTTCAACACTATATGCGATTCAACTCAAGTAAGTTTCCTTACATCCTTGTTGTCCCTAAATTTCATTGTATATACAGATGACATTATATGCTTGTTTTTCCTCTTTGCCTTTAGACAATCTAGTTACAAGCTGACTTAAGTCTAGTTAGTCTCTTACAAATTGATTTTCTACATTTATCATTCTGTATGATATATCCATTTTTGGCATTTTTTCTCTTATAGTGCTAACCTCAGTTTCTTCAGCAGTATACGTCTGTTACTATATGTCAAAGTTAGTCTATTCTTTCCTAGCCCAAACTACAAAATCATCGTCTTTTGTTTTAATATTGCCAGTCATTTCTTATCAAACCATTGCAGGACCTTCTGTATTTTCCTTCATTGTGCTGCTTTATATCACTATTGACCAATAATTTATCCCTACTTTTAATAGGAGCGTTAAGATGCAATGTAATGTATAAGCTGGTGGACGAAAAACTGGATCTTATGTTAGTGATTGGAACTCAAGTAGCACTTCACATCTATAGGAGATTGCAAAGGAACGTGGAATTCCCTTATACTGGATTGATAGTGAGCAGAGAATTGGTCCTGGAAACAAAATAAGTTACAAGTTAATGGTGAGCTGACTTACCCCATGTTGCTCAGACTCATAAAAAATATTAATAGATCCGTGTTGGGTTCGCCAGAAGTAGTATATTTTAAGAATCCGATATAGGTACGACATTGAAAATGAAGAGTCCAGGCAACTTAGGACTTACCCCCTGTGATTTGCAACTAAATTTGAAAAGAGTATTTTGGTTCTCATGCCCTCCTTATTTTTATAGCATGGTGAGTTAGTCGAGAAAGAGAATTTCTTACCAGACGGTCCTATGATAGTTGGGGTGGCATCTGGTGCTTCCACCCCTAATAAGGTAACTCTACTGAAGCTGCTAATATGGTTATGCTTCCTGCTTATAAGTTCCCTTATTCAAGCTAATTGGCAGAGTTGATAATGTGTGTTCTGTATTTACTTGTGGTTAACATACCTTAAATTCTTCCATTCCAGTTACCAATAAAGGGCTAGTTCATCAGCTCATAATTAGCAACTTAAGAGTTTTATCATTGGAATCAATTTCAGAAAGTAGTAAAGAACACATAAAAAGTTGCCACGTGTTTAATGGAATTTCTAATTATGGTTTAAAAAATTATGTTAATTGTGAGGATATATTTGAGCCACAGAGGTGGATGGAGGGGTATTTTTGTCCTAATAGCTAAACGAAGGGTATTCTTGAGCCAATTTCAATAGTTGAAGGGTATTTTTAGCACTTTTCCATATTATATAATTTTGATTTCCATTATTGAGTGATTTATCATCTCTTGATCTTAATTGTCTAGTAACTTGATCATCTATCAAACACTATCTATAGTGCATAGATTGGACTAGAAATAGAGAATTTATGTATGTAATAAGAAAAGGTAGGGATCGATTGTGAACTATATAGGGAAGAGGGAATGATTCGCTAATGTGGATGGAAATATACCTATTAGCCTTACCAAGTTGATAAGGAAGAGAAATCACACGATATTTACTATCGACCGACGACTATAGAATATAGGGGTTAGGAATAGTTGAGGAAAACCTAGAGTTATTGTCAAAACGTTCAATATGGTTTAAATCAAACCCTCACTAGTAACTCAGGAAATTATCTAAACTTATGGTTTGAAACTCAACTGGATTTCTCAAATATCATATCCCTGGATTATCTCTTTAATCTGAATTTCAAACTACCAATCCACGACTTGTCTCAAATTGCATTTACTTGCATTTAAAATAAACAAATCACTCTTGATTGTTGGTTACTGTATAGCGCATATAAGAATTCAAACTAGTTCACCAATTCATCAAATCTCTGTAGGTACGGTATCTAGATTAAAATCCTATATTACTTACATGACTCCATACACTTGCGTGTGTGTTTGGATGTAACACCTGCATAGATGCTCATCATCTCATCTACGCAAGAACCTTACATCCCCATTACTTTCTATACAAGCAACTAATACATAAACACTTTGAAAAATAGTCAAAAAAAGTTTCAACTTGCTTTAAAGGAAGTCCAAAAAGTCAAATCGGATCTTTACTCTTCCGAAGAGCCTCTGAACAAGGCCAATATGATCAAAAACATATTCTACATAAGAAAATAAAATTATAGACACTCATATTACTATGCTTAAATTTTATATTCAAAAAGTCAAAGTAGAGCCCACAAGGGAAAAATTGAAATTTTATTTGAAATTCACGGTTATCCATACCTTAAGGAGTCCAATCATGACATTTTGTAGAAAACAGATTTTAAATTGACTCCCAAATCATCAAAACTTTGATTCTTAACTCTATCTCAAAATCTCTAAAATTTTCAACTAGAAAAAACTAAGATTTAAAGATGAAATCATAAATAAATCATTAGAAAAAGTGTAAAAATAGTAGAAGAATCATACCCCTAGAAGAATCATAGATAAATACCTTTTGAATCTCCCACAATTAAGTTCCCGAGCTCCAAAATTGAGCTGTAAAAAATATAACAAAAATTGAAAACCCACTATTTAAGTTACAACAATATTTGCGCCTGGCGGAGAGTTGATCGCGAGTACGGTCCCATAGGAGCAGTAAATGCTCTATAGTAGTGAAAGCCACTAGTCATGCAGGCTTCCGCAAGAGCGGACTTGTCCAACATGAGTAAGCTCGTAAGTGCAGGAAAATTCTGTAGTTTGACTCCACAGGTGCGAATGAGGCTCCACAGGAAAGCCTGGTTTGATACAACTCTGCAGGAGTAGTCCCCTAGTCATTGGTGCAGCTTCACAACTGCGACCCAAGAACCATAGGAGTGACAACACACAATAACAACAACTAACCATACCAACTCGGAATCAACCCTCAAAACTCACATAAAACCTTGTAAGCACAAAGCAAATATGTTAAAAATAACATTCTAGACTTAATGAAATCATCAAATCATCGAACAAAGTTCATTTTCAATGGATGTTGATCAAAGTCAACTCTATGTCTTAAGCTTTTAATTTTCTAAGCAACTACTTGAAATTCATCCAAACGCCTTGAAACTCAAACCAAAGTTCCTCCTAACACCAAAATGATATTTCATAGATAATAAAATCCTCATACGATCATGATAACACCAAATGTTGACCAAAGTCAATCTGCTAACTCGAAAACCTTTAAAAAAATAAAAAAACTCAAGAAATACTCAACCAAATACCTTAGGAACCATGCCATCCACACTCGCAGACTGATGAAATTAAGTAGGGGTAAGATTATAAAAATACACAAAAAATTAACATAATGGGTGTTACACTATATAACACTTGCCTGTTGCCTATCCACTTACGAGATTCGTTGATGTTGTGTCTATGGCGCCGACCAATAAGGACATTTTACATGATTATTCGTAGCGCCTTAGCCCTGGGCATTCCCTCATAATTATTCAAAACCTTTACTTTACTGCATTGTTTTAGTTTACGTTTAGCTATAGCTCTCAAACTCTTGTGGTTATGTTTGCACTTGCCTAATCTTAATAGTTGAACTAGTCTAGGATAGTTGCTTAACACTAGTCCCTTTGGGATCGATACTTGGCTTTCTTTAAGGCCACTATCTTACTTGGGTGGACCAGTACACTTGTGTGTGCACAACAAGTTTATAGCGTTGTTGCTAGGGACTTATAAATTGGTAACCGTCTTAATTTTAGTTTTGCCTTTTGATTTTGTTAGTGCTAATTACTTGATCTTAGCTTCTAAATTTACAGACACATATTTCAAATCTAGTAAGCTGGCAAGGGATAGGGAGTTGGTTGAACCAGATCTTAAACCTGAGCAATGCTTACACCAACAAAGAAGAGAACCAATACTTTTCTACAGAATCCCTCAAATTCAACAAGAGAAAGATCATCCTGCACCTATGGCTAAAGATTCACTAGCCCACAGGACAGTTCGTAAAATGGAAATCTTACTTGCGATTAATATTACCTCCACCATCCACAAAACCACTGCAAGAGGTAGATTTGAGTTAAAACAAAACATGGTGCAACTTTTGCACAACAGTGGGCAGTTTATTGGCTTATCACACAAAGATCTACAGGTTCATTTGCAGAATTTTCTAGAGATTAGTGACAAGTTCATACCCATGGGAGTATTCACTGATTATGTGAGGCTGATACTGTTTCCCTTCTCACTTTTAGGATAAGCCAAAAAGTGGTTGAATGCTGAGTCGGCAAGGTCAATCACTACATGGGATGAGTTGGCCCAAAAATTACTCATCTAATTTTTTTCATCAGATAAGACTATGAGTTTGCGCAGTAAGATATTGAGCTTTAAATAAAAGTTAAAATGAGAACCTATATCATGCTTGTGAGAGGTTTAAATCACTTTTTCGAGGCTAACTATATCACCAGCAATCCAATGAGGTATTAACTCACACTTTTGTAGAAGCTTTTGAAAATAATACAAAAAATTTGTTAGATTCAGCTGTAAGTGGTCAAGCACTGGGGAAAACATAAATCGAGCTCTATACTTTATTGAACTGCATTGCTCAATAAAATCCTGACTGACATAGTGACATGTACAAAAACTTAGTAAAAAAGGCTGTTGCAATACCCTAAGTTTTCAGCTCTAGACCCATCACCAGATACACCATTAAATTAACTTTTCAATGCCATAAGTTCCGCCTTAATTCGATATCGTGGCAAAAAGTAATGGAAATTTTCCTAAGGGTCTATCAAACTGTCAGTGACAATAACCAGGCAATGACCTATTACTAAATATAATGAGTCATTATGTGGAGTCATTGCCACGGTGGTGAGGTACCCCAAAAATTTAGCCTCATGGTGATAAGTCCAACAAATGACTTATTATCAGTCCTAACGAATCGTTAGGTGGACCCATTGTCATAATAGAAAGAAACCAAAAAATTAGGCCCTTGACAATGACTACTCCTAACGACTCGTAATCAGACCCAACGAGTCATCTGGAGAAAAGTCATTGTCAGAATAGTAAGGACCCAAGGATCAGGTCCCCAGGTCACGACTCCATGCCATGACTCGTGACCAGTCATAACTAGTCGTATCCTAAATCATTTCACCTAGAAACAATAATTTCCTACACGATTTTAAAAGGTGTTTTGGTTCATTCCCATTCTTTTAATCCCAAACTCACATTGTTTGGGCACTCCAATATCAGTTATTGAGGGTTAAATTTACCCTAACACCTCATAAACTCCAAAGTCATTCCACTTAGCCAAAAAGAAATGATTTTTATCTTCTCCAAAGCAAGTTTAGTTTTTTTCTCAAGAACAAGCTCCAATTTCCAAAGGATTTCTCCAAGGCTTCCACTTTAGGTATACTGGGTTTAATCAATGGATCCCCTTCCACCCATTGAGTCCCAAAAAGCTTCTAAATTCTCAAGTTTACCTTCAAGTTATGTTCTATGTCAAATATGAAGTTTTCTATAATTTACTCAATTTACTTTGTAATTATACCATGAATACATGTCTTCCCAAAGGAGTGACATCTTTCATGCTCAAAAATCACGATTTTCCTTATTATTGATAAATTATTAAGTTTGGGATATATTTGTAAAGTTTTCCACTATGATCAGCTTTAAAATTATCATCATGTTCAATTTCATTAAACAAAGATGGTGGATTATGAACACCTGATACCTAGGATTTCATGCATGAACCAGTTGTCATGTTTTGATCACTTCAGCTTATGCATATGTTGTTTTTTTCTGGACTTCACTATATTGGGCGTGCAAGCGTGCTCGCGCGCGCACACACACACATGTATATATATATATATATTAGTTTTTAGTATCGTTCAGTTGGTAGTGGTACTTAGCACCGAGCAAACATCGAAATGAAGGCGCACCCGCCAATTTAGGACTGAGACCTTTAGAAAAATTCCCTAAGTTCCAGAACTATGTGTAACGCCTCGAAAAATGGGTCCCGGAGCGTCACATGGTGCTTGAGGCTACGAGTAGCCCCAAGCTAACCCTTTGAGCCATTTTCATTCAGTTCAACACAAATCAACGGGGTTTCCATAAATAACGCTCAAATATCAACAGAGTAATCATCATCCAAGAATAAAAGAATTTCAGAAAGATAACAAAATACGACTTATTAGTCAACTCCCAACATCTATACTAGTCTGACAAGCCTCTAAGAAAATAAATAAAACCAGCGAGCCATTGAGACATGCCCCAACTGACTCATACTCAGTTATCTAATGTAAACAATTTCGTGAAACCAACATCAGATATCACGTCCTCGAAATATGACGACTCACCACAATAGAGGATGTAGAACAGCATGCCCGAAGAATCACTGTCTAACCTAGAACTGAGCACCTGGACCTACATTCCAAGAAAATGCATCCCACATCCGAAGATATGAGTCAGTACCATGGAAAGGAACCGAGTATATAGGGGTGTATGCAGTTGTATAAACATCATCATCATAAATATTTATAAGAAATATACAGGATGTATAAAAGACTCACATAGCCCGAAGAAAATCATCATTATCATGAGAGGATGAAATAAGTACAATAACACATGTAAGTCATCATATAATTTATCAATCACTTTCAGTTCATCAAGAATATCAATTCTCATAATGTAAATATCATTTAAACCTTTCGAAAGAATAACTTTCATAATTCCACTTTCAAATCACTTCACTATTCACCATAGACACAAGGAAACACACACATACTGGGAGATACTATAACCGACATAAACCATGTGAGCTACATGGACTCCAACGTACAACCCACGTTGGGGAGAGCCGTCCTATCCTTGCCATCGGAGTAGGACTATCGATATCAAATCCACACAAACTAGTGATCACTATATAAATCAGCCCCAGGCTTACTTCTACGGGGGCACGTAGTTCTAGGGAAGTAAAGTCACTTTATACTTCCCACTCGGTGCTAAAGATTTCTCCCGAGCTTAGCTTAGATCATTTCAAAGACAATCCACAACAAAATAATTTCAATAATATATAAAATATACATCGGGAGCCATCATGCTTCCCATCCATCAAAATCAACCACGTTGTGGATTTCTTTCTCACTCGAGTTCAAAACAACTCCATTAAGACCAAAAGGTCAAATCATTCAAAATATCTCAAATATTCAACATCAACATGTTTATAACACACACTTTCTCAAAAAAACACTATTTTCAATGGGGATTCATGACCCAAATATCAAAATCATGATAAATATCGTTCAAGATTCATGCTTTATATCTCCACACATGTAAATTCATCTTTCAAAATCATAAACATTAAGATTTCATAATAATCATCATAAGATATGGGTTCTTGCTTCAAATTCGTAAAAATCAAATAAAAATCATGCCTTTGTAAAGAAAATTACTTTTGGGCACAAGAACGAAAGAGAGTTCTTGTTGAAAAACCCCACATACCTTAAATGACGAACTTTAGATCGATACTCGTTTTTGAGATGTTAATCGTGCCTTTGAATGATGGTTCTTAGAGTTCTTGAACTAGGAACTTGGAATCTTGAATAAATTTGCAGAATTAATGGTGAACTTTGGAGGTTCTTGAAGTTGGATGTAGGAGCTTAGGGTTTTCTTTTTGAGGGAATTTGATGAAATATAACATATAATGCTTCTAATAGGCTTTAATATAGGGTTTGGACGGATTTTGGGTGAGGGGGAATGACCAAAACGCCCCTAAAAATCAAATAATTCTCAAATCTGTCCTTTGGTGATTGTTTTGATAGTCTGAAGTAGATCAATCATAACGTTTTACTCCGATATCCAAATTGGATGAAACCAATTTCATTAGAAAGAGGACTCTCATATCTTTCCGTTGATTTATAGTATCTCACCCAGATCATTGTGTACGAGGAGTTATGATCGTTTGAAGTTGACCCAAAAATTCACTTTTGATAGGCTGAAGTAGATCGACCATAACTTTTTGCTTCGATAGACAAATTGGATAAAACCAATTTCATTGGAAAAAGCACTCGCAGAGCTTTTCGTTGATATATAGTTGATCACCCAGATCATTATGTACAAGGAGTTATGATCATTTAAATTTGGAGCAAAAATGAGCCAGGCTTCAGTACTTTTTCCTGCACGTTTTACTATTCACTACTATTCACGGTTCGATTGGAATGTTCATAACTCGTCGCTCGGGTGTCCGTTTTGGATGATCTACATATCGTTGGAAAGCTTATTTGATACTTTACGCAATGGTGGGTCATAATCTAAGACATTCCGCATGAAAATTTTATAATTTATTCTAGTAGATAGAACCCAACACGTTTACGCACAAAATTTCAATGAAAAATTTCCTGGGGTATTACATCATCCCACCCTTGGAAATATTCATCCTCGAATGACGCTAGACATGCCAAGATTAGATAGCGAATAGAGCATACAACTGAAACCATTTGTTCGACTCATCACCACATCGTTTCTCACTCCGAATGCAACATAGAATGCATAAATTCAAGAAACTACAGCTGAACACATAATAAATGACAGCTGAACTGCTGCAACTTTTATCAAAAGTGCATGATTTAAGAAAGAACGATACCTTCGGCTTGATAGGAGTTCGCGAAAAATAGGTGCGGGTACTTGGATCTCATATCCGCCACAGCTTCCCAAGTTGCACCCTCAACAGATTGGTTTCGCCACAACACCTTGACCAAGGGAACTTCTTTGTTTCTTAGTCTTCGAACACTGAAATCAAGAATCTCAACAGGAATCTCATCAAAAGAAAGATTTTCTTGAATGTCAGCACTCACAGAGGAATCCACTACCACAGCATCGCTAATATGCTTTCTAAGCATGGAGACATGGAATATTGGATGAACAAAGGACAACTCGAAAGGCAACTCGACCTCATAAGCTACCTTACCAACACGACTAAGAATTTTGTAAGGACTAACATAACGGGGACTAAGCTTCCCCTTCTTTCCAAATCTCTTCACCCCCCCATGGGTGAAATTTTCAGATACACTAGGTCACCAACTTCAAACTCAAGGTCTCTCCTTCTAACATCCGCATATGATTTCTGACGACTCTGCGCATTTTTCAATCTTTCCCTAATCAACTTAACTTTTTCCATAGCCTCAAATACCGAATCAGGACCACTCACAACCGCTTCACCCACCTCGAACCAACCTATGGGTGATCTACACTTCCTCCCATATAAGGCTTCAAACGGAGCCATGCCAATACTAAAGTGGAAACTGTTATTGTAAGCAAACTCTATCAACGGTAAGTGATCGTCCCAACTTCCCTTAAAGTCAAGTGCACAAGATCTCAACATATCCTTTAAGGTCTGGATATTCCGCTCAGCCTGACCATCGGTCTGCGGATGAAAAGCAGAACTCAAAAGCACTTGGGTACCAAGACCCTTCTGAAAAGCTTTCCAAAATTGCGAAGTGAACTGAGTATCCCTATTCTAAATAATAGACAAGGGAACTCCATGTAGTCTGACTAGCTCTCGGATATACAATTTAGCGTAATCCTCAGCAGTATATAAAGTATGAACAGGCAAGAAATGAGCAGACTTAATCAACCTATCAACCACAACCCAAATGGAATCATGATGGTGTTGGGAAGGAGGTAAACCAATCACGAAGTCTATATTTATCTCTTCCCACTTCCAGGTGGGAATACTAAACTCTTGCATCATACCACCAGGTCTTTGGTGTTCAACCTTGACCTGTTGGCATGTTACACACTTAGCTACAAACGCTGCTATATCTTTCTTCATGCCACTTCACCAATAGATTTCCCGCAAGTCTCGGTACATCTTGGTGGCACCAGGATGAATAGAATATCGCGCCCCGTGCGCTTCAGCCATAATCCTCTGTCTCAGATCATCAACATTCGGGACACACAATCTACCCTGCAATCTCAACACACCATCTCCCCCTTAGGAGAAAACCTCTACTTTTTGTCCTTGACTGACTCTTTCAATCTGACCAAACTAGCATCTAAGTATTGTTTTTCCTTCACTTCCAAAACCAAGGAGGATTTGAAACTACTCTGAACCCCTATACTACCTTCAGCAGAGTCAAACAACCTAATGAGAAATTTTGCTTTTGGGTTGTCTCGAGACTTGATTTTGGAGAGTAGGCTGCCTTATTTAAGAAGGACATGGATATCTCTACGTTGGTTATGAACACACAGTAGGTTGAGGAAAAGAAAAAAAAGCAAGCAGAGATAGAGAAAAGTCAGAGTAAGAAGTTAAGATTTTCTAAGCAGGGTGGTGGCTAAGAGCAGAATGGTAGGGATGGTTGAATCTGGCCCAAATAAAAGTGTTGCAATTTGGGGTCTTACTCGAAGGCTAGTGCTCCCTACTCAAAGCCATCGGGTGGTAAGCATTTTCATGGTAGCGTTAATTATAGGGCACAATGTGCCCAATCTTAGGATAGTTGAGCCTAATCAGCTCTATCCTATCCTCACTGTAATTTTTTTGGTCGATTGCATCGGGGCTACTATGATGAATAAAAGGACAAGTGCTTCTACTGTGGTCAACTAGGACACATGATTAGTAATAGTCCCGTTGGTATGGTTGCTTCTAGGGCAAATAAGGTTTTTGTTGCCTTCTCTTTAGTTCTAGCATTAAAGGGCACACCACCTATCTTCGACATTGGCCAAACTTGATGTTATGCTATCAATACTCTTCAGGATTTCGAGGCTTCACCTGATGTTGTTACCAGTATGTTGAAACTCTTTTCCCATGATGTGTACTGTTTACTTGATCCGAGGTCCACTCTATTTTATGTGACCCCATTTGTGGCTGTGTATTTTAGTTTTGGTCCCGAGTGTATTTTGAGCCCTTTTCTATTTCTACCCTAGAGGGTGACTCTGTGAAGGCTAGAAGAGTCCATAGGAGTTATGTGGTATCTATGGGTGGTTGAGAGACCTTGGTAGATCTATTTAAATTAAACATCGTGGATTTTAATATTATACTAGGGACAAATTAGTTACACTCGTGCAATGCGTCTTTATACTATCGAACTCGTAAGGTCATTCTGAAATTTCCTAATGAGATAGTTTTTGAATGGAAGGGTGGTTCCCTAGCTCCTAAGGGGTGTATCTATTATTTGGTCTGGGTTAAAGATTCTAACTCCAAGGGTCCTTCTTTACCCTCTAACCCGATGTTGAATGAATTTACTGAGGTCTTTTCTGATGACTTTCCTGGTGTTCCTCTCGATAGAGAGATTGATTTTGGGATAGATCTTGTTTTGGACACTCGTCCTATTTCTCTTTTCTTGAATAAAATGACTATAGCTGAGATAAAGGAACTTAAGAAGAAACTAAAAGATGTTTTAGACAATGGTTCATCAATTCTAGTATGTCTCTGTAGGGTGCACCGGTGTTATTCATGCATAAGAAGAATGGTTCCCTTTGGATTTGTATTGATTATAGGTAATCGAATAAGGTAATAGTAAAGAAAAAATCCCCTCTTCCAAAGTTAGATGATTCATTTGATCAGCTTCAGGGTGCTAAGTTTTTTGCCAAGATTGATCTTCGGTCAGGGTATCATCAGTTAAATATTAGTGAAGTGGACATCCCTAAAACTACCTTCTGTTCCTAGTATAGGTATTTGAAGTTCTTAGTCATGTGTTTTAGGTTGTCTAATGCCCCTGCAGTATTCATGGACTTGATGAATAGAGTCGTCCATTAGTTTTTGGATTTGTTTGTCATTGTATTCATAGATGATATTCTGGTCTACTCTAAGAGTGAGTTGGTTCATGTCATTTACCTCCGTATTATGTTGTAGACCCTAAAGAAGCAATATTTATATGCCAAATTTTTGAAATGTAACTTTTGGTAGAACGCTGTTACTTTTCTGGGCCATGTCATTTCTAGTGAAGGGATCATAGTGGTTCCACAGAAAGTTGCAGTGATTAAGAAGTGTCCTAGACCCATGACACTAATCGATATTCAGAGCTTATTTGTCTTATCTGGTTATTACAGAAGGTTTGTGAAAAGTTTCTCTTCTATAGCTTCCCCATTGACTTAGTTGACTCAGAAGAAGTTATAGTTCTCATGGTCTAATTCTTGTGAGGGTAGTTTTGAGAAACTGAAAGATAAGCAAACTTGGGCTCTAGTCTTGACTGTGCTTGAAGTCACTAATGGATTTATGGTATATTATGATGCATCCCATGTGGGACTTAGTTGCATTTTTATGCAACAAGTCAAGTTAATAGCTTATTCCTCTAGACAGTTGAAGGTCCATGAGAAGAACTATCTGACTCATGACTTGGAATTATTGGTTGTGGTATTCATATTGAAAAATTAGCATCACTATTTGTATGGAGTGCATGTGGTTATATTTTTCGATCATAAGAGCCTGCATTATGTGTTTAATAAAAAAAAAATGAACCTCAGGCAAAGAAGATGGCATGAGCTGCTCAAGGATTATGACAAGAGTCTTCAGTACCATTCAGGAAAAGTTAACGTGTCTGCTAACGCTCATAACAGGTTATCCATGGGGAGTCTAGCTTATGTAGATGAAGGGATAGGGGAGATACTGAAAGATATCCATCATTTAGCTAACTTTAGAGTTTGTTCTTAGACTCTAAGGATGGTGGTGTATTTGTGTAGAAGGTGTCATAGTCATATCTTGGTGTAGAAATGAATGATAAGCTAGTGTTGGATCCTATCTTGATGAGGATTAAGGGTGATGTAGGTGGTCAGAAGGTGATGACCTTTTAGATTAGTGGTGATGGTACATTGTGGTACCAAGGGAGGTTATGTGTTCCCTACATAGATGGATTGCGAGAGAGGATCTTTTTGAGGCACATGAGTAGCATTACGTTATTCATTCTGGTTCAACAAAAATATATCATGACCTTAAAGAGATGTATTGGTGGATAATATGAAAAAGGATATGGCTAATTTTGTGGCTAAGTGCATGGTGTGTCAACAAATAAAAGTTGAGCACTTGAGGCCTAGAGGATTGTATTAAGAAATTAAGTTTCCTGTGTGCAAGTGGGTGGTGATCAATATGGATTTAATTACCGGTCTTTCTTAGTCTAGGAATCAGTTCAATTCAATTTAGGTCATCATGGATAGGATGACTAAGTCTACTCAGTTTTTACCAGTGGGCACTAATTTTTTGGCAGTGGATAATGCAAGGTTGTACCTCCATGTGATTGTGAAGTTGCATGGGGTTCCTGTTTCTATCATATCGTATCGTGGTTCATAATTTTCATCACACTTTTGGTGGTTATTTCAGAAAGGTTTAGGGACTAAGGTAAGTCCTAGTACGAGGTTTCACCCTCAATTAGATAGGCAAGTAGAAAGAACACATTGAAAGATATGCATAGAGCTTTCATGATTGATTATAACAGTAGTTGGGTTGAGCATTTACCTCTTATAGAGTTTGCGTACAATATTAGCTACCACTTCAGTGGTGGGATGGCTCTATTTGAAGCTTCGTATAGCAGGAGGTGTAATTCTCCTATTGGGTGATTCGAAGTTGGTGAGGCAGAGATATTTGGTTTGGATTTGGTTCACAAGCCATGTAAGAAGGTGAAGGTGATTTGGGATAGGTTTAAAGCTGCCCTACATCACTAAAAGTTCTATACAGATGTAAGGCGTAGGAAGTTAGAGTTTGAGTTTAGGGATAGGGTATTCTTGAAGGTGTCTCCCTTGAAGGGGCTGACATGGTTTGGGAAAAAAGGAAAGCTCAATCCCCAATATCTTGGTCCGTACTTGGTGTTTTGAAGGGTTGGCAATGTTGCATATGAATTGGAGTTGCCTTCTAGTTTAAGATCTATTCACCCGGTGTTCTATGCTCAATATTGAGGAAGTGTATGGGTGATTCATCACAAATTGTGCCTATCTAGGATATTGATATTTAGAATTTCTTGCCGTATGAGGAGGTCCTAATTAAAGTCTTGGATCTGTAATTTTTTTGGTTATAAACAAAGGACATAGCTTCGGCAAAGGATATATTGAGAAACCACGGGGTTGAAGAGGCTACTTGGGAAGCTAAAAAGGACATAAAGTCCAAGTATCTATACTTGTTTCTACTTCGAATGATCGTACATAAGGTATGTGTTATTCTAAGCATCTTAGTTTTCTAACTTAGTTAAAGTTAATAGTAGAGGCATTTGGGGTTTGATCGTGCTAGTCAATGCCTTTCCCCACCACTTGGGTGCGAATGATCCTAGTGGGGGAGAATTGAAACAACTTGGGTTTTGGCTTTTGGAAATTTTTTAAGCTTTAAGCTCATTGCCCTATTGATAACTTAACCATATGAGTTGTATAGTGTAGGTATGGGTCAGGTGACCTCAAATCATGAGATATCTAGTGGATGGTGGTTGGGTTTCTATTATGGTAAATACTTGGTGGTACGAGTCGTTAGGGGTGGTGATGAGTCGTTAGGACTATCCTTAATCAAATAAAAAACTTAGTGGCCTGACTTGGCTCTAAATAAAAGTGGTTCACTAAGAGCTGTAAGGATAGGTTACGAATGGTAGGGTTGAGTTATATGAGGCCTAGTGACAAATCCCTTGGCAACTGTCTTGGATACGACTAGACCATACGATTCATAAGGTCTAGTAATGAGGGGGGATTATGGGGTTGTAAGGTGGACAATGTATGGATGTCTAACTCACTATCTCGGTGATAACTCAATGGTATGAGTCGTATGGTGTGGTCATGAGTCACGAGGTCGACTCATAACCACCTATAGACTTTTTACAGTTTAAGTTGGGGGCATTCAAGACATTTTCCCCTTTTAAATCCCTTTGAAACCATGACATAAAACACCTTTTGGGACTTTATTACACATTATTCCCAATAAAACACTATTAAAATCTCTCTCAAATTCTCTGTTCAAGTAAAGGCTAGGATTTGATAAACCTAATCAATTAGGGGTTTTCAAGAGTGATTTTCCCCATAATTCTTGGTGTCTAAGGCATGTTACTCTTCCCTCATTATTATATTACTAAAAACATATATTTTAAGCATTGTTCATGGATGATTAATGGTAGTTTTGAAACCAAGGTTGAAGGGTTTGAATGCATATCATAAAAATTGTTTTTTTTATGGTTTATATTATGATAATGCAGGTTTTTAACTATGGTTTTACACATGTGGGTTCAATGGAATGATCATTTAATTGAGAGGTCATGGTTGAACCCCAAATTTGCTGATTTTGGCTTTGATAATCGCATGCCCACAACCTGTTTGTGAAATTGCCTATGAATATAATTTTATCACATAGTTTTGTCTATTTTTGGAATCCTTGTATTGAATAAATTATAATGGAACTTGAATTGGTTTGGTTTGATTTCAAATGGTTTTTGGAAATTCTCGGTGTCCATGGTCTTGGTTTAATTGGTAATGGTGATGTCAAATCTTAGTTTAATGGTTCTATATGGTATAAGGGAATAAACTTGCAAGCTCTAATTTTGGTATCACGATACCCACGGTTAATGCCTAGTAAAAAGTCTCCTTGGTAAATGGTTGGTAATGTGTAATTGATTTTAATATAGGATTAATGGTTGGTAGCAAAGCTTTGAAAGGTGGAGGTCCCCAGGGGACCAATACTGGAAACTCATGTTTGCCGATGTGAGGTTTGGTCTTGATGACCTTTGTTCATTGTTCACACTATTGATATATATTTGTATCTTGGTTGATGTGGGGTTGAGGCATTCCCTCGTCTTCCTTGATATCTCCAGTTTGTGCAGTTAGCAGGCATCGGTACCCTTTCAGCATGGGAATTAAACTCATATAGCTCATGGGTGGTTAGGACGATTGAGATAAACAATCAAGGTTAAAGTTTTAAATTGCATGCTAAACCTTGTTCCCTATCCCATCATGATATATATGTATACTTATGACTGCATATGGTTATTTGATTTGGTTTTGAATAATGGTATTATTTTACCTTTATCCTTGAGTTACATGCTAGCATTCACTCTGCTAACCATCTATCCCTATACGATGCAGGAACCGACTATACTACTATTCCTCCTGCTCAGTGACTTGGATTCGGGGACAGCTTTGAGTCAAATTAAAGTGGTGAGCTTTCATACTCTGGAAGAGTCCATTTCATGTTATGGACTTATTTTCATTATTGTTATTTATAGGGTTTCGGACCTTCGATTTTGGCTATGGTTGGGGTTATGTACCAATCGGATATTCTTTGATTTTGGTTAGAGGCTTTGTCGGACTACTATGAGCATGGGCGGTGTCTGTATTCATGTTAGCATTTTAGTGGTATTAGCATTGTGATTGATATTAGTTGGATACTTGGTGGTGACTATTTGGTTGTGGTTATAGACTTTATCTACCATCTTTAAATTATTATTGTATTATCTTGTTATATGTTTGAAATTCATTTGATATGGGATGTAGGGTGGTTAACCCTGGGGTATTAGGTGGTCTCTGGTCTTAGTTGGACTTGAGACACCCGACACAACTAGGGCCTGGTCTGGATCGTGTCATTAACTAGAACACAACACACTAGGAATTCATCCAAGCGAGCCTAGCCTAAAATTTTTATCACTTCATCTAGGGAGAATCTTAACCAAAATTTTTGGCATGCTAAGCTATAATTTAAGTAAAACCTGAGATTTTTGGTCCTTGAAAATGTTTGAAATTTTATCCTCTCTGTCCAAACTATGACTCTCCTTAAAAGTCGTAATAAGTTCTAATGGGTCTTATAGACCCAATTATAGCCTGACCAATGTGAGTGGCTAAGTCTTCAATCATGAGTACGAGTGTCTTCTAATAAGTTGTAAAGACACAACATGAGTCGTATGGTATCTTTTGTAGCCTAACCAGTGTGATGCACAATTATTTTTGCTTTTACAATGACTAGACCATGCTATTCGTAATGACTGAGTTTTAGTATTATGGTACAACTCGTAGCCAAGACAGTGTTAGTGATCATGGACAATATCTAGGCAATGAGTGGGACCTTATGAGTCATAAGTTGACCCTACGAGTAGCAAGGTCACCCATCGCAACTAGGCCGCAAATTTTCAATATTTTTATTAAGGTCATTCTGTTCAATTACCCTTTTCCCTTACTTAGATCCCACGTCTATAAAGCACTCTAGGGATTATTTCTCATTCATAACACAATCCAAACACACACTCTTCTCTTTAAACTCTCCAAGGTCAAGATACTTAAGGTTTCTAAGAAGTTGGTCATCTAAGGAGTCTAGGATTGATTTCTCTTTATAAATTTTGGTATTTCAAGCATGATACTCTTCCCCAATTATTACTTTATAAAAATAATGTATTTAAATGGTTTAATTGGATGGTTTTGAATGTGGGTTTTGATGTGGTTGAGGGTTTAATGTGGTTGATTCTAAAATTATTTTCCCATGATTCATTATGCATTGTTAATGGTTTTGAACTTTGGGGTGCATGGAAATGGTGAATAAACTAAGGGATAATGATTTTCCCCAAATTGGTGTTTTGAAATTGGAATTGGTTTTGAATAATTGTATTCCCTTAACCTACTTTTGTAAATGGCTTTAAATTGTGAGATCGTCTCACTTGGTTTGACTTACTTACTTATGTTATTGCATTGCATTAATTATTAAACAATGAACATAGATTTTGAAAGCCTTGTTGGCTATGACTGAATTTAATGAACAAAAAAGGGTTTAGGCATTCCCTCAAGATAATGTGATTGTTATGGCATAGAGATACGTTTACAAGTATTAAGGTATGACAATACCCATGATGTGCCATAACAGTTCATGCATTAGTTAATAAATGGTTTATGTGAAACTTGCTTTAAATTGGGCTTAATGGGGGTTATGTACAAAGACGTGAAGGTGTGGGTCTTGAATAACTTGTACTGGAAACTTATGATGTCGACGTGAGGTTTGGTATTGATGACTTGTGTGCATGGTCCATACTATTGATATATTTAAATCTTGAAATAACATGGGGTTGGGGAATTTCATGATTTTCCTTTATACCAGTAGTTCGTGCGGCTAACACTCGTTGAGGCCCTTTCAATAGGGGAGCTTAACCTAAATAGCCTGTGGATTCCTGTTTATGATGATTGAGCTACATAATCCAGGATGAATTTTTACTTTATGCTAAGCCTTGTTTCGTTTCCCGTGCATGACATGTTTTTACGTGTATATGATTATGAATATTGGCTTTAATAATTTTTAAATTATGTTATCCCCAACCCTTAAGTTACATGCTAGTGCTCAACCCACTAACTATCTTCAGATATTGTATCCCCATGTGATATATGCACTAAAGATACTTCTACTTTTCTTGTGCAGTGTTAGGTGGATTGGCTTGGTTCATCGATCATTGGTGGTAAAGTGGTGAGCTTTCACTCTCCATAATACTTGGTCATTTCATCAGTTTCCTTTCATAGACTAGTATTGAAGAGTTTACATTATCATTGTCATTATTAAAGTTAAGGCATATCTCGACTTAGATTATTTTCAGACTGTAGAGTCTTTGTGGATTATTGTGGACTTAGGTGATGGGTGTTGGTTATTTTTTTTGGTTACCTATTATCGATTATATACATAACTTATTATTTGAGCTTATCATATTCTATCTTGTTATATGTTCAGAATTCATCCCTCGTTTGGGGTATGGTGTTCCATTTAGCTAGATACAGGAGGTGATCTCCGGTTCTCGTTGGACTTGAGATACTCATCACAACTAAGGCTTGGATTGGGTCATGACAAAGTGGGTATCTGAGCCTAGGTTTGGCGTTATTGGGTATCCATAATGTTGTGTCAAGTAGCATCTCATTTATAGGTATATAGCACACCATAGTTACGAGGGAGAGGGTACTAGGAATTTAGGAATATTTCCATTTCTTGTGATCTACTTTTGAGCTATAGAGCCTAGGGTCTTGAAATCTCCTCTAATTTTCGTTTGTTCTCTTTTCAAATTATGCCTCCCAGAAGATCTAATGCTTATAGAAACTCCACTATTTTGCTTGAGGACAATAAGGATGGGGCTTGTCCTACTCAAGGATTTCAGATCCATGCTAGGGTCGTTGCTTCTGATTGCCCTTGTGGAGTTCTGTCGGTCCCAATGGATCCTTCTTACACTAGTAATACTCCTGCATGGTGACCTCCAAGAGATATTACTAATGCGAAGTTTTGATGTTCTATTTATTTGTTGTCCCAGTTGGTGACATCTCAATCATGTTAGTCGAGTCCTGTTAGTGCTCCTATGAGTTCTTCTAAGGCCACTAGAGTTAGACAGTTCATAAGGCTCAATACTCAAACAGTTACTGGATCTAAGGTATAGGAAGATCCTCAAGACATTATAGATGAAATAGAAAAGATTTTTTGTATGATGCATGCTACTAATGTAGAGGGCGTGGAATTTATAACCTGTCAATTATAAGCTATAGCGTATCAGTGGTATGATGAGTAGGATCTGTCTAGGGTTATTATGATGAGTTAGATTTATGGGAGGATTTCTCTGGTGCTTTTCTTGACCGCTTCTTACCCCTGGAGCTGAGGGAGGCATAAGCCAAGGAGTTCATAAATTTGCAATAAGGAAAGATGATTATGAAGGAGTATGCCTTGAAGTTTCATCAGTTTTTCTGTTATGCTCCTGGTCTAGTATCTAATATGAGGGCTAAGATAAGGAGTTTTTCTTTAGGATTGTCTTAAGACTTGGTATCGAATGTAAGAACGCTTTGCTAAATAGTGATATGGATATCTCTAGGCTTGTGGTGTATATTATATAAATGGAAGATGAGATAAAGAGGTAGGCAGATATTGGGGAGAGATATAGTAAGAGATCCTAATTGTTTAAGCCTGGTGGTGGCCAACAAAATAGCAGCAAGGATGGCGGCAGGGGTCTAAGAAGAGGTGGGGAGATTCTGGCTTATAATCTACAGTTAGTGTTCCATATTCTAAGCCATTTAGTGATTGCCGTTTTAAAGCAACAGTGGGTTTAAGGCATAAGGTGCCTAATCTCAGGCCAGTAGGGTTGAGTCTTTTCTATCTTATCCTGCTTATCAATTTTGTGGATAATTGAATCATGGATTTTATTATGATAGGTGGAATAAGTGTTTTAGATGTGGTTAGCTTGTTCATATTTAGAGGAACTGTCCTTCAGGCAATGTTGCTACAGAGGATAATAAGGTCCCGGTTGTCGCTTCTTCTGCTCCCGCAGCAAAGGGTACTACTTCTAGCTCCAGCACTGGTCGAAATTGCCTAAATTCTCTTGCCACTTGTGAAGATTCTGAGGCATCTCCTGGTGTTGTTACCAGTATTCTAAAACTTTTCTCTCGTGATGTGTACTGTAATCTTGATTGTGGGTCTACCCTTTCTTTTGTGACCCCTTATGTGGCTATTCATCTTGGATTTGGTCCTGAGTGTATTCCTGATCTTTCTCTGTGTCTACCCTGTGGGAAACTCTATTGGGGATAGAAGAGTCAATAGGAGGTTCGTGGAAAGTTTTCCTATGTTTGCTGCTCCATTGATTAAGTTGACTTAAAAAAAGGTAAAGTTCCTATGGTCTGATGCTTGTGAGTGTAGTTTCAAGAAGTTGAAGGATAAGTTGATGTCAGCTCTGATTTTGACCATACCTAAGGGTATCGAGGGTTTTATGGTGTATTGTGAGGCTTCCCATATGGGACTTGGTTGTGTGTTGTTGCAGTATGGTAAGGTTGTGGCCTATACTTCTAGACAGTTGAAAGTTCATAAGAATAATTACCCAACGCATAACTTAGAACTATTGTTGTGGTCTTTGCTTTGAAGATTTGGTGCTATTATTTATATAGGGTTCATGTTAATATCTATTCATACCATAAAGTTTTCAATATGTGTTCACTCAGAAAGAGCTAGATCTCAGGCAAAGAAGATGGCTTGAATTGCTCAAGGACTACGACATGAGTCTTCACTATCATCTGGGAAAATCTAATATAGTTATTGATGCTCTGAGAAGGTTGTCCATAGGAATATTATCTTATGTTTATGAGGAGAAATGAGAATTAGAGAAGGATATTCACCTCTGGTTAATCTTGGAGTTCACCTCTTGGTATCTGAGGATGGGGATGTAATGGTGCAAGAGATGGTGAAGTCATCTCTTTGTGCTAAGGTGAAAGAGAAGCAGGTTTTGGATCCTACCTTGATGGGGATTAAAGGTGATGTAGACCAACAGAAAGTGCTGGTTTTTAAGATTGGTGGTGATGGTATATTGAGGTACCAAGGTAGGTTTTGTGTTCCCTATGTTGATAGGTTGCGAGAGAGAATCTTGGTTGAGGCTCATGATTCAAGGTGTACTATTCATCTTGGTTTGACAAAGATGTACCATGACTTAAAAGAGATTTATTGGTGGAATAACATGAAGAGGAATGTGGCTAATTTTATAGCTAAGTGCATGGTTTGCCAATAAGTGAAGGTGAATCACTTGAAACCTGGTAGGTTGTCTTCAGAGTTTAAGTTGCCCGAATGGAAATAGAAAGTGATTAATATGATCTTAATTACTGGTATTCCATGGTGTCTCAATCAATTTGATTTGATTTGGCCATCATGAATAGGATGACTAGGTCCACCTATTTTCTACCTGTGAGAACTAATTATTGTGCTAAGGATTATGCAAAGTTGTTCATTTAGGAAATTGTTAGGTTGCATGGCGTGCCTATTTCTATTATATCTAATCATGGCACTCAGTTCTCATTGCAGTTTTGGCCTTTATTTCAAAGAGATTTGGGGACTAAGGTAAACCTTAGCACCACTTTCCATCATCAGATGGATAGGCAAGTAGAGTGGACCATTCAAACATTGGAGGATATGCTTAAGTCCTGTGTGATCGACTTTGGTGGTAGTTGGGTTGATTATTTTTCCCTCATTGAGTTTGCATCTAATAATAGTTATCACTCGAGTATTGGGATGACTCCTTTTAAAGCTTTGTATTATAGGAGATGAAGGTCTCCTATTAGGTCGTTTGAGTTTGGTGAGAATATATTGTATGGTCCCGACTTGGTTCACCAAGCTATAGAGAAGGTAAAGGTGATTTGGGATAGTCTTATGACCACCCAAAGTCTCTGAAAGTCCTCTATGGATGCAAGGCAAATGGACTTGAAATTTGATAAGGGTGATTTGGTGTTCTTGAAGGTGTCTCCCATGAAGAAAATGATGAGGTTTTGAAAGAAGGGGAAGTGCAGTCCTCGTTTGTTGATCAGTATTGTATTTTGAGGTGAGTGGGCAATGTGGCTTATGAGTTCGAATTGCCTTCGAGTTTGAGTTACATCAACCCGATCTTTTATGTTTTGTTATTGAAAAAGTACGTGGGTGATCCTTCCTTGGTAGTTCCTTTAGAGAGTGTTGGTTTTTCAAACTCCTTGTCGTATGAAAAAGTCCCAACAGAGATCTTGGATTGGCAAGTTCGTTAGTTGCGGGCAAAGGATGTGGCTTCAATAAAGGTTATATGGAGGAACCAAAAGCGTGAAGAATCTATTTAGGAAGCCAAAGAGGACATGAAGTCCAAATACCCATTCTTGTTTCCCGCTCTGGATAATCATGCGAGTGGTATATGTATTCCTGAGATGTTTTCTAACTTTGTTACAGGAAATTTGTATTCCTTGATATCCTTGTTTTCTATATTTGTTAAAGGTAAGAGTGGGTGTATTCCAGTGCTAAATTTTTCTAAGGGATACCTTGTCTCATCATTTGAGGATGAATTATCCTAAGGGGAGAGAATGTAACTCCCTGAGTTTTCGATCATTGAAAATTTTTGAAATTTTATCCTCACTGCCCTTACTACGACTCTTCTTACATGTCGTAATGAGCTCAAAAGTTGATTTCTCTCCATAAATTTTGGTATTTTAGGCATGTTACTCTTCCCCAATTATTACTTTATAAAAAACATGTATTTAAATGGTTTAGTTGGATGGTTTTGAATGTGGATTTTTATGTGATTGGGGATTTAACATGGTTGATTCTTAAATTATTTTCCCATTGTTCATTATGCATTGTTTGTTCTTTAATAATGGTTTTAAACTTGTGGGGTGAATGGGAATGATGAATAAACTAAGGGGCCATGGTTCTCCCTAAATTGGTATTTTTAAATTGGAATTGATTTTGAATAATTATGTTCCATCAACCCACTAGTGTAAATGGGTTTAAATTGTGAAATCATCACTTGGTTTGACTTACTTACATATGTACATTGGATTAATGATTCAACAATGAACATGGATTTTTAAAGCCTTGTTCCTTATGATTGAATTTAATGAATAAAATGGGGTAAAGGCATTCCCCTAAGATAATGTAATTGTTATGCCATAGAGATAAGATTGCTAGTGTAAGGGTATGACGATACCCATGATGTGCCTTAATGGTTGGTTCATTGGTTAATAAATAGGTTTTGTGAAACTTGCTTTAAATTGGGATTAATGGTGGTTATGTAGCAAAGTTGTGAAAGTTATGTCTAGGATGACTTGTACTGGAAACACATGTGTGCCGATGTGAGGTCAAGTCTTGATGACCTATGTGCATGGTTCACCCTATTGATATATTTGTATCTTGGATTGACTCTGGGTTGGGGCATTTCCTACTCTTTATTGATACCTCCGATTCGTATGGCTAACATGCATTGGTGCTCTTTTAGCAGGAGGAGCGAAACCCATATAGCCCGTAGGTGCCTGTTTATGATGGTTGAGCTATATTGTCAAGGATAAAGATTTATTTCATTCTAACATATTTATATGTAGATATGATTATGTGCATTAGCTTAAATTATTTTTAAAATGTGAATCATGGTATTATTTTATCCCCTACCCTTGAGTTACATATTAGTGCTCAACCCATTAACCGTCTCCAAACACTGTATCCCCATGCGATACAGGCACCAGAGATATTTATACATTACCTGCATAGTGTTAGGTGGATTAGCTCGATTCTTCAGTCATTGGTTGTGAAATGGTGAGCTTCCATTCTCTGAAGGACTTAGTTATTTCACCAGTTTCCTTTCATAGACTAGTATTGAAGAGTTCACATTATCATTTTCATTGTCATTGTCAGGGTCGTGGGCATGTACCGACTTAGATTATTTTTAGACTGTAGAGGCTTTTTGGATTATTGTGGAATTGAGATATGTTGGTTAGTTATTTTTAGTTGGTTACCAGTTATCAGTTATAAACATAACTTATATTCCTTAAGATTATTGTACGCTATCTTATTTTATGTTTAGAATTCATCCATCGTTGGGGGTATTGTGTTATGTTTATCTTGGTGCAGGGATGGTCTCCGGTCCTTCTTGGTCTCAAGATACCTATCACAACCATGCCCTAGTTCAGGTCGTGATAGCTTAATAATTGAAAGAGTCATTATAATAGATACTAATTTACCCATCATCTGTTCCCAAATGATAAAGCTAGAAAAATAATGAAAACTAACAAGGTAAGTACTTGAATCCTCAAACAAGTGAGGGTAGTTATTGTGCATATTTGACTCAATCTCCCAAATGTCCTCCTTAATAAGATGGTGATTTTGCTAGAATTTTATAGATATAATCTCTTTGACCCTCAAATTCCAAACACCTGGATCAAAAATCATTATTGGTTCCTTTTCATAAAATAGATTATTATCAAGTAATGCAGACTACCAATGAACTATATATTTGTCATACCCATGGTATTTCTTAAGGATAAAGACATGAAATATTAGATAAACTCCTGAAAAGCTCGGAGGAAATGTAAGTCTATAAGAAACTAGACCTAGATCATCTAGAATTTTAGATAGACCAATATATCGAGGACTAAGATTGCCACTCTTACCAAACTATATCAGTTCCTTAATAGGAGACAAATTTAGTAACACATGTTTACCTAGCTTCGACTATATCTCTCTTACCTTTTGAGCAATGTATTCCTTAAATCATCTTTGGGATGCCAATAACTTATACTAATTGAACCTAACCTTCTCTTGAGCTTTCTTTACAAAGTTTGTTCCTAAAGGTTTCACATCACCCACTTCAAACCAAACTATAGGTGATCTACATCTTCCCCCATAAAGAGCTTCAAATAGGGCTATGTTAATAATAGAGTGAGAATTCTTATTGTATAAGATTTCACATGATGGTATGAATTGATCCCAATAAGCCCCAAAGTAAGCAACACATTCTTGTAGCATATCCTCAAGTATCTGAATGGTCCTCTTAGACTGCCTGTTGGTTTGAGAATGATTATAGTTAAAACACCTTAGGTTCTGGTCCTTGGAAAATTTCCTAGGTTTTGAGTCTTTTATTGATCATACGAATCACCATACGAGCCATATGGTGAGGGTACTGGTAAGGTGAACTATCTTATATGTTGGCCAGTGTTTGGCGGTTAAGTTTCCGATGTGGTTACTGTTTGGTGAGTACGGTTTTTTATGGTTGGTAATGGGTCAATTGGTTGATTCTTCACTAAATCTGAAATTTGGTAACTTAACTTAGATCTGTGTATGAGTGGCTCACCATGAGTTGTGAGGATACGGTACGAGTGGTATAGTCTAACTCAAATGTTGGACAGTGTCCCAACCCTACATAATTTTTGTTATGGGTATGGGTTAAGGGTACTTGTCGTATGCTTGGGTACGAGTTGGTCTTGGTGGTGTTATGTTGGACAGTGTTGGGGTCCAAGTGGTTACCTAGGGTACAAGTCATGGGTAGAACTTGTATGTTAGGGTACGGTTTGGGTAGGGTAGTCATACCTACCTACGAGAATTCTTTTAAAGTTCAAGTTGAGGGTATTTTAGAAATTTCCCATTTTAACCCATCATGACCCCATGACCTAAAACACTATTAGGACTTCATTTATCCTATTATTCGTCTATTAAACACTCAAAAACTCTCTCAAATTTCTCTCAAGATCTTGGGTTTCCATCAAGATGGTGAATTAAGGATCTAAAAGGTGATTTCTCTCTGTTTTCTTTGTAATCTAAGGCATGTTACTCCTCTATCATTGTTAGTTTTACTAAATCCATGTTTTATTGAATGGTTTTCATGATTTAATTATTGGAGGTTTTAGTTATTAATGGTAAATTTACATTTTCCCATGTTTTTACTTATGGTTTACATATTATAATGGTGGTTTGAAAATGTGGTTGCATGGGAATGGTCAATTGGTACTTTGTTTTTGTTTTGGAAATTATATGCCCTCAACATGTTTAGTAAAATGCCTATGATAATGCTTTTATTTCATAGTTGAACTTTCATTAAAAACTTTGCATGGTGTAATATAGTAATGGAGCTTAAATTGGTTAAATTGTTTTAATGGTTACATTGTACTTCCTTGGTGGCCATGGCTTTGGTTAAAAACTTTGTGGGGTACATAGTAACCCCCAAGTGAATTTAACAATTGAGCCTTTGGGGTAAATAGGAATCCCCTAAGTGATTGGATAAGGACATTGCTTGCAAGCTATAGTCGGAATGACGATACCACTTCTTACTTGATTAATAATACATGGAATTTGTGGATTGGTTCTGATAGCTAACTATGAAGGTGTTAGTCCAATGGACGGACACTGGAAACTCATGTTTGCCTACATGAGGATTGGTCATGGAAATCATATACTTTGTGGGGTACACAAGAATCCCTTAAGTTATACAATATATGTATCTGGAGGGTGAAGGGTTCACCGGAATCCCCTACCTTTATGATATCTTTGGTTTATGCGGCTATCTGCATGAGGGTCCATTCATGGGGTAACCTGGACCCACATAGCTCGTGGGTATTTTTAGGATGGTTAAGCTACACATACCTAGGTTTATGATTTTAAAGGCATGCTACCTGATTCCCTATCCAGGTATAGATTATATATATATGTATGGATGGATGCAAATGTATTTGGTTATTTACTTGGTTTCGAATATTTGCATTATTTAACCCTTATCCTGAGTATCTGCTAGCGTTCACCTGCTAACCCATCTTCGGGTGCTGTATCCCATGCAATGCATGAACTAACCACACTTCTCCTCCTAATCGGTGATCAAATTTGGGAACAACTTAAAGTTAGATTGAAGTGGTGAGTTTTCATACTCCAGAAGGCTCAATTTCATGTTATGGTTATGTTATCATAATTTGGTTATTTAGACTTTGGTTTTGTCTATGGTCGGGTGCATGTCCCAATTGGATACTATTTTACTTTTGGATACGCTTTGTAATACTACTATGGATTGGTATGGGGAGTGTCGAGATTGGTGTTGGCATTAGGGTCTGATACTGGTTAACAATATTTGATTTATGATTGTTCTATTTTTTATGTTATCTATATATATAAATATATGTTTGGAATTCATCTGACTTAAGGTGTAGGGAAATTATGGTTCGGTATTGGGGATGGTCCCCGATGCTGATTGGGCTTTAGGCACCCGACTTGACTAGTCCAGGGTTCGTGTTGTGTCAGATTAGTGTCAGAGCCTTAGGTTCATGGTCAATTAGGAGTCCATAAAGACGTGTAGAGTAAAGTCTCTTTTAAGGGGGTATAGCGTACCACACTCATAAGGGAGAGACAATGAGACATTTAGGAATATTTCACTTTCTTGTTGTCTTACTTTGAGCTATAGAGTCTAAGGTCTTGGATTCTTCTGATTTCTATTTGCTTGTCTTTTAGATCATGCCTCCGAGAAGATTTGATATTCATACAAACTTTTTCATCTTGACTAGGGACAATGTTGATGGCACACGCTCTACTTTTGAAGATCAGAATCATTCAAGGGTCGTTGCATCTGACTTTCTTTATGGGGTTCCACTTGTTCCCATTGATCCTACTCCTGAGGGTGACATTCATACTCAGTCACCTCAAGGGGATGCTGCTAATACTGAGTTTCATCGCTCCATGACTCTATTAACTCAGTTGGTGGCTTCACAGACTGAGTGTGGTGTTCCTATAACTCCATCTTCTTAGGCCACAATGGTTGGCTATTTCATGAGGTTGCATCCCCCTATGTTTAGTAGTACAAAGGTTGAGGAGGATTCTCAAGCTTTTATTAATGAGATGGAGAAGATTTTTCATATTATACATGCTATTGATGTGGAGGGCATGGAGTTCGCTGCCTACTAGCTGAAGGATATGGCATACCAATGGTAAAAGGAATGGGAACAATATAGGGTATATGGTGTTGACTCTGCATTATAGGATTACTTTTCTAGATCCTTCTTAGACCGCTTCTTTCCTCAGGAGTTAAGGGAGGAAAAAATAGAAGAGTTTATGAATTTGAAGCAAGGTAGGATGTTTATCAAGGAGTATGACTTGAAATTTCATCAGTTATCTAGGTATGCTCCGGAGTTGGTTTCTAGCATGAGGGCTAGAATGCATAAGTTTGCTTCGGGATTGTCTCATAAGTTGATACTTGAGTGTAAGGATACCTTATTATCAAAGACATGGACATCTCTAGGTTGGTTGTGTATATGCAGTAAGTGGAGGAAGAGAAAATGAAGAAGGCTGAGTTTATTAAGAGGTAAGGAAAGAAATTTAGGCCTTTTGAGTAGAATGGTAGAGATGATGGTAAGTGGCCAAAGAAGAAGTGGGGGAGTTCTAATTCTTTCTTCATAGCTAGTGCTACTTAGTCAAATTTATTGGGTAATCATTAGTCTCAACATGATGGTGGGTTCTGGGCATAAGGTGCCCAATCTTAGGCTAGTGAGGCTCAGTCAGCTCTACCATGTCCTCTCTGTAGGTTCTGTGGTCATCTATATAAGGTTTATTTGATGAGGGAAAGGACATATGCTTTTGCTGTGGTCAGCCAGGCTATATGCCTAGAAACTGTCCAGTTGGTAAGGTTGCCTCTAGGGAAAAAAGGTTTTTATTGCTTCATCTTCTGCTCTAGCACCAAAGGGTGCACCATCTAGTTTTGACACTTATCGAAACCATATTTATGGTATCACTATCTGATAGGAGTATAAGGCTTTTCCTGATGTCATCACTTGTATGTTACAACTATTTTCTTGCAATATATATTGTTTAATTAATTCCGGTTCCACTCTCTCTTATGTGACCCCCTTTGTGGATGTGTATTTTGGTTTTTGTCCCGAGTGTGGTTTGGAGCCTTTTCTATTTCTACCCTGGTAGGTGACTCAGTGATTGCTAAAAGTCTATAGGGGGTGTGTGGTATCTGTTGGTAGTAAATAAACTTTGGTGGATTTATATAAATTAGATATGGCAGATTTCGTTGCTATTTTAGGATGGATTAGTTGTACTCATTCTATGCATCCTTAGATTGTTGGACCCATAGGGTTGTCTTTAAATTTCCTAATGAGCCTATTATTGAGTGAGAGGGTGGTTCTCTAGCTCCTAAGGGGAGATTTATATCATACTCGGAGATTGATATTCAAGGGGTGTCTCTATCATCTAGTCTAGGTTAAAGATTCTAAATCAGAGGGTTTTTCTTTGCATTCTGTTTTGGTATTGAATGAATTTCCTGAGGTTTTCCCTGATGACTTTCCTTTTGTTCCTCCGAATAGGGAAATTGAGTTTGGGATTGATCTTGTTTTGGACACTCATCCAATTTCTATTCCCCTTTATAGAATGGCTCCGACTAAGTTAAAGAAGCTTAAGAAGCAACTAAAGGATCTTTTGGATAAGGGTTTCATCCATCCTAGTGTGTCCCCATAAGGTGCGCCAGTGTTGTTTGTGTGTAAGAAGGATGGTTCCCTTCGAAAATATATTGATTATTGGTGGGTAAGTAAGGTGACAGTAAAGAATAAGTAACCTCTTCCAAGGATAGATGACTTATTTGATTAGTTGTAGGGTGCCAAATTCTTTTACAAGATTGATCTTTGATCCAGGTATCATCATCTTAAGATTAGGGAGGTGGATATCCCTAAGACAGCTTTTTGTACCTGGTATGGGCATTTTGGGTTCTTGGTAATGTCGTTTGGTTTGACCAATGCCCCGACGGCATTCATGTATTTGATGAATAAGGTTTTTTGTCATTGCATTCATACATAAAATTTTGGTGTACTATAAGAGTGAGGTGGATCATTCTGATCACCTTCGTGTGGTGTCGCAGAACTTGAAGGAGAAAAAGTTGTATGCCAAATACTCAAAATATGAGTTTTAGTTGTACGTTGTCACTTTTCTGGATCATATCATTTTTATTGAAGGAATCATAGTAGATCCACAGAAGATTGCCGTGGTTAAGAAGTGGACTAAAACCACGACTCCAACCAATATTTGGAGCTTATTAGGTTTAATTAGCTACTACCAAAGGTTTGTGGAGAGTTTTTCTTCTATAGCTACCCCACTGACTAAGTCGACTCAGAAGAAGGTAAAGTTTTTATGGTCTAATGGTTGTGAGGGTAGTTTATAAAAACTGAAGGATAATCTAAATTTGTCTTTAATTTTGACTTTACCTAAAGGTACTGATGGGTTTGTAATTTACTGTAATGCATCCCTTGTGGGACTTGGTTGTGTTCTGATGCAGCATGGCAAGGTGATAGCCTATGCTTCTATGCAGTTGAAGGTGTATGAGAGGAATTATCCTACTCATGATTTATAGTTGTTAGTTGTGGTGTTTGCATTAAAAATCTGGCATCATTATTTTTATAGAGTGCACATAGATATCTTCTTAGATCATATAAGCCTATAGTAAGTGTTCACTCAGAAAGAGCTTAACCTCAGGCAAAAGAGATATATTGAGATTCTCAAGGACTATGACATGAGTCTTAACTCCCATCTAGGTAAAGCTAATGTAGTTGTTGATGCTCTTAGAAGGTTATCCATGGAGAGTCTAGCTTATGTGTATAAAGAGAAGTGAGAGTTGGTGAAGAACATTCACCATTTGTCTAACCTTGGAGTTTATCTCCTGGATTCTGAGCATGGTGGGGTGTTTGTTCAGAAAGTGTCATAGTCATATCTGGTCACTGAAATCAAGGAGAAACAAATATTAGGTCCTATATTATTAAGGATCAAGGGTGATGTTGGTGGGTAGAAGGTGATGGCCTCCGAGATTAGTGGTGATGGTAGTTTGAGTTACCAAGGGAGGTTTTCTGTTCCCAACATCACTGGTTTACGAGAAAGAATCTTAGATGAGGTGCATGAACCAAGCTATGTTGTTCATCCTAGTTTGACGAAGATGTATCTTGACCTTAATAAGATATATTGGTTGATTAGTATGAAGAGGGATGCGGTTGGTTTTGTGGTTAAGTGAATAAGTGAAAGTTGAGCACATGGGGCCTGGAGGATTGTATCAAGAAATTTAATTACTTGAATAAAAATGAGAAGTTATCAACATAGATTTCGTTACGGGTCTTTCTCAGTCTTGGAATCAGTTTGGGTCATTGCTGATAGGATAAAAAAGTTGGCTCACTATTTTCCAGTGAGTACTAACTTTTTGGCTGCGGATTATGTGAAGTTGTATCTTCATGAGATTGTGAAGCTGCATGGGTTGCCTGTCTTTATCATGTATGATTATGGAATACAGTTTACATCTTTCATTTGACGGCTGTTGCAGAAATGTTCTGGGACCAAGGTTAGTCTAAGTATTGCCTTCCACCTGCAGTCGTATGGGCAGGCAGAAAGGACTATTAAGATTTTAGAGGATATTCTTCGTGTGTGTGTGATTGACTATGGTGGTAGTTTGTTTAAGTATTTCCCTCATATAGAGTTTTCCTATAATAATAGCTACCATTCTAGCATTGGGATGGCTCCATTTGAAGCTTTGTATGGTAGGAGACGTAGATCTCCTATTGGGTAGTTTGAAGTCGGTGAGGCAGAAATGTTTGGTGGGGATTTAATTTACCAAGCCATAAAAAAGGTGAAGATGATTCAGGATAGGAATAAGGCTGCACAAGGTCACCAAAAGTCCTATGCAGATCTGAGGAGAAGAGAGTTAGAGTTTAAGGTTGGGGATAAGGTTTTCTTAAAGGTGCCTCCTATGAGGGAGTGATACAGTTTGGTAAGAAGGAGAAGATTAGTCCTCGGTATTTGGGCCCTTACTTGGTTTTGCGAAGGGTTGGTGAGTTTGTATATGAGTTGGAGTTTCCTTTTAGTTTGAAATACATTCATCCAGTGTTCAATGTTTCTACGTAGAGAAAGTGTATGAGGTGATCCATCTCAAATTGAGTGTGACACCCTACATTTTGGGCTAGACTTTGAACCTTCATTCCTATGTGTATAAACTTAAATCCCTTGATTTATATTTGAATACATATGTTATGATAAATATCCTAGTACGTAAAGTGCTATCAGGGTGAAAATGTTCATGGGAATCACTTAGAGCTGAGCTAAGAGCCTTTGATTCGGCTAAAACTTGGTATTCGATTCTACATGGGTTAGTTTGAATGTGTATAAATCTTTATATATGCGGAATTTTGCATCTCTAGATGCACCAAATTGTAGATAATTGAATTAGCTATCCAACACTGCTAATTTTGTCTTAATCTGATACCCGGGCAAAATATTATGACCATTCTAAGGCCATGTGCTGCATAGTAATCGTAAATAGCCACTGGATGAGGTGTACTATTGGCATGCACCGTACATTCCGCAAGTGTGCTTTGTCTTTGCGTATGGGTTAAGGGTACTTTTTGTATGCTTGGGTATGAGTTGGTCCTGGTGGTCGTATGTTGGAATATGTTGGGGTCCAATTAGATGCCTAGGGTACGAGTGATGGGTACCACTTGCATGTTAGGGTATGGTTTGGGTGGGGTAGTCGTACCCACCTACGTGAATTCTTTTAAAGCTTAAGTTGGGGGTATTCTAGACATTTTCCCTGTTAACCCATCATGACCCTACGACCTAAACCACTATTGGGACTTCATTTACCCTATTATTCTAATCTTAAATACTCAAAAACTGTCTTTAATTCTCTCTAGCTCTTGGGTTAAGCAAAGGCAAGGGTTTTCTTTAATGTTGTCAAGTAAGGCTCTAAAGGGTGATTTCTCTTCTCCTTATTCATAATCGAAGGCATTTTACTCTTTCCTAATTGTTAGTTCTACTAAATCCATGTTTTAATGAATAGTTTTCATGATTTCATTATGGGTCTGGTTTGCTTTTGAATTATATATTGGGGTTTTGGTTATAAATGGTTGATTTATATTTTCCCATGTTTTTACTTATGGTTTTCATATTATAATGGTGGTTTGAACTTGTGGTTTCATGGGAATGGTCAATTGGTACTTGGTTTTGGTTTTGGAAACTATATGCCCTCAACATGTTTGATAAAATGCCTATGAGAATTCTTTTATTACATAGTTACACTTTTATTGAAAACGTTGCATGGTATAATATGGTAATGGAACCTAAATTAGTTAAATGGTTTTAATGGATAAAATGTAAGGCCTTTGTGTCCATGTCTTTGATTAAAAACTTTGTGGGGTACACAGAAATCCCCCAAATGAACCTAATAATGAAACCTACGGGGTACATGGGAATCCCCTAAGTGATTGACAAAGGAGATTACTTGCAAGCTATAGTTGGTATGACGATACCACTTCTTATAGCCTTGGGTTAATAATACATGGAATTGGTGGTTTGGTTGTGTGCTAATGATTTTAATTGGGCAATAATGGCTGGTTGTGATAGCTAACCGTGAATGTGTGAGTCCAATGGACGGACACTGGAAACTCATGTTTGCCGACATAAGGATTGGTCATGGAGACCATATACTTGTGGGGTACACGGGAATCCCCTAAGTTATACTTGTATATATGTATCATAAAGGGTGAGGGGATCACGGGAATCCCCTACCCCTATGATATCTCTGGTTTCTATGGTTACACACACTGAGGCATGTTCACGAGGTAACATTGGACCTATATAGCCCATGGGTAGTTTTTGTACGGTTAAGCTACACATACCCAGGTTAATGATTTTAAATCCATGCTAAACCCGGTTCCCTATATGGGCATGGTTTATATATATGTATGTGTATATATATATATCCATGTATCGATGTGAATGCATACGGTTATTTACTTTGTTTTGAATGTTGGAATTATTTTACCCATATCATGAGTGTATGCTAGCTTTCACCCTCTAACCCATCTTTGGGTGTTGTATCCCCACGCGATGCAGGAACCAGCCATACTGCTCCTTCTACTCAGTGATCAAATTCGGGAACAACTTAGAGTTGGATTGAAGTGGTGAGCTTCTATACTACGGAAGGCTCTATTTCATATTATGATCTTGTTATCATATTTGGTTATTTTTAGACTTTGATTTTGGATATGGTTTGTAATGCCCCAAAATCTAATCTCGGCTTGTCACTTGGTGCTCAAGGCTACGAGTAGCCTCAAGCTAACCCTTTGAGCCTGCTACTGTCATGCCTCAAATCCTGTTGGGGAAGACAGGCACCCATAGCCGTAAAGGCCCGAGAGAACCAATTTATAACCTTGTACTTCCCATGCATGTAACTGTGACAACCAAATGTTCCGAAAACATGATATTATGTATCGATGAAAATAATTACACATGCAGGCACAAACTATTATATACAACACTTGGCCGTTGGGGCCAGCATGTCTAAAATCAGAACACTACGATAAGTTTACATTAGTCTACAAAGCCTCTAAAAGATACATAGACTTAGTTAGGGTCGGGACAACCCCCCCTCCCCCCCTGCCCGCCTTACTCTTGACTTACAATAAAAGACAAAAATATATGGAACAGACTCGAAAAGCCCTGAATCAACCTGGAGCTCACCAATAGCCCCTGAGAAGCCTGCGCTCCTACTAGTGAGTTGTATGAGCTGAAGTGCCTGTGCCTGCAACATGAAATGCAGTTCCCCCGTGACGGACGTCAGTACGAAAATTTGTACTAAATATGTAAGGCAGAAGGTAACAATGATGATAGGCGAATTTACATGCTTATAGTGCTATATTTCACCCATATTTTAGCAATGTTTTGAGAACAAATTATATATTTCATGCACTTTTAGTCCTTTTTCCTATAAGTGAGCTAACAAACATGATTAGCAAAGTTTCAGGTATAAATGATGCAGAATTCAGCATTTTATGGATAACTTGACGCCAAAGAAAGCTTCACGAAAGGAGAAAAGGGAGTCTTGGACGCCAAGGACCAAAAGTGGCGCATGGAAAATCTGTCCCGGGCTAAAATAACAATTCTAAAGACTTTGGGGACTAGCAGTAACTTATTAGGATTAGGATAATGATACATTAACCTAGTAGGATTGGGTTAAGAAATTTATTAGCTTAGTAGGAATAGGATATGGGTGTTATAAATACCCTATCTTGCTAGAGATTTTGAGACATCTTTCTATTCTACAATCAATTCTTCTTCCATCAATTACAATACATTCTACTTCTAATTCTTCTTCTATTCATCTATTCAATTCTTAATTTCCGCAACAAGAGAAACGTTACTTTGCTAGGAATTCACGCCTAACGCCTACCACACTATTACTACACGAAATCTTTATTGTGGTATAATAACAATGTCTATTGTGATTTCCTTCGCACTCATGGGTAACTAAACTTCTCTGTTGGGGTTATGGAAGCCATATGAGATACTATCTATTGCTATGAGTTTGTGAATTCGTGACACGTGTGTTGCTTATATCATTATTCTCTTCATCTTAATGCAAATTCTTGTGGTTGCAAACGCATAGAATACGCCAGTATAGCATTAACTTGTTCGAAGAAAAGTTATATGTCTGGAAAAGAGATAATGTCAAGGTAGTAGGGTCCCATCCCCTATTAAAAAGTTAGTGCCGTAATTGGATTAACCTCTTGGAGAATTTGTACCGTTAGACACGCTTTAAGCTCGAAAGAGTTAAAGTGAAATAGTCCTTGTTTAGGTCGAAAGACGCTTGGATTTACCATCGAATACAATTCTCTATAAGCACATGCATGTCTGAATTCCGCACAACTCATAGCCAATAGAGACGTACAACTCAGAAGGTGGACATAACCCCAACTTCTCAATTCTCATTGTTTTACAACCTACTAAACATTCTTTTTTTTTTACTTCACTATTTTCAGTTTTTACTTTAATAATCTGGTTACACTTCACAATCCCCCCTTTTACGAGACTTGCACTAAAAGTCTAGTAATCTTTGCTTACTTGTTGACCAAGCTATTCCCTGAGGGATCGATACCCAACCCAGTTGGGTTCTATATTTGACTACGACCGCTTTACACTCCTACGAGAGCTGTAGATTGAGCGTTATCAAAAATTGGCGCCGTTGCCGGGGAATACGAGTGTCAATTAAGTTTGTGATAATTACTAGACCCTTTGGTCAAAGATTCTCGTACTTTTACTTTTAGTTTTTGTTTTTGTTTACTGCAGGTTTTTATTCAGTGCATGCCCCATACTCGAAGTTCTGGTCAACCGTTATTACCTATCAATCCTGAACCACAACGTATTGGCAGAATGGAGGCACAACACGAAATTGAAAGGATGGCTGCTTAACAGGAACAGGCGAGACTAGCTGCTCTAGCCGCCGCTCAAGTGCATCAACAGAATATTGATAACCCTGGGCGAGCAATAAATCTTGACGACGAGGACCTAGGTGATGACGAGTTACTAAACCCTAGGCATGCTGCTGAGATCGCAACACCTGCCAACAGAAGAGATCGTCAAGCTAGGTTTAGGCCTGAACGCCGAGCTATGCAACCAGCTTTCGACGATGATGATGATGATCTTGATGGAGCCGGAGCCATAGGAGCCATAGTTCCTCCACCATTAGCGCCCGGAGCCAAGTTCAACATCACAAGCACCATGATTCAGCTATTGCAACTCAAGGGATTATTTGGTGGACTAGCAGGCGATGATCCGAATATGCATCTCATCAACTTTATTTCTACATGCAAGTCATTTGACAATCCTGGTGTTGTTCAGAATGCAATTCGATTACGTCTATTTCTATTGTCTCTGTCTGGGGAGGCAACTCTATGGTTGAATGGGCTGACTCCTGATTCTATTACAAATTGGAGGCAATTGAGAGACGCTTTCCTAGAAAGATTCTTTCCTCCATCCAAAAGAGCACAATTAAGAGATGAAATCAGCAACTTTTGTCAGCTTCCAACTGAAGCCCTTCATGAAACATGGGAGAGGTTCAAGACAAAGCTAATGCGGTGCCCAAACCATCATATGACTAATGTTCACCTAATGGAGATACTATATACAGCCTTGAATTCAATAACTAAACCAGTGGTGGATAATGCAGCTGAAGGATCTTTTATGGACCTCACCTTTGGGCAGGCAAGCAATATGCTAGATCGGATGACGAAGCAAAGTAGAGCTTGGCATACCAGGGATTCTGAGGTAGCAAACCCCACTTTATCTATTGGCATGACTGCAGACCAAAGGAGAAGAGAAGAAGAACATGATCAAGATATGGCGCACATGAAAACACAAGTGGATCTTCTTACAATGCATCTATTATCAGGGAAGATCGAAAAAGTTAAAGCTGTTGCGTCAAAAGGAAGAGATGAATCTGAATCGGAAGAAGAGGCCAACTACTTGAACAATCAGGGGGGGTTCCCGAGGGAATACCCAAGGAAACCAAGGTTGGAACTATTATGACAAATCTGGAAACAAGGACCAAGGTAGTTGGAAGAACAAGAATGAAAAGAGTGGTTTGTACGTTCCCCCTGGAAGACGTGACGCCACCACATCTAGTTCTGGAAGTATGGAAGACATGATGGCTAAAATATTGAAAGGAGTGGAAGCAACGAGCGCGGGAGTTACGGAGATAGTTAATGATTTGTCCTCTATGAAACAATTAGTTGATTCTAATTCCACTTCAATTAAGCAAATAGAGCAACAATTGAGCCAACTTTCAGCAGCACTCAATCAAAGAAAGGCTGGCACTTTACCTAGCGACACTGTCCAAAACCCAAGGAATGATGGGTCATGCATGGCCATTACTACCCGAAGTGGTAAGGTGCTGGAAACTTCAGCAAAAGGAAAGCAAGTGGTTGACGAAGTAGTGGACATTGATGATAAGGAGAAAGGGGAAGATGCCGCAGAAGCTGATCCTGACGTCCATAATGTCACCCCTCACGATTTGCAACCTGAAAAAGCTGAAAAACGGAAGCAAGAAGAGAAGAAAACCGTGGAGAGAACAATTTCATACCCACCACCACCTTTCCCTCAAAGATTGAGGAAGGTGGCGGATGACACGAAGTTCAGCAAATTCATGACTATGTTAAAGCAGCTGACCATTAATGTTCCATTGGTGGAGGCACTTGAACAAATGCCTGGGTATGCGAAATTTATGAAGTATCTTTTGACAAAGAAGCGGGCAGCAAGTTATGAGTTGAAAGATGATGTTCATCACTGCAGCGCAATCGCTACTCAATCAATAGTTCAGAAGAAGGCTGACCTTGGTGCTTTCACTATTCCTTGCACCGTTGGATCTTTAAATTTTGCCAAGGCATTATGTGATATAGGAGCCAGCATCAATTTGATGCCACTATCTATCTATAGAAAGTTGGGGTTGGGTGATCCTACTCCAACCAATATGAGACTCGTAATGGCGGATAGGTCGGTAAAACGACCTGTTGGTATTCTATGTGATGTATTGGTAAAGGTTTCTTCATTCATATTTCTGGAAGACTTTGTTATTTTGGACTGTGAGGCAGATTTAGAAGTTCCCATAATCTTAGGGAGCCCTTTCCTTGCTACGGGAAGTGTGCTTATTGATTTGAGAGCTAATGAGCTTTCATTCCGAATAAATGACGAAGTAGTTCTCTTTGATGTTTGCAAATCAATGAAGCAACCCAAAGATCTGAATGTATTCTCGATGGCTGATGTTTACTTTGATTATGAGAAAGAATTACTTGAAGAGGAGCAGCTGATTGATGACCCATTGGCGACTTTGCTTATAAATGGTGAGAGTAAGGATGCTGAAAATTGTGAAGAAGCTATTTGTGCTCTATCAGGATTAGGGACATATCGCCATGCTCCCAAGAAGCTGGACCTTGATCTCAAAAATCGACCCACACCACCAGCTAAGCCATCTATTGAAGAGCCACCCACGTTAGAATTGAAGGAGCTGCCAAGTCATTTAAAGTATGCATTCTTAGGAAGCGAAAACACACTTCCAGTCATTGTGGCAGTAGATTTGGGTGAGCAATAAGTTGCAGCTCTCATTGCTATTCTAAGAAAGTATATTAGAGCCATTGGATGAACCATTGCGGATATTATTGTTATTCCACCTAGGATTTGTACACACAAGATTCAGCTTGAAGAGAATTGCACACCCACCATTGAGCATCAAAGGCGTCTAAACCCACCTATGCAAGAAGTGGTGAAGAAAGAAATCATCAAGTGGTTAGACGCAGGAGTTGTGTATCTAATCTCTAATAGTACATGGTAAGCCCGATACAATGTGTCCCAAAGAAAGGAGGCATGACGGTGGTCGCGAATGAAAAGAATGAGCTTATTCCACTTAGACCCATCACCGAATGGAGAGTATGCATGGACTACCGAAAGCTAAATTCATGGACACTCAAAGATCACTTTCCAAGCCATTTATGGACCAAATGCTAGATCGATTAGCGGGGAAAGGATGGTTTTGTTTCCTAGATGGTTATTCAGGCTATAATCAGATTTGTATTGCCCCCGAAGACCAAGATAAGACAACGTTCACATGCCCATATGGTATGTTTGCCTTTAAACGTATGCCATTCGGGCTATGTAACGCACCAGCCACCTTTCAGCGATGTATGATGTCCATTTTTTCTGATATGGTTGAAGACACTTTGGAGGTATTTATGGACGATTTTTCAGTTGTTGGTCAGTCTTTTGATGCGTGCTTGACAAACCTAAGAATGGCATTGGAAAGATGTGTAGAATTCAACCTAGTGCTGAATTGGGAGAAGTGCCACTTTATGGTAAAATAAGGTATCGTTCTTGGGCATAAAATCTCCAAAAGGGGAATTGAGGTTGATCTAGCGAAAATTGAAATCATTGAGAAGCTACCACCTCCAATTTCTGTGATGGGAGTTCGTAGTTTTCTCGGTCATGCAGGTTTCTATCGATGGTTCATCAAAGATTTCTCCAAAATTACTAGTCCATTGTGCAAACTCTTGGAGAAAGACGCAAAGTTTGACTTCAATGAAGATTGTTTGAAGGCATTTGAATGCCTCAAAGGTAAACTAATTGAAGCTCCTATCATGGTAGCACCAGATTGGTCTCTCCCGTTCGAAGTCATGTGTGATGCTAGCGGGGTAGCCGTTGGTGCTGTACTTGGACAAAGAAAGGAGAAGCTATTTCATCCTATCTACTATGCGAGCAAGGTCCTAAACAAAGCCCAAAAGAACTACACTGTCACAGAACAAGAGCTCCTAGCGGTTGTGTATGCGTTTGAGAAGTTCCGAGCTTATTTGTTGGGTACCAAAGTGATTGTTCATACAGACCATGCAACTCTAAGGTATCTAATGACAAAGAAGGATGCAAAACCAAGACTAATTCGATGGGTTTTGCTGCTGCAAGAATTTGATTTCGAGGTTAAAGATAGAAGAGGTTGTGAGAACCAAGTGGCTGATCATCTATCTAGACTAGAGAACGAGCATGTGGCGCAGCCTGAAATCGAGATTGATGATGCATTCCCTGATGAGGAGATCTTAGCGGTAACTATGGAAGGATTACCATGGTATGTCGACTTTGCGAATTTTGTGGTGAGTAATGTGGTACCTGAAAACTTATCCTACCATCAAAAGAGGAAGTTTATGCATGACGTACAACACTACTTTTGGGATGAGCCATATTTGTTTCGACGATGCGTGGATGGTATTATCCGACGATGTATATCCCATGTAGAGGTGCCTACTATATTGGAAGTATGCCACATTTCCCAAGTTGGAGGACATCACGCAGGTAATCGGACAGCAAGAAAGGTATTGCAAAGTGGATATTATTGGCCTTCGATATTTAGAGATGCCTACGACTTTGTTAGAAGATGCGACCAATGCCAGCGCCAAGGCGCTATTTCGAAACACCATGAGATGCCTATGTTGAAAATTCTTGAGGTAGAGCTATTTGATGTATGGGGTATTGATTTCATGGGTCCATTCGTAAATTCGTTTGGAATGAAGTACATCCTAGTTGCTGTAGATTATGTCTCAAAATGGGTTGAAACTGTAGCGTTGGCAGACAATGAAGGAAAGCGTGTTGTAGCATTCTTGAAGAGGAATATTTTCTCTCGCTTTGGAGTACCACGTACAATTATAAACGATGGAGGATCTCACTTTTGCAACAAGCTATTCAAATCCGTGTTGGCAAAATATGGTGTCAAGTAACATAAGGTAGCCACGCCTTATCACCCACAAACTAGTGGCCAGGTAGAGGTTTCCAATCAGGAGATCAAGCAAATCCTTGCGAAGACGGTAAATTCTAATAGGAAAGATTGGTCTCGTAAGTTGGACGATGCACTATGGGCCTATAGGACTGCATTCAAAACACCAATTGGCATGTACCCTTATCAACTAGTTTATGGGAAGGCTTGTCACTTACCCATTGAGCTTGAGCATAAGGCATTGTGGGCATCAAAGCGATTGAATGTGAATTGGGATGATGCAATGAGTCTGAGAGTGGAGCAGCTGAACGAGATGGACGAATTCCGTCTCCATGCATATGAAAGGTTAGAACTATACAAGGAGCGGATGAAAAAGTATCATGATCAGCGGATTATTCGACGAAACTTTCAAAAGGATGATATGGTGCTTCTCTTCAACTCCAGATTGAAGCTATTTCCAGGTAAGTTAAAGTCCAAGTGGTCTGGTCCATACAAAGTTATCCAAGTCTACTCGTCTGGAGTAGTTGAGTTGGAAGACAATAATGGTGTTGTCTTCAAAGTGAATGGCCAACGAGTTAAACCCTATATCGGTCCTCTTGATTCGATAAATTATATGGCCATCACTTATCTCGACGAAGTCTAAGTACTCGAAGTAACTATGTCGTGCCGCGACAATAAGTAAGGCGCTAGATGGGAGGCAACCCATCGTTTATCATTTTGCATTTTTTGTCTTTTCCTTTCGATAAATAAAAATCCAAAAACAAGAGTCATGACACGACCAAAACTAAGGCGCTTGATGGGAGGCAACCCATCATTCTAATTATTTTTATTAGTTTTGAGCAAATGTAGGTGCAAGAGGTATAAAATGTGGAGATCGGTTGCAAATTACGATTTGGACGTATTGCATGTTAATGGTGGTAAGTTAGGAATGAAGATGCAAAGGGCTATGGATTGAGCATTGCTCATGAAAATATAGGCATCAAACAAGGCTAGGCCTAGGTAAAACTAGGCCATGAACAAGGCAAGGTCCATACTATGTCCTAAGGTCTCGGAATCTAGTGTGCCATAGCATAGGCGCCGCCCATGCTCAAGTATGCCATAGCATAGGCGCCGCCTATACTAAAGCCTTTTGTCTCTGAATCTCATATGCAAAGTGAAAGGCGCCGCCTATGGTCACCAAATGCTAAGCTAAAGGCGCCGCCTATTCTAGACAAGGCTTTGCAAAAGGCGCCGCCTATGCCAAGCATAGGCAAAGCTAAAGGCGCCGCCTATAGTCACTTTTTGTCTCCAAATCCGATTTTAACTGGGTCAAAACCCGACCCAACTTGGTTCTATAAATAGGATACTTAGTCTTAAAGCACAAACACATTGAAAACCTAACTTAGGCGCCGCCCATAGCATCCAAATCCTCTCAAAAATTTTTCTTTTGCTCTATTTCTTCACAAGACCATCTCCAAAGGCTTCAATCACGTAAGTACTCTTTGTTCCTCATTTATTTTTTGTAAGTACTACATTACTACGTCTATTATAAATTGCTAAATCTTGAAGAAGTATTGGTGATGTGAATGTGTTTGAATTGTTGATACACAACCAAGTGAGTGAACATATACGTGAGGATAATCTTAACTTGTTTCCAACTTAAATTTGATTTTGATGCATTGTTATACTACTTGCAGAATTTCTATAGTCATTAACATTGCATAATCTTGTCACTTGAATACTTACATGTTGGAATGACTTGTTCATCGGAATGAGACTTATAGTGGCCTACCGACATAGGAGGTTAAGATTATTAATAGATACTATACCTTCATGTAATCCCTATGTAGTAGTCTTGCTACATCCATCATGAAAGTATTGCAAAGATTACAAGAAGTATGACATCTCTGATTTTATTGTTGGAATATAGCACCTAAAACGTATGTCGATGAAGTCTAAGTAATCGACTACTTTCACTTCCCTAATTTGTATCAACAAACTAAGTGTGGGGTGGTACCCCTATTGCTTGTGTATAGATTGTATCCATTGAGATGATGCTAACATGAAAACTGTGTTAAGTCTCAGGTACAATGGCACCCAAAGCAAGACAAGGCAAAGATAAGACTACCACTTCCCAAAAAGGCAAGAAAAGAGGCTGCAAAGAGCAAGGAGAATCTTCCTCAATGCAATTACCACGCCGTATGTTTGGAATAAAATGGGTTCTTGAGGAGGAAGCGAAGGAATGGTATAGGAACAACAAGGAAAGAAAATATGTTCATGTGGACTTGATAAAAAAGGAAAGCCTAGCGAAGAAGGAGCCGCGCATGTTGGCAAAGATCATGGCATCACATCTTGATTTCATCTTTCGAGACATGGGAGAATGCAATCTCGATTTGACACGTGAATTTTATGCCAACTGGTCGCCGAAAACCACAGGCAGCGAAGTCAAGATTCGGGGCCAAGTTTTACAACTCAATGCGGATTTCTTCAACTCTTTTTTTGGCTTGCCTTCAGTCGATCCATCACCACTCAGAGAGCTGTACAGTAGACCTCCATATAGAGCAATTCGACACACACTTTGTGGAAGTAGATCCATGGCAAGGTGGAGCAAACATAAAGACACCGGACGACATAACACCTTCCCATATGCTCCTTTGAACAGGGAAGCAAGGATATGGTTACGTATTGTCAACTCTTGCCTCATACCAGGGACCCAGTACACCAAGATAACAAGAGATAGAGTGTGCCTGGTATACGCTTTGATGACGAATGTCCCTATCAACATCGGGGCAATCATTCGCTCCACAATGCGGAAAGCTAGGCTACACAAGCGGTCCCATTTCAGTTTCGGCAATCTGTTGACTGCAATCTTGAGGAAGGAAGACATCGAAGAGGAACCGGCTGATCATAAACTCCCACACAACCCGAAGAAGGTTGACCTCACAATGGTCAAATATGCTGAATCAACACATGGCGTCAACCTTACTACGGAAGAGAGAAATGCTCGGGATGAGAGTTTCTTTCGCCATCTTTATGGCATGACGCGGTTTACAATGATGAGCGGAGGTCGAGTTCCAACTGCTGCAGAGCTCCAACAGCTGGATCATGACTATCCAATGAATGTGCATGCAAGGGAGATGTGTGGAGTAGGTACATACTTTGAGGAACCTCTTGATGACGATGTGCCGACTGATGATGAGCGACGAATGCCAGACTCCAACGTGGAGGAGAATTCTGATGATGACGACTCCTATGATGATTCCGACGAAGGGGGTATGACCCCCGACATAGAGGAGGAGTCCGACTGCCCAGGTTCTTCGTATTTATTTTCCACTGAGGGTAGTGTCCCGTCTAAGTGTGGGGTGGTGGTATTTGCATGCTATACTTCTCTATCCGCATTTGCATTTATGTTTGCTTTAGTTTTTGTGTTAGTTTTTTTTTCCGTTTATCATTTTTTTAGTAGTTAAATTTTTTTACTGAGCTTTGCATGAAATTATTCTAATAGGCAGCATGAGATTATAACAAGAGTTTGTGCTAAAATCATGACTATTGAGACGTTTAGGCTCTAATTGTGACTCACTATGTGATATTGTGTGGTTCAATTCCTTCATCTGTTGGGGCAAGAGTCTATACTACTCCCAATAAAGTCGACCATGTGCCTTGTGTGTGTGAGATAATAGTATATTCTGTGCTTGTGGCTGATGCTAGAACTTGCCTGGTATGTATGTAAAGAGAAAATAAAGAGTGCAAGTTTAGGAGATGATTTAGGCATTTCTTTGGCAACCCATAATTGTTTACCTTCATTCTAACCTACCCATGGACATCATCCTAGTTAACCCCTTTTGAGCCTTTAGCCTATTTTCTTTAACAGCCTCATATGTAAGCCTAATTCATTTTTTTCAAGGCCATAATTTGATCCAAATTCCTAAGTGCTTTAAAGTGTAAAGTCATGTGACAAAATCAGAGGAAATCGGGTGAGTATGATGCTTTAGAATGTAATGGTGCTTGAATTTGTTATGAAAAAGAATTGCTATCATAAGAGGTATGTTATGAAGAGAAAAAGGAAAGGAAAACTAAAAAGTTAGTTACGTTCAAAATTGAAAAACAAAAGAGGCGAAAAAGGGTGGTAGAATAAAAGAACATAGAAAGGTTGTATGAAAGAAAAGTGTTAATGATACAATGTGATGTATTAAAGCGCTTAGGAACATAGTCACTATTTCTGGCCAAAATAGTCCTACCTGTCCCTTAGCCTACATTACAACCTGTAAAAGAACTATTTGATCCTAAGCTTAGCATTCTGATATTTAGTGGAGCATTACACTAAGGGCAAGCCTATGGTCATCAGTTGCAGCATATGAATTCTTTGTGAGAGCGAGAGCAAGGATACTTTTATACCCATGTTTGAAAAATATGCTATACTTATGAGTGATTATGGGTAATATATTGTGAGACACACATGGTTGATGAGTTTTGGGTAGTTGTGTATGATTATTTATGCCTTAACTTTTCAATATGAGTTGACCACCATCACGAGTCTATGTTGGAGGTTGAATTGTTTCTACTAATGATCAGAAAACTACTCCCTGTTGATAATTGTTGTGCTTGTCTTGATGAATATTTTGTGTTGTTACTGTGAAACCCTAAGTTGATGTTTAGATGGACATGATAGTTTGTTCGAGGATGAACAAAGCTTTAAGTGTGGGGTGTTGATGATAGGCGAATTTACACGCCTATAGTGCTATATTTCACCCATATTTTAGCAATGTTTTGAGAACAAATTATATATTTCATGCACTTTTAGTCCTTTTTCCTATAAGTGAGCTAACGAACATGATTAGCAAAGTTTCAGGTATAAATGATGCAGAATTCAGCATTTTATGGATAACTTGACGCCAAAGAAAGCTTCACGAAAGGAGAAAAGGGAGTCTTGGACGCCAAGGACCAAAAGTGGAGTATGAAAAATCTGTCCGAGGCTAAAACAACAATTCTGAAGACTTTGGGGACTAGCAGTAACTTATTAGAATTAGGATAATGATACATTAACCTAGTAGGATTGGGTTAAGAAATTTATTAGCTTAGTAGGAATAGGATATGGGTGTTATAAATACCCTATCTTGCTAGAGATTTTGAGACATCTTTCTATTCTACAATCAATTCTTCTTCCATCAATTACAATACATTCTACTTCTAATTCTTCTTCTATTCATCTATTCAATTCTTAATTTTCGCAACAAGAGAAACGTTACTTTGCTAGGAATTCACGCCTAACGCCTACCACACTATTACTACACGAAATCTTTATTGTGGTATAATAACAATGTCTATTGTGATTTCCTTCGCACTCATGGGTAACTAAACTTCTCTGTTGGGGTTATGGAAGCCATATGAGATACTATCTATTGCTATGAGTTTGTGAATTCGTGACACGTGTGTTGCTTATATCATTATTCTCTTCATCTTAATGCAAATTCTTGTGGTTGCAAACGCATAGAATACGCCAGTATAGCATTAACTTGTTCGAAAGAAAAGTTATATGTCTGGAAAAGAGATAATGTCAAGGTAGTAGGGTCCCATCCCCTATTAAAAAGTTAGTGCCGTAACTGGATTAACCTCTTGGAGAATTTGTACCGTTAGACACGCTTTAAGCTCGAAAGAGTTAAAGTGAAATAGTCCTTGTTTAGGTCGAAAGACGCTTGGATTTACCATCGAATACAATTCTCTATAAGCACATGCATGTCTGAATTCCGCACAACTCATAGCCAATAGAGACGTACAACTCAGAAGGTGGACATAACCCCAACTTCTCAATTCTCATTGTTTTACAACCTACTAAACATTCTTTTTTTTTTACTTCACTATTTTCAGTTTTTACTTTAATAATCTGGTTACACTTCACAATCCCCCCTTTTACGAGACTTGCACTAAAAGTCTAGTAATCTTTGCTTACTTGTTGACCAAGCTATTCCCTGAGGGATCGATACCCAACCCAGTTGGGTTCTATATTTGACTACGACCGCTTTACACTCCTACGAGAGCTGTAGATTGAGCGTTATCAAACAACACACTTGATACAAAAGCTCAATAGAAATCTGATACAAGTGTATAAGTAGTACTAGTAGACCACCTTTATAAATACTTGTGAGACCACATACATTACGTTCCTTTCTTTATTTTTACCCTTCTTACTTCATAATCTTTGTAAGCCATATAATGCAAATGACCAGCTGATCAATGGTAAATAGATAAATTAGGATTGGCCCATGCTAGGCTTACACCCCTGAGCTGCCACCTATTCATAAAGATTGGGATCGGCCCATGCTAGGCTTATACCCCTGAGATGCCACCCACAAATAAAGATATCGAGATCGGCCCATGCAAGGCAAATGCCCCTGAGCTGCCACTCGTTATTTTAGAGATTTACATTACTTAGTTTATTTAGCCTTTGAGATTGTTACTTTGGTGGTCATCACATAATGGTACCTTTAACCAATAATCTGCTAATAAAAGACATATAAATGGATACTTAATGCAACAATAATGAGGTAGGGAGCTGTTGGCACGCAAAATGAAGTGTTTAGAAGCTGAAAATACACAAGGGTCTTATTTGAGTAAACGGAGAACTTCTGAAATTTTCTAGTGAAAATAGATCTGTAGGTCAAATAACAAAAATGTATCGAGGTGTTTTAACACATTCGAGAGTGGGAACAAGGTCATTGGCTACATGGAATGTAATGTGCTGCTATTACGTGTCACATGTTATAGGACAACCTTTGAAACTTACTTGGTGGAACAAATGTTTGATTTCATGCCAAAGAGTACAAAATGGAGTATGCCTTACATACCTGGTTATATACCTCCGAAACCAACCCGACTTGACTTCTCGCCCTTTATATTTCTTATCTACAATAGAATATATGGTAAACTAGTATCAACAACCAATCAATATATTTAGGCTACTTAACTCCATCAAAACCGTAATCGGGCAGTAAACACGGGCAATAATTAGTTCGACGGTGTACCACCACACCATTCTTCTGTATTTCATTACAAACTAATCACACCCTTCTCCAATATCAACATGGCATCCCATAACATGAACATACAACAAAGTCCAAAAAATAGTCCCAAATCACTCTTATTATAACAACCCATTATTGAACTTATCATCTCTTGAGTTCTCAATAACAACACATCCATAACTCTCTTTCAAATTCATATACAAGGAGAACCAAAATGGAGCAGTCACCTTACCTCAATTATATAACTTATTCCTTTAATTTAACTCTTCAAGAACTTGAACTTTCCTTCACACTTTAAACCAAAGAAGAAAAGAGAAGTTCTTTAATATCAAAGAAAAGTGAGCAGATTGCTTGTTCTATATTCTGCCATATATTTATAATTAAGCACTTCTAACATATTATCCTAATCTTCTATGAGATAATTAGACAAAAACTAAAGTGTTTTCACTTACATTTTGCTGCAAAAGTTAGGGTTTCTCCAAGAACCCTTGAAAGAAAAATAGGGATGCTCCTATCTTCTTAAAAGATAGTAGAGAGAGTTTATGAAATGTAACCCTTCTTTATGACTTAATAATAAGGGAAATGGATAACAACTTCTTCTTATAAAGTCTCTATTTTTTTGGCTGTCCACTTAGCTGACAATGGACCACAAATTTAATCGAATTGGCCCAAGTAGGTGATGCACCTACTTAAGGAGTTCAAGCAGCTCAAAATGTCAAAGTAGGTGATGCACCTACTTGCTTAATTTCTTAGTTGGGCTCAATTATATTTAGGCCTTGGCAGATTTGAGTATTGGGCCCTTTTCCCATTTTTCTTCTTCTCTTACTTAATTTTGGCCTAAATAAGTATTCTAATAAAGGCCCAAATCTGATTCCTGGACTTGGTTCGTTAACTTGGATCATATATCTCAAGTAGGTGACTCACCTACTAGCTTAATTAAGTCAAGCAAGCACCTCAATATATCCTGCCATTTCTAGCTCTTAATAACTTTAATCTAGCTTACAACTTATACACACTTGGTCACTTTAAACTTTAGATTCAAAGACCAACTTACGATCCTAAGTTTAAATGGTCGTATTGACGTTAACTTGGTTGCATCACATTAAATTGTACGGGAAGCCTCTATAATTCCACCTACACCACTAATACTTGCATAACAAATCTCATTCGTTACCTATACCATATGACCATACCAGGTTCCATATAATTAGAATAAGTACAAGCAAGATACAAGATGTTACAGCTACTAAGTCTAAACCTTACTTCAAGATCATCTAGTAAAGAAAAAATACTGTATTATACCTAAACTGAACTGAATAAACTATAGATAATGTCTGAACAACAAATACTGTAAGTCTATAAATAAAATAATAGTTCAACATGCCTCTACTACTAATAAAAAACTAGAGAACCATTGGGACAGATCCGCAACTAACAAGGACTAAACTGAAAATGATAACTTAAATACTATAAAAGCTAGAAATCTAAAGAAGTAGGCCCTCAAATCATGAGGAATCACCAACTGTGAGAGCGTATATAAAGATGCTCGAAACTACTCACGCTGTTGATACGAAACACCTGAACCTACATTATAAGACAATGTAGCACATAGACATATTAATGGATCATCACTATAAGACCCCACAAAGTTGCCTCATAGTTCGAGCCTTAGAGTATGTCAAGTGAAGTGTAATTCCGACCCTAAAAAATTGAGAAGAGACTTACCAAGTTATTGGTATTTTAAATATATAGAATTTTCTTAAATTTTACTTTTTGTCAGGTAGAGAATTGAATTAGCTTTCCAACAATACCAAATTCGTCCAAATCCGGCATCAGGGTGAGAAGTTATAGCCATTTTACTGAGAGTTATCGAAATCGCCCAGGTGCAACGGATGACCTAACAAACCGTCGAGTCTGCGATGGACCGTTTCTTAGCCCATAACAACCAAGGTAGTAACTCCCTTTTCTATCCCAAGTGTAACGGCCAGGATGACGGACCATTGAGGCTATGATGGACCGTCGCTGAGATCATTGCCACTAAGGCAGTATGGTTTCATCCTGGCCAACGTGCGACAGATGTTCTGATGGGCCGTCAAGACTTTTTTAGACCATATCTTTGACCATCACATCAAGGCAGTGTATTCTTTTTTCGACCAACATGCGATAGATGATCCGACAGACCATCAGCCGAGCGACGGACCGTCGCTCCAACCATTGCTTTGACCGTTATAGCCCCTGTTTAGTATTTTAAGTCATTTTTAAAAGGAAATCTTCAGTCTTCCCACTCTTTTATCAACCATATATATTATAAGCGAAGAAAATAACTTCATTCATTATCCAAAACACAAGAGAGCTAGGGTTTATCCCTTAAGATCAAATCTAAAACGCTTCTTCAAGAAATCCAAGAACTCATCCTAGATTCTACAAATTGAGTTGAGATTTAAGTTCCCTAAGTTCAAGGGTTGTTATAACCCTCTCTCAAGAGTAAGAAGAAGAGTTGAAGCAAGCTTTTTCAACCAATTTCATAATCTAAGGTATGTAGGGTTTTGAACATGGGTAATCTTTTCACCCTTGTGCCCAAAGGCTTTTTTAAACTACAATTTTCTCCAATTTATGAGATTTTATATGAAATTGAATTGGGGTTTTTCACCCATTATTTTTGGTTGCAAGCTTTTGATGTTTCCCATGAATTAAGAGTCTAATGGCACAATTTTAACACGTTTTCTTGAGAAATTATAGCTGGGTCTATACCCCATGATTTTAATCCTTGAAAAGTTAATAGTTGAAATGTTTGAGATATTGAAGTATATGAGTATGTTGAGATTATAACCTAAATTGCTGCAAATTCTAGATTTCTATATGATTTATGAATCTATATGATATCTAATATACATTTTGATGAGTTTTAACTTGAGATTGAATTATGGGTCACTAAGCCCTACTTGAGACTTGCAATTTTCTGAACCCTTGTGCTATAAGAACCCATGATTTGAGTATTATGAGATTATTGTAAAATGTTTTGACCTAATAGTCATAGAGCTTTGAAATTCACTTCACTACATGAGATTATATATTTTACAGTTGGATTCTTATTGAACCATGAGATTATTCTAAAGTGGATTTTATGAGATGAGCGATATAAACTGAAGGTAGTAGTATTTAGCACTGAGTTGGGTAAGTTACTATGGTTTCTAACCCCAGAACTATGTTCCACTATAAGTTTGAGATTTTGGGCCTAAGGCCGAGATGAATGAGCCCAAGGCTGAGATAAGTGATCATTGAGTTAAGGTTATACTCCTTAGCAAGAGTATGACGCCTCTCACCAACATGAGGTTTCTTTCTTAGGGAGAAAATAGGGAGGTGATGTAGTTGTTTTTAGTATCTTTGATTTCATGCGGATAAATTTGCCAGAATTTTATGGGTCCAAGGCAGATGAGGACCCACTGTTGTACCTTTAGGAGGTGAGAAAGATCACATAGGTGATGGATATTTCTGAGGAAGAAAATGTTGAGTTGGGATCTTACAGGTTAAAGGACATAGCTTATGACTGGGTTATATCGTGGAGGAAGGGCAAAGGTAAGGATGTTGTTCCTATGACTTGGCAGGTATTCTAAAATGCATTCTTAGACAAGTTCTATCCGCTTGAGATGAGGATATCAAAGATTGATGAGTTTATGAACTTAAGGCAGGGCTCCATGACTATTAAGGAGTACTACTTAAAGTTTATCTAGTTGGCCAAGTATGCTCCTGATTTGATTTCTAACACCCAAGCTAGTATGAGCAAGTTCATGATAGGTGTTTCTAGTTTGGTGCTGAAAGATTATAGGACTGTGATGCTGCATAGAGATATAGACCTATCTAGGTTTATGATACATACACAACAGATAGAGATGGATAAGATTATAGATAGAGACAGAGTGAGGGGTAATAAGAGGGCTAGATCTGAGCAGCATGAGTATAGTCATCCTAGGTTCCATGGAGGAAACCACCCTCAATTTCAGAGATTTCTGTCTATTCCAGCACCTTCATCAGCTAGTTCTCCCACCCCTAGAGGCAGGCAAGAGCAAGAGAGCAGGTCTTTTATGTCTATATCGCAGAACAGTGTTGGTAACAGGCCCCATTATCCTCCTTATTCTAAGTGTGGTGCGGATCATCCCGATGAGTATTTTGTAGATTTGAGGGGTTGTTTTGGTTATGGAAAGTAGGGCCACAAACTTAGAGATTGTCTGCATTCTAGGCAGGGGACCAGAGATGCCCGAACTCAGGCATAGACTATTAGTACACCAGCTCCTGTCCCTTATCTATCCCCTGTTCAGGGTGCTTTATCTAGCTCTGCTGGCGGTCAGTGCCAAAATAAATTCTATACCTTACCATCCTATCAGGAGCAGGAAGACTCTCCCTATGTTGTTATTGGTATGCTCTGTGTCTTTTATTTTGATGTTTATGTGTTGTTGGACCCCAGGTCAAGTCTCTTCTATGTGACCCAACTTGTAGTTGTTAAATTCAATATGAGTCCCGAAAAGATTCCTGAGCCTTTCTAAGTTTCTACACCAGTAGGGGAGTCATTTGTTGTTGAAGGAGTTAGTTATTGCTAAACAAGTGTATAGAAATTGTCCTGTTACTGTCCTTTATAGAGTCATACTTGCTGGTTTGATAGAGTTAGACATGGTGGATTTTGACCTTATTCTGGGTATGGATTGGTTTCATTCTTTTTATGTATCTATAGACTGTCATACCCGTGTGGTCAAGTTTTTGTTCCCTGATGAGCTAATTTTTGTATGGTTCAGGAGTTTGGTATCTCCTAAAGTCATTTTATCTCTTATCTCAAAGCCAAAAAGATAATATCTAAGGGTTCCATCTATCACCTAGTTAGAGTCAAAGACACTAAGTCTGAGGCTCAAACTATTTAGTCAGTCGATATTGTTAATGAGTTTCCAGAAGATCTCCTAGGGGTGCCTCCCGATAAAGAGATAGAATTTGGGATTTACCTTCTTCCCGACACTCATCTTATTTATATTTTGCCATACTGTATGGAATCTGCTGAGCTTAAGGAATTGAAAGAGCAACTCAAATATTTTTTAGACAAAGGTTTCATAAGGCCCAGTATTTTTCCTTAGGGCGCACCTATTTTATTCATGCAAAAGAAAGATGGTTCCTTGCATATGTGCATTGACTATCGTCAGCTTAACAAGGTCACAGTAAAAAATAAGTATCCTCTTCCAAGAATTGATGACATGTTTGATTAGTTGTAAGGTGCAAGTTATTTCTCCAAGATAGACCTTAGATCTGGATATCACCAGCTTAAAGTGAGGGAATGTGATATTCCCAAGACAATCTTCCGAACCTGCTATAGTCACTTTGAGTTTCTAGTCATGTCTTTTGGGCTAACCATTGCCCCAACAGCTTTTATGGACTTCATGAATTGAGTGTTCAAGTAATATCTTGATATGTTTGTCATAGTGTTCATAGATGACATCGTTGTCTACTCCCACAGTGAGCATGATCATGTATATCACCTTAGAATTGTATTGGAAACTCTTAGAGGTCATCAGTTATTTGCCAAATTCAGTAAGTGTGAATTTTAGCTTAGGTCTGTAGCCTTTCTAGGTCATATTATTTCATTCGAAGGTATTAGAGTTGACCCCCAAAAGACAGAAGCTATAAGAAATTAGCCTAGACCTTCTCTCAATCTGATATTAGAAGTTTCTTGGGTCTAACGGGCTACTACTGCCTTTTTGTTGAAGGTTTCTCCCCTATTATGTCTCCAATAATCCGGTTGACCCAAAAGAAAGTTAAGTTCCTGTGGTCAGTTCCTGTAAGAAGAGTTTTCAGGAGTTGAAGACTCGACTTACTTCATCCCCTATGTTGACTTTGCCTGATGGTATAGATGGTTTTGTGGTGTATTGTATGCCTCTAGAATTGGTTTGGGTTATGTGTTGATGCAAAGAGGTAAGGTTATAGCCTATGTCTCTAGACAATTAAATCCGCATGAGAAGAATTACCCAACCCATGATCTTGAGTTAGCTGCTATGGTCTTTGCTTTGAAAATCTAGAGACACTATCTTTATGGTGTTTATGTTGATGTGTTTAATGATCATAAGATCCTACAATATGTGTTTACTTGATGTGTTTACTGATCATAAGAGCCTATAGTATGTGTTTACTCAGAGGGAGTTGAATCTTTGGCAGATGAGGTGGTTAGTGTTGTTAAAAGACTATAATATAAGTGTGTTGTATCACCCGGGCAAGGACAATGTAGTGGCGGATGCCCTTAGCAGATTTTCTATGGGTAGTGTTGCTCATGTAGAGGAAGGTAAGTAAGAGTTATCTTATGATATGCATTGTCTGTCTAGATTGAGTGTTAGGTTGCTTGATTAAACTGAGGGAAGTACTTTGGTGCAAAGTAGTTCCGAATCTTCTTTTGTTTTAGAAGTGAAGGTGAAACAAGATAGAGATCTTAGTTTGGTCAGACTAAAGGAGGCAGTTAAGGACCAAAAGGTAGAGGTTTTTTCTCGAGGGGGATATGGTATGTTGAGATTGCAGGGTAGATTGTGCGTTCTGTCTTTTGATGATCTGAGGCAGAGGATTATGGCTGAAGTGCATGGCACACGGTATTCTATTCATCCCAGCACTACCAAGATGTACCGCAACTTGTGGGAAATCTATTGGTGGAATGGTATGAAGAAGGATATAGCTGAGTTTGTAGCAAAGTATGCAACGTGACAACAGGTTAAGGTAGAGCACCAAAGAGACCTGGTGGTATGATGCAAGAGTTTCGTGTACCACTTGGAAGTGAGAGGTGGTGAATATGGACTTCGTGATCGGGTTACCCCTTTCGCGTCATCATCATGATTCTATTTGGGTTGTTGTAGATAGGTTGACTAAGTCTGCCACTTTTTTCCTATGCATATATTATACAGTGGAGGATTATGCTAGATTGTATATCTGAGAGTTAGTCGGGCAGCACAGAGTTCCCTCGTCTATCATTTCGAATAGGGGTACTCAATTTACTTCTTAGTTTTGAAGGGCGTATCAGCAGGGTCTTGGTACCCAAGTTCTTTTAAGTTCTGATTTTCATCTGCAGATAGATGGTCAGGCTGAGAGGACCATTCAGACCCTAGAAGACATGTTGAGGGCGTGTGCTCTTGTTTTTAAAGGAAGTTGGGGCAAGATTTTGCCATTGATAGAGTTCGCCTATAATAATAGTTACCATGCTAGCATCGGGAGGGCACCATTTGAGGCCTTGTATGGTAGAAGATGTCGATCACCCATAGGTTAGTTTGAAGTGGGTGAAGCTTTCGTGATTAGGCTTGATGTAGTGTTTGAAGCTATGGAGAAAGTTAAGTTGATTGGAGAGAGGTTAGAGATAGCTTAGAGTCATCAAAAGTCATATACTGATGTGAGGAGAAGAGATCTTAAGTTTGAAGTGGGTGATTTGGTATACTTGAAGATTTCACCTATGAAAAGGGTAAAGAGGTTTGGTAAAAAAAGAAAGCTTAGCCCCCGTTATGTTGGCCTGTATAGATTTTTGAGCCGTGTTTGGAAACTAGCCTATGAGGTTGAGTTGCCTGCTGAGTTGTCAGCCGTTCATCCTATTTTTCATATGTCCATGATTAAGAAGCATATTGGTGATTCCGTTATGGTAGATCCTTCAGAGAGTGATGATATTAAGAACAGTCTTTCATTCGATGAAATTCCCATTGAGATCCTAGATTTTCAGATCCGTTGACTAAGGAACAAAGAGGTTCCCTTGGTTAAAGTGTTGTGGCGGAACCAGTCAGTTGAGGGTGCTAGTTGGGAGGCATAAGCAGACATGCGAGCCAAGTACCCGCGCCTCTTTTCTGCGAGTTTAGATCGATCTGAAGGTATTATTCTTCCTTAATTCAACCCGTCTTTCTAAAATTGAGCTACATAACTATTCTTGCATGAGTTTTTGCAATTTTTGAGGTATTAAAGTGTTTAGAAAGATTTTGAGCCCGTTTAGCAAATTCCTTCAGATATGTGTAGTTTGTTTTTCCTATGTTCCTAGTCTAACTAGCTTCATTCGAGGAAGAATGTTTCCAAGGGGGTGATATTGTAAGAGCCCGCATAGTTCCCTCGTAGTCTAAGCCTTAGAGCGTGTCAAGTGAAGCGTAATTCCATCCCTAAAAGATTAAGAAAAAACTTCCCAAGTGATTGGTATTTAAACCATATAGAATTTTCTTAAATTTAACTTTTTGTCGTGTAGAAAATAGAATTATCTTTCCAACGATACCAATTTTGTTAAAATTCGACTCAGGTTTAGAAGTTATGGTTATTTTACTAAGAGTTGTCAGAACCGCCCAGGTGCAACGGATGACCGACGGACCGTTGAGTCTACGACAGACCATCGCTCAGCCCATCACAACTAAGGAAGTAACTTCTTTTTCTGGCCCAAGTATGATGGCTAGGACAATGGGACATCAAGGTTGCGATGGACCGTCATTGATACCGCCGCCACTATGGTAGTGTGGTCTCATCCTGGCCAACGTACGATGGGCGTTCCAACGGACAGTCAATACTGTGATGGACCATCGCTTCAATCGTCTTATCGAGGTAGTGTTTTTTTTCTAACCGACATGCGACGGATGATCCAATGGACCATCAGGTCCGTCGCTCCGACCGTCGCAGCCCCCATTCAGTATTTTAAGTCATTTTTAAAAAGGACTCTTCGATCTTTCCACTCTTTTATCAACCAAATCTATTCCAAGCGAAGAAAATGACTTTATTCATCATCCAAAACATAAGAGAGCTAGGGTTTCTATCTCAAGATCAAATCTAAAATTCTTCTCCAAGAAATCCAAGAACTCACCATAGATTTTACTAATTGAGTTGAGATTTAAGTTCTCCAAGTTCAAGGGTTGTAATAACCCTCTCTCAAGAGTAAGATGAAAAGTTGAAGCATTATTGTTCATCCAACTTCATAATCCAAGGTATGTGAGTTTTTGAACAAGGGTAAGCCTTTCACCCTTGTGCCCAAAGGCTTATTTAAACTACAATTTTCTTCAATTTATGAGATTTTACATGAATTTGAATATGGGTTTTTCACCCATTGTTATTGGTTGAAAGTTTTTGATGTTTCCCATGAACTGAGAGTCTAATGGCATGATTTTTACATGTTTTCTTGAGAAATTGCAGCGGGGTCTATACCCCATGATTTTAATCCTTGAGAAGTTAATAGTTGAAATGTTTGAGATATTGAAGTATATGAGTATGTTGAAATTATGAGCTAAATTGCTGTAAATTCCAGATTTCTATCTGATTTATGAATCTATATGCTATCTAACATACGTTTTATACGTTTTATCCTGAGATTGAATTATGGGTTATTAAGCCCTACTTGAGACTTGCAGTTTTATGAACTCTTGTGCTATAAGCACCCATGATTTGAGTATTATGAGATTATTGAGAAATGTTTTGACCTAATGGCCATAGAGCTTTGAAATCCACTACACTACATGAGATTATAGATTTTATAGTTGGGTTCTTATTGAACCATGAGATTATTCTAAAGTGGATTTCTTGAGATGAGCGAGATAAACTAAAGCGAGTAGTATTTAGCACCGAGTTGGGTAAGTTACTACAATTTCTTACCCCAAAACTACGTCCCACTGTAGGTTTGAGATTTTAGGCCTAAGGCTAGGATTATTGGGCCCGAGGTCGACATAAGTGATCACTAAATTGAGGTTATACTCTCAGCAAGAGCATGACGCCTCTCCCTAATGTGAGGTTTCTTCCTTGGGAGGAAAAGACGTTGGACTCCATGTAGCTCATAGGGTTTATGTCGGTTAAGAGAACCTCCCTAAACTAATGTATTTTCCATTGATATAGAATATTCCCCTAAATCTTTGAGATGAGATATTTCTAAAGTGAACGAATTGCTTTTGAGTATTTTCCAAAGAAGGAAGTAGATTGCTCTACTAATAAGAGTTGATCATCAGTTTTTAAACCAGTCATATGATTCTGAGTTCCAAATGTTTGAGTTCAAAAGAGTTATAAGTTCTTGAGCATTAAAGAAGTTTTACTCCCCATGACATATATGCATGAGTTGAGAGTATTGTTTAACGTTCCCTTCAGCCTATGACTAATGAGAATAAGAGAAGAGTACAAATTTTAAATCTAAAGTATAATGACTCACAATATTTGTGTTACATGCTTCATCATACATAATTTATGAGCTTTACATTTTGACTTATTCAAGCCATGTTAGTCATTCCTATTGCATGCATGGCTCTAGGTACTAAATTTTCGTTGACTGACGGCGTACTACTAAATTTTATTAGATGACTAATTTTACTAAGGTCTGTGTTGACTACTGAACTAAATCGGACTAATACTTTGTCTATAGAGTTTTTCCTGAATTCTGTGAATGGCTGAGAGTACTACTGATCATGACATGACTGGTACCGTTCTATGACTGACAATGGCTCTAGGTAAATAGCTAAATTATTGGGTACAAGTACCCCCATGACTCGATAGCATAAATTAAGAGGCATGGCACAAACTTGAAACATGTAAACTAAGTACTTGATCATTACTTATTTATTGGGGAATTTTAACAAACACTTGTATGATATGAACTTGAATACATGCTAACATTTTATAGTTCCACTATTCAACTCACATGATTAATTCATCAATCACTTGAAAAGCATAAAATAGGCACATATTACTAATAAACATGATAGCACATAATTCTAAATATCAACTTCACAGTTTGAAGGCTTTAGCATGATCTCACATGATAACATATATAATTCAATTAACCCCACATGAAATTTATCATGAAACATGGATTTGAAACCCAATTAATCATTATAAACATGAATATTCTCAAATACAACATGGAATTTATGAATATTATATACTTGATGTTTAAAAATAGTATCTTAGAGTCCAAGGGTGGAAGGGACCCTTGGATGAACACTTCACATACCTTAGTACCTGAATTCTGAAGGATTGATGGTGAGTTTATGAGTTCTTAATTTAAAATTAAATGTCTGAGGGTACTCGTTCTTGAGTATTTTAAGGAATAATGAGTATAATTTCTCTCCAAAGGGTTTAATTTCATGTTTAGGGGGCTGAAGGTCGTGGAGAAAAGACCCAATTACCCCTAAGGATGCAGTCTTTTAATGCCCGTAAACTGTGTTTCAACATGCAGGATGATGCGCTGTGTTATTGGTATCAACACGATAGCCAACACGCCATGCTGAGTTCACGTTAGTTCACTACAATTTACACTGATCTTGGGAAAAAATCATCCATCGACCCGATGCATCGAGATCACGTCCAAAAAATTCAAAACTTGTCCGAGAACAACTATTGATCTTCTTGATCATGAATGAACTTGAATATCAATATTTAATGGACATAAAGGTCTTGAAATAAGATTGCCAATTTTCATAGGCTAAAATGGCACTAAGTCTAAATACTTAGCTAAAATATTCTAAGTCTGGGACTCCTTGACAAGCCTAAAGAACTGATTTAAGCTAAGAATTTTGTGGGGTCGTACATTATCTCCCCCTTGGGAACATTCGTCCTTGGATGAAACTTCTAAGACTGAGAATACAGATAGACTGGACATAGACACTGGGCATGCATAACTGGAACATGGTTTCATGACAGAGATCTCTGATATAACGAATTATCATACTGAACATGCATATACGATGCTTGAGTATATGGATGAACATGATTCATGAATGCATGACTGGGATTATTGATAAGTTCAGTTTCTCATACTGGACATACATATCTGATACATGAATGCATGACTTAACTAACTCATGAACATATGACTGAACATGCAATGGTGATTGATACAAAGTTTGTAACTAGAATATGAACATAGAATTGAATAATTGTAAGGAAAACTATTACCTTGAGCTGAATCTGAATTAGATAAGAAGAGGTGAGGATAATTGGTCTACATGTCTGCTTTGGCTTCCTAAGTAGCTCCCTTAACAGGCAGATTCCATAAAAGAACTTTGAATAGAGGGACTTCTTTGTCCCTTAGTCTGCGAATATGATAGTCAAGGATTTTGACTTTAATCTCTTCATAAGAGAGACTATTTTAAAAATCTGTTCCCTCTATAGGGACTATGACTGCTAGGTCACCTATGCATTTCTTTAGCAAGGAGACGTGGAACACTGGATGCACTGAAGATAGATTTGAAGGCAACTCAAGCTCATAAGCTACCATTCCGAAATGGCTAAGAATTTGGTAAGGACAGACATATCTGAGATTGAGATTCCCCTTCTTGCAAAATTATTTCACTTCTTTCATTGGAGTGATTTTAAAATACATAAAATCTCCAATCTCAAACTCGATATCCTTTCTGCGCACGTCTGCATATGATTTTTGTCGGCTCTGAGTTGTCTTAAGTCTTTCCCTGATCGACTGAACTTTCTCTAAGGTATCAAATAATAAGTCAGGCCCTATTACAGAGGCCTCTCCCAATTCAAACCAACTAATGGGAGATCTACACCTGCTCCCATAAAGCACCTCAAATGGAGACATCTGAATGCTGGAGTAATAGCTGTTGTTGTATCCGAACTCAATCAAAGGCAAGTGGTCATATCAACTACCCTTAAAGTCTATTGCACACGCTCGCAACATATCTTCTAAAGTCTTAATGGTCCTTTCTTCTTGACCATCTGTCTGAGGGTGAAAGGTTGTACTGAGGAGACCTCAGGTACCAAGACCCTTTTGGAATGCCTTTCAAAAATGAGAGGTAAACTGGGTACCTCTATCTGAGATAATAGAGAATGGAACACCATAAAATTTGACCAACTCCCTGATATAGAGTTTGGCATAATCCTCAGCTGAATATGAGGTATAGACTGGAAAAAAATGAGTGGATTTGGTCATCCTATCTACAATGACTCTAACTAAATCATGCTGAGGATGAGTACGAGGAAAACCATAAAGTCCATGTTCACTTCTTTCCATTTCTATTTAGGAATATTAAACTCCTGCATGGACCCACTAGGCTTCTGATGCTCAATCATAACCTGCTGACTTGTTGAGAACTTAGCCACAAACTCTGCAATTCTCTTTTACTCCTACTCTACTAATAGATCTCCCGTAGATTATGGTACATCCTTGTGGCCCCTGGATAAATCGAGTAGCATGCACCATACGCTTCTGCAAGAATTTGCTACCTCAAATCATCTACGCCCGGAACACATAGCGGACCTTGGCAACATAGCACACCATCCCCCCCTTGGGAGAAAACCTCTACTTTCTGATCTATGACTGATTCTTTCAACTTGACTAGACTGGGATCCCTATCCTATTTTCCCTTAACTTTGGAAACTAGAAATGATTTTGAGATACTCTACACCCACATACTACCTTTCGCTAAATCTACTAAGCAGATACCTAGTCGGGATAGTTAATGAACATCCTAAGTTAACTTCTTCTTACTGTCCTCAACATAGGCAATACTACCCATAGACATTCTAATGAGAGCATCAACCACTATATTGGCCTTGCCTGGATAACACATGACACTCATTTTGTAGTCTTTTAACAACTCCAACTACCTTCTTTGATGAAGGTTGAGGTCTTTCTGAGAGAACACGTACTATAGGCTCTTGTGATCCAAAAACACATCAACATGTACCCCATACAAGTATTGTCTCCAAATCTTCATGGAAAAAACTACTGCTGCTAACTCAAGGTTATGAATAGGATAATTATTTTGATGGGGCTTAAGATGTCTAGAGGCGTAGGATATGACCTTACCTCTCGGCATCAAAACACACCCCAAACTAACTCTGGAGGTATCACGATACACAACTAAGCCATCTAAACCATTTGGTAGGGTAAAAACTGGAGCTTTGGTGAGTCTAGTCTTCAACTCCTAAAAACTTTTTTTGCAAGAATATTACCACTGGAATTTGACTCTCTTATGAGTCAATCTGAACATAAGGAACACAATAGACAAAAACCCCTCATCAAACTATCGGTAATAGCCAGACAAGCCTAAGAAACTCCTAATATCTGATGGAGAGATGGGTTTAGGCTAGTTTCTTACTGCCTCAGTCTTTTGGGGATCAACTGTAATGCCATCACCAAAAATAATATGGCCTAGGAAAGCTACTGACCTTAGCCAAAATTCACACTTATTAAATTTGGTGAATAACTGATGATTTCTAAGAGTCTATAATACTATTCTTAGATAGTCTGTATGATCGTGTTCACTATAGAAGTAAATAAGGATATCATCTATGAAGACTATAACGAACATGTCCAAGTGCTGCTTTAACATACGATTCATCAAGGCCATGAAATCTATGAGGCATTAGTAAGACCAAAGGACATGAATAAGAATTCAAAGTGACCATACCAAGTTTTGAAGTCCGTCTTTGGGATGTCACATTCCCGGACTTTGAGCTGATAATAGCCTAATCTGAGGTCTATATTAGAGAAATAGCTGGCACCCAAAAGTTGGTCAAACAAGTCATCAATCATAGGGAGTGGATACTTGTTCTTGAATATAACTTTATTTAGCTAATGGTAATCTATGCACATTCAGGGAGAACCATCTTTCTTACGCACGAATAAGACTGGCGTGCCCCATGGGGATACACTAGGCCTTATAAATCCCTTATCAAGAAGATCCTTTAACTACTCTTTCAATTCTTTGAGTTCTGTTAGAGCTATTCTTTATGGCAGAATAAATATGAGCTGAGTATCTTGGAGAATATTGATTCTGAAATCACTTTCCCTTTCAGGAGGAACTCCGAGAAGATCTTCGGGAAACACATCTGGGAATTCACAAGCTACTGACACTAAATGAAGAGTAGGTGTTTTAGAACTAGAGCCCTGGACTTGAACGAGATGGTAGACACATCCCTTAGATATCATTTTTCTAGCTTGAAGGTAAGGAATAAGCTGACCACCAAATGCTGAAGTACTACCCCTTCACTCTAGGATGGGTTCATTTGGAAATTAAAACTGGATAATTCTTTTTCTGTAGTCGACAGAGGCATGACTGTAATGAAGCCAATCCATGCTGAGAATGACATTAAAATCAGTCATCTCAACATTTTTCTAGCCCAAAGGTAAGAAACAAGTTGACCCCTAAATACTGAAGTACTACCCCTCCATTCTAGGATTGGTTCATTCGGAAATTGAAACTAGAAAATTCTATTTTTGTAGTTGACCGAGTCATAGCAAGAATAAAGCTAATCCATGCTGAGAATGACATTAAAATCAGTCATCTCTAATTAGACTAAGTCTATTGAATTGAATTTTTAATATATCATAATCGGACAGTTCCTATATACCCACCTAGCTATGATGGATTTACGCACTGAGGTAGAGACTGAGAAAGGCTCTGCTAAAATTTTGGTACTGACTCTGAAATCAATTGTTATATATGAAGTAACAAAGGAAAAGGAAGCTCCTAGATCTATTAAAGCGTAAACATGAAAATGATAAACTTGTAACGTACCAGTGACCATATTAGGAGAACTTTCCTGATCCTGTTGGGACTGAAGAGCATAGAGTCTATTTGGGCGTTGCCTATTGGTGGCACTAGTAGAAGCACCTTTCTGATTCGGGCGATCGAACTAAGCTAGGAGATGGGAATGCTAACTCTGCAAACCCACCTAAGAAAACAATCTAACTCTGTGGCTTGACTTTCCATATCTGAAACACACATCACTGCCAACTCTGTAGATACCTTGGTGGTTTTTGCCATACTTTTGTCAAAGGAGATTGGTTCGAGCACTGCTAACACTGCCCTGGGGCATAGGTCCTGGCCTGATACCCTATCTCTGTTGCCGTTTCTGAATTTTTGCATCAGAGAACTTGCTGAGGATAGAGCTATAACTGAGCATTTTGGGTAGAACTAAGAATAATTCCAGCTCTCATACTGAGGTTGAGCAAAACTGAAACTATCTGTTCTCCCTTTCTTGTTCTCTCTCTCTTTCTTTTTATTCTTTGCCTCCTCTATCTTCTTGGCATGGACCATGAGCCTAGCTGTTTCCATCTCCTTTATCAAAATTGTAGTCCTAAACTCTTTGACCACACTGCTAGACACCCTTGACATAAACTTACTTAACTTAGATCTGCTATCTGCTACAACATATGGGGTATATCTGGCTTACTGAGTAAAATTAAGAGAATACTCCTGTACTGTCATATTTCCCTGCTTCAAAATAATAAAATCCAAAATCTTTACTTCCCTCAACTCTAGCGGAAAGAACCTATCTAGAAAACATCTACGAGCTCCTCCCATTTTATGGGCCCTATATCTACGGTCCTTCCTGCTTTCCACTGTATGAACCACGAGTGAGCAAAATCCTATAACTAATATGTGGATAACAAGCACTCTCAACAGCAGTTACCCCCATGATATCGATAACCTTCTGCACCTGATTAAGAAATTCCTGAGGATCCTCATCTAACTTAGACCCAGTAAATGATGGAGGGTTCATTGGGTAAAGTCCTAAATTCTGGTAGCAGAAGTATTGGACACTGGGTTGGTAAAAACCATAGCTGGACATTTATTTTGGGCTGCCATAGAATAAGCTAGGGTGGTGAAGGCTGCTTTGAACTTTGCGTGGGAGACAAGCTCACCCAAAGGATCCATTGGATGGGCTGAGAGGCTGATTGGTCTACCGTTCCTCTTTCCTGAGTCCTCTTTGGAGGAATATTCTGTAAAAGGAGAAGAAACTAGGATTAGAAAGATAGTATAACTAGAGCTCATGCTCATTCACACGATAGGAATACTGAAAGAAAGAAAACTATTCCTAAAACATCTCATGGAATCCTGTCCATAAGTGTAGAGTGCAACACACCCATGCACAAGACTCTACTAAATACATCTTTCATACTTCCTAGGACATTGTTCAAGCTTAGGTTCTGATACCAAGTTTGTAATTCCCCAAGTCTGTACCCCAGATGCTACATGGTGCTCATAATCCCAAGGACCACAAGCTAATCCATGACTTGTACCTATTGTAATAACTTTACAATAAATACTGTAATGATTGTAGAAATAGGCAGAAACATATGTCATAAGGTTCAAATCTTTAAATAAATATGAATAATGTATCAAACTACCAAAACTGAATATAAGTACTATAAAACTAAACAACTATCTAAAATTACCTTAGTCTGGAAAGCCACTAAACTGTCTAAACTGTAGAGTTAATAGGACAAGCCCCCAACTAACTTAGACTACTAAAAATAATATTGAAATTGGTAAGTATGTCCTCGAACTATGAGGACTCACCACTACTCTAAAAGCTGAAGATCTGAACAGCTAAAGCTACTCTGGAGCCCGTGCGTCTGAACCTATGATATAAGACATCATAGCACCAAAAACATGTGTCAGTACTTTAAATGTACTGGTATGCTTAGTGAGGTGGGCTGAAATGAATGAGTGCATATGCATGAAGAATATTAACTAAATAACATGAGTATGACTGAATAAGAGAACATGCATGAATACATAGACTGTAACTGAGATCGTGATAATATTGAGTATTAAGTCTGAATACTAATAACTGATATCTGAGTTTTCTGATACTGTATTACTAATTATCTAAATGACTGTATCTGACAGTCCCAAATTTTGTGGAACTATATCGAGTTCTGTACTGAGCTGAGTAACTATATCTTATAGTCCTGAATCTGTAGAACTAAACTGAGTAACTAAATCTGATAGTCCTGAATTTGTAGAACTGAACTGAGTTCTATTCTGAGACTGAGACTGAATCTAAGACTGTGGGAGGTAATCATCTAACCAATATGCCCCTCTCTAATCTGATTGGGGTCCAACTTGGAACCCCAGTTGGAAGGGTGTCAATACTATGCCACAGGTAAGGACAAGCTGTGAGTTAACCCTCTCTGATAGGAAGCTCTTTCGTCAACCCTCGCTGGTAGGAAAACTCAAATGAGATGTATCAACCCTTATAGTATCTGGCAGAAAGATATCTCAACCTATGATGGCTACGTAGTTCTGTCACACAGGGGTTGCTACTAAGGGTCAAACCCTCTTCCGGCAGGAATTCCCCCATCCTTGGGCTCGCTCGGTGCTCAATCCTACTCCCAACTAAATAGACTTAATGTTCCAGCTTTCGATAGAATATTTTGCATTTTTTTCTTGTGAAAGTTGTATGTTTTCAAGAAACTAAGGTTATGTTTAATGTTGGTTTTTAATGTTTCAGGGAAAGTATTGATCTGAAGAGAAAGTCTAAAAAAAGTGGCAAGAAAACAATTCTGACGGTCAAAATGGTGGACAATCAGTCTTGCGACGTATCACTAACTTGACCGTCAAGCCTAAGCAGAATCCAAGACTTCAGGTCCTGTAGCGACGAACCAAATGATAGACCGTCAGTCTTACGATGGAGAACCAAGTTTTCAACCAGCTTTATCCAAAACCAGGCTCCACGAAGGACTCAGCAATGGACCAAATGGTGGACCGTCATTATTAAAAAACTCAACCAAGTTTGTCGTCAAGTTCATCTAGAACTTGGATCTTTGAAGGACTTAGAGATGAACCAAATGGTGGATTGTCAGACTTACGACGGACCACCAAGTTGACCGTCAGTCTTATCCAGAATGTGACCTCCCTAAATCAGCAGCGATGAGCCTAATGATGGATCGTCAACATTACGACGGACCACCAATTAGGCCGTCACTTTGGATTAGAATTTTATGATTTTGAATTTTAAATCCTTTTTGCGGGGAACATATAAATACCAAGTATAAGGGTTTAGTAGGGATTTTTATTCTTTAGTTTCATACTTTTGTCTCTGTTGAGAGTTTTGCATTATTTTGCATTGAGTTTGAATCTAGAGAGGGAGTCTTTGTTATCAAATTTCATTTTTTCCATCAAAGATTGAGGAGAACAATATTGTGACTTTTGTAAGTACTCTTTTGAAATTAGTTATGAACACCTTTATACTCTTGATTTCTGACATGGAGATGAGTAGCTAAACTCCCATAACTAGGGTTATGGGAGCCTTGATGTAAAGAACTATTTTGGGGTTGTGAATGGGTTAGCTGACTAAGTTTACTAAGGTCTGTGTTGACTACTGAACTAAATCGGACTAATACTTTGTCTATAGAGTTTTTCCTGAGTTTTGTGAATGGCTGAGAGTACTACTGATCATGACGTGACTGTTACCATTCTATGACTGACAATGGCTCTAGGTAAACAACTAACTTGTAGGATACAAGTACCCCCATTTCTCAATAGCATAAATTAAGAGGCATGACACAAACTTGAATCATGTAAACTAAGTACTTGATCATCATTCATTTATTGGGGCATTTTAACAAACACTTGTATGGCATAAACATGAATACATTCTAACATGTTATAGTTCCACTATTCAACTCACATAATTAATTCATTAATCACTTGAAAAGCATAAAATAGGCACATAATAATAATAAACATGTGAGCACACAATTCAAAATATCAACTTTACAATTTGAAGGCTTTAGCATGATCTCACATGATAACACATATAATTCAATTAACCTCATATGAAATTTATCATGAAACATGGATTTGAAACCCAATTAATCATTATAAATATGAATATTATCAAACCCAATATGGAATTCATAAATTTCATATACTTGATGTTTAAAAATACTTTCTTGGACTCCAAGGGTGGAAGGGACCCTTGGATGAATACTTCACATACCTTAGTTCTTAAATTCTGAGGGATTGATGGTGAGTTCATGATTTGAAATCGAATCTCCTAGGGTTCTTATTCTTGAGTATTTTAAGGAATAATGAGTAAAATTTCTCTACAAAGGGTTTTATTTTGTGTTTTGGGGGATGAAGGTCGTGGGAAAAAACCCAAGGAAGCCGTCTTTTAATGCCTGTAAATTGTGTTACCAATGTGCAGGCCGATGTACCACATCATTGGCATCAACGTGATATCCAACGCATAGCAACGAGTCCATGTTGGTTCACTGGAATTTGCACTATAGCTGGGGAAAAAATCATCCATCGATGCGATGGTCGACGCAATGCATCGAGATTGCATCGACCCACTATTTTGGCACTCAAACATTGTTTAAACGAGGTCTAAAAAATCTAAAACTCATTCGGGAACACCTAATACCTTCCTAATAATGAATTAATTTAAATATCATTATTTAATGGACACAAAGTTTTTGAAATAATATTGCCAACTTTTGAAGGCTAAAATGGTACTAAGTCTGAATACTTAGCTAAAATATTCTAAGTCTGGGACCCCTTGACAAGCCTAATGGACTGATTTAAACTATGAATTTTGTGGGGTCATACATGTTTGTGTGAACTTGGGTTCATGATTCTATTTGCGAGTCATGATGGCACCTACTTTATCCCGCCAGCAGGTAAGATGAACAATAGCCCATAGTTCGATGCAATGGGATAATTTGGTAGGAAATGGCCTAAGAGATGAACATTTACAATTAAAGATTTAAATAGCAATAAAGCAACCATAAGCGTCTAATATATAGATAGAATCCAACAAATATCCCAAGACTTTATAATGTCGATACAAGAGCTACTACAAAAGAAATACGAGTACTAAATAGTCAAATACAATCAATCTCAAAGGTTAGCACTAGACATAATAAATATAAGGAAAAGGGTAACTCTAACTCCAAGAGCTCACCCAATCTTTAAAATCAACTTTGCATAAATGCCAAATAAGCAGCGGCAACTAGTATTTGGATCTACACCAAAAAGGTAAAAAAGTACAAACCTAGAAATATACTCTAACACCATTGTATATAAATAAATGAATGCATATAGGATAATAACATAAAGATTACACAATTAAAGCTACAAAATTGGCTCCCATAATCCAATAAATGTAGAAAAGTAAATAACCTAACAAAGGCCCCCCAGAATCCAGCAAGGTATAATCGAGGAGCTACGCGGCTGAAAGTTGTAATTAACCAAGTTGTCATACCATAGCCCAGTATCTATTTGACACGTACCCTATTGTTTAACAACCATCAATTGACAGACTTGAATCAAAGATCATATCATTAATATCATAATAAATTGTCAGACTTGAACCGGTGCTCATGCCATTAATGTCACAATCAATTATTAGACTTGAACTGATGCTAGTACCATATGTCATAATTAATTGCTGGAGTTGAATCAGTGCTTATACCATCAATAGTAAGGATCTTAAATTAGTTCAATACTTATAGTTTTTTTGGTAAGAAAATATTTTATTTACCAAGCGATCAATACAAGTAGGGTAAGACAACAACTATAAGTAAAATAGCCCCATAGTTTACTGAATACACAAAAATCTAACCTCAATCTAGATACTAATATCTAAGGTAGCATATTAAGATCAAGTAGTTTTTGAGCTAATTTGGATCGATGGGTTTCTCTCCATGCACTTCATTTATAACCTACTAACTATGACATAAGTTGGTCGCTGCTTGAGTTAGAAAACCCTTGCATTTTATTCAAATCATATGGAATAAATAGCTGTAGACAGTGTCATTCTATAAACTTGCGTAGTACAACCTTTTCCTTTTATGTATTGTAATTCCCATTGAATCTGGTCTTGCCATGTCATACTAATCCTACTAATCTCTTACCACTATAATAGTTGATTTCAAACCCTTGCAGCAAATACACATTCAAAAAAATATATGTTCTACATCCTTATCCTTATCTTGACATAGCGGATAGGTCACAATATCCACTAAACTCCACTTTTCGAATCTAGTTCTAGTGGCTAGTCATCTATTTACTGCTAGATACAATATGAATAGCCATTTTAGTGCACCATAGTTGGACCAAACTGGTTTTTACCATTCCATTTGGACCATGTCTCCCCTCATTTACAAATAAACCTTCCTTATACAGTACTTATTCATGAACAATATTGCATCTTTATCATATCAAACCTCCTAGAAGTACTTGTGAGATTTTAGGATCCTTTTCACTTTATAAGAAGCTTGATTGTCATTTATGCCCCAAACTCCTACTAGATTTGGGACAACATAATATTTTCCTAGAAATAAAGGCTTTCTTTGAAGCTTCAATAGACCCTATCCACATGATTTTCTTCATATACCCTATATAACCGTACAAGCTTCTTAGGTAGACAAAAAATTTATGACTGAAAAAATTGAATTGTAAATAAGACACTTTTGATCAGCTAGGCCCTCCCAGCATAAGAGAGAAACCGTATTGTCCAACTTGTTACTTTACTCAACATCTGTAACACCCCGTAAAAGTCATGCATGGATTAGCCTTTAATAAAGTGCCCTTAGACTTAAAAACTTGAAATTTTTTATGAGTGTAATGAGGACTTAGTGTCATTTTAGCTGGCAATCTTCGGGATACAACTTTTCAACCTTTCCGATATTCGTTTTTAGATTTTCAAGTTGCGTTACGATCGGGCAAGCTCATAGTACATCTCGAATAAGTTTTAAAATTTTTCGAAATGCATAAGGCTGCGTTTGGATTTCAAAACAGTAGCAAAACGCATAGCCTATTGCCCAGTTTTCAGTATTTCTGGGTCAATTTCAAATGATCATAACTCCCTGTATATAATGAACTGTGTGAGCTATAATATATAAAACGAAAGCTATTTGAGTGCTGTTTAAAATGAAGTTGGTTTCATCCAATTTGAATATATGAGTAAAAGGTTATAATCGATTTACTCCAGCCTATCAAACTGTCAACTGAGGGACAGATTTGACCTTAATTGTTCCTTAGGGGTATTTTGGTCATCCTCCACCCCTATATATACCACCAACACGGGATTTAATCCCTCAAACACCATAATACACATACTTTTCCAAAAATTGCTCAAGAATTCTCCTTAGGGTTTCAAAATAAAAACCCAAATAGTTCAAGATTCGACCGTAGGTTTTCGAAGATAATTACATATTCGGAATCACCAATCCGCAAGCTTCAAGAAACATCTATTATCCTTGGAAATAGAGGTACGCGGGGTTTTTTCCTAAATTCTCATGGGCATACAAAAAATCATGTTTTAGAATGGGGTTTTAAATTATGTATATATATTTATGTATAAGATGTTTTAACATCATTGCTTTGGTCTTTTGACCATCTCCAAAATGATTTGACAGTTTATATACATATATGAATGAATGTGTTTCAATTTTGAATACATGAACTTGCTAAAGACATTTGACCACCAGGTGTTTGATGAAATTTCTGCATGAATTGAACTTTAAGTTTCGGAATATGAAATCCTTTACATCAGTTACATGTTTTGGTGGTCTAAACTATGTTTTGAATGAAAGCTCTTGCTTAATACATTATGGATCAGAAAAATCATGACTTGCAATGTCTTGGTATGACGATACCAATTCAGACTAACGCCATATCAGACTCAGACTCACAGACATTTCAGACTTTCATGATTTTAGACATTCAGAATGTTGCATGTACAAAAAAGGTTAAAAATGGGCATACAGAGATGTTAGGTGGTTCCCCGAAGAGGGCTTGAGTTCAAGCGACTCATTGCCTAAAATCGTGGTTTGCCGACCCGGGTATACTATTATGTGCTGACTTAAATATTCTGTGGCGTATCAGACTCAGACACTCCAACCCTTGCGGCACACTTGGGTTGGGGGCTTCCCCGCTGAGTCAATGGCGGATTCCATACAACCCGTGGAATATCAGACTTGTAGGGGAATACCACCTAACTCAGAAGTAAAACACAGATCTTGATTTGAAATGAACAGGCAGGTGATGATAGGCAATATTACGCGCCTATATCAATATATTTTGCCCATATTTATGCCATGTTTTGAGAACAAAGTATACATTTCATGCGCTTTTAGTCCTTTTTCCTGTAAGTGAGCTAACGAACATGATTAGCAAAGTTTCAGGTAAAAATGATGCAGAAATCAGCATTTTATGGCTTACTTGAAGACAAAGAAAGCTCACGAAGGAAGGAAAGGGAGCTTGAACGCCTAAAGGACCAAAATTGATACATAGAAAATCTGTCCCGGGCTAAAACAACATTTCTGAAGACTTTGGGGACTTGCAGTAACTCATTTGGATTTGGATAATGTTACATTAACCTAGTACAATTGGGTTAAGTATTTCATTAGTTTAGTAGGATTTGGTTAAGTATTTCATTAGCTTAGTAGGATTAGGATATGGGTATTATAAATACCCTATCTTGATAGACATCTTCGGACATTCCTCCCTTAGTTGAGAGATACATTCTACTTCTCAATTCCGAATTCTTCCATTAATTCTATTTTTCTTCTTCTATTCATTTATTCTTAATTTCCGCAACAAGAGAATCGTTACTTTGCCTAGGAATTCACGCCTAAATGCCTACCACTTGTGCTACACGAAATTAATCAATCTTGTGGTATAACAACAATGTCAATCGTGATCTCCTTCGCATTCATGGGTAACTAAACTTCTCTGTTGGGGTTATGGAAGCCAACTGAGATACTATCTATTGCTGTGAGTTTGTGAGTTCGTGACACGTATGCTGCTTATATCATTATTCTCTTCATCTTAATCTAAATTCTTTGTGGTTGCAAACGCAAGAATACGCCAGTATAACATTTAACTTGTTCGAAAGAAAGGTTATTTGTCTGGAAAAGAGATAATGTCAAGGTAGTAGGGTCCCATCATAAATTCCCTATTAAACAGTTAGTGCCGTAACTGGATTAACCTCTTGGAGAATTCGTACCGTTAGACACGCTTTAAGCTCGAAAGAGTTAAAGTGAAATAATCCTCGAATAGGTCGAAAGACGCTTGGATTTACCATCAAATACAATTCTCTATAAGCACATGCATGTCGGAATTCTACACACTCATAGTCAATAGAGACGTATAACTCAGGAGGTGGACATAACCCCAACGCTTCAATTCTCATTGTTTACAACTTACGTAACAATCCTTATCTTTTTACTTTGTTATTTTCAGCTTTTACTTCATTGTTTTAGTTACATTACTTATACAACAAGAATCCCCCCTTTTTCGAGACTTGTACCAAAAGTTTAGTAATTTTTCTTACTTGTTGGCCAAGCTATTCCCTGTGGGATCGATACCCAACCCAGGTTGGGTTCTATATTTGCTAACGACCGCTTTACACTCCTACGAGAGCTGTAGATTGAGCGTTATCAGCAGGTTGCATATTTTCAGAAAGTGCCCATGTATTTTTCGGAAATAGTTTTATACATGATGTCTTGATGAAAAATTGCTTTCACTTAATATATATATATATATATATATATATATATATATATGTATGTTCCATTATACTATTTTTGGATTGCTTCGCGTGCCAGTACTTTTGTGCTGACCCCCCCTCCTTCCAGGTCCTGAGGCACAGTCTAGGGGTTCAGCTACTCAGTAGACATTCTTGGATTCGTAGACTTGATCTCGCAGTGGTGAGCCTTCTATTATTCGGAAGGCCTAATTATGTCAGACATTATCTTATTTATTATGTTTTTGGTTTACTGGGGGCCTTGTCCCAGTTTCTTTTCAGACAGATGTTTGTGTTCTTAGTAGAGATTTCGCAGACTGATGTCAGATAGTATTATTTAGAAATGTTGCAGAACTTGACCATGTATTCTGTACTCAGTTTCAATTCCACATTTTATTATGATTACTAATGTTGTGCATGATAACCAAATAGATAATGGGTGTTTTGGGCCTTCATGGTTCGAGATGCTCGTCACGGCTAGGGCCTAGGCTCGGGTTGTGACAAACTTGGTATCAGAGCACGGGTCATGGTCCTAGGGTATCTGCGAAATTGCGTCGGGTAGAGTCTTATTTATGGGTGTGTAGCGCGCTACACTTATAAGCAGGAGTCTACAAGACGTTTAGGAATGTCTCTCTTTCTTCATGTTCTAGTTCGTGAAATAGAGTCAGAATGTTCCTCCTTCATACTCTAATTCGTGCTATGGTGACGTCCATACGAAAGTAAAATCATCCCAAATTCTTTCCTTACTCTGATGTTCTCAGACCCATCACATTTCTAGGGTGAATCAAGTGCAGAAGTTTAGAGTCTAAATGAATTATCTCTTTGGATCGCGTCATATAAGATCTTAAAATTGTGAAAGGACTTGAGAAGAGTCCGTTATTTCTTCAGAGTGTATGGGTTCTAGTGTGAACCTTGATCTTGACGAAATCGTGCTTTTCAGCCTTCTGTGTTGAGTATATTCGGCCCTTTTCAGAAATTTATGTTGCAGATGTCATGCTTAAGGGAAAAGATGTGTAGTAGAAGTGTTGGAATTGTATTTCTACCCAAATAGTAGTATACGTTAAAGTGTCGGTGTCATGACCTATTGGTAGCAAGTAGCGTGTGTGGATTGTATGATAATTCGTGGGGGAAATATTTGACTCAGATTTTTTTTATCTATACAAAGTAAGATGTGTATTCTCAGATTATGGAATGTTGTGTGACAAGTTTCTATCTCTTGAAAATATTTTATCATCGTGTTGGTGAAACTAAAAAGTCTAGTGAAGACGTGTGGGGCTCTTTCGATTCACTAGCATAGTTGCCTTGTCATTCTTCTTATTTTCTTGTTCAAACTACAAAAAAATCAAAGTCTAGTGAAGCCGTGTGAGGCCTATTTCGATTCACTAGCAATTTGTCATTCAACGTGTGGTTCTTGTGTTGGTTGAATATATGTATAGTTGAATCTTTTTGCATGAGATAGAGTTGGTAATGAAGCGATTCGTCCTTGTGTGTTAGTTTATTAGTAGAAGACAAAGAAGGAGTTATTAGGCGAGGTGAATTGTCCTTGCTTGAAGTATGAAAATGGCCAGATTAGCCAGTAGGTTATAAGTATAGACTCATGGTTGTTATGGATTTTAAAGGTAGTGTAAATGTACGCTTGGATAAGTAATTGTGATGTGAGAAAGAAGTATAAGTATATACGATTGTACGGGGTTATAATATAAGGATAAAGTTGACCATGTCTATTATGAGGCTTTTACCCCCTTGACCCTCTTTTCATTGGTAGTTGTAAAGTAGTGATACTTGTGAGAAGGTATGTAGTAGATTTTTGAGATATTTGGGTAGAATATCCCAATTTGATGGATTAGTATATTTATATTATGTTGCATTCTTCATTGGTGGTAAATGATTGATACTAAACTATAGGCTTGAATTTAAATGGTATGGTGGTAAATAGTGGCACGAGTTTGATGATGCATGTTTTGTGCGATTAAATTAGTAGGATTGATGTGCTGAAATAGTACATGCTAATGGATTATGATAAGGAAAACCGTTAGGTCATGATCGATTATTGTGGTTATGAAGTTCTAGTGCACTAGTGTTTCGTGATATTTATTTCATAGTTTCCAAGTGAAAATTTCGTGTAAGGTTGGGTTGTAAATCATGCATAGCACTAGATATTAAGTTTGAACAGTTGATGTCCATGAAGGTGGATGTGAAGATTTCTTGGTTAATGAATACTAGTTGTATAGAAGTGATCTAATAGACTTAAACGGTGCATGAAATAGAGTAAGTTTATTTGATTCGTAGTGGTGTATGATGTTGCATGTATGATGTAGAAGTATGCCTAAGGTGACATGAGGTTGTAGCATTTTTCTAAGGCTATTACTTGTTGTGCGTGGCTAGTGGTACCATTGAATTGTTTAGTGGAGAAAGACTAGTTAGATGGTACATGGTGATCTAAATAGCCATGTTGAGGTGTTTTGATTAATAGTGTTGGGCCTTTTGCGGTGATCTTGATTCTCATAGTAGAGGGATATAAATTTGGAGTCGAAATAGTGGTATGCTCTATCGAAAGAGATATGGTTCATCAAAGGCTTGGTGATATCCATGTTAAGTGTTAGCATCTAAGATTGACTTTTGAAGGTTAAACCGATAGAATAAGTGTGCAAGCATTATACTATGACTATTGGTGGCTAGAGAAAGATAGAGTGTATCCCGGAAGGTAGTCATTCGGGCTAAGTTCTATGATATGCATGTATTGTTATTTTTTTTTAAACCCTAGAGTATAGTAAGTGTAGTTCAGTTAGAATATGGTAAAGGATCTCCCAAACTCTAGATGATGACTTGAAGCTAAGGGGAAGATGACATAACGAATGACCAAGTAAGGCTCTCAGATTCTAGTAGTGATGCAGTATGATTTAGAACGTTAGAAAGTGAGGGTGAGACTCAACCCATTCTTATCTTAGTATTTTTCAGTGATCCCAATGCCTACTCAAGCTTTACGTTTCAGTTCCATGATCATAGTTCGTGATTCCTGTATATGATAGAGAGTCACGTACTCTTCCAGTTCCAAGATAATGAGTTCTAGTTCATTCAAGTAGTCGGAATTACATTCCTTATGTTAGGAACTCTAGTTGAGGTCATGCAACTCATGACGCATGTACTCACTCTTTATAATGTGTTCAGTCCCATATAAAAATCTTCTCATGCTTCAGGGTCTTATGTTTTAACCTTTTAGTGTCCTCCCTATGCCATGATAGTGGTGATGAAGTAAATGTTCTTGTTGATGGAAGATCATAGTACGTTTGTTTAGATAAGGCCATAAGTATGAGGTGAGATTTGGGGCCAATCTTTGATACATGTGATGTTTAGTGGAAAAGTTTGTGTGTGTATGTTTTTAGGATAGTGCATGGGAGTTATATTGATAATATTTTAGAAACTATGTGAAGTATGTATTTATGGGTGTTTGCCTTGAAGTTAACATGTGGTTATAAATTAGGCTTGAATGACATTTTGGGATTGTAGTGGAAGGTTGCAATATGCATTAGCGACTTTATATTAAGAGTTTAGAGTAGTCATTAAAGTGGTAAAGCATGTTATGCTTAGAATGTGATCTTTAAAAGAGGTATAAAAGGTGGCATCATATGGTTTAGAATAATAGCGTGGTGTAGCATGTTGTATTTTTGTGACTTAGAGTTAGGCTTGATCGCGGGGTAAGGATTAAGCTATTTTAGACATTAGTAGAAAAATTTGTCAATGCTCATATGAGAAATTTAAGCTGAATTGAATGAATATCATATTTATAGGGAATAGTATAGTTAAGGGATATTCGGGAAGTGCGCTAAGCCTGAAAGTAAGAAGTCATATTGCCAAAGGTCTGAAAATTCTATCCTAATTTAGGAGTTATATGTCTATATTTCAGACTGCAGAGTAGAGTTAATGTTGTGATTTCCTCAGTTGGATGTCTTGTGTAATCCATACCCAAGATTCATGGCTCCCTATTACTGTTAGAACTTCTTTAGAGAGAGTGTTGAAGAGATACTCCAGTTATGTATGAAAGTCCAGCATAATTCAATCTGTATAGTCAGTAAGTCAATTTAACAGGCAGATTCGCATGACTTGTTTTCTCATCTTTTCATTTATTCATGCTACCCGAAATCTCAGACATGCTACTATTCCAAGATAGAGTATACTAGTAGTTGCGAGTATAGCTCAGTTCATGTGTCATGCATTAGATTGAGATTCCAGATGTTCAGTTATGATTCAATTTGTAGGTGCCTAGTGCATCGCCTCAATTTTGTTTCCGAGTATCTTAATGAATTGAGCATTCATAAAGGGACATAGTGTCCCAAGGGGGAGATACCTCATTCAGTTGCATGTATAGATTCTTATTACAAGCCTTGCACCAGTTATCATTACGTAATCAGTCATACATTCATACGTTAGTCCAGTCAGATATGCGTGCATTAAAAATGCATGTTCAATAGAAAAAGTTCAGCTTATCAGTGTATTTAGTCCTGCGTTCATGAGAACAACTCAAGGACAGATCCATGCATCAGATATGCATGTTCATTATGAGAATTCAGCTTATGAATAGCTTCAGTCGTGTATTCCATGCATCAGATATGCGTGTCCCATATAAGAATTCAAAATATCAGTAGTTCCAGCCATATGGTCATGTTTCAAATCAATGTATTCTTTATTAAAGGACATGTCGTGTCCGCGTTATTCTATATCTTTAAGGCTTCAACAAGTTCCTATCCATCATTCGAGGACGAATGATCCCAAGGGGGAGATAATGTAACACCCCGTAAAAGTCGTGCATGGATTAGCCTTTAATAGAGTGCCCTTAGACTTAAAAACTTGAAATTTTTTGTTAGTGTAATGAGGACTTAGTGTCATTTGAGCTGGCAATCTTCGGGATACAACTTTTCAACCTTTACGATATTCGTTTTTAGATTTTCAAGTTGCGTTACGATCGGGCAAGCTCATAGTACATCTCGGATAAGTTTTGAAATTTTTCGAAATGCATAAGGCTGCGTTTGGATGTCAAAACAGTAGCAAAACGCATAGCCTATTGCCCAGTTTTCAGTATTTCTGGGTCAATTTCAAACGATCATAACTCCCTGTATATAATGCACTGTGTGAGCTATAATATATAAAACGAAAGCTATTTGAGTCCTCTTTAAAATGAAGTTGGTTTCATCCAATTTGAATATATGAGTAAAAAGTTATAATCGATTTACTCCAGCCTATCAAACTGTCAACTGAGGGACATATTTGACCTTAATTGTTCCTTAGGGGTATTTTGGTCATCCTCCACCCCTATATATACCACCAACACGGGATTTAACCCCTCAAACACCATAATACACATACTTTTCCAAAAATTGCTCAAGAATTCTCCTTAGGGTTTCAAAATAAAAACCCAAATAGTTCAAGATTCGATCGTAGGTTTTCGAAGATAATTACATATTCGGAATCACCAATCCGCAAGCTTCAAGAAACATCTATTATCCTTGGAAATAGAGGTACGTGGGGTTTTTTCCTAAATTCTCATGGGCATAAAAAAATCATGTTTTAGAATGGGGTTTTAAATTATGTATATATATTTATGTATAAGATGTTTTAACATCATTGCTTTGGTCTTTTGACCATCTCCAAAATGATTTGACAGTTTATATACATATATGAATGAATGTGTTTCAATTTTGAATACATGAACTTGCTAAAGACATTTGACCACCAGGTGTTTGATGAAATTTCTGCATGAATTGAACTTTAAGTTTCGGAATATGAAGTCGTTTACATCAGTTACATGTTTTGGTGGTCTAAACTATGTTTTGAATGAAAGCTCTTGCTTAATACATTATGGATCAGAAAAATCATGACTTGCAATGTCTTGGTATGACGATACCAATTCAGACTAACGCCATATCAGACTCAGACTCACAGACATTTCAGACTTTCATGATTTTAGACATTCAGAATGTTGCATGTACAAAAAAGGTTAAAAATGGGGATACAGAGATGTTAGGTGGTTCCCCGAAGAGGGCTTGAGTTCAAGCGACTCATTGCCTAAAACCGTGGTTTGCCGACCCGATTATACTATTATGCGCTGACTTAAATGTCCTGTGGCGTATCAGACTCAGACACTCCAACCCTTGCGGCACACTTGGGTTGGGGGCTTCCCCGCCGAGTCAATGGCGGATTCCATACAGCCCGTGGAATATCAGACTTGTAGGGGAATACCACCTAACTCAGAAGTAAAACACAATCTTGATTTGAAATGAACAGGCAGGTTACATGTTTTCAGAAAGTGCCCATGTATTTTTCGAAAATAGTTTTATACATGATGTCTTGATGAAAAATTGCTTTCACTTAATAAATATATATATGTATGTTCCATTATACTATTTTTGGATTGCTTCGCGTGCCAGTACTTTTGTGCTGACCCCCCCTCCTTCCAGGTCCTGAGGCACAGTCTAGGGGTCCAGCTACTCAGTAGACATTCTTGGATTTGTAGACTTGATCTCGCAGTGGTGAGCCTTTTATTATTCGGAAGGCCTAATTATGTCAGACATTATCCTATTTATTATGTTTTTGGTTTACTAGGGGCCTTGTCCCAGTTTCTTTTTAGACAGATGTTTGTGTTCTTTGTAGAGATTTCGCAGACTAATGTCAGATAGTATTATTCAGAAATGTTGCAGAACTTGACCATGTATTCCGTACTCAGTTTCAATTCCGCATTTTATTATGATTACGAACGTTGTGCATGATAACCAGATAGAGAATGGGTGTTCCAAGCCTTCATGGTTCGGGATGCTCGTCACGGCTAGGGCCTAGGCTCGGGTCGTGACAACATCTTGTCAATAAGAGGTTTGCACTGTAAAAGAAATAATCTCTTAGTACTCAAGGGAATCCCAAGGTACATAAAGGGGAATTAACCCTTGGCAAAATGAAGTTCATAAAAAATTTGGTCCTACAGAGATTGTTTAACCCCAACTTGCAAGACCCCGCAAAATTCAAAGCTTAATTTGGTCCGTTAATGCTAGACAAGGGGTCCCAGACTTACAAATTTCAGCTAAGTTTTTGTATTTAGAATTTATTTAGCCTTCATAAGTTGGTGATCCTATTTTATGATCCTTACAACCTTAAAATGTAAAATTCTAGGTTGGTTCATGATCAGGAATGTCAAAAGGTGTTCTCGAACGAGTTTCAGAATTCTTGAACATCGTTTGAGGCACGTTTAGAAATCCAAAATAGTAAATTGACATTATCTCGATGCGCTGCGTCGCCTATCGCATCGATAAATATTTTCCTCAGCTCCCAGTGCCAAATTCTATTGAGCCGATGCGAACTCAACACATCATACCGACCATTGTGTTGACTCTATCGACGTAGCATGTCGTTCTGCGCATCGCTGGGCATGATTTTCAGTAATTAAAAAGCCATATCTAAGGGGTAATTGGGTCATTTTCTCACCTTATTCAACCTAAAAAAGTGAAATTAACCCATTTCTTGGGCAAAATTTATTCATTCATCACGCATTGCTCTCAAGAACAAATCCTAGGGCCCTTTATTTCTAATTCAAAACTCAAGAACTCACCATCAACCTTCATTAATTCAAGTATCAAGGTATGTTAAGTGTTCATCCAAGAGTTTCCTTCCACCCTTGGAGTTTAAGAAACTCTTATAAACTATAAGTTTATTTATTTCATAGATTTTATGTTGGATTTGACTGTAATCTTGATATTGATGTCAAATGGGTTTTCAATTCCATGAGTTATGACAAGTTTCATGAAAACTAGTTAGTGTAGATTGAATTATGTGAACTCCATGTTGAACTCTTGAATTACAAGTTGAATGTAGTATCCATGATAGTATTACATATTTATTGATATGTGGTATGCCCATGCTCCCTAAGTGTTTGTCAAAATGCTTATGTGAATTGACTAGTGCAATCATTATATGATTTCAATCATGTACAAGCCCATGTATATCAAGTGTTCGAAAAAAATGTCTGAATAAATGTATTATTAGTAAGCAAGTATTATTATGCTATTAAAGTCATGCAGTGTTTTACTTTTCATGCTATCGAGTCCTGTGGGTATTCTATACCCGATAAATCTAGTTGTTTACCTAGAGCTAAAGTAGCTATAAAATAGTATCAGTAGTGTCAAAAATAGTAGTACTCAGTAATTAGTCCCAATTTCAGTTTTGTATTTAGTTTAGACCTCAAGTAAACCCAGTCTGTTAATCAAAATCAGTAGTATTCCATTAATTAGTGGAACACAGTGAACTCAGTTCATTTAGACAGCACAATCAGTAACATTTCTATCAAGCTTAGTGAAGTCTAGAAATCAGTTCAGTGTTTATTCAGTTTGGTGTAGGATTCAGCACGAGTGTGTCCAGGGATGACGGTTTCCCCACCAGATATGCAGAGTCATTAGTAGCAGTCACTGTATTCAAGAACTATGTAGCAAACATAAGATATGAGAAGTCAGTCATAAATTTAGGCTTAAATTTCTTTAGGGGTTATTCGCCAGTTAAAGCTTGACACCTTTAGTCCTTCGGGACAATACAGTACATCATTATAGTGGATCTACACAGCCAGAGTTAGTACCCATGGCATGGTATTGACACCCTTCCAATTTGGGTTAGAGGTTATACCCTAATCTATTTGAAGAAGGGAATGTCAGTTAGATAAATACCTCCCACAGTTTCAAATTCAGTTTCAGTCTCAGTACAGAACTCAGTTCAGTTCTATAGATTCAGGACTATTAGATATAGTAATCAAGCTTAGAGTAGAACTCAGATCGATTCTTCAAAATTAGGACTATCTGAAATAGTCTTTCAGCTATCAGTAATACAGTATCAGTAAACTCAGATATATGTTAATCAGTATTCAGAACTCAGTATTCAGTGTTATCATGACCTCAGTTACAGTTTATGTATTTATGTATGTACTCTAATTAAGTTATGATCATGTTGCTTATCCAGTTATTGTTCATGCATACGAACCCATGCATATCAGCCTACCTCACTTAGAATACCATTACATTCAAAGTACTGATACATACTTTTATTTTGCATTATAATTTTTTATATCATAGGTTTAGATGCTTGGGCTTCTGACCAAATTAGCAGTCTATCCAATCAGCAGCAGACTTATGGGTGAGTCCTCTTAGTTCAAGCACAAAGTTATTATTATTTCAGTTTATCAGTAGCTCAGTAGTCGGGGATAGTTGGGGGCTTATCCTATTAACTCCATATTCAGATAGTTAGAAGCTTTCAGACTAGCGTACTTCAGATAGATATTTTTAGTTTTCCAGTATCAATTTACTAGTAATTATTTTCAGTTATGAACCTTACGGCGAGTTCAGCCTAACTTTCGTATTTATTTCAGATATATATACATATAGATATATTACTACTACAGAGTTGTTTTTAATTAGTGCTCACAGCAGGTACCAGTCTTGGGTTAGCTGGTGGTCCTTTGGGGTTGCTAGCACCGTGTAGCGTCTGGGGTACAAACTTGGTATCAGAGCATAAGGTTCGAAAAATTCCTAGGGATTATGAAAGCTGTATCAAGTAGAGTCTTGTGCATGGGTTTATAGTCCCTCACATTTACGGATAGAAGGCTACGAGATGGTTTAGGAAATGTTTCCCTTCTTTTAGTATTCATGTCATGAGAGTGAGCATAAGGTCAAATTAAAATCTTAATCTAATACTTTTATTCCTTACATTTATAGAACATGACTCCCAAGAAGAATGGTAAATCAGCCAGCTTCTCATCCCATTCAGGCAGATCCTCTAGGCAAGCATGTCTCCCATATGAAATTTAGGGCTGCATTTACCACTCTAGCCAATTTAGAAGCAAACCAAAATGAATGCCCAAATGTCTTTTCGGATAAACCAGTGGTCAATACTAATGAAACTAGAATTCGGGACATCATCCGAATTAACCCTCCATCTTTTACCGGGTCTAAGTGATGTTGGGTGTATTAGGCATTCTAGAGTTACTATTTTAGCTTTTTTAGCCTTGTTTTGAGGATGGTTCTTATGATATATGTGTTGATAATGATATAAATGAGAATTTATATGTCCAAGTATGTGTTTACAATGTTTAATGGTGGTTTCACATGAATTTTGATTCAATTTGAGAATTTAGAAGTCACTTGAGAAAACTAGTGTAACTAGCTTGACCTAGGTGTTTTTCTAGTCTCTTGTGTTGGGTTCTAATGAGTTTTAATGAGTTAATAATGTTGTTATTATGTATTTATATATAAAAAACCTTAATTATAATTTTTAAGGGTCAATTGGATCAAGAAAAGAGTGAAAGCAATAAGTTAAAGCTCAATGTGAATTTAGCCTATGCTTAGCTCGTGTTTCTAGTTCAACGGTGAGGATGTTGTGTTGTTTTGAGCGATTAATTGATGTTTTTAATGATTTATAAATATTTTTTAATGGCTTATGATGATATATGATGGATATAAAAGCTTCAAACCAAGTGGAAACAGCTCAAAAAGTCTCGAAAATGACCACGGAAGCACAAGACGCAAACTGGATCCAATTTGGACCCCTGAAAGGTATAGGGCACGTGTATAATATTCAAGTATCCAATGGATAATTTCAAAACATCACTGGATTCAAAATAGACCCAAGTTTTTTACCCATTGTTGCGTGTGGCATATAATGGGGTTTAAAAAGGCCTCGTGATGCGTTGAAATTGCGACTAGCTACTAGAATTTGACAGATTTTTTGAAAATTGTGACCTGGAACTACAGCGCGACATGGGGAGCACTTAGTCAGCTTGGGTTAGTCCCCTTAGTTCAAGGACAAAGTTATTATTTCAGTTTATCAGTAGTTCCGTAGTCGGCGATAGTTGGGGGCTTGTCCTATTAAATCCATATTCAGACAGTTAGAGGCTTTTAGACTAGTGTACTTTAGATATATATTTTTAGTTTTTCAGAATCTATTTACTGGTAATTGTTTTCAGTTATGAACCTTACGGCGGGTTAAGCCTAACTTTCGTATTTATTTCAGATATATATATATATATATATAGATATATTACTACTACAAAATTGTTATTAATCAGTGCTCACAGCAGGTACCAGTCTTGGGTTAGCAGGTGGTCCTTTGAGGTCACTAGCACCGTGTAGTGTCTGGGGTACAAACTTGGTATCAGAGCGTAAGGTTCAAAAAATTCCTAGGGATTGTGAAAGCTGTATCAAGTAGAGTCTTGTGCATGGGTTTATAGTCCCTCACATTTACGGATAGAAGGCTACGAGATATTTTAGGAAATGTTTCCCTTCTTTTAGTATTCATGTCGTGCGAGTGAGCATAATCTCAAATTAAAATATTAATCTAATACTTTTATTCCTTACATTTACAAAACATGCCTCCCAAGAAGAACGGTAAATCAGCCAGCTTCTCATGCCATTCAGGCAGATCCTCTAGGCGAGCATGTCTCCCATATGAAATTTAGGGCTGCATTTACCACTTTAGCCAATTTAGTAGCAACTTAAAATGAATGCCCATCTGTCTTTTCGGATAACCCAGTGGCCAATACTACTGTAACTAGAATTCGGGACATCATCCGAATTAACCCTCCATCTTTTACCGGGTCTAAATGATGTTGGGTGTATTAGGCATTCTAGAGTTACTATTTTAGATTTTTTAGCCTAGTTTTGAGGATGATTCTTATGATATATGTGTTGATAATGATATAAATGAGAATTTATATGTCCAAGTATGTGTTTACAATGTTTAATGGTGGTTTCACATGAGTTTTGGTTCAATTTGAGCATTTAGAAGTCAACTGAGAAAACTAGTGTAACTAGCTTGAGCTAGGTGTTTTTCTAGTCTCTTGTGTTGGGTTCTAATGAGTTTTAATGAGTTAATAATGTTTTTATTATGTATTTATATATAAAAAACCTTAATTATAATTTTTAAGGGTCAATTGGATCATGAAAAGAGTGAAAACAATAAGTTAAAGCTCAATGTGAATTTAGCCTATGCTTAGCTCGTGTTTCTAGTTCAACGGTGAGGATGTTGTGTTGTTTTGAGAGATTAATTGATGTGTTTAATGATTTATAAATATTTGTAATAGCTTATGATAATATATGATGGATATGAAAGCTTCAAACCAAGTGGAAACTGCTCAAAAAGTCTCGAAAATGACCACAGAAGCACAAGATGCAAGCTGGATTCAATTTGGACCCCTGAAAGGTATTGGGCACGTGTAAACTATGCAAGTAGCCAATGGATAATTTAAAAACATCACTGGATTCAAAATAGGCCCAAGTTTTGTACCCATTGGCGCGTGTAGCATATAATGGGGTTTAAAAAGGCCTCATGATGCGTTGAAATCGCGACTAGCTACTAAAATTTGACAGATTTTTTGAAAATTGTGACCTGGAACTACAGGGCGACATGGGGAGCACCAAAATCGGGAAAATTTCACCCAGATGAAGGAAAAAATCATGTAAACCTAATCTAACTTGGTTTATAACTTGTCTACTATAAATATAACATCCTAAAAATATTTTAAAAATCTTGGGACCTCTAGAAAACCCTAGATCAACTTGGAACATCATTGGAGGATACCAAAACTTCTTTTTAGGTTTTATTATTCTTTAATTTAGTATTTTTATGGTTAGTATCATCATTCCAAGGGATTGGATGATGAATATTTCTATTCAAGGTTAAACCCTCTTTTTGGATTTGAAGCCAAGAACATGATTATTATTGCTATGGATTAAGTTTGGTTTCTTTGCTTATCAATATTGGTTGTTTGTTTATTCTTGTTTTAACTATTTTAAGGATTCGAAACCCTTAGAATACATCCATTCTCAACCTTGTGAACTCGGGAGAGGGAATATGGTGATAGAACACGAGAATAAGCAGAGTATGGTTCTTGATTCTCTATAAAATAAGAAACTTGAATTAGTATCTAGGACAGGGATGTACGCAGATAACTTACTTGATTCATATGTAGGATGATATTTTTTGAGAACTTAAGCGAATTATTGCATCCCTGCTCAATTATTTAGGTGTAAGGTTCAACTTAGGTAATAGATTAGAGGTTGGGAAACCATAATCAGACCATTTACCTTACGAATCAACAACCAAGATAAGAAAGTTAACGAATGACTCCAATATCATAATATGATTGTTCAGAGTGCTTTAACCCTGGGTTTTCTCCTTTTTATAGTTACAGAATCTTAAGTTTATGCATTATTTAATTTACTTGCAATATCAAGCTCAATTCTCTCTTTGGTTTACTCTCGTATCAAGTGGATCTAAATTATGAACTGAAATCAAATCGTTGCCAAATATAGTCTATGTAGAGTATGGTTCTGTATTCTTTATAAAATAAGAAACTTGAATTATTATCTAGGACAGAGATGTACATAGATATATTACTTGATTCATATGTAGGATGATATTTGTTGAGAACTTAAGTGAATTATTACATCCCCGCTCAACGATATAGGTGTAACGGTCTGCTTAGGTAATAGATTAGAGGTTGGGAATTTATCATACAAATCAACAACCAAGATAAGCAAGTTAACGAATGAAGTCCAATAGCATAATATGATTGTTCAGAGTGCTTCAACCCTGGGTTTTCTCCTATTGATTGTTACAAGATCTTTAATTTATGCATTATTTTAATTTACTTGCAACATACAAGCTCAATTCTCTCTTTTGGTTACTCTCACATTAAGTGAATCTAAATTATAAACTGAAATCAAATCGTTGCCAAATCTAGTCTATGTGGGATCGATAACTCGGCTTTCTTTAATACATTACTTAGTAGATCACGTACACTTGCGTGTGCACTTGGCGCTGTCACTAAGTCAAATGAGGACCCACAGGAGTTCCATGATCAGGTGCAGAACGTTACATATATTACGGGGGTGACTTCAAGTGAGAGTGCTGAGTTGGCTGCATATTAGTTACAGGATGTGGGTCGCTCATGGTCCAACCAGTGAAGGCAGAGACGATCGCAGATGCAGGGCCCATAGAATGGGAGGATTTTTCCACTGCTTTCCTTGATAGGTTCTTCCCATTAGATTTTAGGGAAGCTAAGGTTTTAGAGTTTATTAATATGAAGTAGGGCAACATGACAGTTCAAGAGTATTCTCTCAAGTTTACTCAGTTAGCTAGATACGCCCCTCACGTGGTAGCAGATAGAAGATCCAAGATGAGTAAGTTTGATTTAGGTGTGTCTAACAGTATGGTTAAGGAGTGTAGGACCACAATATTGATTAAGGAGATGGACATATCCAGGCTCATGGTCCATGCTCATCAAATAGAAGAGGCTAAGAATAAAGAAAAGGAGAGGAATAGTAAGAGAGCTACAATAGGTAGCTTCAACTTCGCTCAGCCTAGGTAAGAAAGTGGTAACCGTCCTCAATTTCATTAGAGGTCTTCAACCCCAACACCCTCTTCAGCCAGTACCCCATTACCCAAATTCAGAAATAATAATAAGGGTAGGGCACTGTAACGCCCCAAGAACCTATCCCAAGATGTCACATGGTGCTTAAGGCCGCACACAACCTTAAGATAACCCTCTGAGCGTATCTTTACACCTATAATTCACCATGACAATAATCGAGCGGTAATAAGAAAGAATAATCATTCCATGAACATACTAAGATACAAAGTACTACTGTCCTGTACAATCAAAATACTAACGTTCTGTACATACTGGTACTCTAGTCTGACAAAGCCTCTACTACATAAGACTGAAGAGCCATTGGGAAAGATCCCCAACTGGCTCATACTGAACAAAAAAAATAAACAACCATCAATTAGCAAGACAAAAATCATGAGCATAGGTCCTCGAACCATGAGGACTCACCAACTACATAAATGTAGATGAAGGTACTTATAGATCACTGTCGCGGCTGAGACATTTCACGAGGAAATATAGAATACAAAAGAGTATGAAAGTCAATACTTAGGAATATACTGAGTGTGTGGGGGTGGCTTGATCATTTTAAATAATATCATAAATGTATAAGAAAATCATGCATGCTAACAATAACAACTCTCTTCGCTTGAATTATCTAAAACATCATTTCCGGAAGTCATCAGTAATGACATATGCTTCATAAATCTCGTAAATCATTTAACTCAACTCAAACTCTTAGACTCATGACTTAGAGTGACTCAGTAAATTATGGTAATTAGATCATTATGGATGTGGGAATTTCTTATAACCGACATAACTACACCATGTGAGCCGCATGGAGTCCAATGTTTTGCCCTCCTAATGAGAGAACCCCACATTAGTGGGGGCGTCGTACTCTTGCCTGGGAGTACAACATGAATCTCATCATCATAATATCATACTCGGCCTTTGGCCTACAACTATCAACATAAATACTACGGTGGCACGTTCTTCTAGGAAAATACCATATTTCCCACTCGGTGCTAAATACTCCTCCCAGACTTATCTCAGAACGCGTTAGGAAATCCACCTCAATCAATATCAACTCATGGGGATATTATAAAGACCAAAACATAATTATATATCTCATCTATAAATCATAAACATCTTGTGGATTCCTAACTCGACTCAACTCAACATAATCTTTCTCAACATCTAGTACATTTGCTTTTCGAATCATTTTCAAATATCAAAAGCTTCAAGGAAACATCATAGGACTTATTCTTGACTTTCAATTCAGATATCGATATATATATATATATATATTCAATAGCCAAATTTCTCATAGAAAAAATATTGACACTTATCATAAATCACTTAGAAGTCATCAATATATATAACGACAATATACATCTCATGGAATAAATACTCAATTTAAGAAGCATGATGGTGAAATAACCATTAATATCAAGCTTATTCAACTCAAGTCTCATAAATCATACATAAAGAAATTTGGGTGTAAACCCACTTGCAAAATCATGTAAATCAATAATAGAAAGTAAATCTTTTGGCACAAGAACGAAAGGAGTGTCCTTGTTGAAAGCCCACATACCTTTGATTTTGATTTGAAGATGTGGAAACTTGTTTGGAACACTTCTCACACTTTTAGGTCAAGATTCTTGATGCCTTTGACTTGGGAAACTTAGTTCTTGAACAACTTGGAGAAATTCTTGGAATATTCTCTGAATTTCTTGGAAGAGGATTTGGATTTTGGATCTTGTAGAAACCCTAGTTTCTAGGAGATTCTTGGAAGATTGGAAGAGAAAGAAGAAGGAAATGAGTAGATCTTCTCCACTTTAATATATATATAAGACCACATGGGGACGAAATGACCCAAATGTCCTTTTTTGAAAATGCTGAAATTTGCTGATCGGGGTATTACAATACCTTCCCCTTGGACACATTTGTCCTGGAATGTTGCCAAATAGGCCAAGAACAAGAGAAAATGAGGATGTATAGCTGGAATGACTCACATCTAAGGGCTCACTTACCCTAAACTTTTGAGTACTTCACCAAATGCACGAATCGTAGAAGGAATAACCATATAGCTGAATACATTAGATTAGAAGGAAACTCAATTAAGGGAATAGTACCTTTAGTTTGGTTCGAACTCGTGGAGAAAAGATGAGGGTAACTAGCTCGCATGTCTGCTTCTGCTTCCTAACTGGCATCCTCTACTGATTGATTTCGCCACAAAACTTTAACCAAGGGAAATTCCTTGTTCCTCAGTCTACGGACTTTATAATCTAGGATTTCAACCGGTATTTCATCATACAAAAGGATATCCTGAACATCAAAACCTTTCGATGGATCAACAACAACAAAGTCTCCAATGTGCTTTTTGAGCATAGAAACATGAAACAAAGGATGGACAAATGACAATTCTGCAGGCAACTCAATCTCATAAGCTGCTTTCCAACCACAATCCAAAACTCTATAAGGGCCAACATATCTGGGAATCAGCTTTCCTTTCTTTCCAAATCTTTTTACCCCTTTCATGGGTGATATTTTCAATTACACCAAATCATCGACTTCAAACTCGAGAGCTCTTCTTCTCACATCTGCATATGACTTCTGACGACTCTGGGCTGTCTTTAACCTCTCTCAAATTAACTTAACTTTCTCCATAGCCTCAAATACAACATCAGATCCAATCACACCAGCTTCACCCACTTCAAACCAACTTATGGGCGATCTACATCTTCTCCCTATTATCTTCCTCAACATATGCTACACTACCCATCGACGACCTGCTAAGAGCATCTGCCACTACATTGGCCTCGCCCGAGTGATATAACAAACTCATATCATAATCCTTTAGCAATTCTAACCATCTCCTCTGCCGAAGATTCAATTCTCTCTGAGTAAACACATAATGTAAACTCTTATGATCCATAAAGACATCAACATGAATACCGTACAAATAGAGTCTCCAAATTTTCAAAGAAAAAACCACTGTAGCTAACTCGAGGTCATAGGTCGGATAATTCTTCTCATAAGGTTTCAACTGTCGGGAGACGTAGTCTATAACTTTAACCTTCTGTATCAACACACAACCCAAACCAATTCTGGAAGAATTACAATATACCACAAAATCATCTACACCATTAGGTAAGGTCATCACAGGGGCTGAAGTGAGTCGAGTCTTCAACTCCTGAAAAATCTTCTCGCAAAAATCTGACCACTGGAATTTAACATTCTTTTGGGTCAACCGAGTCAAAGGAGCAACAATGGAAGAGAAACCTTCAACAAAATGATGGTAGTAGACAGCTAGACCTAAGAAACTCCTAATATCAGACGGGGAAATAGGTCTTGGACAATTCTTTACAACTTCTACCTTTTGAGGATCAACTCGAATACCATCAGAAGAAATAATATGACCCAGAAAAACAACTGACCTTAGCCAGAATTCACACTTGCTATATTTGGTAAACAACTGTTGATCCCTAAGGGTCTGTAAGACAATTCGAAGATGATCTGCATAGCCATTCTCACTTCGGGAGTATACAAGAATATCATCTATGAACACAATAACAATCATATCCAGGTATTGTCTGAACACTCGATTCATGAGGTCCATAAAAGATGCTGGGGAATTCGTTAGCCCGAAGAACATGACAAAGAATTCAAAATGACCATAACGAGCATGGAAATCCGTCTTTGGAATATCACACTGTCTAACTTTAATTTGGTGATAACCAGATCTCAAATCTATTTTTGAAAAGTAGCTGGCACCTTTCAGCTGATAAAATAGGTCATCAATTCTAGGAAGAGGGTACTTGTTCTTGACTGTGACCTTGGTAAGCTGATGATAGTCAATGCACATGAACAATGAACCATCTTTCTTTCACACGAATAGAATGGGTACACCCTAAGGAGACACACTAGGCCTTATAAAACCCTTATCAAGAAGATCTTTGAGTTGCTCTTTCAACTCCTTAAGTTCTGCGGAGGCCATACAATACGGAGGAATAAAAATAGGTTGTGTATCATGAAGAAGATCAATTCCAAATTTTATCTCTCTATCGGGAGGTACCCCTGGGAGATCTTCCGGGAAGACATCGGGAAACGCATTGACAACACTAAGAGACTAAATAGTTGGAGTCTCAGACTAGTGTCCTTAACTCAAACTAAATAATAGATACAACCCTTGGATATCAATTTACTAGCTTTTAGATAGGATATGAAATGACTTTTAGGAGATACTGAATTTCTAGACCACTCAAAGACTGGCTCATTTAGAAACTGAAACTTGTCTACCCTGGTACGACAGTCTATTGATGCATAACAAGAGTGTAGCCAATCCATACTCGAATAATATCAAAATCAACTATGTCTAGCTCAATCAAATCTGCAAACATGACTCCATTAAGAACAATGATAGGATATTCTTATATACGTGCTTAGCAACAACAGATTCACCCACTAGTGTAGAGACTAGAAAAGGCTCAAAAATCTTTTCAGCAGTGATTTCAAAATTCACAGCCACCAACAGAGTCACATAATAAAGACTTGACCCAGGGTCCAGCAATACATACACATCGAAATGGAATACAAAAAGGATACCAGTAACAATATCAGGTAAATTATCCTACTCCTGGTGGGGTGGTATAGCATAAAAGTAATTCTGGCGCTGACCACTTGCAGTACTAGATGAGGCACCCTGAAGAGGAGTTGGATGAACTATAAGGGCTGGAGCACTAATAGTCTTATTCTAGGGATGAACATCGCGACTCTTCTGTCTAGTATATGGGCAATCCCTGAATTTGTGGCCCAACTTACCACAACCAAAGTAACCCCTCCGGCCGATTAAGAACTTCCCGGGATGGTCTCTACCACACTTTGGACATGGAAGAGGACGAGGTCTGTTACTTACACTGTCTTGGGACCTCGACATAGTAGGCCTATTACCCTTCTTCGGCCTCATTCTGAATGCAGGAGTACTATCAAATGAAAGCCCTGGCACAAAAGAATGGCTTTGGAACTGAGGGCGGATCCCTTCAAAAAATCTAGACTGACTATACCCCTACTGCTCTAATCTAACTCTCTTATTCCCTCTCACTCTCTCTCTCTCTCCTTGACTTTGTCTTCTTTAATCTGCTGAGCATGAATATTAGTATTGAAAGGTCCATGTCCCTATCAAGAATAGTGGATCTACACTTTTTCACAACATAACCAGATACACCAGCCAAGAACTTACTCATACTTGTTCTAGAATCATCCATCATACCAGGAGCATACTTAGATAGCTGATTAAACTTATGGAAATACTCCTTAACTTTCATGGGGCCCTGTTTCAATTTCATAAATTCTTCTAATTTTGCTTTCCTCAGCTCCAGGGGAAAGAATCTGTCTAAGAACGCATCTTGGAATAATTGCCAAATCATAGGAGCATTATTCTCCCCTCTATTTTTCCTCCACATCTCCACCCAATTATAAGCAAACATCTTTTATTCGATAGGCAGCTAATTCAAGACTCTCTTCCTCAGTTACGTGCATAATCTGAGTGATCTTTCTCAATTTATCTAAGTACATTTATGGGTCTTCACCTACTTTCAACTCAAAGAACTAAGGTGGATTTATTTGTATAAAGTCACGAACCCAGGCTGCAGCAGAATTATTCCCTTGTGGAGGTGGAATAGTATCCTGAGTTTTGGATTGACTGTTGGCAGTGAATACCTAGGCTAGCGCTTGGAAAGCTACTCGAAATTTTGCATAGGACACGTCTCACTTAAAGGATTAATGGGTTGAGGTCGTTTGTTGTTTCTACGAGCTCTACGAGGAGGCATTTTCTATCATAAAAGAGTACGAATTAACCACAGAGAGAAATAGTCATAGGCACGATAAACTCTAGAGAGAAAGAAATTACTTTTCCTAAAATGTCCCGTAGCCTCTTGCTTATAGATGTGGTGCGCTACACACTGATGATCAAGACTCTATGTAACGCAGCTTGTCAGACTCCCTAGGACTCCTTGAACCTTAGGCTCTAATACCAAGCTTGTAACGTCCCAAGAACCTATCCCGAGATGTCACACGGTGCTTAAGGCCGCACACAGCCTTAAGCTAACCCTCTGAGTCTGTCTTTAATCCTATAATTCACCATGACAATAATCGAGCGGTAATAAAGAAGAATAGTCATGACATGAACATACTGAGATACAAAGTAATACTGTCTTGTACAATCAGAATACTAACGTTCTGTACATACTAGTACTCTAGTCTAACAAAGCCTCTACTACATAAGATTGAAGAGCCATTGGGACAGATCCCCAACTGGCTTATACTGAACAAAAAAAATAAACAACCATCAATTAGCAAAACAAAAATCATGAACATAGGTCCTCAAACCATGAGGACTCACCAACTGCAGAAATGTAGATGAAGGTACTTATAGATCACTGTCGTGGCTGAGACTGAGCACCTGAACCTATTTCACGAGGAGATATAGAATACAAAAGAGTATAGGAGTCAGTACTTGAGAATGTACTGAGTGTGTGGGGGTGGACGTATTATTTTAAATAATACCATAAATGTGTAATAAAATCATGCATGCTAATAATAACAACTCTCTTCGCTTGAATTATCTAAAACATTAGTTTCGGAAGTCATTAGTAATAACATATGCTTCATAAATCTCATAAATCATTTAACTCAACTCTAACTCTTTGACTCATGACTTAGAGTGACTTGGTAACTCATGGTCCTTAGATTATTATGGATGTGGGAGTTTCTTATAACTAATATAACTACACCATGTGCCCTCCTAAGGAGAGAACACCATACTAGCAAGGGTGTCGTACTCTTGCCAGGGCGTACAACCTCAATTTCATCATCAAAATCTCATACTCGGCCTTTGTCCCTCAACTATCAAAATCAATCCTATGGTGGCACGTAGTTCTGGGGAAATACCATATTTCTCGCTCGGTGCTAAATACTCCTCCCAGATTCAGTTCAGAATGCATTAGGAAATTTACCTCAATCAATATCAACTCATGAGTCTATTATCAAGACCAAAACATAATTATATATCTCATCTATAAATCATAAACATCTTATGCATTCCTAACTCGACTCAACTCAACACAGTCTTTCTCAACATCAAGTACATTTTCTTTTCGAATCATTTTCAAATATCAGAAGCTTCAAGGAAACATCATAGGACTCATTCTTGACTTCCAATTCAAATATCAATATATATATTTAATAGCAAAATTTCTCATAGAAAAGAAACAAATATTGACACTTATCATAAATCACTTAGAAATCATCAATATATATAATGACAATATACATCTCATGGAATAAATACTCAATTTAAGAAGCATGATGGTGAAATAATCATAAATATCAAGCTTATTCAACTCAAGTCTCATAAATCATACATAAAGAAATTTGGGTGTAAACCCACTTGCAAAATCATGTAAATCAATAATAGAAAGTAAATCTTTAGGCACAAGAACAAAAGGAGTGTTCTTGTTGAAACCCCACATACCTTGAATTTGATTTGAAGATGTGAAAACTTGTTTGGAACTCTTCTCACACTTTTAGAACAAGATTCTTGAAGCCTTTTACTTGGGAAACTTAGTTCTTGAACAACTTGGAGAAATTCATGGAAGATTCTCTGAATTTCTTGGAAAAGGATTTGGATTTTGGATCTTTTAGAAACCCTCGTTTCTAGGAGATTCTTGGAATATTGGAAGAGAAAGGCGAAGGAAATGAGTAGATATTAACCACTTTAATATAAATATATATATGTGTATATATATATATAAAATACCACATGTGAAGGAAATGATCAAAATACCCTTTTTTGAAAATACTGAAATTTGCTGATCGGGGCTTGTGACGGTCGATCTGACCGTCCGTCAAGTCTCCTAAAGGTCCACCAGATCGTTCGTCACTCGAGTGCAAAAATTGAACGTTCTGCCTTAATGTGTCAGTCGAAGTGATGGTTCGTCAGGAAACTGACGGTCCACCAAGTTGTCCGTCACTCGAGGGCCAGAAATGAGACATTCTATCTTGACCTGACGGACCCTTTGACGGTTTGTCAAATTTTTGACGATCCACCAACTTGGACATCGCATGATGGATTGAAAAAGGATTCAATACCTTGGCTTGATGGGGAACTTGACGGTCCACCAGGGACCTAACGGCCCACCAGGTCGACCGTCAAACCTGAGCGATCTGATACCATTGAGTAAAATGGCCATAACTCACTCATCCGATGTCAGATTTTTATGAAATTGGTGTCTATGGAAGGCTTATTGAATGATCTACATGAAAAAAAAAGTATAAATTAGAGAAATACAACATGTTTTAAACATTAATCACTTTAGAAGTCATATATATCCACTCAAAAGATGGATTTAGGCTTAAGAATCAATCGGGGTATTACAGGCACCAGGCTCTAAGTCCTAAGGTAGTGTTAACATTGCCCGTATGAATCCTTTATCTCAAAAATATGGAAAACAACATCAGGGTGAGTGTAGATCTGGCAGTAAGGTATAGTTTGGGTGTGGCAAGCTAGTCTATAAAGTTAGCAGTGTTGAGTAGTTTCTCAGAAAGGCAGGGAGTTATGACAATAGGGCCAGTCCCATCATTCGTCAGTTCCAGTTGGTCGCCTTACTCAGCAGGGTGCCGCTTCCAGTGCTACCAGTGGTCAGCATCCAAAAAGATTATATTTACTTCAATCCCGATAGGATTAGGAATGTTCTCCAAATATGGTCATTGGTATGTTACAAGTTTATCATTTACATGTTTATGCTTTAATACATCCAGGAGATTCTTTGTCCTTTCTAACTCCTTATATAGCTGTTGACTTCAAAGTTAGTCTCAAAATCCTAGCAGAGCCTTTTTCAGTCTCTACCCTAGTGGGTAAATCTATCATAGCCCAGAGGGTATATAGGAACTTTTCAGTTATGGTATCTCAGAAAGTCTTCTCAACAAACATAGTAGAATTAGAGATGACAGATTTAGATGTCATTCTCGACATGAATTTTCTTCATTCGTGCTATGCCTCAGTTGACTGCAGAAACAGAATTGTCCAATTTCAGTTTCCAAATAAACCTGTCCTAGAGTAGAGGGGTAGTACTTTAGCACTTAGGGGTCAACTTATTTCTTACCATAGGGCGGGGAGAATAATATCCAAGGGATGCATCTATCATCTTGTTTGAGTTCAGGACTCTAGTTCAGATGACCGTAATCTTGAATCAGTGAAAGTAGCATACATATTCCTAGATATGTTTCCCGAAGATCTTCTCAGAGTCTCTTGAAAGGGAAATTAACTCTGGAATCGACCTTCTTCCAGATACTCAGCCCATCTCTATCCCACTATAGCGAATGGCTCCAGTAGAATTTAAGGATTTAAAGAAATAGTTGAAGGATCTCCTAGATAATGGATTCATTAGACCTAGTGTATCCTCATGGGGTACATCCATTCTATTCGTGCGTAAGAAAGATGGTTCTCTTAGAATGTACATTAACTGCAATCAACTAAACAATGTCACGGTCAAGAACAAGTATCCACTTCCTAGAATTTATGACTTGTTTGACCAAATTTAGGGTGCCAGTTACTTTTATAAGATAGACCGTAGATCAGGCTATCATTAGCTTAGAGTCAGAGAATGTGAGATTCCAAAGACAACCTCCAGAACTTGGTATGGTCACTTTAAATTCTTAGTCATGTCATTTGGTCTTACCAATGCCCCAACTGCTTTCATGGGCTTGATGAGCCATGTGTTCAAGTAGTACTTGGATATGTTTGTTATTGTCTTCATATATGACATTCTTTTCTACTCCTACAGTGAGCATGATCATGCAGACCATCTCAGAATAATATAACAGACTCTCAGAAACCATCAACTATTTGCCAAATTCAGTAAGTTCAAATTTTGGCTAAGGTCAGTAGCTTTGCCATGTCATTTCCGATGATGGAATTAGGGTTGATCCCCAAAAGACTAAAGCAGTAAGAAGCTTTCCCAAACCCATATCTCCATCAGATATCAGGAGCTTCTAAGGCTTGGCTAGATATTACCTATGGTTTGTTGAGGTATTTTTGTCTATTGCATCCCCTATATCCATATTGATTCAAAAGAAAGTCAAATTCCAGTGGTCAGATTCTTGTGAGAAGAGTTTTCAGAATTTGAAGACTCAACTCACTACAACCCCAGTTTTGACCTTGATAGATAGTTCAGACTGATTTATGGTATATTGTGATGCTTCTAGAGTTGGTTTGGGGTGTGTTTTGATGCAGAGAGGTAAGGTCATAGCCTATGACTCTAGATAGCTTAAGCTATATGAAAAGAACTATCCCACTTATGATCTTGATTTAGTAGCTATAGTAATTTTCTTAAAAATTTGGGGGCACTATTTGTATGGAGTGTATGTTGATGTGTTCATTGACCATAAGAGCCTATCGTATGTGTTCTCTCAGAAAGACCTAAACCTTTATAAGAAAAGGTGGTTGTAGTTGTTGAAATACTATGACATGAGTGTTCTGTATCATCCAATAAAGGACAATATGGTGGATGATGCTCTCAGTAGGATGTCTATGGGTAGTGTTGCTCATGTGGAAGATTATAGGAAGAAGTTAGTTCAGGAAATTCATTAGCTTGCCCGACTAGGTGTCTACTTAGTAGATTCAGCAAAAGGTAGTATATGGGTGATAAGTAGTTTAGAATCATCTCTAGTTTCTGAGGTGAAGGAAAAACAGGATAGGGATCCTAGTCTAGTTAAGTTGAAAGAATCAGTCAGAGATCAGGAGATAAAGGTTTTCTCCCAAGAGGTAGATGGTGTACTACGTGTTTTGGTACGACTATGTCTGCTAGGTGTAGATGACTTGAGGCAGTGGATTCTCTTAGAAGCGAATGGTGCAGGCTACTTAATTCATCCAAGGGCCACCAAGATGTACCTCGACTTGTGGGAAGTCTATTGGTGGAGTGGGATGAAAAAAGACATTGTAGAGTTTGTAGCCAAGTGCTCGACATGTTAGCAGGTTAAGATTAAGCACCAGAAGCCTAGTGGGTCCCTGTAAGAGTTCAGTATTCCCATATGGAAATGGGAAAAAGTGAACATGGACTTTGTGATGGGTTTGCCTCGTACTCAATGTCAGCATGATTCAATATGGGTTATCGTAGATAGGATGACCAAGTCAGCATATTTCATACCAATCCATACCTTTTTTTAGCCGAGGATTATGCTAAGCTCTATGTGAGAGAGTTGGTCAGATTGCACGAAGTTTCATTATCCATTATTTCAGATAGAGGTATGTAGTTCACCTCTCATTTTTGAGAAGATTTCCAAAAGGGTCTTGGTACCCAATTCACCTCTTTACAACCTTCCATCCTTACATAGATGGGTAAGAAGAAAGGACCATTTAGATATTGAAAGTTATGCTAAGGGCGTGTGCCATTGACTTTAAGGGTAGTTGGGATGACCACTTTTCCTTGATTGAGTTGTGTATAATAACAGTTAGCATTTTAGCATTCAGATGGCTCTATTTGAGGCGCTCTATGGGAGGAGATATAGATCTCCTATTGGTTGGTTTGAAGTGGGAGAGGCCACAGTGGTAGGGCCTAGCTTGGTATTTAATACCTTAGGGAAAGTTCAGTTGATCAGGGAAAGGCTTAAGACAAATTAGAGCCAATAGAAATCATATGCTGATGAGCGTAGAAAGAATGTAACACCTCGAAATCTGATCACAAAATGTCACATGGTGCTCAAGGCTACGAGTAGACGTAAGATAACCCTTTAAGCCTACTACTAGGTCGGAACCTTAATTTAAGATAAACTAGTCAAGAAATAATGTTGTATCATACCAAAACTGAACTGAATGAACTAAAGATACAGTCTAAATAGTAACTACTGAAAGTCTATAAATAAACTCATAGTTCGACAAACCTCTACTACTAAAGAGCTAGAGAGCCATTGGGATAGATCCCCAACTGACTCGGACTAAAATGAAAAATGATTACTTAATTACTATGAAAGCTGGAAATCTGAAGAAGTAGGCCCTCGAATCATGAAGACTCACCAACTTTTGGAGCATAGATAAAGATTCTCGAACTACTCATGCTGCTGATACTGAGCCCCTGAACCTACCTTATAAGACAATGTAGCACATAGACATATATGTGGATCAACACTTTGAGGATGCACTGAGTATATGGGGGCGTAATGCATAAGTAAGACATCATCATAATTAGATAGTAAATACATGCTGGATATATATGACTCACATAAGATTGATTATTTGAAATACCGAAATATAAAATAATGGATAACAAATCATACTTGTAAATCTAATGAATCATAATACTTAGTCTTATAAAAGCTTTTCTATCATTCTTTTCTTTTGAAACATAGAAGTTTTGGGAGCCTTGGGAAATCTTAGAACTTTGGGAGCTTTTTCTAACCGACATAAACCATATGGGATGACATGGAGTCCAACGTGTTGCCCATGTTGGGAAGAGCTGTTCTATCCTTGCCATTGGAATAGAACCTTGACTTAAGTGATCACTATCTTAGCTAACTATGGGCAAATCAGAAACCTATGGTGGCACGTAGTTCTGGGGCATGAGAACTTGGAATCATACCCAACTCTGTGCTAAATACTACTCCCATACTTATTGCTCAGAACTTGTAGGAAATCCACTTTAAAATAACCCAAGGGTTTATAATGAAAACCAATTATACTTGTCCTTGCTTTAAATCATAAACCTGTATGAATAATGTGGATTCCTATCTTTTTTTGGATCAATAGATCAACTTTCTTTATCAAAATCTACAAATAGCTAGTCATGGGATACTTAAAACATAGTCATTCTTGAAATGTCAACATACAAACTAGGGCTTAATGATCAATGCTTCAATTTCATTTTAAACACCATAAGTTATATGCTTGATAATACAAATATTCATAATTCAACTTAAAATATGGAAAATATGATCATACACATTAATTTTTTGAAAGTAGACATGTAATTCAATATCCAAATCACTTAAAATCTCAAAATCATGTAATTAGTAACATTGGGCATAAACCCTAACTTAAATTTCATGGAAAATCATACAAAACTCAGTAATTTGTAATTTAAAGTAAGTTTTTGGGCACAAGGATGAAAGATTTATCCTTGTTCAGAACCCCACATACCTTGGATGATGAATTAGATGAACAAGTTTGCTTTTGAGACCCTATTTATGCTCTTGAATAATGGTTCTTGGAATTCTTATGTTGGGAATATTGAATTAATTTAGAAAAAAAGTGGTGGAATCTTGGAATTATTGAGGTTGATTGTTGAATTTTAGAGTTTTAGTTGAGAGAAATTTTGAGGAATATATCATAAAATGCATGTAATAGACTTAAATATTGTGTTTGGACGGTTTTAGGGGCTGGGAAAAAGTCCAAAATACCCTCTTTAAACTCCTAAATGAAGCTTGAAAAACGTAACTGGGTTCCGATTTAATAGGCCATCATGACGCACCACTATTGCGGTGGCTCACTGGAAACTGACGAATGGGAAATTGGGGACCTCTGCAATGCAGAGCTATCACATTGTCCTACTGGCTTTTGACAATTGGGACTTGGAACTTCAATGCAATGTTCCACCATCGCGTTGCCCTATATAAATGCCATTTTAGCCTTTGGCGCGATGCGCCACTAGACCGTTGGACTACTGAAATTTGAAAATTGCAAAAATGGACCTCTCCACGATGCACCAATATCGTGGATGTAATACCCTAGAAAATTTTCTTCGTAAAGATTTTGTGAGAAACTTATCGAGTTCTATGCTTTAGAGTGATTCATAAATTTTCTGTGCAGTATTTCTAAGACGTTGACCTACCATTACGTAGAATATCGAATAAGATTTCCAATGATATGTAGATCATCAAAAAAGGACACTCGAGCGATGAGTTACGACCATTCCGATCGAACTACGACCATTCCTATCGAACTGTGAATAGTAAAATGTGCAGGAAATTAAAAATTACTGCAGCCAGACGAATTTCAGGGTCTACTTCAAACAACCATAACTCCTTGTACATAATAATCTAGGTGAGCTACTATATATCAACGGAAATCTCTAAGAGTCCTCTTTCTAATGAAATTGGTTTCATCTAATTTGGCTTTTGGAGTAAAACGTTATGGTCGATCTACTTTAGCTTATCAAAGCAGTCCACCAAAGGACAGATTTGACATTATTTGTTTTTTTAAGGGCAATTTGGTCATTTCACCCCCTATTGGATGAAAATTTGTCCATTTAATCCATAATTGAACCTTCAAAATTGATTTTCTCCATGAAACATTTGGGATAATGAAACCCTAGCCAAATTTCACCTTCAAATACCTTTTAATTTTACCGTAGAAATCCAAAATTAATCCGATAAACGAACTCCTCATTTCATGACCTTCGAGAAGCACCCATTATTTTTTTGAACAGGATTTCGTAATCAAGAAGTCAATTTCAAGGTTTGTGGGGTTTTGAACAAGAGCAATCTTCCATTCTTGTGCCCAAAGCTTTAATTTTATTATGGTTTTACATGATTTTGCAAGTGAGATTATGTCTAAATAATTCGATTATGAGATTATGATGGTTGAATGAATAAAATTTGATTTATATGATTATCTCAATATTTTCATGATATGATTTAATAATTATCATTTCGAATTACATACTTTTACCACGAGGTGTTATTTTGAATGATTTTGGGACGTACGTCAAGATGGTATTTTGGAATAATATTTTGAGATATGTGTCAAGCTTTATAATGGGACCTTACTTTGTTGTAGAGTAAAACTTATTTTTTGACAAAACTAGGGAAAAAAGGCAAAAAGGCGGAGTTGTTGGGCTTTCAACATATAGATAAGCTGTCAACTCTCTTCACCAACAATAAAGCAGTATGTCAAGTATCATGATGCTATTAATGACTTAAATTGATCAGTTGTTAACTAGATAATGAGTTGTCTAATTAAAACAAATTATCATGTAGAGAGAACTAAATAGGAGACATATATTGATGAGTGGTCAACTGTGGCCTCCAACAGTGAGAGGGAAAATCTAAAATCTTATTTTAAAATTTTAATATCCTCTACTATAAATAGAAAACTTTAGAGTTTTTCTCAGCATATTTTGTATGTTTTTTCAGACTTTAGTTTGAGAGAATAGCTGAAGTTTTAAATTTAGTATTGAGTATTTAAAAACCCCATTGATCCTTAAGAGACAATTGAAGTGTGAATCCATATCTTTAAGCATACCTTCCTAATCTATGAAATCCTCTTCTATATACTCTTTTAAAATCTTGAGTAACTAAACTCTCATAATTAGGGTTGTGGTAACCATGGTAAATTCATTATTTAAATATTGATTACTGTTTGGATTAGAACCTACCTTAGGTTTAATTCACTTTAAATAAGGAATTAAAATTTTAAAAAGGGATATAAGAGAGGATTCAGAGTTTTAACCTCCATCTAATACTTAATACCTTAACGAGTTTGAGTAACTTAAAATGAAATTAAATTTGAATAAAATCCTCTATAAGTTCAAAAGAATTAAAGTACTGATTATCCAACTTATGGTGAGAAACCTTTGGGCTAATACTAAGTATTGTTAATTTTATATTTCCCAACGTCATGAGAACCCTACACAATAATTAACTCATAATTGCAATATTAGCCATTGTGAATACAACCCAAGTTTAATTTTTCTCTATTGATTTATACCTCTACAATTTAACATTGTTCCTTACTAGTAAATTTGATACCATTTGCAAACTTTCATAGAAAAATCCACCATTTTATGGGAATTGTTAGCTATCAATTATTTGAGTACATACATCTTAGTGAACACCATATTCCTTGTGTGATTCAACCCCAACCTCTGTTGGATTATATATTTGACAAAGAATGCATATGATTCTATAAGGAGTTATAATTTGGACATATTAGTACCCCCAACATTAGTCTTATTAGCACTAGGATAAGTTTAGTAGGCCAATTCACTTAGCGATACAAACTTTAGATGGAGGTCAACATGGTTATAGATATTTCAATGGGTAGAGAAGTAGTTAGTCTTTATGTGGTATCAAGTTAGGGTCTTTTGGCTGAGGTGGCCAATTTAGGTTAGATGGACCTTCTCTATATAGTACAGTGCCCGAGGCTTATGGTGTTGTGGTTGATTGCACCAGAGAGTATCCCTTAGAGTAATATGAATAAGCAATGGAACAGAGTGTTTCATCAATCAAATTAGTGTTGATACCAGCTAGGGGTGGTTTATGATGTCATAGAGATGCTTCAAAGGGGTTTAGAGAAGGTCCTCAAGTAGGAAAGAAAAGTATATGAGTAATTATATAATATAGTGGTGGACATAGTCATCTATATGTTATTCTAGATCATTCAGTCAGTTACTATACATTCATATGAATACTTGCATTCAGACATACCTCATCTACCATACAAGTATATTCCAAGTACTAACACATACTCATTCTTTGTGCTACGATGTCTCATATCCGAAGTTCGAACACCCAAGTTCCTAACCGTGCATAGATAGACTAAAATTCAACCAGCAGTAGTAGATTAGCAATGATTCCTCATTATTTGAGGATATTCTTTTATTTCATTATTTTAGTAGACTCAGTATTTTAGTAGATGGAGTTAGTTGGGGGAGTTGTCCCATTAACTCCACTTCTAGAAAGTCTCAATAAGAGGCTTTCCAGATTAGTTTTCAGTTAGTATTTAGTTTTACAGATATTATCATAAATAATATATTTTATTAGTATTTATCAATTTTGAACCTTATGGCATTTTAGTTTATTTTCTGCAGTTATTATAGTATCATGTTTCAGTGCTCAGAACAGATAACAGTAATGGGTTAGGTTGTGGTCCTTCGGGGTTGTAAGCACCATGTAGCATTTGGGGTACAGACTCAGGGTGTTACATACTTGGTATCAGATACTAAGGTTTAACACATTCTAAGAGAGTCTAAAAGATGCATCAAGTAAAGTCTTGTGCATGGGTGTAAAGCACTCCATACTTATGGACAGGAGGATATGAGATATTTTATGAAAAAGTTACCCTTTTTTCAGTATTCATGTCGTGCGAGTGAACATGAGGTCAATATAGATTCTTAATATAATTATTTTTTTCATTCTAATTATAGAACATGCCTCCCAAAAAGATTAATGGAAGAAGAACTGGAAATTAGCAAGCCTCTTTACCCATTCAGGAAGATCCCCTGAATGAGCACGTCTCCCATGCAGAATTTAGAGCTCCATTCACCACTTTAACCAATTCAGTAGTTGCTCAGAATAACCTACATACTGTTGTTATATCTAGGCTTGGGATTCATACTCAGTAAAGTAAGGGGGAGAAGCATAGGAAGGAAGATACAAAGAATAAGAGAGTCACAATAAGTGGTTTTAGGCCAAGGTTGGAGGTTGTTAAACATTTCCTATTCCATCAAAAATTCTCAACCCTAGTTCTACCTTCAGTTAGAGAGTCAGTGCCTAAGTCGAAGAATGATAATCGACATAGAGCACCAGGCTCTTAGTCATAAGGTAGTGGGAAGGGTGTTCATACTAATCTTTTTTGCAAAGAATGTGGTAAGAATAGAACAGAGTGTGTAGAGCTGGCAGTGATATTTGTTTAGGGTGTGGAAATCCAGGCCATATATTCAGAGAATGTCCTCAGTCAGGTTCATAAGGCCAGTACCATCGTCCTTTAGCTTAGCTCGATCGCCCGAATCAGTAGGGTGCCACTTCCAGTGCTACTAGTGGGCAATGCATAAACATGCTTTATGCACTTTAGTCAAGACAAGATTAGGAAAGTTCTCCGGATACGGTCACTGCTACATTACAAATCTTCTATTTATATATTCATGCCTTATTAGATCCAGGAGAATCTCTCTCTTTAGTAACTTCTTGCATAGTAGTCAACTTTATCTCAGACTAGAAATCTAAACAAAACCTTTCTTAGTGATTACTTTAGTAGGTAAATCTATACCAGCAAGATGATTATACAGAAGTTGCTTAGTTATAGTATTCCAGAAAATCCCTTTAGTTAATTTCAGTAATAGATTTATTCTATGTCAATTTTTTGATGGACCAATCATTGAATGAAGGGGTAGTACCTCAATTTTAGATGATTTAAGTTTAAATCTCTAGATTGAACTAGTAGAAAGAGAAGTTGAGAATTCTAAGTTAATCAGTGTTCAGGTTTCTCTATGATGATTGTTGGGGCAATTGAAAGCTAAGAATCATGTATTAGAAGAAAGTGTTTTTGAACATTGCTATATCTTAGACTCTAGATTAAACTGGTTTTACTTTGTTTTAAAGTTTATTATATAGTTCCCAGACTTAGAATAATGACATTAAGCCAAGGGGAAGATAATAGAATAAGTAACCATGTCAGACTTTTAAATTTTAGTAGTTATATCAGTATGTGTAGAGAAGCAGTTGGAGAGGTTGATACCCAACCCATAATTACCTCTATGCAAAGATATACACTTTAGCTATCATAATTTTTACTCATGCCTTACATGTCAGCTCTATGATCATAGTTCCTATTTGTGCACATCATCAAAAATAATGTACATTTATAGTTTCTATTATAAGGAGTTCTAATTTCCTCAGTATTGTGAATCATGTTCCATGAATATAGAAACTCCAAACTCAGTTCATGTAGCTCATGAATCATGTACTAATGCCTTATAGTATGCTAAATTTCCATGACTTATGCTATACTCCTAATGATCAGTTACATTTAGATTTATGTCATGCGTATCCTAAGTCTAGATCTCTTGATAAATCTATGAGGTTGATATTGTATTCCTCAGGCCTTAGTTAATTTTCAAGTTTAGTATAGTGTCCATTCATGCTTCAGGTCCTCATGTTTAACCTTCAGTGAACTGTCCTTATTAAATGAGGTAGTGATAAGCAGTTTCTTAGAAGGGAGAGAGTAAATGTTTTATGTTAAGAAAATATTGTTGCATGCTAGTTTTACATGAGGCTGTAATTATTAAGATAGGATTGAATGTTATGTTTATGTGTAAGTGGCTAAATACATTTCAGATATTTGAGTAGACTTGAACATAGTGGTAGAATTCAATCAAGCCGAGAACTCAGTAGGTAGAGTTATTATTGTCCATATTATAGAATTTTAGCCATGTGGTGAATTCTTATTCTGATGCCTTAGTCAGACCATGTCAAGATCTCCTTGCTTCATAAAGTTAGTAGAACTTTTTTGAAAGAGTGTCAAGAAATGCTCTAGTTGAGTATAAGTTTTCAGTATGAGTTAGTCCGTAAAGCCAAGAATCCAGCTTAGCAGTCAGGCCGACAAGTTTATATAATTTCCCAGATTTTTACCCAGTCGTCCTATCCGAAGTCTCCCAAATATGCCCATTCTAAGATGGAGTATAATACACCATATTTCTCTAGCTTAAATAAACTTTCAGTCCATGAGTTATTCCATATAAAATTTGTGAAATGATTAGTATTTTTCAGTTTACAGATTGCCATTGCATAGGAAATTCAATTAGCTTTCCAACGATATAAAATTCGTCTAAATCCGATAACCAGGTAAGAAGCTATGGCTATTTTGGATTTCATTCGTTAAACACATTCATTCAGGCCAATAGCGCGATACGGAGTATGTCTAAATGGAAATTGTCATTTTCCATTGAGCCAATATAATACAGCCGCATCGCGCCACCAACCAATTTCCACATTTTAACTTTTCCAGTGTTGCTCCGCAATAATGGTGCATCATGCCAAGGCCCAGTTTTCCATTTAGTGAGGCACCACGATGGCGCGATGTTATGCCATCAACCTAATTCCCTGTTATCGACTTTCCAGTAAGTCGGTGCAATTGTACCGTATCACGCCAGGGTAAAAGGTTGGGATTCCCAGCTTCCGTTATTTAATTTTAGGGGTTGTTTGGTTAATTCTCAAAACCCCTAATCAGCCTAAACATAGGATTTATACCCTAAATAACCTAATACCTCATTATTCACTCACTTTTCTCATGATTTAAAATATTTTCTCTCAAGAGGCAAAAACCCTAGTTCAATAAATAAAGAACAAGCCTAAGAGTTTCTCAAAAAACCCACAAGAAATAATCTTCTAAGGTATGCTAGGTGTTCATCTATGGGTTCTTTTCACCCATAAAATCCACAAATTTTTTTCCAAATTACAAGATTGTTGAATTATGAACTTCCATGTTTGAATTGAATTGAATTCATGTTCATGTTGTTGTTGGGTCTTAGTCCATGATAAAATTACAAGCCTTCATGAAATAAATCATTATATATGTTGATTTACATGATATTCATGATAAACCCTTTAATTTACAAGTTGATTGTTATAACCATGTTTACCCTAAGAGTTTATGATTTTATAAAATAAGTATGCCTCCCATGTGTTTTGATAAAGTGTCTATGAGAATGAAATAATGCCATTGTAGCATGCTAACATTTATTCCCCATTCATCTATAAGTTAATGCATTACATGTGTTTGATGAAATGTCTCTATGAATAAATTATGACCAAGTGAACATTGTTATGTTATTCAAGATTATGCTTTGCTTTAGTTTACATGTTATTGACTCCTTGGGTTATTTAATACCAAATAATTTAGCTGTTTACATAGAGAAAGTGTTAGTTACTGAAAAGTGTCAGTCATGTCACGATCATTAGTACTCTCAATCAGTTATAAAACTCAGGAAAACTCAGTAAACTCTTTTTCAGTCAAGTCCAATTTAGTATAATCAGTTCAGTGTCTTTCAGTTGGGTGTAGGATTTAGCACCGAGCGAGCCTAGGTTGGGGGTTTACCCATTAGTTATGATTGGGTCCCTAGAAGCAATCCCTAAGTTCCAAAACTACCTAGCAAGTGTAGGTTATGAGATGTCACTCGTTAGATAGAACTGACATACTCAGAGATCACCTGCTAGTTTAGGACTTATCTCAGAGGTCATCTATTAGTTAGGACTGACTCCATAACAATTATTAGTACCCGTGGAACGGTGCTGACACCCTTCCAATTGGTGTTATAAATTGGACCCCAATTTAGTTATCTTATCTTATTTGGGGCATGTCGGTTAGATGATTACCTAACATAGTCTCAGTTTTAGTCTCAGTTTAGAATTAGATTTAGTCTTACAGAATTATGACTATCAGACACAGTCAATCAGTTTCAGTAAATCAGTTATCATTAGCTTCAGCTATTAGTTACTCGGTTATCAGTACTCAGTCCTCAGCTTCAAAAAATCTCAATTACAGTTTATACATATATGTACAGTATTGCATACATTGTGATTTCCATACTATCAGTTTTCTATGTACTCTTATATTTGGTTACTCTATATCATTTAGTCAGTTACTGTTCATGCAAATGATCCCTTGCATTCAGCCTTACCTCAACTAGCATACAAGTATATTTAATGTACTGATGCATACTATTTATTTGCGCTACGATGACTCATATCATAGGTTTATATGCTCATGTTTTCGACCGTGCTTAGGCAGATGCAGTCAGTAGTCGCAGATTTTTTAGTGAGTCCTTATCTATTGAAGATGTGATTTTATTTTAGTATTTCAGTTTATCAATAGTTCAGTAGTTAGAGTTAGTTGGGGGATTTCCTATCAACTCCCTATTAAGACAGTTCAGTTAGAGGCTTTCACACTAGACCAGTTCAAAAAAGTGTTTAGTTTTCATATGTTTCTACCAGATGATATTATTTATCAGTATTTAAAGGATGAAACTAATGGCAATTCAACTTAATTCCACATTTAATTCAACATTATTGTTCAGTTCTCATAGTAGATATCAGTCATGGGTTAGCTTGTGGTCTCTTGAGACTGTAAGCACCATCTGAAACCCAGGGTGTATTATCAAGGTGTTACAAACTTGGTATCGGATCCTAAGATTTAGAAGAGTCCTAAGGAGTCTGTAAGCTACATCAAGTAGAGTCTTGTGAATGGGCGTGAAGCATGCCACACTTATGGACAAAAGGCTATGAGATGTTTTAGGAAAAGTTTTCCTTCTTTTAGCATTTATGTCGTGCGAGTGAGCATAATATAAAGATAAATTCTCATTCTAATCATTCTTTTCCTTCTGGTTATAGAGCATGCCTCCTAAATAGATAACAGAAGAAAAACTGGAAATCAGCCAGCCCCTCCACCCGTTTAGGTAGTCCCCTGAATGAGCACACTTCCATGCAAAATTTAGAGCCGCATTCACCACTTTAGCCAATTAAGTAGTTGCTCAAAAAAACCTATATGTTGTTTTCCTATCTAAGATTGGGATTCATACTTAGCAAAGTAAGGGGAGAAACGTAGAAAGAAAGATAAAAACAATAAGAGAATCACAACAAGTGGTTTTAGGCCAAGGTCAGAGGGTGGTAACCGTTTCTACTTTTGTCAAAAATTCTTAGCCCAGTTCTGCCTTCAGTCAGAGTGCCAGTGCCTAATTCTAAGAATGGCAGTCATCAAGGAGCACCAGGCTCTAAGTCACATGGTAGTGCAAAGGGTGTTTGCACTAATCTACTTTGCGAAGAATGTGGTAAGAACTATAAGAGAATGTGAAGAGCTAGCAGTAATGTTTGTGTAGGGTATGGAAAGACAGGCCATAGATTTAGAGATTGTGCTCAGTCAGGTTAACAAGGTCAGTACCACCGTCCTTCAGCTCAGTTCGATCACCCGAATCAGCATGGTGCCACTTTTATTGCTACCAGTGGGCAATGCACAAACAAACTTTATGCACTTCTGTCAAGACAAGATTAGAAAAGTTCTCCTAATGTGGTCACTAGTACCTTACAAATATTCTATTTACATATTTATGCCTTATTAGATCCAGGATCTTCTCTATATTTTGTAACTCCTTGCATAGTAGTCAACTTTAGGTCGGAATAGAAATCTTAATAGAACATTTCTTAGTGCTTACTTCAGTAGAAAAATCAATTGCAACAAGACAAGTATACAAAAGTTTCTTGGATATAGTATTCCAGAAAATCCCTTTAGTTAATTTCAGTAATAGATTTGTTCCATTTCAGTTTCCTAATGGACCAAACATTGAATGAAGGGGTAGTTCCTTAGTTTCAATTGATTTAAGTTTGAATCTCTAGATTGAACTAGTAGAAAGAGAAGTTGAGAATTCTAAGTTTGTCAGTGTTGAGGTTTCTCTATTATAATTTTTGGGGAAATCGAAAGCTAAGAATTATCTATTAGAAGCAAGTAATATTATTGGGCCTTACATTATCAAGAGTAGCCATTCAAAGGGAGTTTAGTGTTTTTGAGCATTGTCATATCTTAGACTCTAGAGTAAAGTGGTTTCATTTTGTTTTAGAGTTTATTATGTGGTTCTCAGACTTAGAATAACGACATTAAGCCAAAGGTTAGATGGTAGAACAACAATGTGAGACTTTTATATTTTAGTAGTTATGTCAATATGTGAAGAGAAGTAGTGGGAGAGGTTGATGCCCAACCCATCCTTACCTCAGTGCAAAGATATACAGTTCAACCATCACGATATATACTCATGCCTTATATGTCAACTCTATGATCATAGTTCCTATTCATGCACATTATAAAAAAATCAAGTACGTTTATAGTTTCTAATATAAGGAGTTCTAGTTTCCTTAGTATTACAAATTATGTTCCATGAATACAGAAACTCCAAACTAAGTTCATGTATCTCATGACTCATGTACTCATGCCTTATAGTGTGCTAAATTTCCATGACTTATGCTATACTCCTAATGATCAGTTACATTCAAATTTATGTCATGTGTATCCTAAGTCTAGATCTCTTGATAAATCCTTGAGGTTGATATTCCATTCCTCAGGACTCAGTCAAGTGTCAAGTTTAGTATAGTGTCTATTCATGCTTTAGGTCCTCATGTTTAACTCTCAATAAACTGTCCTTATGAAATGATGTAGTGATAAGTTTTCAGTGTGAGTTTGTCCGTAAAGCCAAGAATCCAGCTTAGCAGTCAGACAGACAAGTTCGTATAGTTTCCCATATTTTCGCCTAGTCACCCTATGCGAAGTCTCCCAAATATGCCCATTCCAAGATGGAGTGTAATACCCTATATTTTCCTAGCTTAAATTTACTCTCAATCCATGAGTTATTCTATATAAATATTTTGAAATGAACAGTATTTTTCAGTTTAGAGACTGCCATTGCATAGGAAATTGAAATAGCTTTCCAACAATATAAGATTTATCTAAATCTGATAACTGGTAAGAAGTTATGGCTATTTTAGATTTCATCTCTAAACACCATCATTCAGGCTAGTAGCGCGTCGTAGTGTATGTCTAAATTGAAATTGTCATTTTTCATTGAGCCGACAAGATACAACCGCATCACGCCATCAACCAATTTCAAAATTATAACTTTTCCAGTGTTGATCTGAGATAATGGAGCAACGCGCCAAGGCCTAGTTTCCATTCAGTGAGGCACCGCGATGGCGCTGCGTCGTTCCATCAACCCAATTCCCAGTTATCCACTTTCCAGCGGGCCGATGCAATTGTACCATATAGCTCTAAGATGAATAATTGGGATTCCTAGATTCCATTATTTAATTTTAGGGGTTGTTTGGTCAATTCTCAAAACCCATAATAAGCCTAAACATAGGATTTATACCCTAAATAACCTAATACCTCATTATTCACTCACTTTTCTCAAGATTTAAAATATTCTCTTTCAAGAGGCAAAAACTCTAGTTCAAAAAATAAATAACAAGCCTAAGAGTTTCTCCAAAAACCATCAACAAAAAATCTTCTAAGGTATGTTAGGTGTTCATCTATGGGTTCCTTTCACCCATAATCCATTTTCAAATTACAAGATTGTTGAATTATAAAATTCCATGTTTGAATTGAATTGAATTCATTTTCATATTTTTGTGGGGTCTTAGTTCATGATTAAATTATAAGCCGTCATGAAATAAATCATTAAATGTATTGATTTACATGACATTCATGATAAATCCTTTAATTTACAAGTTGATTATTATAACCATGTTTACCTTAAGTGTTTATGATTTAGTAAAATAAGTACGCCTCCCATGTGTTTTGATAAAGTGTCTATGAGAATGAAATAATGCCATTATAGCATGCTAACATGTATTCCTCATTCATGTATAAGTTAATGCCTTTCAAATGTTTGATGAAATATCTCTATGAATGAATTATGACCAAGTGAACATTGTTATGTTATTCAAGATTATGCTTTGCTTTACTTTTCATGATATCGAGTCCTTAGAGGTCACTTGTTGGTTAGGAATGACTCCATAATAGTTGTTAGTACCCGTGGCATGGTGCTAACACCCTTCCAATTGGGATTATAAATTGGAACCCAATTTAGTTATCTTATCTTATTTGTGGCATGTCGGTTAGATAATTGCCTCAGATAGTCTCAGTTTCAGTCTCAGTTTAGAAATCGATTTAGTCTTACAGAATCAGGACTATTAAACATAGTCAATCAGTATTAGTAAGTAAGTTATCAGTAACTTCAGCTATCAGTTACTCAGTTATTAGTACTCAGTCCTTAGCATCAGAAAATCTTAGTTACAGTTTATGCGTATATGTATAGTTTTGTATGCACAGTGATTTCCATAGTGTCAGTTATCCATATACTCTTATATTCGGTTACTCTATATCATTCAGTCAGTTACGGTTCATGTATATAATCCTTTTCATTCAACCTTACCTCATCTAGCATACCACTATATTCAATGTACTAATGCTTACTATTTCTTTACGCTACGATAACTCATATCAAAGGTTTGTACGCTCAGGTTCCCAACCGTGCTCAGGTAGATCTAGTCAGTAGTCATAGATTTAGTAGTGATTCCTCATCTATCGAAGATTTTCTTTTATTTTAGTATTTCATTTTATCAGTAGTTCAATAGTTAGAGTTAGTTGGGGGATTATCTCATCAACTCCGTATTCAGACAATTCAGTTAGAGGCTTTCAAACTAGACCTATTCAGACAGTGTTTAGTTTTCAGATGTTTCTACCAGATATTATTATTTATCAGTATTTAGATGAGGACCCTAATGGGAATTCAACTTAATTCCGCATTTAATTCATTATTATTGTTCGGTGCTCATAATAGATATCGGTCATGGGTTAGCTTTTGGTCCCTCGAGACTGTAAGCACTGTGTGACACCTTGGGTGTACTCTCGAGGTTTTACAAACTTGGTATCAGATCCTATGGTTCAGCAGAGTCCTAAAGAGTCTGAAAACTGGAATAAGTAGAGTGTTGTGCATGGGTGTGTAGTGTGCCACACTTATGGACAGGAGGCTCTGAGATGTTTTAGGAAAAGTTTCCCTTCTTTCAGTATTTATGTTATGCAAGTGAGATTGAGGTCAAGCTAAATTCTCAGTCTAATCCTTTTCTACCTTCCAGTTATAGAGCATGCCTTCTAAAAAGATTAATAGAAGAAGAACTGGAAATCAGCCAGCCCCTCCACCCATTTAGGCAGATCCCCTAAATGAGCACGTCTTCCATTCAAAATTTAGAGCTGCATTCACCACTTTATCCAATTCAGTAGTTGCTCAAAATAGCCTACATGTTGTTTTCCTATCTAGGCTTGGCATTCAGACTCAGCAAAGTAAGGAGGAGAAGCATAGAAAGGAAGATAGAAAGAATAAGAGACTCACAACAAGTGGTTTTAGGACAAGGTCAGAGGGTGGTAACCATTTCCAGTTCTGTCAGAAATTCTCAGCCCCAGTTATGCCTTCAGTTAGAGCGCCAGTGCCTAAGTCTAAGAATGATAGACTACATGTAGCACCAGGCTCTAAGTTATAAGCTAGTGAGAAAGGTATTCGTACTAATCTACTTTGTAGATAATGTGGTAACAACCATAAGAGAGTGTGTAGAGAAGGCAATAATGTTTGTTTAGGGTGTGGAAAGCTAGGCCATAGATTCAGAGATTATCCTCAGTTAGGTTCACAAGGTCAGTACCACCGTCCTTCAGCTTAGTTCAATCGCCCGAATTAGCATGGTTCCACTTGCAGTGCTACCAGTGGGCAACACACAAATAGGCTTTATGCACCTTAGTCAAGATAAGATTAGGAATGTTCTGCTGATGTGGTCACTGGTACGTTAAAAATCTTCTATTTATATATTCATGCCTTATTAGATCCAGGAGTTTGTCTGTCTCTTGTAACTCCTTGCATAGTAGTCAAATTTAGGTCAGACTAGAAATCTTACATAACCTATCTTATTGCTTACTTCATTAGGTAAATCTATTCCAGCAAGATGAGTATACATAAGTTGCTTGGTTACAATATTCCAGAATATCCCTTTAGTTAATTTTAGTAATAGATTTGTTCCATTTTAGGTTCTTGATGTACCAATCATTGAATGAAGGGGTAGTACCTAATGTTCAGTTGATTTAAGTTTGAATATCTAGATTGAACTAGTTAAAAGAGAACTTAAGAACTCTAAATTAGTCAGTGTTGAGATTTTTGTATGATGATTGTTTGGGCAATCGAAAGCTAAGAATCATGTATCAGAAGCAAGTAATTGTAGTGGACCTTACATTATCAAAAGTAGTCCTTCAAAGGGAGTTTAGTGTTTTTGAGCATTGTCATATCTCAGACTCAAGAGTAAAGTGGTTTCAGTTTATTTTAGAATTTATCATGTGGTTTTCAGCCTTAGAATAATGGCATTAAGCCAAGGGGTAGATGGTACAACAAGTAACCATGTCAGACTTTTAGATTTTAGTAGTTATGTCAGTATGTAAGGAGAAGAAGTGGGAGAGGTTGATGCCCAACCCATCCTTACCTCAGTGCAAAGATTTTCACTTCAACTATAACAATATCTACTCATGCGTACATGTCAGCTCTATAATCATTGTTCCTATTTATGACCATTATCAAAAATCATATACGTTTATAGTTTCTAGTATAAGGATTTCCAATTTCCTCAGTATTACGAATCATGTTCCATGAATACAGCAACTCCAAACTCAGTTCATGTAGCTCATGACTCATGTACTCATGCCTTATAGTATGCTAAATTTCCATGACTTATGTTGTACTCAAAATGATTAGTTACATTCAGATTTATGTCATGTGTATCCTCAGTATAGATCTTTTGATAAATCCATGAGGTTGATTTTCTATTCCTCAGGCCTCAATTAAGTGTTCAGTTTAGTATAGTGTCCATTCATGCTTCAGGTCCTTATGTTTAACCTGGAATGAACTGTCCTTATTAAATGATGTAGTGACAAGTAGTTGCTTATAAGGCAAAGAGTAAATATTTCATGTTACGAAAATATTGTTGTATGCTAGTTTTGTACGAGGCTGTAGTTATGAAGATAGGCTTGAATGTCATGATGATGTGTAAGTAGCTAAATGCATTTCGGAGATTTGAGTAGGGTTGAACATAGTGGTAGAATTTAGTCAAGCTTACAACTCAGTAGGTAGAGTTATTAGTTCCCATATTATAGAATTTTATCCATATGGTGAATTCTCATTCAGATGCCTTATTCAGACCACGTCAAGATCTCTTTTCTTCCTTAAGTTAGTAGAACTTTATTAAAAGAGTATCAAGAAAGGCTCCAGTTGAGTAAAAGTTTTTAGTATGTGTTAGTCCATAAAGCCAGGAATCTATCTTAGTGGTTAAGCATACAAGTTCATATAGTTTCCTATATTTCCTCCCAGTTGCCCTATCCAAAGTCTCCCGAATTTGCCAATTCCAAGATGGAGTGTAATTCCCTGTATTTCCCTTGCTTAAATTAACTCTGAATCCATGAGTTATTCTATATAAATTTTTTGAAATGATCTATATTTTTAAGTTTAGAGACTGCCATGGCAGAGAAAATTAAATTAGCTTTCCAACGATATAAAATTCATCTAAATCTGATAACCGGGTAAGAAGTTATGGCTATTTTAGATTTCATTCGTTAAACACCATCATTCAGGCCAGTAGTGCGTTGCGGAGTATGTTTAAATGGAAATTGTCATTTTCCATTGAACTAACGTAATATAACTGCACCGTGCCATAATCTAAATTCCTAAATGAAACTTTCCAGTGTTGCTCTGCGATAATGGTACATTGCGCCAAAGCCCAGTCTCCCATTCAATAAGGCACCACAATGGCATGGCTCGTGTCATCACCCCAATTCCCAGTTATCCACTTTCCAGTAAGCCGATGCGATTGTTCTACATTGGGCCAGTGTGACAAATTTGAATTCCCAGCTTTCGTTATTTAATTTCAGGGGTTGTTTGGTCAATTCTTAAAACCCCTAATTAGCCTAAACACAGGATTTATACCATAAATAAACTAATACCTCATTATTCACTCACTTTTCTCAATATTTAAAATATTCTCATTCAAGAGGCAAAAACCCTAGTTCAAGAAGTAAATAAAAAAACTAAGAGTTCCTCAAAAAACCGTTAAGAAATAATCTTCTAAGGTATGTTAGGTGTTCATCTATGGGTTCCTTTCACCCATAGAGTCTACGAATCAGTTTTCAAATTACAAGATTGTTGAATTATTAACTTCCATGTTTGAATTGAATTGAATTCATGTTCATGTTTTTGTGGGGTCTTAGTCCATGATAAATTATAAGCCTTTAGGAAATAAATCATTATATGTGTTGATTTACATGATATTCATGATAAACCCTTTAATTTGCAATTTGATTGTTATAACCATGCTTACCCTAAGTGTTTATGATTTAGTAGAACAAGTATGCCTCCCATGTGTTTGATAAAGTGTTTATAAGAATGAAATAACGCCATTATAGCATGCTAACATGTATTCCCCATTCATGTACTAGTTAATGCATTACAAGTGTTTGATGAAATGTCTCTATTAATGAATTAAGACCAAGTGAACATTGCTATGTTATTAAAGATTATGCTTTGCTTTGCTTTTCATTCTATGGATTACTTAGGGTATTTAATACCAGATAATTTAGCTGTTTACCTAGAGCCAATGTCAGTTATAGAAAAGTGTCAGTCATGTTACCATCAGTAGTACTATCAATCAGTTAAAGAACTCAGGAAAACTCAGTAAACTCTGTATCAGTCCAGTACAATTTAGTATAATCATTTCAGTGTCTTTCAGTTGGGTATAGGATTCCGCACCGAGAATGCCTAGGAATGGGGCATTACCCGTTAGTTAGGACTAGGTCCCTAGAAGCAATCCCTAAGTTCCAGAACTACCTAGCAAGAGTAGGTTATGAGATGTCACCCGTTAGATAGAACTAACATACTTAGGGATCACCCGCTAGTTTAGGACTTATATTAGAGGTCACCTATTAGTTAGGACTAACTCTACAATAGTTTTTAGTACTCGTGGCATGGTGCTAACACCCTTCCAATTGGGGTTATCTTATCTTATTTGGGGTATGTCGGTTAGATTATTACCTCACATAGTCTTAGTTTCATTCTCAATTTAGAACTCTATTTAGTCTTATAAAATCAGGACTATCAGACACAATCAATCAGTATTAATAAATCAGTTATCATTAACTTCATCTTCCAGTTACTCAGTTATCAATACTCAGTTGTTAGCTTTAAAAAATCTCAATTATAGTTTATACGTATATGTACAGTATTGCATACACAGTGATTTCCATAGTATTAGTTATGCACGTACTCTTATATTCAGTTACTCTATATCATTCAGTCAGTTACTGTTCATGCATATGATCCCTTGCATTCAGCCTTAGCACACTATATATTCAACGTACTGATGCATACTCTTTCTTTATGATACGATGACTTATATCATAGGTTTGTACGCTCAGGTTCCCGACCGTACTTAGGCAGATCCAGTCAGTAGTCGCAGATTTAGTAGTGATTCCTCATCTCTCAAAGATGTTCTTTTATTTTAGTATTTCAGTTTATCAGTAGTTTCGTAGTTAGAGTTAGTTGGGGGCTTCTCCCATCAACTCCCTATTCAGACAATTCAGTTAAAGGCTTTCAGACTAGACCAGTTTAGACATATTTAGTTTTCAGATCTTTCTACCTGATGTTATTATTTATCAATATTTAGATCATTAACCTAATGGTAATTCAACTTAATTCTGCATTTAATTCATAATTATTGTTCAGTGCTCACAATAGATATCATTCATGGGTTAGCTTATGGTCCCTTGAGACTGTAAGCACCATGTGACACCCAGGGTGTACTCTCGAGGTGTTACAAACTTGGTATCACAGCCTAAGGTACAGTAGAGTCCTAGGTAGTCTAAAAACATCATAAAGTAGAGTCTTGTACATGGGCGTATAACGTGCCACACTTATGGACAGGAGGCTATGAGATGTGTTAGGAAAAGTTTCCCTTCTTTCAGTATTTAGATCATATGAGTGAGTATGAGCTGAAGCAAAATTCTCATTCTAATCCTTTTCTTCCTTCCAGTTACAAAACATACCTCTTAAAAAGATCAATAGAAGACCTAGAAATCAGCCAGCCCCTCCACCCATTTAGGAAGATCCCCTGAATGAGCACGTCTCCCATTAAAAATTTAGAGTTGCATTCACCACTTTAACCAATTCAGTAGTTGCTCAGAAAAACCTATATATTATTATCCTATCTAGTCTTGGGATTCATACTCACCAAACTAAGGGGGAAAAGCATAGAAATAAAGACAAAAAGAATAAAAAAGTCACAATAAGTGGTTTTAGGCTAATCTCCGAGGGTGGTAACCATTTCCAGTTTCATCAGAAACTTTCAGCCCCAGTTCTTCCTTCAGTCAGAGTGCCAGTCGCTAAGTCTAAGAATGATAGTCGATATGTAGCACCAGGATCTAAGTCACAAAGTAGTGGGAAGGGTGTTTATACTAACCTACTTTGCAGAGAATGTGGTAAGAACTATATGAGAGTGTATAGAGCAGGCAATGATATTTGTCTAGGGTGTGGAAAGCCAAGCCATAGATTCAGAGATTGTCCTCAATCAGGTTTACAAGGTCAGTACCACCGTCCTTCAACTTAGTTCGATCGCCCGAATCAGCATGGTACATTTCCAGGGGTACCAGTGGGTAACACACAAATATGATTTATGCACTTCAGTCAAGAAAAGATTAGAAAAGTTCTCCTTATACGGTCACTGGTATGTTATAAATCTTCTATTTATATATTCATGCCTTATTAGATCCAGGAGCTACTTTGTCTTTTGTAACTCCTTCCATAGTAGTCAACTTTAGCTCGGATTAGAAATCTTAACAGAACCTTTCTAAGTGCTTACTTTAGTAGGTAAATCTATTTCAGCAAGATGAGTATACCGAAGTTGCTTGGTTACAGTATTCCAGAAAATCCCTTTAGTTAATTTCATTAATAAATTTGTTCCATTTCAGTTTCCTGATGTACCAATCATTGAATGAAGGGTAAGTACCTCATTTTCAATTGATTTAATTTTCTATCTCTTGATTGAATTGGTAGAAAGAGAAGTTAAGAATTCTAGATAGTTAGTGTAGAGGCTTCTCTATGATGATTGTTGGGGCAATTGAAAGCTAAGAATCATGTATCAAAAGAAAGAAATAGTAGTGGACCTTACATTATCAAAAGTAGTCCTTCAAAGGGAGTTTAGTGTTTTTGAGAATTGTCATATCTCAGACTCTAGAGTAAAGTGGTTTAAGTTTGTTTTAGAGTTTATTATGTGGTTCTCAAACTTAGAATAACGACATTAAGCCAAGGGGTAGATAGTAGAACAAGTAACCATGTAAAACTCTTAGATTTTTGTAGTTATGTTAGTATGTGAAGAGAAGCAGTGAGAGAGGTTTATTCCCAACCCATCCTTACCTCAGTGCAAAGATTTGCACTTCAACTATCATGATATCTACTCATTCCTTACATGTCATCTCTATGATCATAGTTCCTATTCGTGAATATTATCAAAAATCATGTATGTTTGTTATTTCTAATATATGGAGTTTCAATTTCCTCAGTATTACGAATCATGTTCCATAAGTACAGAAACTCCAAACTCAGTTTATATAGCTTATGACTCATGTACTCATGCCTTATAGTGTGCTAAATTTGCCTGACTTATGTTGTACTTCAAATGATCAGTTACATTTAGATTTATTTCATGTGTATCCTCAGTCTAGATCTCTTAATAAATCCATGAGGTTGATATTCTATTCCTCAGGCCTCAGTTAAGTGTCAAGTTCAGTATAGTGTCCATTCATGCTTTAGGACCTTATGTTTAACCTTCAATGTACTGTCCTTATTAAATGATGTACTGATAAGCAGTTGCTTAGAAGGTAGAGAGTAAATGTTTCATGTTAAGAAAATATTGTTGCATGCTAGTTTTACATGAGGCTGTAGTTATGAACATAGGCTTGAATGTCATGTTGATGTGTAAGTGGCTAAATGCATTACGGAGATTTGAGTAGGCTTGAACATAGTGGTAGAATTCAGTCAAGCTTAGAACTCAGTAGGTAGAGTTATTAGGGCCCATATTATAGAATTGTAGCCATGTGGTGAATTCTCATTCAGATGCCTTATTCAGACCATGTCAAGATCTCCTTGCTTCCTAAAGTTAGTATAACTTTATTGAAAGAGTGTCAAGAAATACTCTAGTTGAGTATAAGTTTTTAGTATGAGTTAGTCTATAAAGCCATGAATCTATCTTAGCGGCAAGGCAGACAAGTTCGTATAGTTTCCCATATTTCTGCCCAGTCGCCCAATCCAAAGTCTCTTGAATATGCCCATTCCAAGATGGAGTGTATTACCCCATACTTTCCTTGCTTAAATTAACTCTTATTCCATGAGTTATTCTATATAAGTGTTTTGAAATGATAAGTATTTTTCAGTTCAGAGTTTGCAATTGAATAGGAAATTGAATTATCTTTCCATCAATATAAAATTCGCCTAAATCCGATGACTGGGTAAGAAGTTATGTGTATTTTAGATTTCAATCGTTAAATACCGTCATTCAGGCTAGTAGCGCGTCGAAGAGTATGTTTAAATGACAATTGTCATTTTCCATTGAGCCGACATAATACAACCTCTTCGCGCTACCATCCAAATTCCAAATTGTAACTTTTCCAGTGTTGCTCCACGATAATGGCGCATCACGCCAAGGCTCAGTTTCCCATTCATTGAGGCACCGCGATGGCGCGACGTCATGCCATCATCCCAATTCCCAATTATTCACTTTCCAGTGAGCTTGTCCGATTGTACCACATCGCACCATGGTGAAAAATTAGAATTCCCAACTTCTGTTATTTAATTTAATAGGTTGTTTGGTCTATTCTTAAAACCCTAATAAGCCAAAACCCAGGATTTATACCCTAAATAACCTAATACCTCATTATTCACTCACTTTTTACAAGATTTAAAATATTCTCATTCAAGAGATAAAAACATTAGTTCAAGAAATAAATAACAAGCCTAAGAGTTCCTCAAAAAACCTTCAAGAAAGAATCTTCTAAGGTATGTTAGGAGTTCATCTATGGGTTCCTTTCACCTATATGGTCTACGAATCCATTTTTAAATTACAAGATTTTTGAATTATGAACTTCCATGTTTGAATTGAATTGAATTCATGTTCATGTTGTTGTGGGGTCTTAGTACATGATCAAATTACAAGCCTTCATGAAATAAATCATGATATGTGTTGATTTACATGATATTAATAATAAACCATTCAATTTGCAAGTTGATTGTTATAACCATGTTTACCCCAAGTGTTTATGATTTAGTAAAAGAAGTATGCCTCAAATGTGTTTGATAACGTGTCTATGAGAATGAAATAATGCAATTATAGCATGCTAACATGTATTTCCCATTAATGTACAAGTTAATGCATTACAAGTATTTGATTAAATGTCTCTATGAATGAATTATGACCAAGTGAGCATTGTTATGTTATTCAAGATTATGCTTTACTTTTCATGCTATTGACTTCTTGGGGTATTTAATACCAGATAATTTAGCTGTTTACCTAGAGATAGTGTCAATTACAGAAAAGTGTCAGTCATGTCACAATCAGTGGTACTCTTGATCTGTTATAGAGCATAGGAAAATTCAGTAAACTCTGTATCAGTCTAGTCCAATTCAGTATAATCAGTTCAGTGTCTTTTAGTTGGGTGTAGGATTAATCACCGAGCGAGCCTAGAAATGGGAGCTTACCCGTTAGTTAGGACTGGGTTCCTAGTAGCAATCTCTAAGTTCCAGAACTACCTAGCAAGCGTAGGTTATGAGATGTCACCCGTTAGATAGAACTGACATACTTAGGGATCACCCGCTAGTTTAGGACTTATCTTAGAGGTCACCTGTTAGTTAGAATTGACTCCGCAATAGTTGTTAGTACTCGGGCATGGTGCTAACAGCCTTCTAATTGGGTTTACAAATTGGACCCCAATTCAGTTATCTTATCTTATTTAGGGCATGTCGGTTAGATGATTACCTCACATAGTCTCAGTTTCATTCTCAGTTTAGAAATCGATTTAGTCTTATAGAATCAGGATTATCAGACACAGTCAATCAGTATTAGTAAATCAGTTATCATTAACTTCAAATATCAGTTACTCGATTATCAGTACTCAGTCCTCAGCTTTAAAAAATCTCAGTTACAGTTTATATGTGTATATACAGTATTGCATACACAATGATTTCCATATCAACTTATCCATGTACTCTTATATTCGGTTACTCTATATCATTCAGTCAGTTACTGTTCATGCATATGATCCCTTGCATTTAGCCTTACCTCATCTAGCATACTAGTATATTCAATATACTGATGCGTACTCTTTCTTTATGCTAGGATGACTCATATCATAGGTTTGTACGCTCAGGTTCCCAATAGTGCTTTGGCAGATCCAGTCAGCAGTCACAGATTTAGTAGTCAGTCCTCATATATCAAAGATGTTCTTTTATTTTAGTATTTCAGTTTATTAGTAGTTCAGTAGTTAGAGTTAGTTGGGGGATTGTCCTATCAACTCCCTATTAAGATAGTTCAGTTAGAAGCTTTCATACTAGACCAGTTTAGAAAGTGTGTAGTTTTCAGATATTTCTACTAGATGTTATTATTTATCAATATTTAGATGATGAACCTAATGGAAATTCAACTTAATTCTATATTTAATTTAGTATTATTGTTTAGTGCTCACAGTAGATTTTAGTCATGGGTTAGCTTGTAGTCCCTCGAGACTGTAAGCACTGTGTGATGCCTAGGGTATTCTCTCAAAGTATTACAAACTTTTTATTAGATCCTAAGGTTCAACAGTGTCCTAGGGATTCTAAAAGATTCATCAAGTAGAGTCTTGTGCATGGGTGTGTAGCGTGCCACACTTATGGATAGGAGGCTTTGAGATATTTTAGGAAAAGTTTCCCTTCTTTTAGTATTTATGTCGTGCGAGTGAGCATGAGCTCAAGCTAAATTCTCAGTATAATCCTTTTCATCCTTTTGGTTACAGAGTATGCCGTCCAAAAAGATTAACAAAAGAAGAATTGGAAATCAGCCATCCCCTCCACTTATTTAGGCAGATCCCCTAAATGAGCACGTCTCCCATGCAAAATTCAGAGCTGCATTTACCAATTTAGCCAATTCAATAGTTTCTCAAAAGAACCTATATATTGTTGTTCTATCTAGGCTTAGGATTCATACTTAGGAAAGCAAGGGGAAGAAGAGTAGGAAGGAAGATAGAAAGAATAAGAGAGTCACAACAAGTGGTTTTAGGCCAAGGTCAGAGGGTGGTAACTATTTCCAGTTCATTCAGAAATTCTCAGTACCAGTTCTACCTTCAGTCATAGTGCTAGTGCCAAAGTCTAAGAATGACAGTCGACATGGATCACTAGGCTCTAAGTCAGAAGGTAGTGGGAAGGGTGTTCGTACTATTTTGTTTTGCGGAGAATGTGGTAAGAACCATAAGAGAGTGTGTAGAGCTGGCATTGATGTTTGTTTAGGGTGTGGAAATCTAGGCCATAGATTCAGAGATTGTCCATAATTAGGTTCACAAGTTCAGTACCACCGTCCTATAGCTCAGTTCGATCCCCGGATCAGCAGGGTGGTACTTTTAGTGCTACTAGTGGGCAACACACAAAAAGGCTGTATGCACTTCAGTCAAGACAAGAGTAGGAAATTTCTCCTGATGAGGTAACTGGTATGTTACAAATCTTCTATTTACATATTCATTCCTTGTTAGATCTAGGATCTTATCTATTTTTTTTAACTCCTTGCATAGTAGTCAACTTTAGGTTGGAATAGAAATCTTAACAAAGCCTTTCTTAATGCTTACTTTAGTAGGTAAATCTATTCCAGCAATATGAGTATACAGAATTTGCTTGATTACAGTATTCTAAAAAGTCCTTTTAGTTAATATCAGTAATAGATTTGTTCCATTTTAGTTTCTTGATTAACCAATCCTTGAATGAAGGGTTCGTACCTAAGTTTCAGTTAATTTAAGTTTGAATCTCTAGATTGAACTAGTAGAAAGAGAAGTTGAGAATTCTAAGTTAGTTTGTGTTGAGGTTGCTATATGGTGATTGTTGGGGCAATACAAAGCTAAGAATCATGTATCAGAAGGAAGTACTAGCAGTGGACCTTACATTATAATGAGTAGTCCTACAGAGGGAGTTTACTGTTTTTTAGTCATATCTCAGACTCTAGAGTAAAGTGATTTTAGTTTGTTTTAGAGTTTATTAAGTGGTTCTTAGATTTAAAATAATGGCATTAAGCCAAGGTTTAGATAGTAGAACAAGTAACCTAGTCATATTTTCAGATTTTAGTAGTAATGTCAGTATGTGTAGTGAAAGAGCGGGAGAGGTTGATGTCCAACCCATCCTTACCTCAGTGCAAAGATTTGTACTTCAACTATCATGATATCTACTCATGCCTTACATGTTAGATCTATGATCATTGTTCTTATTCATGCACATTATCAAAAATCATGTACGTTTACAGTTTCTAATATATGGAGTTTCAGTTTCCTCAGTGTTACGAATCATGCTCCATGAATACATAAACTACAAACTCAGGTCATGCAGCTTATGAATCATGTACTCATGACTTACAGTGTGCTTAGTTTCCATGACTTATGCTATACTCCTAATGATCAGTTAAATTCAGATTTAGGTCATGTATATCCTCAGTCAAGGTCTCTTGATTAATCCATGAGGTTGATATTCTATTCCTTAGGGCCCAGTTAAGTGTCAAGTTTAGTATAGTGTCCATTCAAGCTTCAGTTCCTCATGTTTAACCTTCAGTGAACTCTCCTTATTAAATGATTTATTGATAAAAAGTTGCTTAGAAGGGAGAGATTAGATGTTTAATGTTATGAAAAGATTGTTTCATACTAGTTTTATACGAGGCTATAGTTATGAAGATAGGCTTGAGTGTCATGATGATGTTAAAGGGGCTAAATGCAATTCAGAGATTTGAGTAGGCTTGAATATAGTGGGAAAATTCATTCTATCTCAGATCTCAGTAAGTAGAGTTATTAGTGCCCATATTATTGAATTTTAACCATGTGGTGAATTCTCATTCAAATACCTTATTCAGACCATGTCAAGATCTCCTTGCTTTTTAAAGTCAGTAGAACTTTCTAGAAAGAGTGTCAAGAAATGCGCCAGATGAGTATAAGTTTTTAGTATGAGTTAGTCCATAAAGCCAAGAATTCAGTTTAGCAGTCAGGCTGATAAGTTCATATGGTTTCCCCATCTTTTCACCTAGTCGTACTATCTAATGTTTTGTGAATATGACTGTTCCAAGATAGAGAATCCTAGTAGTTACAAGTTCATCCCAGTTCATGCATCATGCCTCAGTTTCAGATCTTAGTATTCAGTCACGATTCAATTCATAGGTTCCCCATGCACCGTCTCAATTTTTCCTTAGTATCTTATCCAAGTCAGCACTTCGAGGGATATAATGTCCCAAGGGTATAAACCCCAAACTTGTATGTCCTAAACCTTCCAGTTTCTCTTCACGTAATGAATTTAGTTTGGAGTAACGGGTACTCATAAGTTGACTTTCTCATTCCAATATCAGTCGTATGACCATTCCTATGGATGGCATATATATTCAAGGAATCAATTCAGTTCATGATATTCAGTTCATGTATCATGTTTCAGACTCAGTCATGTTCTCATGTTCCCATTCATGCATGTTCAGTATATGATCTTAGGTTCTTTAGAATTCTAAGCTTAAGGTGATAGTCTTCATTAGATTTACTCAGATCCATAATTTAGTTACAGTCGTAAACTTCGGATTCCTTATCGTTGCATATTTAGTCAACTATTCATGAATCAGTTTAGTCATGTATTCCATGAATTAGATATGTGCGTTCAGTAGAAGAACTCAGCATGTCAGTAGTTCAGTCATGTAGTCAAGTTTTAGTGTACATGTTCAGTGTGAAAACTCAGTCTATTAGTGTTTCTCAACTTAATTAGGCTTATTCGAGGATGAATGTTCCCAAGAGGGAGATATTGTAATACCCCTTTCTCTAGCTTAAATTAACTCTTAATCCATGAGTTATTCTATATGAAAATTTTTAAATGCTCAGTATTTTTTGGTTTAGTGCCTTCCATTGCCTAGGAAATTAAATTAGCTTTCCAACGATATAAAATTTGCCTAAATAAGAAAACCAGGTAAGAAGTTATGGCTATTGTAGGTTTCAGTTGTTCAACACCATCATTCAGGCAAGTAATGCGTTGAGGAGTATGTCTAAATGTAAATTTTCATTTTCTAGTAAGCCAACGTGATACCACCGCATCGTGACACCAACCAATTTCTCAATTGTCATTTTGCCAGTGTTTCTCCGTGATAATGGAGCGTCACGCAAAGGCCCAGTTTCCTATTTAGTAAGTCACGGTGTGGTGCCACGTTGCGCCATCAGCCCAGTTCCCAATTGTCCACTTTCCAGTGAGCTGATATGATTGTAACTCTTCAAGCCGGGGTGAAAATCGAGATTACCAGCTTCCATTATTTAATTTTAGGGGTTATTTGGTGAATTCTCACAACCCCTAATCTGCCTAAACACGAGATTTATACCCTAAATAACCTAATACCTCATCATTCACTCATTTTCTCAAGATTTAAAACATTTTCTCTCAAAAGGAAAAAACCCTAGTACATGAAATCAACAACAAGCCTAATAGTTCCTCCAAAAATATTCAGGAAAGAGTATTCTAAGGTATGTTTGGTGTTCATCAATGGATTCCTTTCATTTATAGAGTCCACGAATCCATTTTTAAATTACAAGATTGTTGAACTATGAACTTCCATGTTTGAATTTAATTGAATTCATGTTCATGTTATTATGGGGTCTTAGTCCTTGATTAAATTACAAGGCTTCATAAAATAAATCATTATATGTGTTGATTTACATGATATTCATGATAAACCCTTCAATTTGTAAGTTTATGGTTATAACCATGTTTACCCTAAGTGTTTATGATTTAGTAAAATAAGTATGCTTCCCATGTGTCTATGAGAGTGAAATAATGCCATTATCGCATGCTAACATGTATTCACCATTCATGTACTAGTTAATGCATTACAAGTGTTTGATCAAATGTCTCTATGAATGAATTATGACCAAGTGAACATTGTTATGTTATTCAAGATTATGGTTTTTTTTACTTTTCATTCTATTGAGTCCTGGGGGTATTTAATACCAGATAATTTAGCTGTTTACCTAGAGCCAGTATCAGTTATAGAATAGTGTCAGTCATGTCAAGATCAGTAGTACTCTCAGTCAGTTATAGAACTCAAAAAATCAGTATTAGTCTAGTCTAGTTCAATATAATCTGTTCAGTGTCTTTCAGATGGGAGTAGGATTCAGCACCAAGTTGGACAAGGGATGGGGGCTTACCTGCTAGTTAGGCTTGGGTCCCTAGAATCAAACCCTAAGTTCAAGAACTATGTATCCAATGTAAGTTATGAGATGTCACCCGTTAGATAGGATTGACATACTCAGGGATCACCCACTAGTTTAGGACTGATCTCAGGGGTCACCCTTTAGTTAGGACTGACTCCACAACAATTGTTAGTACCGATGGCACGGTGCTAACACCCTTACAATTGGCGTTACAAATTGGACCCCACGTCAGATATCTTATCTTATTTGGGTTATGTCGGTTAGATGATTACCTCCCACAGTCTCAGTTTAAGTCTTCAGTTTAGAACTCAGTTCATGTTTTAGAATCAGGACTGCCAGACACAGTTAATCAGTATCAGTAAATTAGTTATCAGTAACATGAGATATCAATTACTAAGTTATTAGAATTCAGTGCTCAGCTTTAGATAAGTTCAATTATAGTCTAGATGTATATGGACAGTATTGCATACCAAGTGATTGAGTAGTATCAGTTATCCACGTACTAACATGATCCGACCGCATCGCGGTGAACTTTCAGGTCACATCTAGGGTGGCAATGTGATACCACTGCATCTCTCCATCATCCACTTTCCCAGTTGGCAATTTCCAGAGACATGACGTGATAGCATTGCGTCGCACCAAGGGACCAAATTTGAAAATTTTGACAAAAATTAAATGTTTCATCCAGGATTGAAACTATCTTTTTCCCAAATTTTTTTATATGCCCAGATACTGGATTTAATTTCTAAAAATGTTTAAGGTCATTCATTATTCAATTTTTCCCCAAAACAAAAGGCATTCTCTCTCAAGAGGCAAAAAAACCCTAGTTCAAGAAATCAAGAACAAGACTAAGAGTTCCTCCAAAAACATTCAAGAAAGAATCTTCTAAGGTATGTTAGGTGTTCATCTATGGGTTCCTTTTACCCATAGAGTCCACAAATCCTTTTTCAAATTATAAGATTGTTGAATTATGAACTTCTATGTTTAAATTGAATTGAATTCATGTTCATGTTATTGTGGGGTCTTAGTCCATGATTAAATTACAAGCCTTCATGAAATAAAGCATTATATGTGTTGATTTACATGATATTCATGATAAACCCTTCAATTTGCAAGTTGATTGTTATAACAATGTTTAACCTAAGTGCTTATAATTTAGTAAAACAAGCATGCTTCCCATGTGTTTTATAAAGTATCTATGAGAATGAAATAATGCCATTATAGCATGCTAACATGTATTCCCAATTCATGTACTAGTTAATACATTACAAGTGTTTGATGAAATGTCTCTCTATGAATGAATTATGACCAAGTGAACATTGTTATGTTATTCAAGATTATGCTCTGCTTTACTTTTCATGCTATCGAGTCTTGCGGCTATTTAACTCCCAATAATTTATCTGTTTACCTAGAGCCATTTTCAGTTAAATAAAAGTGTTAGTCATGTCATAATCATTAGTACTCTCAGTTATTTATAGAGCTCACAAAAACTCAGTAAACTCAGTTTCAGTCCAGTCTAGTTTTGTATAATCAGTTCAGTGTCTTTCAGTTGGGAGTAGGATTCAGCACCGAGTGAGCCTAGGGATTGGGGCTTACCCATTAGTTAGGACTTGGTCCCTAAAAGTAATTTCTAAGTTCAAAAAATACTTACCCATCATAGGTTATGAGATGTCACCCGTTAGATAGGACTGACATACTTAGGGATCACCGTTTAGTTTAAGACTGATCTTAAGGGTCACACGTTAGTTTGGACTAACTCCACAGCAGTTGTTACTACCTGTGTCACAGTGCTAACACCCTTCTAATTTGGGTTACAGATTGGACCCCAACTCAGTTATCTTATATTATTTGTGGTATGTCGGTTAGTTTATTACCTCCTACAATCTCATTTTTAGTCTCCAGTTTGGAACTCAATTCGTGTAACAAAATCAGGACTGTCAGACACTGTCAATCAATATCGGTAAAGCATCGAAAGTGATATATTTCTATAGCATATCAATATGCTAAACTTAGAACATTTGAATGTTCTGAGGTAACAAAACACAATCAAAACAAAAACGACGCTTAACCTGGAGAAACTAAGTTATTCAAGGTAGTCAGTCAACATGTAAAGGTCAAAACAGAAAATCCCCCTCCAATGTTATTTTTTCAAAACCAACTATGTATGAACATGAAGAAGAACAATGTGACACAATGGTATCAAGAGTTGACAATTACATTAGCAACAGATAACCACTCATATATATGATTTATACTACTCGAAACAAGCATATAGCTAGCAATATGACTCAAGTTCCTTCATAAAAAGAATGTCCCACTAATTTATATGAAAACATACATGTCAATGCAAGGACGGTAAAAAGGTACTCACACTCAAAAGAGAATTTCCAATCAATGCATTCCAAATACCATAGGCTGCTTGCCCTTATTTTCATTATCTTAGTTTTTAGATAATCAAGTTAGGATCACTATAGGTCTTTATTTAATGTGTAATGTAGGCGTGGGAGCTGGTATGGTACATATGCATATATCAAGTGACTAAGCCACCTTGGAACTATACTAACTTTGGGGTCTCACTTACTAGCCACTTTTCTTTTTATTCCACCCTTATTTCTACACTTTTAAACTTTTATGGACATTCAGGTTGGGTGTGGTCTTTTATTTTTTTTTCCTTTTTCACAATCTTTCTTTTCTTTTTCTACCACACCCATCAGTACTAATTTTTTCTTTGATTTTACCTTTCTTCTACCTATTTTACACTTTGCACTCCTATGATAGCCACCCTCAACTTAGGCATTTTGCCTGAGTTGAGTTGCACAATGCCCAAGGAGGACCAGGGCCAAAATAGGTTCACTGTATATAAATGGGAAGGTGAATAGTAAAATAAAAAAAAATAGACAACAAGGCTTAAAATATGGATTAAGGAATATAATTCACACATGAAAAGTCACTTAGGCTAAAAGTGTACTAAAATAAAAAATGGCCTATGGTACTTTCTTAACTGATTATCCTTCAACCTAGGTAAGACTAACCAAGCAAGTTTTGAATTCAAAATACAAGGGAACTAGGTAGTATCTCACATACAATAGTAAAGAGTAAATATTACCAACTACTACCTATCCGATTTATGTAATTATTAGAAAAGGATTATCATGTACCTAATCCTAATGCCATAACAAGATCCACAATGTTCACACATATATATATTTACACAGTTTTAAAAGTAAACTTTTTGGATGGGTATCAAATATCAGTCAAAATATGTCTACTGCCTTAAATATATAAAATAATTATTAAACAAAAACAACACATAATACAAAGAAAAACACAATACGACATAAATTTATCCTAGATATACCAGTTCTACAACCATATCGCAGTCGACAGGAAAAGAAGCATGGCAATAAGAACCTGCGGTGGCATGGTATGCCCACCCCGAATGAAAAAATATACACTATCCTCAATGCGCTAAAACAAAGTAAAATATAGGGAAGTGAGACAAACTTGGGAGCACCTAATTCAAGAGCAACCCTAAATAAGAGCATATCAGCTAGCGGAGGTGGTGATGCTAGTGGTGCACTAATAGATGATGTACCCACTACTATAAATGGACATATCTATCTACCGACAAATGCATAGTCCATGGAATTATGCCTAACATTTTTAATGGCCTAGTCATATGGTAAATTTGGGTCCTGCAAGTCTTCTTTAAGAACTCTCTTGGCCCCAACTACTGGGACATCCTCATCACCCTCAGCAAGAAGATCAAACTATCTCAGTATGTACGAAGGTGATATATATACCACCTAGTGTATAACTTAGGAAGTGGCTACAATACGACTCTTCATTAAAGAGCGTACATATGCTCATAATACATCAAACTCCTTCCTTATCTTGGATAGATATGGTGCAACTATCTTTGTATAACAGACTATAATTCAACTCTCAAACTCATCGAGAAGTGTTTGAAAGTCAACACATAGCTTGGATAGTGTAGTATTCAGTGTGGCCTCCCATTGGGTCTGTGCCTACTAAAATCTGGTCCTCACCCCTAATCTTAACTGCTTGTAGAGGGTAGTCATTTCAGTCTCAACAACCCTCACTCTAGCTTCAGTGGCCCTCTAGCTATCCACTAAGATCCTTAGAAACTCATAAGATATAGTAATCATACCTGTCATAAGACCTATAGTGGATGGGCAAGTAAGCTCTGTAGATTCACCCACCGACTCTGAGGTCGAATCCAGGGCTGAAGAAGAAGTAGCTTGTACCCATCGGCCTATGTACTTGAATCTAAAGCCTCTCTCAGCTTCCCTATATCCATATCAATATTATTCTATGTAACATCTGTATGTCTCTTAATAAGCTCTACGGAATCTACTGGGCCATTAGACTAAGCCCATAGTACTAGAGCCTGCTGTCTAGATCTCCTATAAGTGCCCAGACATGCCATACCTTTCATATTCCTCATCTATGCAGTCTCCAGCCCAAGTAACATCTTGTCTACACCTGATATCTCAGGCATACCAGCCTCATTACACAACCTTTTGATTATGCAAAGAAAGGGCAGAATAGTCAACTCCCTAAATTCTCTATCATATAACTTATGGCAAAGAATAATAGAAAAATCAACATCATATCTACTCATTAGATAGGCTACTAGTGTTGCTCCCTCCAACGTCAATGTATTATCTAAAGCAGTGTGTATTAGTTAGTATCTAATCATCAACCACCAAAACATGGCCTTCATTATAAAGAGGCCCTTCTTGATCATAACTTTCCCCTCAATTAGGGTTGTATCACCCAGCGGTGAAACATAACTAGTAATCCACCTAGCCATCTCGATCCTCTCATGTCAGTAATTAGCCTCTTGTATGATATGTTGATCATTTATGATCCTTAATCTATGGTCGTACTCAGCTGTACAGGAAAGAGTGATATAATATGGGCTAAAGATAACTGTGAATTGTCTCCCTTGTAATATCAACTCTGACCCATCTAAGCAGCGTGTACTCAAGATGTGGCTAACTAGAAAATCTAATAAGGCCTGGATGAAGGAGCATAGTAAGGAATATGGTAGCTCTATAGGACGAATAACATTCCTGTACAATAGTCAGTCTGTAAGAACCAAGTATCCCTATCATCTACTCTAGATGATATCTATCAAAAGCTGCCCATAACTGTGGTAGTCGATGTAGACCTAATAAGTTAATCCGGTGCTCCTCATAAATACACCTCAAAGGCATGACGAGCTCTCAAAAACAACTATCCAGCTCAAATACATTCCACATCACTTCCATAAAGCACCTCGAAGGTCCTTCCTTGAGAGCTGCCTCAAGGGTATGCATAGGTATGGGGTTCTGCTTCATTAATGTGTTATGGGAAGGCTTCTTGGTAACCTTATCTATACCTCTGTCGAATGTACATGAGTGGTGGTACCCACTTCACACTAGGGAACCACGGATAACTTCTCTTGCTCAACCTCATCAAATGAATCTTGGGACCCCTCTTTATATTAGGGGTCTAAATCAGCAACCTATGGAATGGAGTCAAACTTTGTCTCCTTTTCATCATCATCATCAGGTGGAGGAGTATGTGGTGGTGATATCCATGTGAACTTTATCCTCAGTCAGGCTACAGCTGACTGAGCAACCTTGTGAGTCTGTCCTCTCATGACTGCGTTTCACCCTAACTGCAGATAGGAAGAGTCTCTTGAGCCTAACAGAGCAGTGAAAGAGTATCGAAGGCAGTGCAATATAGGCACTACCTTCGATACTCTTTCACTGCACTGCTAGGCTCAAGAGACTCTTCCTATCTACTCAAAGTATTGCTCTTCACCTTCTTCACCACTTTAGGTGCCATATGTACCTAAAAAATTAGTTGTTAGTTACTAAAAGTGAGGGATAACAACAGTCAAAGAAAAACTCAAAATTCTAACAATTCCAATGCACACACACTTATCATAAATCATATTTTCAAAGAAAACAAGCATGCTCAACAATTGGTATTACTTTTATTCATTCAATTTCAACTCCCGGTTGGGGCCTAACTTTAGATTTTTCTTAAAAACAAGGCCCTGCGTTATGTTTATAGGCTACTTCAAGGCTTCTACATATAAGCGTGATAGTTTCTATATATTTTTTAGTGGACTACATATATCAACTAGTTTAAATAGGAGATAAAGCAATATATAAGAATTAGGAGCCGAGAAATTTACATTTTATATGAAGAGCAAGAAGTAATAATAATGAAATCAAGCAAACCAAAGTTGTAACATGCTTTTAGTGTATTGGAATAAGTTGTTGTCTCAAACAAGTGTTAATTTAGCCTTTGATAAGTGTGGGGTTAGTTTGTATTTTAAGTGGGAATTTTGAATTCAAAGAAAAAAGTGATATTTTGAGGATTTGAATGAGTTAAGATAAGGGTAAGAATATTTTTATATAGGTGGGGGGAGTTTTAGGTCATATTTAAATGTTGGTAGGCCAAAAATTTAATTAAAAAGTGGGCCCAAGAATTGACCTAGCCGTGGCTTGTACCTGCGGCCCGTATCCATGGTCTGGACTTAGTTGTAGGTACCACCTGCAGCCTACAGGTGCCACCCACGGCCAGTAGGTGTCAGACCAAAGATTTTGGCCCACTTTTTTGAAACCTAGACTTGGAATTTTGATATTTTTCCAGATACTTATAGTCCCCCAACCTACGTTATAGGCCCCAAAAGTAAACAAAGATGCCAAAGACCATAACTTACCATTTTTTATCCTCAAAATTTAAAATTTTAAACTTATTACTCAACTTACTATATGGGACTTGTGACCATGCCGGGTTGATCACATAGACCTCTACCTGCAAATCGGTGAATATGGCAAATTTTACAGTATGTCAGTTAAGTTCATGAGCTAAAAACCTAAAAAAAAAGAAAAAAACAAAAAGTGAACACTAAATATAATGGGCTACCTCACACTCAACACTTGATTTTACGTCACGGCAAAACGTGGCTATGTTTGTTACTCAGACTCCACTAAGAAGCCCATGGGTTGCCTCTCATGCAGTGCTTGATTTCATGTCGTGGAACGCCACGAGTATCCCGTTTACTTAGAATTCATCAAGATACACATAGGGATATCTTACAGGTTCATCAATACAATTAATCACCATCACTACCCTCATGTTGGTTGGCTACTTTATTGACTTTTGAATATTGAATGTGGCCTCCTCACTGTTTACTCTGAATTTCAGCTCATCTTTCTCCATGTCAACCATTACGCTGCCTATGGACATAAACATTATTCCTAATATAATGGGCATCTTGGTGTCAACCTCATAGTCCATGATGACAATGTTAGCCAAAAATATGAAATTATCCAACCTCATGATAAAATCAAATGAGATTCCCACATAATTTTTTATTGTATAATTCCATAAATAGTTATATTGAAGTCAGTTTTGGAGGGTTCAAACCTAATTACTTGAATACAACCAGTGACATCAAATTAATGTTGGCCTCCAAATCACAAAAAGCACTAGAAAATCAGGATAACCCAATAGTATATGGCACAGTGAATACATCGAGATCACCTTTTTTCTATGCCAAAAACCTAGTCGTGACTGCACTGTAGTGGTGCATACCATCAACATCCTTAAATATCTCTTCTTTCTTTCTTATGACCCACTGTTTTATGAACCTACCATATCCAGGCATCTGCTCTAATGTCTCTAGAAGAGGTATGTTCAAGCATAATTCTTTTAGCATATTGATGAATTACTTGAACATACCTTCCTCATTCTTCTGCCTCAATCTCTGAAGATAAGGTGGGAGCGGTCTTGGTATTTGTTTGATTTTTGGCTCAGTGACTGGAACATTACCTTAATCTTCAGAAGCTTTACCATTATCACATATTACCTTCTTAGACTTAACAACAGGTGTGCCATCATTAATAGCTTCTATAAAAGGTCATGGGGATATCCATAGTAGTGATACCACTCCTCATGGTAATAGAAAGTATGTGACCATCGTTCTTAGGTTATTACATCATGTTATTGGGAAGGGTATCTGGATTCCTCTGGTTCAGATTTGAGACATCTGCTTAAACTGGTGTTCCAACTGCTTAATAGCAGTGGCATGTGTCTCGACCTTCTGGGTAAACCATGAAATATCGACCTTAATATCCGTAAGGCTGATCTCTTAACTTTCCTAAGCTTTCAACAACTTAGCCAACATCTCTTCCATCCTGGATTCTACATCTCATCTACTAGTTGGAATGTATCTATCTCCCTTGTCTCTGTAGTCATTCTTTTTACTCCAGCCACCATCTTAATCTCCACTATAGTCTCTGCATCTATCGTAATAGTTCTACACTGGTTCCCTTGCCCTTGGGCTCGAAAACCCACTAATAAACTATCTAGATATTTCAATTTCTCTTCTAATTTTGACTTGTAAGAAGATGACCCCTATGCTGCTATTGCATTTACCATTTCAAAAGTCGTTGTTGTAAGCTGCTCTGTAAGTAACCCAATATCCATCCTTAGAAACTCAATCTCTTGATCTACTTTTCATCAGCTACTTTCTGGTCACAGAAGGCACCAATAGCATAAGTGTAAGATCCCCTCTCGGCCTTACAAATTTGTACCCCTCGGTTAGGGAGAGAGATCTAATCTAACAACTCTAAAGCTGTCTCCTAGAGTAGTCTCATAAAAGCTCGTCCAGATATGGTATCTTTCATGGCTCTAGAGATGATGGTAAGAGCTCTGTAGAATATCTCTAATAGGCCCATCCTTGATAACCGATGATTGGGAACCAAGTTCTGTTTTTTCTTAAACTTGAACCATGCCTTGTACATAGACTCTGTCTGCAGCTGCCTAAAGTTATAAATCTTGTCCTTGAGCTACAATATCTTATATAGAGGAAAGAAACTTTTAAATAATTGTGTACACAACTCATTCCATGTCATGATAGAGACTCTTGGTAGCTTCCCTAACTATAAAGATGCTTCTTATGTAAGTAAGAAGGAGAATAGCCTTAGTCTAAGTGTTTCTTGACTTACCCCTAGTGTTGTATACGAACTATAGATTTCGAGGAAATTAGCAAGGTAAAGGTTTGTATTATCTGTATGAAGACCTGTAAGCACACCCTTCAAATTCAAAAGTTTGATCATTGCACTCGTAATATCGAACTTGATGCCTGGGGGATAAAATAGGAGAAACTACCGCTACAGTGTCAACTGGCTCATCTTATCCCAAGTCTTCTTCATCATCTATATATGGCTTTAGATACTGATATTCTAGGATTACTTGAACATGAGAACCTGTGGCTCTGTTATCGATTCCACTAAGTGTTGTTTGCAATTAGCTGCTTGTCTCTGCTCAGCTAGCACTGCCTCTCTAGCTACCCATTTAACTTCTTTTATTTCCCTTATATCGTCTTCATCTTGAGCTAATATCTAATGATAATGCTCACCTATACCATGAAATTCGGTAGAGGATTGTCGTTGTCAATATCTCAACTCTTATTAAAGTCGAATCCACAAGGTATGAAAAGTAGAATTCTAGTCTTATAAGTTTTTAACACTTACTAAGAAAACACCCAAAGTAAAATAAAAGTAAAAAGCATGATTTTTTAATTGGGGTGGTTTGGTTTTGGGAGTGTGTGTGGAAATAGTAACTCAATTTCACAAACTACACAACAATTGTAATTTAACTTCAATACAGAGAGAATGTTGGGATTATGTCTACCTAAGGGGAAATTAGATATGGGTATATGTAGATTTTATGTACATGCTAGTAGATAACAATATGATAGGCTAAGTCTAGGATCCTTGAGGCTATCTTGTTAACAAAACCTCAAAAACCTCACTTATTGAACCTTTCGGTTACCTAACAAGTGTGTTAATTATATTCACCTATTACCTCAATTGGGAATCCTTATATCTAGGAAAATACCAAGGGTATAGTCAACTTCATACTCATTCTTATGTCTAAGATAGTGAGAATTAGTAAACTAAAACCATTAATTGCCTACTATTGCCTTTTCACCCACAAACCCATTTTTAGTATTTGGGGCTTTCACCCACAAATCCCAACTATTTTAATGAAAAATAGTAGAACCCATCATCAACTAACGCATATACACAAATACATCACAACCTACACTAATTTCACCTTAGTTCAACATAATCTCAAGGCTAAAAGATTTAGCTACTCATGAAGAAAAGAAAGAAACATATACCAAAAGGATTGTTCAAGGTATCCATTCTTCACAAATACCAAAATCCAAATCTCCAAATCAAATTACAATTCTTTCCAAATTAAGGGGTACAATTTCAAATTCAAAGTATTGTTAATCTCTAGAATGCCCAAAATAGGAAAGGGTTTTAAGATTTCAAAGGATTTGGCAGGTGCTGAAAATTTCAAAATTTCCCTTAGGCCTAATCCCGTATTATCGTGATCGTAGTAGACTTGCTATGATCGCGGCTACCACGACCGCGGGTAGATCCACGAGATCACGGTTACTGACCTTTTTGACTGGCCATGATTGCATCCCTCAAACCGTGATCGTAGTAACTGAGGCATGTTTTATCTCTAGTTCTTCCAGCTGTACTTCTTTTCTCTTCTTTTCATCCCTTTTAGCTCAATTCCACATCTTTCAATCTCATAATATGTATTCCTAGAAAATATAGATATTAGTGCATTTAATCATACATATTCTTAGTTATACATTTATATCATGACAATGTGCATGAATGTTGAGTGCCAATGAGTGGTAAATTCACCACTCATCAACACCCCCAACTTAAAGTTTTGCTTGTCCTAAAGCAACGTTACCTCTTACCATGAGACTCTGCACATTTATGACCACATTGAATAACCCAATGATCATGATGACATCAAGCTTAGTTAATACCACAATGTAGCTCTTTAAACATAGGAACAACTATTTTCACAACACCCCTAAAATAAAATGTGAATTTTCAAGGATGCAAGAGACATTAAAGAGAAACCATGCAACAACCACTAATACTCTAGAAATGACTCACCTTTGACCTCAACTACATTATACTCCTTTTTGTCTCATTTTGTGTGAGATGACAAAATCACCCACCTCGACTTATTTACATGCCTTCTCACAAGAAATAAAATTCCACACCCTAAGTCATCAAATTGCAATAGGGAATTTAATGTAAGACACATTCTCTTTTAAGAAATTTTGATGCGAACAAGTTCCATGCCATAGGCTTGCCCTTTTTTTCAATTTCCACTACAATGAAAATACTTAGTTAGTTACAAAGGGATTTTTGAACTTGTTATGTAGGTTCGGGGTAGGGTAGGATATCTTTTAGGAACAACATGGCTATACCTTTCTTGATCATCTACACCACACTATTCCATCCAACTTTGGATCATGGGATACTTCTGTTGTTTTTACTCTTTACACTTGTGCCTACTTTTTATTTCCTTGGTTCACCCATTTTCTTTTGATTTCATTTTGTTGCACCTTTTGTGCTTCTCGTTCCTTTATTGGATCTTTTCCTTTAGTTTTTATTCATTTGTTCTCAATACTTATGCTCTTAGGCACTCACTTATAACTTTGTGTCTCAAAGTTACCTCTTTCAATATTACCACAACCAACTTAGGCTTTTAGCATCAAGTTGTAATTTTAAGTTCAAGTATCATAGGTTTAAAGAGAGGGATAAAAATGGAAAGGCTCGTGCTTGCAATGTATTTGTCAAAGAATGGTTAAAAGTCTCAAAGTGGTAATTAGGGATAACATCTATGCAAGGGTAGGATTTTTAGGCTAAAGTGGACTTTCAATGTCACAAGATAGCCTAAGATCATCTCCCCAACCAAGTATAATCAAAATTAGCCTTTACTAATGAGGAAAGTTCTATATACTACAAGTACACATGAGATTTGGATAAATAAGCTCACCACCCACAACATGCAAAATTCACCAAGGAGGCTCAATTGTCCCTTCCTACAGAGACAAAAATGGAGCATTTCCCAATATTTACTAGCCAAAAATTTTGGAGTCATAAAAAGAGAAAAAGTGTCGATACAAGATTTCTCACATTTGTTCCATTGAATTCTCAAGAAAACTTTTTGGATGGAGGGGGATGTTTTCTTTGCATTTGCACCACACCCAATTTTCTAAGTATGGTACCAATATGAGATTTCATCTTATATCTTGGCTTTCACATGGGTAAACCATATGGTTACTCAGACTTTGCCATAGTTACAAGTCTGATCCCAAATCCTAAAATACCACAGGTACTAAGATTTTCCTTGCATTTATGACATCGATGTTAAGGGTACTCAGACTTTCCCTCTATCCACAGCTTAAAACCCAATCGTGTTGTTTTTCCCTTAAGAATATCATCAGTAAATATATCATGGGGAAATGCTCATCGGATGCCATCACAAACAAAATAAAGATAACACAAAAATCTAACAACGAAACATAAAAACTAATCCATGAAAATGTGGGCACCATCAGAGTGTTCGAATATTACAACCAAGAGTAACATAAAAACCTCTAAAAATATTAATAATACAAACCCAAATCAAATGAATGCAGAGACAGGCACCCCCAACTAAGTATTTAACAGTGTCCTCACTACATAAATAATAAAGCATAAGAAGATATAAGGGTGCTCCTTGAAACTGCATCAAGAACTACTCTCGTATGTGAATCTGCATTATCATCAGCATCCTCAGGATCGAACCACTCAGATAGAGCCTTATCATAACTCTCCACTTGGTAGGAAGGGAGTCTATCATGGGGTTTTAGGACCTTTCATTAGTCCTTTACCCCCATCCATATCCTGCTAAAGAACTCATCTCGTTTCTTCTCCCTTTTCAATATTTTCCCATGTGCAATCTAGAGAACTTGATGTGAGGCTAAGGATGAGTAGTCTCTCTCAAGCCTAGAAATGTTCCTCTTGATACTTTTCATAATCAAATTGGGACACATGAATGGTAGGTGATGGAGGGCTATTTCAACTTTCGGGGCAAACCTGACACAAGCTCCCTAATAGCCGTAATATTAACTCTAATATCCTTAAGGGTCCCAGTGGTGTATGGCCTACAAGACTTAGGCTTCTCACATGTTGACTTAGAAAAATTAATCTACCGATTCTTGATTTTTCTTGGTGCGCCCTCTCCTCAAATTTTCAAAGGATAGATGGAAGTACCAAGTCGTACATAAGTATCTCTAGAGTATTCCTCAACCCTAGCTCTCATGAAAAGATCAGTAATGAAGGAGGGATAAAAGAGATATGTCCCACCAAGTTCTTAAAGAATTTTATGTCAGAAACCATAAGGTCTCAAGCATTCAAAGGAATGTGTCTATAATACAATCAACCATCTGATCTCTCAAATCTGGGACTTTTATCATGTCAGTGCAAGAAGAGACTTGATTGTACAGGATGTTCAACCAAATCCGAGACTTAACAGTTAAGTCATTCATGTGGATGTTACTCTTAGTTGCCGCCCATGATACTTCCTTTCTTGGGTAAGGTCTTTCAGCCAACCAACTTTCTGGTTCACACTTTTTTTCTTCAAACAAACCCATGTTTGCATTTGGGATCCCATAGATATCACTGATTCACTCTACCCCAAAGTCTACCATAATTGTCTATTAAAGCTCATTGGATGGCTTCTTCATGGTGTTTGGACAAAAATTGAAAGTGCAGAATTTTTGGCATAGGCAACAAATCAGCCTCACTTACCATAATTGCGGGGCATGGAGCCGCTATCACAACTAATGACCACGATCGCGGTATATGAGACCAGTTTCAACTCGATTTTTCAATGTCTAAAAATTCAAATTTAAAGCACAAAGCATGTTTTATACAAAGGATTTCCACTAAAATCATTGAGTAATACCACTAGGTACTCGATTATTCTGTTAGAATGAAAAAAACATTAGTGAATACTCATATGGGTAACCTATCGAGCACTAGGTGTACACTCTTTATTTTTCTCGTTTTAATACAAACTTTGGGTACATCCATACTTCTCCACTCATGTGCACACTATATTCTAATATCTAAACACCACAAAAGTATAATTTATCAAGCATTTAATAATAAAAGACATAATTCAGTACTTCCCAATAATATGCATTTCATGGCCTATTTTCCATAATCAATGCATATATTTGAGGCACCTATTGGATAAATGATGCAAGAGGAATGCTAGGATGTTGTTGGAATATTCACAATTTGGCCAGAACTGAGTCCAATTAGAGATAAAAGTTGAGAAGGAAGTGTTGAGAGGATCTGGGGGTTTGGATGGTTAAAATACTGATGTGATCGTGATTGCGAGTAAGGTTCTGCGATCGTGGACACAGAGGCAACTGTGATCGCGGTAACTGAGGGCATTTCTGCTCTACTATTTTCCCCTAATCAGCTTACTCCACATTTGGACAAAATTTCCCTTATTCATTTCAATATGCAAAAATTTCATAGTTTCCCTTTCTCAAGATCAACCAACACACTCTATAGTTCCACAAATTCATGGGTTACTCATTGACAAAAATAAAATCTACTCTAAAAAATGAAAATAAAGGATACGAGCCACTCTCGTGGTATTTCCGAATTCCCTCCCACATAGTGCCTTAATTTATATTATGGCACGATGTCTTATTTCTTTCTCAAGTTGGGTCTTCAGGAGCCCCCTCATTCACTCTTTTGATTTCTAAATCAATCATCAATAGTACTTCAAGTTCCATGGGTTGCTTCTTTGTTTTGCATACTCAAAAAGAGACCTCGTCATCTTCAACTGTAAACCTTATTTCCCCTAACTCTAAGTGAACAATGTCTCTTTTCATGGATAAGAAAGGTCGACAAAGAATTATGGGAACCTCTTGGTCCATTTCATAATCTAAAACCCTAAAGTCCATCGAAAGTATAAATTTGTCCACTTTGACTAGAATATCAAACAAAATATCGACTGACCTCTTGATAGAATGATCCACCATTAAAAATCTCATGGATGTTGGAGTTGGGGTGTCTAATATGAGCTCTTTGTAAATGACAAAATAAATGAGGTTTATACTCTCACCGAGGTTGCATTGAGATTTTCCAATCATATGCGTTCCAACGTTGCAAGGGATGGTAAAAGCTTTGGGTCTTCTTTCTTTTTTGCAATTTTGCTACTCATGGTAGAACTACAACCATAGGTGAGCTTGATTGTATCACCTTCGATGTGATATTTTTTTGTGACATCAACTTATTTATGATCTTAGTAGATACTGGGATTTCTTGGGTTGCCTCAAGCAATGGGATATTGAAAGAGAGGTTGCTAATATTAGCCATGAATTTATTGAGTTTATCACCATCCTTTTTTCCTTGAAGTGTTTAAGGAAATTGGGAAGGGACTTGTATTGTAGACATCATATCACTTTGTGGTTTCTCACTTTCCCCCAATTCTTCATCAACATCTACTAGTTTCTTTTTATCTTCTTCTTCTTGAAATTGTGGTGGCACATATTTTGACTTAATCTTGTTATCTTTATCTGTTTAGTTGAATCTTCTTTAAAGCGATCACCAAGGGTATTCCCACTCCAAGTTACTATTGTTAAAACTTGAGCTTCATTTTTTGGGTTTATAATAGTGTCACTAGGAAAACCACCCTTTGGCCTAACATTCAATTGGGTAAAAAATTGCCTGATTTGAGTCTCCAATTGTTTGATGGAAGTTGAGAGGGACACCACAGTGTTATTAATTTGCAAAAAATAACATTTCTTTCATAAAACATTTTATCCGTTCCTTCCACTCTTATTATAATCCTTACCAAAACATTTTTGGTTTTATATTTATCGAGATCGACGATTATACATTCTTTGTTGTTCACCTGATTATGAGGGGGCACATATCGGTCATAATCAAGATCTTTATCCCTCCAATCATGGTAACAGTCAGGGTCTTCCCAACCGTGATTCCCACCATCCTTTGATAGGTGGGGCAGGAACCCCTCACATAGTTTGCCAAGTACAAAATCTCCTCATCAAGATTTTTATCCTCTTTATCATCCTCATAGTTTTATATGCCATGGCATTTATTGGTTTTGCAAGTGTACCCATCATATATTTTGTCAACAACTCTAATTGCATCATCATCTTTGCCATATTCTCCTCTCTTTCTTCATCTCATTTTCATTGCTCCTTGTCAAACAAGTATATAGCGTGAGAACTCTTAGGAACGTCAACATCCCGAGATGCCACCCCTGTTTTTGCTTCATAACATCCTCAAGCAAATTTATCATCACATGATAGTGCAACTTCACAAGGACACCTCCCGTCATATTGTCCACCATGGTTTTGTTAGTGGATCAAGGGTTCGATGGAATATTTGGAGAAACACATTTTCTGGGACCTCATGGTTTGGACATTGATCTAGTTTTTGTTGGATCATTCACATACTTCATACAAGGTTTCTCCATTTAATTTCCTAAAGTTAATGATCTCATTCCTCAATTGGAGCATTTGGGATGGTGGGAAATACTGGTCAAGAAAAGTTATGGCAAGTTCATCGCATGAAGTAATAGAACTGACCAAAAAAGAACAGAGCCATAATACTACCTCACCCATTATAGAGAATGGGAAAAGGCGTACAAGGATCATATCTTTAGTTATTTGTGCAATATAAAATGGTGCACACACCTATACAAAATTCTTCGAATAAAGGTTGGGTTCCTCATAATCTTGCCTCCCAAAAAGTCCCTTCATTTGCAATATGTGCAACATGACGCTTGTGACATAAAAGATACCATTCCCCTAAATAGGTGGGATACAGATGGAACTTGAATGACCAACATCATTTAGTTTCCCCTCATCATCAAGAGGGACGTCAAAAGACTCATCTTGACTAGAATTGTCACTTATGGTTCCATTTATGCTATAGATATAACCTAGAAGTAAATAAAAATAATAACCAAAATAAATATACACTACTACGGGTATGCCCTAAGTAAGAATCAATACCTCACAAGTGGAAACTAAATTTAACTCCCTGACAGTGGTGCCATTTTGATAACGTTCACCGATACCATACAATTTGGTAGAGTACAGTCATTGTCAATATATCAACTCTTATTGAGGTCAAATCTACAAGGAGTGAAAATTAGAATTCTAGTCTTAGGGGTTTGAACACTTACTAAGAAAACACCTGAAGTGAAAATAAAGTAAAACGCATGATTGAAAATGGGGGTTTTAGTTTTGGGAGAGTGTGTGTCAATAGTAACTTAATTCCACAAACCACACAAAAATTGTAATTTAACTTTGATATGGAGAAAATCTTGGTATTATGTCTACCTAAGGGAAAATTAGATATGGGTATGTGTAGAGTTGATGTACATGATAGTTGAGAAAAATATGGCAGGCTAGGTCTATGATCCTTGAGGATAGATTGTTAACAAAACCTCAAAAATCTCACTGATTGAACCTTTTGGTTACCAAAAAAGTGTGTTAATTATAGTCATCTATTACCTCAATTTGGTATCCCTATTTCTAGATAAATACCCAAGGTATAGTCAACTTCATACTCACTTTTATGTCTAAGATAGTGAGAATTAGTAAACTAAACCCGTTAATTATCAACTATTGCCTTTGTTCCCACATCCCTCTTTCAAGGATGATATGAGTTCCAAAATTTCATCCAAACCCCTCTTTCAAGGATGATTTGAGCTTTCAAGAGTTTGGGGTTTCAAACCACAAATCTATTTTGAGTATTTAGGGCCTTCACCAATAAATCCCAATCATTTTAATCAAACAACAGTAGAAATCATCATTAACCAACTAGAATATACATAAATACATCACAACCCACAAAAATTTTACCTTAGTTCAACATAGTCCCAAGACTAAAATATTTAGCTACTCATGAAGAAAAGAAAGAAATATATACCAAAAGGATTGTTCAAGGCATCCATTTTTCACAAATACCAAAATCCAAATCAACAAATCAAATTACAATTCTTGCCTAATTAAGGATTTAAATTTCAAAATTCAAATATTACTAATCTCTAGAATGACCAAAATAGGAAAGGGTTTTAAGGTTTTAAGGATTTAGGGTTGGCTACTAAAAAAAATACAAAACAACCCATAGGCCTAATCTCGCGTTGCTATGATCGCACTAGATTTGCTGCAATCGTGCCTTCTATGACCATGGGTAGATTCACATGATTGTGGTGCTTACCTTCTTGACTGGTCACGATTGCGGCCCTCAGACCGGAATCACAGTAATTAAGGCTTGTTTATACTCTAGGTCTTCCAACTACACTTCTTTTGATTTTTTTTTAACTCAACTCCACAATTTCTATCTCATAACCTATATGCCTACAAAAAATATGGATATTAGTGTATTTAATCATATATATGTCTCATTTATACATTTAAATCATGAAAATATGCATGAATGTTGAATGAAAATTTGTGGTAAAGTAACCACTCATCAGCTTATAGGTCTTTCGATCAATAATATCTTATACTTCTTTGGGAGATAGTGGAGGTACAATATCACGAACCCCTTCAGGAGGTTAATTACTTTTATACTCAGATATCCTACCACGTTTTTGTAGAATTCTCTCTAGATTTGGATTCAATGGGACTAAGGAATTTTCTCTACTCTATGTGTTAGGCATACACCGGCGTATTCCCAATTAAGAACAAAGAGAAAAACCTAAATGCTACAACAACTTCAAATCATAAATCAACACTGTGTTCCCAGGCAACGACGCCAAAATTTTGATGACGTCTAAATAATAGCTCATGTGGTTGCTGTCAAAATATAGTAACCCAACAGAGGATGGGTCAAATCCCAAGGGAACACGTGGCTTTGCATATCTCAGTAGTTATAGTCAATGGGTAGAATAAGAAAAGTAAATAGGGATTTTTATGTAGTAATATCGAGCAAGTAACTGTACCAACTTTGTTTGTAACCAGTGTAGGTGAACACTAGGATTGTGTTCCCCTTGGCTTCTCAACTCCCTAGGCTTAACATTCTTTATTGAACCAACCCAATACGTTGCATTCAGAATTGATAAGTTATGTACTTTCTGTCGTATTTTAAACGAATAGGAGGATTCCACCCTTTACCTTTTGAGTCTCAAGAGGTCGCGTTACTAACCCATATCTTGCTCCCAGTGAAATATTACCTTTTTAGTGTCTAATTATTAGATAAAACCTAACTATCTTCCCAAGATTGAACACAGAAGAGTGAATTGATAGTTAAACTCCAAATTACTATTGTCTTTATCTTTAACAAGTAATTACTCCTCTTTTGGAGTAAGTAGCAATATCTAGGCAAGATCCTAATGTGCGCACTACTTAAAAAATAATCATAACAAAGACAAGGAAATACATGCATAGGTATCGGTTCAAAAAAACAAAAGCATTTCCCCTACTTCATCAATCCACCAGGGTTTCCATAACCTTAGCTATGGGTTTTAGCCGATCATACTTGTAAAGAATCAATAACGTTCAGATTCGAAAGCATAGATGAAATTACAATGATAAAAAGAAATAAAACATACAATTATAACAAAATTAATGAACCAAAGTCAATACAAGAAAATCCCAAGATCAAAATCGGTTCTTAAAACCAAAATTTGTTGGTGAATATCAAAAGTGCATAACTCTACCTGAAAAGTACATAAAGGGTATTTATAGTACAAGAGAAAACTCTAAAATCAAAGCCCGAATGAAATAGGATAAAATTGGATCGATGGATACCTGCTCTCTATACCTGTGGTTTGGTACCAAGCGTAGGTAGTACCTGCGGTCCTGACACTGGGCATAGGTAGAAATCACAGGCATTGGGAGCAAAAATCCTGTAAGTTCAGCTCTAAAGATTTTTTGGACTTCAAGTACTTACTTTGCCTACACGTGGTTTGTAGGTCCTACATACAACCACATGTTGACTTGGTAAGTTTCATGAGTCATTTTATTAGCTTTTATTCGATTCTCGAACATGGTTTGATCACGAACAATATGGAAAACATCTTAAATGTCCACAATTGCTCCACGGCCAAAAATACTTTTTTCCACCTTTTTCATAAACTTATCATCCAGAAGATAATTCCAACAAAATGTACCCAAAAGACATCATAACTAACAAAATAGCCTCCGAAACTTATATCTTTTCCTAGTTTTAAGTGTCAAAAGTGCTATATTTCTATAGCACATCAATATGAATCAGGATATCAATATTCCTACTTGGATGTGGAAGATGATTAATGTGGATTTTATCACAAGTTTACCTAGCACTATGACAATATTATTTCATTTGGGTTGTAGTAGATAGAATGACTAAATCAACCTATTTTTGGTCAGTTAAGACTACATATTCAGTAAGTGGTCTATGCCAAACATTATATCTATGATTTTATAAAATTGCATAAAATTTCTTTTATATCATTTCAGATAGGAGTAATCAATGTACATCTTAATTCTAGAAATCATTCTAGATTTGTCTTGATGTTTAAGTAGATCTCACCACAACATTTCATCTATATATAGATAGCTAGGAAATGGTACTAAAAATTTATTGCATCCAAATGAACATGGAAGCGTACATGGTTAAACATAAACTAAAGTGGCTCTTTTTGAGAGCTAAGTTGTCATTTCCATGTGACTTAAAGTCAGTTCATTTCTAGTTTCAATTATAATTGTCAATTTAAAAAGTGTGTGTTTTGAAATAATATAATAAATAATTATAATAAGAACTAATAATTAAAACAAACAAAGATAATAGCCTTAATGGAAAATCAACATCAAGAAGAGTTTTGGTGCTTTTGGCCTACTTCATAATCATGCATAGTTTTTGTTTGTAGTCGTTGTTAGTAGTTATTATGATCATTGACTTATGGGATTGGTAATATAATATGGGAATTGACATACTCTAAGTCATCTACAAAAATTAGTCACGTAATGTTCTTGTACTAGGATATTTATCTCAAGGGGTTGCGAGTCTTATCTCGCTTATATTCATGATATTAGTATGAAGAGTTTGTCTATTGACTCTATTTCTATAGTCCATAAGGTTTTTTTATGTCTTCCTTACCAATCTACCTGGTATACCTCTTGACCGTGAGATTGAGTTTGTTATTGATCTTGACCCTAGCACTCAACCTATTTTTATGGCACCTTACTCTATGACAAACTTGAAAAGATAAATTCTCAGCATCAAGATCTACTTGATGAGGGTTTTATTAGACCAAATGTATCCCCTTGGGGAGTTCCTGTGTTGTTTATGAAGAGAAAAATGGCTCCACGTGTGTGTGTATTGATTATAGACAACTTAATAAAGTGATAGTAATGAGCTATCATCCTATGCCTTGCATTGATGATTTGTTTGACCATCTTTAGATTTCAATGGTATTTTCAAATATTTATTTAAGGAATATTTACCATCAGTTGAGGATTCAGGCTGAAGATATCCCAAAGACAGCCTTTAGGACCTATTATGGCCATTATGAGTTCTTAGTGATGTCCTTTATGTTGGCTAATACCCTAACCGCCTTCATGGATTTGATGAACTAAATGTTTAGAACTTATTTAGATTTATTCGTGATTATGCTCATCAATAGCATCCTTGTGTATTTGAGGAGTAAAGAGGAGCACGTGTAGCATTTTAGGGTTGTGCTCCTGGCTTTGAGAGATCATGTGCTTTTTGCCAAGTTTTTAATGTATGAATTTTGGCATGAGTCGATGATATTCCTTAGGCATATGGTGCCTAAGTATGCAATTATAGTAGAGTAGATGAAGATCGAGGCTATTTAAGATTGGCTAGACCTACATCTTAGACTGGAGTTCGTAGCTTTATTGGCTTGGAATATTATTATAGATGATTCATTAAGGGTTTTGCCACTATTTTAGCGCCTATAACTAGAGCTTAATTCTAGGAAGCGTAGATAGTTGGAGTTGCTTAAGAATTATGATATTTCTATATTATATCATCTAAGCAAGGCTAATGTGGTAGAAGCCTTGAGTCTAAAGATAGTGATACGGGTTACTTGGATTGTATTTCAGTTTATCAGAGATTGTTCGCATGGGACATTCAGTCCTTAGCCAACTTGATGGTACAAATTGACATTTCAGACGCTTGGAGGATTTTTGCTAGTGTTAAGGCTAGTTCCTCATTATTTTAGTAGATTAAGGATCATTAATTTGAGGATAATAGAGTTTGCATCCTTTGTTATCAGGTACTGAGTGGTGAGTTCATGAGTATTACCATAGGTTCTAAGGTTGTCTTGAGGTTTGATAGCCGTATTTCTATTTTGAGGATTGATGGCTTAATTAAGTTGATTATGCATAAAGACCATAGATTTAGATATTCCATTTATTTAGGTACAACTAAGATGTAAATATATTGGAGATAAAATTATTGGTTGAGTGGCATGAAGAGAGATATGGAAAACATTATAGCTCATTACGTATGTTGTCAGCAGGTGAAGGCCAAACATCAGTGACCCGGTGGATTGATTCATAGGTTGCCTATTATTGAGTGGAAATAGTAGCACATTACCATGCACTTTGTTAGCAGGTTGCCTCACACTTTCTATGGTTTCAATAGTATTTGGGTCATTGTTGATCGATTGACCAAATTGGCAGATTTTTTTCCTATCCAGATGTCCTTTAATGCCGAGAAGTTAGCCGGTATCTATGTGCGTGAGATATTCCATTTTCATGGTGTACCTGTATCTGTCATTTTAGGCCAATGTTCAATGTTCATTTCTATCTTTTAGAGAAATTTCCAGGGGTATTTTGGTACTCAGGTAGATTTTATTACATCCTTTCACCCACAGATCGATGGCCAGTCAAACCAGACTATTCAGGTTTTTGGGGATATACTTTGAGCCTTTGTTATGGATTGTGGAGGTTAGTGGGAGAAGAATTTAGCCTTACCATATTTATCATTCGAGTATTGAGATACCACATTTTGAGGCTTTGTATGGTAAAAAATATCATTCCCCGTGGTATTGACTTGCTTCAGGAGTCATTAGGTAGAGTCAGGGTAATTTAGGATAGGTTGAGAGTGGCTCAAAGTAGGCAGAAGTCTTATGCAGATCGTAGATTTTGTTCCTAGATATTTTGAGTTGGTGATCAAGTATTCCTCTATGTGTTTCCCATGATAGGTATGAGGTGGTTCAGAAGGAAAGGTAATCTCAGCCCCAGATATATTGGACCCTTCAAGATTTTTTGCAATAGTTGGTAAGGTGGCGTATGAGTTAGGCTTACCATCAGATTTTGTTTTTTTTCATCCGGTCTTTAAAGTTTCTATGTTGAGGCGATATATTCTTAATCCATCTCATGTGCTTAGATAGTACTTAGTTCAGTTGGATGAGCTGTTGACCTTTGTGGAGGAGCCTATGCTTATTTTGGCTAGTGATGTCAGGCAGTTGTGCACTAGGAAGATTCTTATAGTTAAGGTTCAATAGAGTCACCATCTCATAGACGAGGCCACTTGGGAGATCAAGAGAGAGATGCCAATGAAGTAGTCTCATCTTTTCGAGACTTCAGGTACATCCTAATCCTTCACTTTCGCAGACAAAAGTCCTTTAGGTAGTGAATATTGTAATGACGCTACAAGTCATCTTTAGTATTTCCATATATTTTTGTTGCTAGATCTTTCATATAGCTTCCACAATTCAATTATGACTTGCTGGGACTAACAGTTCGATTACCACGCAGTTCATTTGGATTTTAGAGTCGATTCCCTGTTTTGAAGTCTTCATTGGTTCAAATAGGCTACTGGGTGAAAACTTCATTCAAACGACCTCGTATATCAATTCATACTAGTCCAACAGCTCCAAAATATTGATTTTAGGCTATATAGATCTTTGGTTTTGATCTAAGGTACCTAGGCTTATTACGACCTATTGTCCAGAAAGTTAATAAAATAGGGGTTGGGTATGGGACCCACTTTTAGTTGAAAAGACCACAAAAAGAACTTTCAACTGTGCCATTGAGTTGGAAACATCGAATTTTATAATGTAGCATAGTCTGTTTGCATATACGGGATTCTGGATGAATCCTGAGGGGTTGGTAGAGAATTGAAAAAAAACAAGTCTCTACTAGTGCTAGAGCACCGACAATTGTGACCCATGAATTGTAATCGTGATCTAGAATCCACCCCATAAGAACCACAATTACAACACTTATGTCACATACACGACAACCTTGGAAGGGGGAAAATTCCACGATTGTGAGGGTCGGGTAACGATAGCGACTCCCGAACACGTGGGAAGGCATAAATATCCCCCTTTTGGCCCATTTTCACCCTTTTTCATTCATTTCCAAGAAACTTAAACCTTAAATATTAAGAAAGCTTAGGATTAGATATTGTGGGTGATTTTCGGATCTTGGATGACTATTATTACTTGATTCCCCTTCAAAATTGTTGTAAGATTTCTTATTCTTGGTTGATTTCCTCTTTTCTTATCTAAAATTTCTACAACTTGGTGACTTGATTTTAAGACCAATATATCTTAGATTCTACCCATTTTTTAGCATAATACTCCTTGAGAATAAGGGATTGTTGGGTTGGCTTCAAAAATATGATTTCCATAGATGGGACCTATATGGGATTTTTGAGTAATTTTGGACTAAAAGTAGAATAGTACCATATGGATATCATTGTTCTTGTTTTGATAAGTAGATTGTGATTTTGATAGCATAGCACCTTGCAGAAGCTTCTCGAAAGATAAAGTTAGTGATTTAGTGGATTCTTCGAGCTTTCTTTAGCATTCAGGTAGGCTAGGTTTCCTCTCTTATTAGATTGAGCTATTTCATAGTATATTAATGATATTATGTTAAGAGTTGGGATGAGTTTTAGGTGTTCATTATGGAATTTTCAATGCTTGAATTAGTTGGACATTTTAGACCATCCTAAAATTGTAACTTAGGCATAATTGGCTTAGTCTCTCATGCTTTAGGTAAAATTTTTATCTTAGGTTGATTGTGGCTTAGTTAATATTTAAAAGTGAATTTAGATACCTTATCCTATCTTTGGGTAGAATTTGCCTTGTAATGGATTTTTAGATTTAAAATTGGGTTGTTTGAACCACCTTAGGCTAAGATTTGTGTAAATCCTTGTAACCTTTATTCGCTTGTTACACACCTTGAAAATGGTTTCTCAGGTAATATTGAGGAGATTTATCACTCGATAGTTATGATAAGTTGGGATTGGGAGTTGATGCTTATGGTTATTAAATATGGATGATATATATATATATATATATATACTGGTTCGAGTATAGATATTGATTATGATATTAATGATATATATTTTGATTTGAGTCTGGATATTGATTATGATAATGATAATACATATACCTGTTTGAGTTTGATAATGATTATCATATTAATGATAAATTACCAGTTTCAGTTCGGCTATTACTTATGATAGTAATTATATAATACCGGTTCAAGTCCAATAATGGAGTATGATATTGAGATATGGGTATTGGTTCAAGTTTGGAAGTGGGAAACGTGCTATAGTGTGGCATGACATGAATGGTTCTAGTAGTATCATAGAAAATGGAAAATGAAGGTGGTTTAGTTTATGCTTTACTTGATTGTTCCCTCTTGGCTTATGGGGGCTTGTATTGGGTTATTTATTATTTTGCACTTATTGGCTTACGGGGACTTATCTTTTAGCTATAATTTCTTGTTCTTTATATTATTGTTTTGGTTTATTCGTTTCATTGTGTACAATGATGTTGGAGTTATGTACATGTTTTCTCTTTTGTTGACTTAGTTATATTTTGTTACATTTTAATGCATTTATATCATGATTTAGATCAGTTAGTTGATGATGCCCACTAACTATCCGTGGTTTTGGTACTCATACTATATTTCTGTAACTTTTGCTATAGATACGAGTACTAATTGCCATCGTTGATTTGACAATTGTGTTGTGGTTGATTCATAGGTAGGATGAGATCTTGAAGATAAAGTCGCCTCATTTCTTTCTATCTTTTAATGTCTAGTCTTTTATTTCATGATAAATTTTATTGGTTACTTAGAATATGGGTTGTATTTATAGTAGCTCTTGTGTTGGCTCTCCCAAGTTGTGGGATAGTTATCTAATTATTTATTACCTCTTTTCTATTTCTATTACTTTGCATATTTATATGTTGCAATTGTTTATTTTTTGAATTTTCCACCAGGTTAGCCCATTCCGAATAGCTCCGGGATACGATTTGGCTTTCCTACTGGCAGGATTTGGTAGGAGGCATCATGACTCATAAATTGAATTGTGACAAACCCATCAATAGGAAAGACAACCTGTTGTCCGGAACAACTAGTAATGGACTATAAAGAGAAAAGAAGGAAGAGTGCGGTATGAATTTAGTAAAAAGGCAAAAAATACACAAGATACTCCCAAAACCTAGTGGAATGAGTACTAGAGCTACTAATATAATTAGACAACAACATGATTTACTAAATGAATATACTGATACAACTCATCTCTAAAAATAACATAGAGATTAGTCTAGTACATAAGAGGGAGAATAGAAACACTCTGAATAGAAAGAGCTCACTCCATGTCTCTGAACCATAGCTTCTCCGCACAACGCACACAACAATGGTAAGAACCCGTACTATGATTTGCATGTTGTAGAAGTGTAGTATGAGTACCAAACACGTGATACTCAGTAGGAAACTAAGGAATGAGATCCAAAGATAATACAAATATAAATAACATTCAACAGGAATGTAAACTACACCAAAATATCAAAGATAATATATAGTAAATCTAAGGAGACATAAGGATGAACTATCCTATTCTAGCCGTACTCAGTAATCTAAGCATTATACCGTCTATGACTGGCCAATATATGAATAAAGAACACAAGAAGTATAAGGAATAGAAATATATATACAACATGAATAAATGAAAGAAAAGTGGGATATATGGTAATACCATAACTACTATAGATAGGTACATATACACAAACATGGCCAACTCAAGGTACCACTTAAGTCATTACACTAGCATCCCAAGACCATCTAATCATAGTAGGAACTACTGCTAACATTATTAGGGTCTCTAATCCATGCGTCTAAACATGAGATAATTATCTTAATAAAGAAACTGTAAAGAAAGGAATCAGAATGTTAGGGTCTAAAACCATAATGCCTGATCAATGGATCATAATGCGTAATAATACAACCGTAAGATAAAAAATCCAAAATCATAGCTCAAATCTTAATAGAAGTTCAATAATAAAAATGTCACGAATTAACCATAATAATAATAACAATATAAAGTAACAGCTTACCCAAACAAACAATACCTAACTAGGCTTTTCATAACCCCTACCACAAAAAGAACAGAAGGTCCAATCAACACACAACACAACACAAGCCATACTCATCACCTATACCTATACAACCCCAATAAGTTTGATAGATTTAGGTGCATACTGGTGATAGGATGCGAGGAGAATCCATAATACCTTAAGCACTATATCATAATCAATCACCAAACTTTAATTGAAACTCATATCATCAATATTATCATTCACCGGACTTGAATCAAAACTCATATCATCACTATCTTCATCAATATACTATACCCAATATTAAATATATATAGATATATACATAAAATGCATGGCTAGGACCGTGGCTAAAAGAGTATAAGTCCATAAATCCATTGCATGGGTCAATTTCCAGGACTATGTCATCATCAAAGTGTAGAAAGGGTCACAATCTCCAACGACCGAAATAAATAGTAGTATCAAAATCGTAGTCCAAAATCTATCTCGATCAAATTTCTAAATCATAATTTTTAGTCTCAAAGGCTTATAAGTTATTTAATAAGATGGTACGATTCCCGTTACGAAGAAATCTATTTTAAAAGTGAAAAGTGGGAAGAAATCTTTTTTAGGAAAAGGGTTAATAAACCCTATTTTAGTTGGAATCACACCATTTGCCGCTTTAGTGTTCATGAATATACCAAACCTGTGTATGCCATCACCAATATCCAAACTATGCAATCATAAGCATCAAAATATTTAGCACCTATGGTCACGTCCTTTACAAGGATAAAAAACATCCCAGAATTTAACCCATATCATAATTACAGTCTTCGGCCTAATAATTATCTAGCATAACCATAACATATTCCAAAAAACCATCTCAATCCATCGAGTCATGAAGTAACGTTATACTTGAGGATCATTAGTCTCAACTATGTCTAACATGCATAAATAAGTTCACAAAGGACAATACATGTCTTGGCCTAAGGTGGGTCGAAGGGACCCACTTCTAGTTCCCAAAATCCATATTTAGGAAATTTCTACCCTAGACTAGGCTAAGGTATCTAACTTCACACCTAGATGTTAAATTACTCATAATTAGATCAAAGGTAGAAATTCCACCTAAAATATGTGCAACCAAGTCAATTCCACCTAAATTGCGGTTCCAAGATAGCCTAAACTGTCCAAATCAAAATAATCATACTAGCCATACTTTCGATACCTTAATCATATCCCAATCTAGCGTGATATCATAACCCCTCTATGAATTAGCTCAATATATGAAGAAGGTAATAGGATCATTGAAGTATAATAATTATTTCACCTTAAGGGTCAATTACCCTTCTAGCCTCATAACTCATAAATTTGGCAAATTCATGGTGTTCTATCCAATATTACATCCTAACATCCCTATCTAACATGCAACCTATATAATACACTCTCTCATAAAGAATAATAGATAGAAGCCTACCTTGATGCCAAATCAAAATTCCATAAAACATCTACAAATCATCCCTCTTTACTCCACAATCTCTAAATACCATCACCCTATTAAAATAGTAATCTATCCATCATTAGGAATAGAACGAGACCCATATTGCTAAATTCAGGACGGGTCCAGAAACAGACCTTAAAAATAGGTTTTAAACTAAAAGAATTAAAATCATAATTTTATTTTAGAAATATGTTCTCCATACTCATAGGAGTCGATAGATGAGAACCCATGCAAAAACAAGTTAAAACGTGGTACAAATCAAAGAAAAACCATTTTAAGCTTTACCAACAAAAAATCCAAAATCCCATTTTGAAATCATGAATTTGAATTTTTTGAAAGTGACATCGAGAAAAAAATTATAGTTATAAGATTATAAAACTTAACCATGGAAGAAATCTCTAAAACTCCTCTGGAACCACCCAAATCCGAACTCCTAAGCCCTAAAAATGGTGAAAATGAGTTTTTGATTCTCAACTTGGATGAAAATCATAAAAAATAAAATAGAAGTCATTGTTACATAGGTAAAATAGAGTTCTGAAGTGATAAACAATAATTATATGAGAAAAATGCATCAAAAATTGTAAAAATCGGAGCTTCCTAGCGCCCAAAATGTCAAGAATATGGATTCGAGTCTTATACTCAGCGATGACCACTAAAGTGGCACTTTGACCGCTAAAGCGATCTGAGCAGTAGGTAATTATACTGGTAAAGCATTCATATAGACGCTTTAGTGATTAGTCAAATGGTCAACGGCTGCTAAAGGAGCCACAAAGCACCAACAACTTCTAAAACTTATTTTTGACCATCGGAGCTCCTCCGGAACCCAATGAACATGAACCAATTGCGGAATTTGATTGTAAAAAATGTTACGAGGAAAATGGAATCATTAAAACTTTCATATAATATTGTTTCAAAAAAATATGGGGCCCACACCTATATTTTTATTTTTCATACAATCCAGTCAATATCCCAAAACAAGTTCGAAAGTCTTGGGACCTAGACCAAGGATCCCTTAGCCTAAAATCAATGTTCTAGAGCTGATGGCACTGTAAGAATTACCATGCAAGGTCATCTACTAGGAGGTTTGGTCTGAGAACAAATCTTAAATAGCAAACACTCTAAAATAGGGAAATGAGCCTAAAATCTAAACGAACTGTTCGATAACTGAACCGACAGTTTAAATAAATCATAATTGACCTGTAGCCGATGTGGGAAGGCTCGATTGCTGAAAATGCACCCAAATCTAGAAAATGACTTAGAGGATCATTAAAATATCCACTACTAAAAGGAATTTAGCCCGTGAACGTCAATGGATAGAAAGATTACAAAATCTGGGATGAGGTATTGGGCTCACATGCTTCGAGTACGACTTCTGAGATAATACTGTTCCAATGGATTTTTCCATGGATATCTCTTTTCCAACCAACTTTCGCACTTTACTCTCAAATAGCAAAAACTTAAACTTAACCACTAAATGGCCTCCAACATAACCAGGGAAGGATGATGCATGCAAATTGGAACCTTGACAAACTGATACCACATAGATACTAGCACAATAAAATTAAAACTCATCCAAACCAAAGGCAAACCAAGACATGAGTCATGAAACCAACTCTGAATCTAAATATAACCTTCATTTGCTTTTCCAACCCCGCTATCAACCCAAAACCCAGATGAAAATCACTCGAGTTCTGTCCTCATAATCCCACAACAGTAAAAATGAGGAGCGAAAGCTTCTTTATAAAAAATTCATAAAAGGAAGCATGAGAATAAGACTATGAGGCACTGCCTAGGTACACAAATGGAGACAACCAAGTTCTCAAAACTAAGGTGATGTTACAACTAGTATGGATATTCCTCGAAACTACTAGCTAGGATTTTGAAGTACAATGACTCGCCTGTGAATAATTTTCTATAGGATGTACCACCAACTAAGAATAAAACAAAGATTAATCTAACTCGAGCGTACTACTCTAGCTGAGTATATCATCCAAAAATCCCAATGAAAATTAAAAGCTTGAGGTCAAAGATAATGGAACCAATGCCCTGCCCACAAACTATCATCTGAGCGCCTAACAACCATAATCCATCTGAACTCAAGAATACAGACTAAGTGACTATGGACTAGGCTAGGCTAGCCTGTAGATGAAGATCCAACTAAGACAAATCTAAAAATGAAGGTTGCACACAAGGTCTATAACTCTAAGATGGAATCTAAACACCAAAGATGAATCGTTCAATCTCAACTACCCAAACAAAACCCAAAAATAGGTAAGCATTCATACTCCAAATCTATCATAGCTTATAAATAGCCATTCCAAGTTATCAAATTCAAAATCAAACCAACAGGCCTAAAGTAAGGCCAAATACTCAAATAAACCTTTCTATTCAAATCAGATATATCCTTACTGAATCTTTCCAAAACCAAAACCAAAATATAGATGAATAACAAAATTACCGCAGAGGATAAATCATCGGCTTAAAACATAAAATATCAACTCTATATCTGCATGATGGCATGAATAATAACATTCAACTTACACATCAATTTAGGGAAAGACGGTCGTCGTCAATATATTTACCCAACTTTTGGAGTCAGGGTCGAATCCATAGGGAATAATGTTAGTGGCAATCAAACTAATTTGAAACTATAGCTACAAGTTGAATTCAAACAATTGGCACAAAAACATAAAATGGGGGTTTTGGAGATTAGCCAATAATTGTTGGTCACTTTAGTTACAGTTTTTATAATCGAGAGTTTATCAAAAGCCAAAATTATGTTCACTAGGGGTTTTAGTACTTGACAGATGCTAATAGTAGTTCAAGTTTCTCACAGGAGATAGGACAACAAGTTATCTATATCAAAGTTATGCCTATATATCTCTTGACCTACTTAAGCATTTAATCACCTAATCCTCTTGGCCTTAGGAAATTTATGTTCATGACCAGATTTTACCTCAAGTTAAACAACCTTGTTGCAACGTCAGTTATTAAATGGAAGTTTTTGTTGCTTCTAAGTCCCTGTTAATGATTCACTTCCCACTATATTTGATTTATTTCTTAAGCAAATCAAAGCACGTGTTATTTATTATTTGCAACTAACAGACAATAATTAAAACCTTAAATTTATCAAGAAGTTGTACAACTTTTTGAATCTTGAACACTTAGCATCTTATCAAGACTTAACTCTAGATCCCATAATTCAAGTTAAAAAAATTTAGCCATGCATGATGTAATAATCAAAACAACTAGATGAATTCATGTTTTGAAAGATAAAATTACCACAAGATGAGAAATGACTAGTGAATCACAGATTAGATCACAATAAAAATCCCAAAATAATGACTAAAATCTATTTAAAGTAATTACTTTTTCAAGCCAAGAAATTAGAGAGAAAAAATATTAAAATACGTGTCTCTAAACTCAAGGTTCGAAACTCTTAAGAAAACCCTAAACAAGACTTTAAATAGTTCACCCTAATTATGGAAACAAAATAATAAAATTTTGAAATTCCTTGGATTAGGAGATGCAATTTGTGATAGCCTATCAGGAGGCTGATGACTTATCACAAATGTCGTCAGCTTTCTCTTTGCTTTGGACACTTGTTGCCTAACGCTAATGACAAACGGTGATGCCCTACTAGCTTCTTGACGACTTATAACAAATGTCGTCAGCTTTTTCTTTACCTTGGATACTTGCTGCCTAACGCTGATGACAAATGGTGACACCCTATCAGCTCCTTGATGACTTATCATAAATGTCGTCAAGTCTCTGCTTTAGTTCTCATGTGTTGCCTTAGGCTGACGACATTCTTGACGGCTTATCAGATCCTTGATGACCTATCACAAAATATCATCACACATTTCAACGTAGGCCAATTCTCTGTCTATGACTGATGATGAAGCTGATAGCTTATCACAGGGCTGACGACTTATCAGAAATTTCCTCAGCCATACTTCGCCTTAATTACTTTAGATTTCATCTTCTATGCTTCTATTCTTATTGGTTCTCCAGCATCTTAGCTTCTACTGCAAAATGAAACATAAAGCAATCAAAAACAACAAAAGTTGCTTTAGACTTCGCAATTATTCTTAGTTAAAAGCCTCAAATGTGTTAGCATTAGCTAACACATCAATACCCTCAACTTAAAATAATTACTTGTCCTCAAGCAACACAGCACAACTAAGAGAATACAAAGCATATTTGGCAGTCAATCATCCATATCATCTCAAAATATTTTCACTATCTCAAAAGTCTATAAATTTAAGTACAATAAAGAACACCAATGCAACACACAGGAATCAAGATATGGAATCAATTCATCTATAACAACCATGCATATACCAGTTTACACTACCCAAACAAGTTAGCAACTAGTAATGTAACCAGTGTACCCTCACAGAAAAGAAATCCCTCTCATCTTATATCAAGAATTATATATATAACCGTGGGGAGAATCAAAACACTCACTCTCAGAACAAAATTCAGATCAGTGTATGCCAAGTACCATAGGCTTGCCCTTATTTTCGTTACCCAGATCTTCAGATAGGTCAGCTGGGATAACTATAGGATTTCTCTTAGGTTTGTAATATAGGCTAGGGGCTAGTATGATACTCAATGGTATTTAAAGTGGCTAAAACTTCTTGACACAACACTAGCATTTTGGGGTTTCACTCATTAGCCTTTTCCGCTCTTCTCTTTTCTTGATCATAATTATTTAGGATGGGTGCAGTCTTTTCTTAATTACTTATTCTTTTTAACAATTTTTCTTTTTCTTGTTCTTTTCCTCTGCACCCAGCTTTTTATTATTTTCTTTTATGCTATCTTTCTTCATACTCATTCTATATCACGCAACCCTATGATAGCCACCCTCAACTTAGGCCATTTGCCTAAGCTAAGGTGCATGGTGTCCAAGGAGGACCAGGGCCAAAACAGGTTCATTATGATATAAACTGGAAAAGTGACATGTGTCATAAAAAGAAATAGGCTAATCAGGCTCAAAGCAGGGATCAAGGGATATTCTACATACAGAGAAAGTTATTTAGTCTAAAAGTGAGCTAATATTAAAATGGCCTATGATCCTTTCCTAACCCATATACTTCAACCAAGGTAAGCCTAACCGAGCAAGTTCTGGATTTCAACATACAACGAGAAATGAGTAAGATCTCACACACACTTGGCACACAAGTATATCACAAGCTACTACTTATTCAGTTCATGCAGCTATTTAGAAATGATTACTACGTCACTAAAACTAATGCCATACAAAATGTACAGTGGTCACATTCAGCTGCAATTCACTCAGTTAAATACTCAGTCCATTGGAGAGGTACTAAAAAATCACAAAAATATGTTAACTGCCTAAGGTACTTGTATTTCTCCAAGTCAACTACAATATTTTACAAAAAATAACAATATGCCTAAACATGCCGGCTCTACTGGGAACAAGACTCCTGGAAAAAGAGGAACGACAACAAAAACCCTAAGAGGACATCAGCACCCACAAGTAGTCCCACCCTCAACTTGTAATCATACATTGTCCCCTATGCATCAAACCAAAACAAGAGAGTAAAAAATATAACTGTGGCACCATGGGTGCAAAGATCCGATGTCAATTACATAATACGAATACAAACAACTAAATACCTTGGGTTGTTCCCAAGAAGTTCCTAATTTAGTGTCGTGGCACAACTAGGTTATCTTGACTACTCAGAATTCATTAATATACCTTAAAATTGCTTCATATATTATCTCTCTATGTAGATAATTTGAATTTCACCCCCAACTTAGAGTCCATCTTCTTACCTCGATCATAGGGGGTGGTACAAGAATTTAGAAGTTAAGTGATGGATGGAGCATGGTAAACCACTCGGCCTTAAAGTGAGGTGTGTTTTTATGTTACTTATCAAGTGTAAAATAAAGAATATAGGATTCTTATTCCTCATCTTCACACTCTTCCACTATTTTAGATGATTCCACAGATAAGATATCATCTAAACATAATGTGTAAAAATGCTTTTAGTGAGGCCCAACTAATACTTCAAAATTTATACTATCTACTATACACTCACTTTTATTCACCTTCTCAATGTCAGTCTCAAAATCAAGATGACAATCGACTGGTTGTGATTCTTGAGTTTTCTCCTCAAATTGGCTAATGTTCCCCTCATATTATTCTTTGTTTAGCCACTATAAACATGGTGGGAGTGGTAACTCTTTTAGCTTTTCCTACAGCTGTTCTTGATTCTCTAATATTCGTTTCATCAATTTGTTTGTTTGAATCGTGACAGCACACATATCTTCAGTATGATCACTTTGACCAAAAGCAAAACACCAAGTTACAGTAGGAAGGATAGTATCCATATCATATTGTGAAGGTCCCATCCATGCACTTCCAGGTAAATCTGGACAACAAGCCTTAAAATATAGTCCCCCACAATAATAACAAGAATCATCACAAGAATCGTCATCACTCAAAAAACAATCTATCCAGGCAGACATCTCAAGAAAGGTGTGAAAAAATTAAAAATAAAAGAAAATAAAAAATAAACTAAGCAAATATTTGTAAGTTTGAATTCAAGAAAGTAAACTAAAATTCCAAACAAACACAATATGCCAAATTGTTCCCCAGTAACGGTGCTATTTTTGATAAAGCTCAACTTACACATCAATTTAGTGCAAGGCGATCGTCATCAATATATTTACCCAACTTTTAGAGTTAGGGTCAAATCCATAAGGAATAATGTGAGTGGCGATTAAACTAATTTGAAACTATAGCTACAAGTTAAATTCAAACAACTGGCACGAGAAGATAAAATGGTGGTTTTGGAGATTAGCTAATAATTGTTGGTCACTTTAGTTACAGTGTTCGTAGTCAAAAGTTTATGAAAAAACAGAATTATGTTCACTAGGGGTTTTGGTGCTTGAAGCTGCTAATAGTAGTTCAAAATTCTAATAGTACATAGGAAAATAAGTTATCTTTATCGAAGTTATGCCTAAATGTCTCTCGACCTACTTAAGCATTTAATTACCTAATCCTCTCGGACTTAGGAAATTTAAGTTCATGACCAGATTTTACCTCAGGTTAATCAACCTTGTTACAACGTCAATTATTAAATGGAAGTTTTTGTTGCTTCTAAGTCCCTATTAATAATTCACTTCCCACTATATTTGGTTTCTTTCCCAACTAAATCAAAGCAGGTGTTATCTATTATTTGCAACTAACAGACAGTAATTAAAACCTCAAAATTATCAAAAAGTCATACTACCTTTTGAATCTTGAACACTTAGCATCTTATCAAGACTTAACCCTAGATCCTATAATTCAGGTTAAAGGAATTTATCCACGCATGATGTAATTATCCAAACAACTAGATGAATTCATGCTTTGAAAGATAAACTTATCACAAGATGAATAATGACTAGTGAATCGCAGATTAGATCACTATAAAAATCCCAAAATAATGACTAAAATCTCTTTACAGTAATTGTTTTTTCAAGCCAAGAAATTAGAGAGAGAAAATATCAAAATACGTGTCTCTAAACTCAAGGTTTGCAACTCTCAAGAAAACCTTGAACAAGGCTTTAAATAGTTCACCCTAATTATGGAAAAAAATAATAAAATTAAGAAATTCCTCAAATTAGTTGATGCTATTTGTGATAGCCTATCAGGAGGCTGACGACTTATTACAAATGACATTAGCTTCCTCTTTGCTTTGGACACTTGCTGCCTAACATTGACAATAAATGGTGACACCCTATCAGCTCCTTGATAACTTATCACAAATGTCATCAACTTTCTCTTTGGTTTGGACACTTGATGCCTAATGCCGACGACAAACGGTGATGCCCTATCAGCTCTTTGATGACTTATCACAAATGTCCTCAAGTCTCTGCTTCAGTTCTCATGTGCAGCCTTAAGCTGACGGCATTCTTGATGGCTTATCAGATTCTTGACGACTAATCACAAAATGTCGTCACAGCTTTCAACTTAGGCCAATTCTCTATCTATGGCTGGCGATGAAGCTAATAGCTTATCACAGGGATGACGACTTATCACAAATGTCGTCAGCCACACTTCGCCTTTATTTAGTTTAGATTTCAGCTCATTTGCTTCCATTCTTGTTGGTTCTCTAGCATCTTAGCTTCTACTGCAAAATCAAACATAAAGCAATCAAAAACAACAAAAGTTCCTTAAGACTTTATAATTATTCTTAGTTAAAAGCCTCAAATGTGTTAGCATTAGCTCACACATCAATGAACCACCAAAACATACTCAATAACTCTCCAAGAATGTAAACCACAATAGCAATAGCAAAAAGTCTAGTAACTTAGAAAATACAACTTTAGCTAAAAATTAATTAATGCAATACTCCATCTCAGTAAACAATACCCATCAGCATATATCACCAAGGAGAAGCACTACACCAAGTCATATTAGGCCGAACAAATTTTGAAATTAGAATTTCCTAAATCCACCGAAGTAGGACAATCATAACTCAACCAACTCATGAATCACCTCACTGACGAATAAAGTACCAGTCTCAACACCAATACCATGGTCAAGATACTACCAGAAAATAAAACAAACAACTTACGATTAAGACATCCCAATTTACCAACTTAGGAAGCGATCACAGAAAAGATCACTTATCTCCAACTCTCTAACTCCACTTAGACAACAAGACACATCACGACAAGAATAAAGTATCCAACTCCACACCAATACAAAGAGAAAAGCACCACTATAAGATGAATCCAACAAACCAGAAGGACAAATCCAAAACTTCTTGACATCAACCTCAAAACCATTATCGGGCGATGAAGTAGCCAAATCAGATAAACGGACCCCAAATTGGTCATACTAAAAATAGGATACATAGAGAGGAATAGCCAATTTAAAAAACTTCACAACACAAGAGGCAAGTCCAAGAATCCAAAACTCAAGAATGGGCAATATTACTTAATTGCCAACTCTAGAACCATAATATAACCATGAAAGGTCAACTTACCCTCAATACGTAAATTTTTTCAACAACCAGTATATTATTCCCAATAAAAGAGAAAAATAACTAACCTCACCTTTCTACAAGACAAAAAAAAACTAACCAAGCTGGCTTTCCGAGCCAACGAATAATAAAAATAAAGAAGGGAAACATATAACTAGATATTAAGAGTCTAGCCATCTACCAAGTGAGGATCACTTGAGTAAAACAATTACATTAATAACAACAGTAATATAAACATCAATATAAGGAAATAGGCAGTACCAAAAACAAAAATTAATAATAAGTACCACTCTAGGGTCACAATAAGGCCAATATACCAAGGTAAAATAGGACTCAAATACTACACCCATAAGGAAAACAATATCAGTATAGATCCACTCTATCCACTGCTAAACGAAATAATCTATAGGAGTAGCCATATAATCATAAACTCTATATCAAGGTACATAACAACAAATAAAAACCTTCCAAGGTATATAATTATTGATGGGTATGAGAACCCTAATACACATAAATAAAGAGATAAGGAAAGGAAATAAAAAGAACTAATCATGGTAGAATCCAAAGACACATGCCAGACAGGTCTGAGGAAGAACAAATTTGAATGGGTTCAAACTTAGAGTGATTAGTTGAATCATCAACTGAGGCACTAAGTGCATTGTCTCTAACTGATAAAGAAAATGCACTATAATACTAGTCTGAATGATTTGAATGACTAATCATACCATGCCAAGGACACTCTCTAGAGCAGTCACCAATCTCTCTATAATCATAGCAAACCCCTAAAGCCCTAACCTGGGTTGATATATAAGCTTACATTAACTAGCTAACCAACTAACATCGAGGGTACCCCCTTCTAAAATAACCATCCTCTATGCAATCATAACACACCTTGGGAACTCTAGGCTAGCAAGGAATATATGTTAACTCTGCCTAAATAACAAAATTGCATTTGGGCACTTTCTAAACTAAAGTTAAAATGCCCCAGTCTTTGGCCATTGAAAACTCCTTGGGGTTTGAGCTCACTGCCTTATTAAAAACTGCTCATACGAGTCGTGTGTTGTGGTTACGGGTCTAGGGACCCAAGTCTTAACAAAACTAGTATGTAATTAGTTAGGTTCTACTCTAAGTACAAGTGACTCACTATGAGTCGTATGACTATGTTACAAGTGGTAAGGTTGAGTTGGATGTTTTCCATTGCCTAATCCCTTTTGGTTCTATCTTGGATACGACTAGACCATAAGAGTTTTATTATAAGGTTAGGAGTGGGATCATGGAGCCATAATCTGGACAATGTATAGGTGTTGAACTTACTTTTTAGGATATGACTCATGGCTACAAGTCGTATTATGTGGTGCTAAGTCAATGGGTCGACTCATAACTACGAACGACCTTATTACAGTTTTTAGTTAGGGGTACTTCTGACATTTCCCACTTAAACCATTAAGGTCCCATGTTCATAGAATACTTTTAGGGCATTCATTCCGAACTTCACAAGATTGAAACATCCTATTTACTCTCACAAAATCCTCTCAAGAAAAATTGGCTAAGTGTTTTCCAAAGTGATCATCTAATGGTTCTAGAGTCAATTTCTCTCAATCAATCTTCATAATTTAGGCATGTGACTCTTCCCTCATTGCTAGTTTACTAAAAACATATGTTTAAAATACTTTTCATGAATAATTAATGGTAGTTTTCAAACCAAGGTTGGGGGGTTTGAATGCATACCATTGAACATTATTTTCTACAATTTAAATTTTTATTGTATATATTTTAATTATGGTTTAGCACATATGGGCGCATGGGAATGGTAATTTAATTGATGAGTCATAGTTGAACCCTAAATTTGATCATTTTGGCCTTGATAATGGCAGGCCCTAAACCTGTTTATGAAATTATTATTGAGAATGATATTGTCACAAGGTGAATTATGTTTTTGAACTAACGCTTTTGCATAACCATGATAATGATTGATGAAGGAATTTGTAAAGGCTTTTATGGCCATAACATAAATTGAATTAAAACCTTAGGGTTTGGTTGGCTCATGTGTTCAAGTCCTAAATTATCAAATTGATGTATGTTCCTTTTTTTAACATTGGATTCGAGTCCCAAATTAATGTAATAATTGTCTTGGCATGTTGTACTCTTTCAAGTAGGGTTGCTATAATGATACCAGTGGCATGCCTTTGATAAGTAACTATATTTATGATTATGATTGTTAAATAAATATTTAAATTAGGCTTTAGAGTGGAATGTGTAGCTGATCCATAAAAGTGGAGGTCCTGAAGAACTAACACTAGAAATCGAGCTAGTCGGTGCAGGTATCTAAATAACCAAGAGGTTTGAGTCCCCCATATTTGTTATATATATGGGAGGTTTGAGTCCCTCATATTGTATACATTGGTGCTTAAGTCGCCATGATTATGCTGAGAGGTTTGAGTCCCTTATAGAGGTACATACGAATATCTATATTCTTTAGTTCATGTGGCTACATGTACTAGAGCCCTTCCAGCTAAGGGAGAGCTAGGCCCATGTAGCTCGGGGGTGCCTTATTTTATGATGCCTATGGTACATAGGCCAGGTTAAGGTTTTCAAATTTTATGCTAAGCCTTGCTTCCTACACCATCCTGTGGTATTATATATGTCTATGTATTTTATATAATATTATGTATTGAAGGTTACGTTAGTGTTGAACATTATCATGGGATTAATTTGTTCCTCTATCTCAGAGGTATATGCTAGAGCTCCAACGGCTAACCATCTTAAAATGTTGTATCCCCACGCAATGTAAGAACTAGCCATACTTCCACATCTCCTGCTCAGTGACTTGAATTTGGGATAATCTAGTAAGTTAGATTGAAGTGGTTAGCTTTCATCCTTTGGAAAACCCTAGTTCATATTATGGTTTCCTTTTTAACTTTTTGACTATCTTTTGGATATTGGTTTTGGCTATTGTCGGGGCATGTCCTGACATTTTAACGATTTTTGATTTTTTTAGAAGATTTGTTGGATTACTATTGACTTGGGTGGTTTGGCTTATAATTTAGTGACGGATGATTGTCTAGTTATCAATGGTTGGTATAGACATATCATGAATTATCATTAGTTTTATTTTATGTTATCTTGTTATATATTTAGAATTCATTGACAATTGAGGATGTTGTGTTGGTTTGATTAGGTAAAATGGGTGATCTTCGGTCCACGTGAGACTAAAGATACCCATCATGGCCAGGACCTAGTTGGGTCATGAAAAAGGTAGTATCAAAGACTAGGTTCATGGTCTTTGGGTATCCATAAAGCTATGTAAAGTAGAGCCTCTTTTGTGGGTGTGTAGCATACCACACTTATATGAGAGAGGTTATGAGACATTTAGGAATGTTTTCTTTTCTTGTTCTCTTAATTTTGGGCTATAGAGTTTAAAGTCTTGAATCCCTATGATTTTTGTCTGTTCATCTATCAGATCATGCCAATAAGAAGATCTAACATATGTGGAACTTTTTTTTTCCTATTTGTGGAGAATGTGGATGGAGCTCGTCTAACTTCTAGGGTCTAGACCAGGTCAATGGTCGCTACATCTGACTGTCCTCATAAAGTTCCACCTATCCCCATAGACCTTATTCTTAAAGGTGATGCCCATACTCAGTTTTCTCAAGGAGAGGTTAGTAATGTTGAGTTTCATCTCTATATTAACCTATTAAGCCAGTTGGTGACATCTCAGTTACAATAATCAGGTTCTGTTGGTGATGCTATGGATTTGTTTGAGGCCACTAGAGTTTTCCATTTTATGAGGTTGTATCCTCCGATGTTTACTAGTACTAAGGTTGAGAAATATCCTTAAAGTTTCATTGATGAAATGGAGAAGATATTTCGGGTTATGCATGCTTTGGATATTAAAGGTGTAGAGTATGTTGCTGATCAATTGAAGGATTTGGTGTACCAATGGTACAAAGAGTGGGAACAGTTAAGAGGCGAAGATGTTGGTTCTGCCTTGTGGGATGATTTCTCTAGTACATTTATGGACCACTTCTTTCCCCAGGAGTTAAGGGATGCAAAGGTAGGAGAATTTGTTAACTTGAACAAACAAGAGTAACAGTCAAGGAGTATGCGTTGAAATTTCATAAATTTTCAAGGTATGCTCCTGAGTTGGTGTCTAGCATGAGGGATAAAATTTGAAAGTTTGTTTTTTAAATTGTCCCATGAGTTAATCCTTGAGAGTATGGATGCCTTGTTGAACAAGGACATGGAAATCTCTAGATTAATTGTATATATTCAATAGGTTAAGAAAGAAAAGAAAAAGTAGAGAGATATAAAGGAGAGATAGAGTAAAAAATTTTGATTTTTAGAACAGGGTGGAGGCCAGTAGCAGAGTAGAAAGTGGTCTAAGGAAAAGAATGAAGGGAGTTCTAACTCTTATTCGATGGCTAGTTCTCCTTACCCAAAACCGTCTGATAACCAACATTTTTAGGATGGTGATGTTTCAAAGGTAGAGGGTGCCCAATCTCAGGCTAATGGGTCCCAATCAGAACCATTCTACTCTTTCTGAAGATTTTATGGTCAGCACCACCATAGTTAGTGCTAGATGCAGAGGAACCAATGTTTAATGTGTGGTCACATCGGACATATGCATCGGTATTGTCCCTTTAGAGTTACTTTTAGGGAAAACAAGGTTCCTATTATCTCTTCATCATCTACTGCACCAAATGGTGCCACTTCTAGCTTGAGCACTAGTCGAAATCGTCTTTATGCCCTCACTACTCGTCAGGAGTATAGGGCATCTCTGGATGTTGTCACTAGTATATTAAAACTCTTTTCCCATGATGTGTATAATTTATGAGATTTTGGGACCATTCTTTCTTATGTGACCACATTTATGGATGTGCATTTTGGTTTTGGTCTTGAGTGTAAATCAAACACTTTTTCTATCTCTACCTCGGTGGCTGACTCTATGATTGCTAGAAGGGTCTATAGGGGTTGTGTGGTATCTACTGGTAATAGATAAATTATAGTGGAATTTATATAGTTAGACACGGTTGACTTTGATGTTATTTTAGGGATGAAATGGCTGCACTCATGCTATGCTTCTTTAGACTATTGAACCCATAAAGTTATGCTTAATTTCCCTAATAATCTAATGTGGAATGGAAAGAAAGTTCCCTAAATTATAATGGGAGGTTCATATCGTATCTTAAAGCTCAAAAATTAATTTCCAAGGGTTATATCAATCATTTGGTTTGGGTTAATGATTCTAACTCTGAAAGACCTTCCTTTAATTTTGTCCTAGTGGTAAATGATCTTCATAAAGTCTTCTATATTGATCTCTATATGTTCATCCTGATAGACAGATTGATTTTTACATTGACCTTGTTCTAGACGCTCATCATATATCTATTTTGCCATGTAAAATTGCTACAGCTGAGTTGAAGGATCTAAGGATTAGTTGAAAGAGCTCTTAGACAAGGGTTTATCTATCTTAGTATGTCTCCATGTGGTGCACCTGTCTTGTTCATGCATAATAAGGATGGTTCCCTTCGTATTTTCATTGATTATCGATAGTTGAACAAGGTGATGGGAAATAATATGTATCCACTTTCTAGAATTGTTGATCTCTTTGATAAGCTTGAAGGTGCCAAATTTTTCTCTAAGATTGATCTTCGATATGGGTATCATCAGTTAAAGATTAGGGAGGTGGATATCCTTAAGACAACTTTTCGCACCCAGTATGGGCATTTTGAGTTCTTAGTGATGTTGTTTGTCTTGACTAATGCCCCTTCGGCATTCATGGACTACACAAATAGGGTCTTACATCCGTTTCTAGATTCATTCATGATTGTATTAATTGATGGCATCTTAGAGTACTATAAAAGTAAGGAGGATTATGCCGATCACCTAATCCTTATCTTGTTGACCTTGAAAGATCAGTAGTTGTATTTCTTTAAATATGAGTTTAAGTTAAATATTGTGACTTATCTAGGTTATGTTTTATCTAGTGAAGGGATCATATTGGATCCTCAAAAGGTTGTGGTGGTTATAAAATGTCCAAAACCCATGACTCTAATCGATATTTGAAGTTTCTTAGGTTTACCCAATTACTATACAAGGTTTGTTGAAAGTTTCTCTTTTATTGCTAACCCATTGACCAAATTGACTCAAAAAGGTTAATTTCTTATGGTCTGAAGCTTATGAGGGTAGTTTTGAGAAGCTTAAAGATAACTTTACTTTAGTTCCGGTCTTGGCTCTGCCTGAAGGCACTAACGGTTTTTCTATCTATTGTGATGCGTCCTAGGTTGGGTTGGGTTGTGTTTTAATGCAGTATGGCAAAGTGGTTGCTTATTCCTCTAGATATTTAATTGTTCAAAAGACAAACTATTAAACTCATGACATGGAGTTGTTAGCAGTAGAGTTTGCATTAAAAATCTGACGTTACTATCTGTATGGAGTCCATGTTGATATCTTTTTGATCATAAGAATCTACAGTACGTGTTTACCAAGAATAATCTTAATCTCAGGAAAAGGAGGTGGCTTAAGCTACTTAAGAATTATGACATGAGACTTCACTACCATCTAGGTAAAGCTAACGTACTTGTTGATACTCTTAGCAGGTTATCCATGGGGAGTCTAGCTCATGTGGATAAGGATAAGAGAGAATTGGTGAACGATATTCACCATTTGTCTAACATTGGAGTTATCTCTTAAACTCTGAGGATGGTAGTGTGGCTGTGCAATAGGTACTACAATTATCTCTTGGTTCTGAAATTAAAAAAAAGTAGCTATTAAACCCTCTCTTTATGAAGATCAAGGATGATGTGGGTAAGCAGAAGGTGATGGACTTTGAGATCGGTGGTGTCTGTATCTAGGGATACTAAAGGAGGTTATGTGATCCTGATGTGGATGGATTGTGAGGCAAAATTTTGGCCGAGGCCCATGAGTTGCGGTATAAGGCTTATAACAGTTCAATGAAGATATATCATGATCTCAAGGATATGTATTGGTGTAATAATATAAAGCATGATGTATCCAACTTTGTGGATAAGTGTATGGTGTGTCAGCAAGTAAAGATAGAGGGCTTGAGGCTCGGTAGGATACTTTAATAAATTGAACTACTAATGTGGAAATGGGAGGTAATTAATATGGATTTAGTTATCGACCTTCCGTGGTCGCAGAACTAGTGTGACTCCATTTGGGTCATCATAGATAGGATGACTAAGTCTGCTCACTTTTTGCTAGTGAGGACTAATTATTCTACTAAGGGCTATGCAAAGTTGTTCCTTCAGGAGGTCATAAAGTTGCTTGGTTGTAATACCCCGTATGTTTCTAAGCTAGGAGACGAACCATTTTTCCTACGTATGAAACCTCTTATCCTGTGAGCAGAATTTTAGTGCATGACTTACAATGAGTATCCTACCTATAAGATAGCTTATGATACATAAAGCATGTTCATATGAGTCACTTAAGTTAATACAAACTAAGAGTTTTTGAATCCATCAAGTTTTAGTGTTCAATTTTGCAAGGGTCATCTTTGAATGAGTATAACTCGATGTTAATGTGTTATTTTGACTGATTTAGATCCACCAAATTGTAGATAATCGAATTATCTTTCCAACGATACAAATTTTGCCTTAATCCAATACCTGAACGAAAAGTTATGCCCTTTTTCGTGAGAGATAGTAAGGATAGGCGATTGGTTAGGCGCTGCCGAACCCAAACATAGGTGATTGGTTAGGCACCACCTAACCTAGCTTAGGAAATCACTTGGGCACCGCCTAATTCAATTACAAGTTCCAAAAACACTCCGTTTTGAGTTATTTTAAGGCTAATTAAGTCTTTTAACACTCCTTACACGTCCTTAAATTTAACCCTACAAAATATATAGCTTCTAAACATATTACAACCCTATTATCACCTCAAATCTCATCATCCAAGAGCACTAAAAGAGAAAAACAACTAGGGTTACGTAACTAAGCTTGAAGATCCGATTTCAAGGAAATTCCTCTGTCAATCATCAAGAATCTTCCTTCTAAGGTATGTGTGAGTTGATTTATGGATCCCTTTCATCTATAAAGCTCAAAAACCCTCTTTTTTATTATAAAGTATGATTTCTATATTGTTGGGTGTTGATGATCATGTTGTTGATATTGGGTGATTCCTAAGATGGAATCTTCATAGTCAATCTCAATAACTTCATAGTCAATCTCAATAACTTCTGTACTCTCAACCAGTCATCAGAACTCAGTACATTCCATCAGTCATTGAAATCCAGTAAACTTAGTTTAGCTCTGCTAAACAATACCACTAGTATTAGTCCAGTTAGTTAGTATCAGTTCAGCTAATCAGTTCAATTGAGTTATTCAATTCAACTTAGTTATTCAGTTCAGTGTCCTTCAAATGGGAGTAGAAGTTAGCATCGAGTAAACCCAATGATGGGAACTCACCCGTTATTTCAGGGTATGATTCTTAGTAGTCATCCTTGTGTTCCAGAACTACATAGCTAGCATAGGTTGAGACATCTTAACCCATCAGATTAGGGTTGATGAGGTTGCTTAACCCGTCAGTTTAGGGTTCTCACCATTCTCATTGAGTACCTGTCAGTATAGGGTTCGCACAGATATCCTTACCAGTGACGCGGTATTGACACCCCTCAAGTCGGGGTAGAGATTGGACCCCAGCTGAGCTATTATAGCGTATTTTGGTCATGTCGATTAGATAACTACTTCCCACATTTTCAGTCACAGATTTTAGGTCTGTCAACTATAGTTACCCAGTCTCAGTAAGGAACTCAGATAGCTCTTTAGATTTCAGTATATCAGGGCTATCATATACAGTCAACTCAGAAATATAGTGAAACTCAGATAGTTTCCTTCAGATTTATGGAATTTGAGATACTGTCACTTATGCTATCAATCACAACAGTTATCATAACTCATGCTATCAGTACTCAACTTCAGGACTGTCAGATATAGTCAATCAGACCAGTTCTTCATAATTCAAACTATCAGAAATAATTATTTCTTTATCAGTAATATAGTATCAGACTCCCAGTATTCAGTAATACAGTATTAGATCCATCACTTATTAGTGATTTACATATCAATATCAGTAAACTCAGTCTTTCAGAATCTCATTATCAGTACACTCATGTTGTTAGTATTCAGACTCAGTAGTCCGTATCTCCACGAGTTTAGTTACAGTTACGTATGAATGTATGTACTCTCACATTCATATCAGTCAGTATTGTCCATGCATATAACCCTTTGCATTTAGCCTACCTTACTCGTATACTCAGTACATTCAGACGTACTGATGCATTTGCGCTTTGGTGCTTTCTCCTGTGTTACACCATAGGTTCAGAGGCATGAGCTCTAAATCAGCAGTAGATTCCAGGTTCAGCAGTCAGAGTTAGATGCGATTCCTCATCCTTCGAGGACATGATGATTTCATTTCTATTTCAGTTTTTAGTTTAGGGGACATGTCCCATCAACTCCTTATTCAGTTCAGTTAGAGGCTTTCAGACTAGATGTCAGATTAGATGTTTAGACTTCAGTATTTATGTTCCATTTTGGTATTGTTATACCATATTTTTTAGATATGTATTAGTATTGAAACTTACGGCCTTATAGTTGATGTTTCCGCATATTTTATGAGATATTATGCAGTTTACAGGTACAAATATCAATCATGGGTTAGCTTGTGGTCCTTTCGGGTCATGAGCACTGTGTAGAATTTTGGTTCAGAAAATCAGGGCGTTACAAACATAGTATCAAAGCCTAAGGTTCAACAGTGTCCTTGAAATTCTGAAAGCTGCATTAAGTAGAGTCTTGTACATGGGCGTGTTGTGCACCACACTTATGTGCAGGAGGCTATGAGATGTTTTAGGAATAGTTTCCCTTCATTCATGTCTCAAGATCATGCTATAGCAAGTTTGTTTAAGGAAACCATGTATATTCATATCATCCACCCCTCATGTTCACTTTACCTTACTTTCAAGGTAATAGAAACAGTGAAGTTCAAAGTCCTAAAGACAGGGATTTCTCAGAGAGTCCCTACGGTTAGTTATATGAGATTAACAATAGACTCAAACAGTATCCCATCAGTTCATTATTGTTCCATGGTCGTACAAATTTTAATCGTGATCATGATAACTTATTATTGAACCCAGAAGTTTAGCAGTAGTAGAGTTAGGATAGTATTATTCTATTTGATCAGGTTATGTATTCATGGGGATTAGATCAGTAGGATTGAACAGTACGAGCTAAACACTTAAGTTTATTAACTCAAAATTAAGCATGAAGGTGTGAATGTGATATTAGCAGTATATGAGGAAACAAAATCAGATGATGTGTTTAGTAAGACAGACAGGTGTTAAACATAATGTAGGTATGTGATGGTAGATCAAGTACCTAAGCGAGGCCCTCAGATTTCAGTAGTAGAGCCGGTATGTATACAAAGAAGTAAGGGAAGACAATTCCAGACTCATTCTCATCTCAGTGCATAGTTTTTCACTTCAGCAATTACGAAACCAACTCAGGCATTACATAACAATTCTATGGTCACAAACTATAATCATGTATGAATTCAATTTCCAGCATAAGGAGTCCCTTTTACTCCACAGTACGAGCCATATTCCATAAGAACAATTTACTTTCACACACTTTCCATGGGATTATGTGCGACTTCAGTTCCTAGTATAAGGGGTTTAGTTCCAGCTCCCTCAGTATTCAAATCATGTCCCATGAGTACAGAAAACTCTAGACTCAGGTTATGCAGCTCATGACTCATGTACGTATATCATGTTTTACAGTATAATTAGCTTCCATGACTCATTCTGTGCCCTTACAGATCAGATACATTTAGACTATGTCATGTATATCCTCAGTTAAAACCTTATTGGTAAATCCAAACTATTGATATTTTATTCCTAAAGTTTCAGTCGTGTGTCAAATTTAGTTTGTATCTATTTATGTTTTAGGTCCTCCTAATTTACTCCTCCAGTTAGCTCTCCTTATGGGATAGTGTAGTGATGAGCAGTTGTTTAGATAAGAGAAAATTGTTGCATGCTTACTTTGCACGAGGGTGTAGTTGTGAAGATAGGCTTGAATGTCATGATAAATGTGCAAGTAAACGTCTAGCAAGGGGCCGTATTTAGAAGTTGGGAAAGTACAAAGTGTAAGTGTACATATAGATCCTTGACTTATGTCAAACCCCAGTATGTAGCCATCAAAAACTCAGTTGCCAACTCAATTATAGTTTCAGTATCTAGCACTCAGTGATTAGTGTTCAGTCCTTGAATTCAGTACTTCTGGACTAGCGATAGGCTTAGTTATAATGTCATCTTCAGTTCAGTAACCATATTTGAAACTCAGTTCAGTTCCAGACATGCTTGACTATAGCATTTAGGTTGTCAGTACCCAGTTATCAGTGTTTCAGTACCCCAGTTTATAGAATACCTCAGATCTATGTCGTACGCTTGGTCTCGAATTCAAAAATAATACAGACTTCATGAATCTATACTCAGATACCTCATTCTACTTAGTTAGTCCTTATCTCCTATGCATGAAACTCAAGAAAATCTCAGCCCAGCTATTCAGACTAAGTATAGTTTAGCTTTGCAGATCCAGTATTCATCTATTAGTTATTCAGTTAATCAGATAAGTTAGTGTATTTATGCACTCGTGTTCAGCTCAGTTCATGTATAATGTCTCAGTTTTAGATCCAAGCTATTCAATCATGACTCAATTCCTAAGTGTCTTACGCATCGCCTTAATTTCCCTCAGTAGCTCATCTAAGTCAGTATCCTTTGAGGGACATAGTGTCCCAAGGGGGAGATACATCATACCCCCAAAATTTCATGACATAAACATGCTGCTCTATTTTCTTTTGATGAATCCAGTTTTGAGAAGGGGTACTCATAAGTTAACCCTCAAACTCCAACTTTAGTCGTATGCCATGTTTTCAAGATTTAATTCAGATCATGATATTCAGTATATCTACCATATCCTAGACTTAATATGTTCTCATGTTTCCAATCAGGCATATGGAGTAATTATTCTCAAACTTATCGGTATTATCAGTTCAAGGTAATGGTTTTCATTAAACTTACTCGTCCTCATGTTCATATTTTAGTGCCAAACTTGGTATTCAGTTCCATGCTCAATTTTCAGTTCAAACTTGATACCTTTACCATTGCGTTCATGAGTAAGTTTAGTCATGAATTCACGCATCAGATATGTGTGATCAGCTAATTAGTACTTTCAGTCATGCATTCACGTATTATGTCAGTCATATAATCATGGATCAGATATACATGGATTCATCCTTTCAATTGTGCATCAGATATGCATTCTCATTTTGAGAAAACTTACTCTATTAGAATCCTTAGTCTTATATTCATGAATCAGCTTCCCATGCATTAGATATGCATGTTTAGTATGTTGTGCTCAACTTTCAGTCATGCCAGTCATGAACCCATGTTTCAGTAGTGTATGTCTTGTACATACTTCATCTTATCATCTCTCCCACTTCAGTTAATTTCCATTCGAGGACGAATGTTCCCAAGGGAGAGATATTGTAATACCCCGTATGTTTGTAAGCTAGGAGACGAACCATTTTTCCTACGTATGAAAACTCCTATCCTGTGAGTATCATTTTAGTGCATGACTTACAATGATTATCCTAGCGATAAGATAGCTTGTGATATATTAAGCATGTTCATATGAGTTACTTAAGGTAATACAAGCTAAGAGTTTTTGAAACCATTAAGTTTTAGTGTTCAATTTTTCAAGGGTCATTAGGAAAGAGTATAACTCCATGTTGATATGGTATTTTTACTAATTTAGACCCACCAAATTGTATATAATCTAATTAGCTTTCCAACAATACCAATTTCTCCTTAATCCAATACCCGAGCGAAAAGTTATGCCTTTTTTCATGAGAGACAGTAAGGATAGGCGATTGGTTAGGCGTCGTCTAACCCAAAGATAGGTGATTAGTTAGGCGCCGCCTCACCTAGCTTAGGAAATCACTTGGGCGCCGCCTAAGTCAATTCCAGGTGCCAAAAACACTCTGTTTTGAGTTAATTTAAGGATAATTAAGTCTTTTAACACTCCTTACACGTACCTAAACTTAACCCTACGAAATATATAGCTTCTAAACATATTACAACCCTATTATCATCTCAAAGATCATCATCCAAGAGCACTAAAATAGAAAAACAACTAGGGTTGCATAACTAAGTTTGAAGATCCAATTTCAAGGAAATTCCTCCGTCAATCATCAAGAATCTTCCGTCTAAGGTATGCGTGAGTTGATTTATGGATCCTTTTCATCCATAAAACTCAAAAACCCTCTTTTTCATTATAAAGTATGATTTCTATATTATTGGGTGTTGATGATCATGTTGTTGATATTGGGTGATTCCCAAGATGGAATCTTTATATGTTTTTTTTGAATTTCATGATATCATATGAGTTGGAAACATGTAAATTTGGTTGTTCATGATGCATAATTTGATGATTTTACCTATGCTTAAGATTTGCATGTAAGGTGTTTGACAAAATGCATGAGAAACTAGAAATCATGCAGTATACTTAAATTTTGACTAAGTGAAGGATTCATGATATGCCATTACATTCCAATGACTTGTATGTTGATAATGTGCCTTGTAAATGTTGTTGGAATACTCATGAACTATTCTTATGAGATTATGCTATGTTTATTTGCTAATCCTACTTATGAACAAGATGTGTGATAACCATGCAATCCACATGAACTTCCATGCCATTGATATGTGTTGCCAATATGATTATGCAATGAACATGATATTAATATTGTGCAAGTACTTCCATGTGATATGAAATCCTTTCCATGAAAAACATTGTTGATAACCATGTTTAGTATGAGATCCCTACTTATGATATTATAAATTATGGACTCTGCTCTTATGATCAAGTCAGTTATGTGTGTCAGTTTTCTTCCATCAAGTCCTGGGGGTACTTGTACCCGAAACTATAGTTGTGTGCCTAGACTCATGTCATGTTTCACGATATCCAAACTCAAGTCATGATCTATAGAATTCAGTCAGTCATGTGACTCAGGAAAACTCAGAAATCTCAATAATCTCAATAGTCTAGTAATCTCAATAATTTCAGTGCTCAGTAACCTCAGCAACCTCAGTATTCACAGTCAATCTCAGTAACTTTAGTACTCTTAACAAGTCCTCAGAACTCAGTACATTCTATCAGTCATTGGAATCCAATAAACATAGTTTAGCTCAACTAAACAATACCACTAGCATCAATCCAGTTAATCAGTATCAGTTCAGCTAATCAGTTCAGTTCCATTATTTAGTTTAACTTTGTTATTCAGCTCAGTGTCCTTTAGATAGGAGTAGAAGTTAGCACCGAGTAAACCCAAGGATGGGAACTCACCTGCCAGTTTAGGGTGTGATTCTTAGTAGTCATCCTTATGCTCCAGAACTACATAGCCAGCGTAGGTTGAGATTAGGGTTGATGAGGTGGATTAACTCATCAATTTAGGGTTCCCACCATTCTCATTGAGTACCTGCCAGTATAAGGTTCTTACAGCTGTCGTTACCAGTGGTGCGATATTGACACCTCTCCAGTCGGGGCAGAGATTGGACTCCAGCTTAGCTATTATAGCATATTTGGTGCATGTTGGTTAGATAACTAATTCCCATAGTTTCAGTTACAGAGTTCAAGACTGTCAGCTCTAGCTACCTAGTCTCAGTAAAGAACTCAGATAGCTCTTCAGATTTCAGTATATTAGGGCTATCAGATACAGTCAACTCAGAAATATAGTGAAACTCAGATAGTTTCCTTCAGATTTATGGACTTTGAGATATTGTCACTTATGCTATCAGTCACAACAGTTATCATAACTTATGTTATCAGTAATCAGCTTTAGGACTGTCAGATACAGTCAATCATACCAGTTCTCTATAATTTGAACTGTCAGAAACAATCATTTCTTTATCAGTAATATAGTATCAGTCTCCCAGTATTCAGTAATATAGTATCAGATCCATCACTTATTAGTGATTTACATATCAATATCAGTAAACTCAGTCTTTCAGAATCTCATTATCAGTACACTCATGATATCAGTATTCAGACTTAGTAGTTCGTATCTCCACGAGTTCAGTTGCAGTTACGTATGCATGTATGTACTCTCATGTTCATATCAGTCAGTATTGTCCATGCATATAACCCTTTGCATTTAGGCTTCTTCACTCGTATACTCAGTACATTCAGACATACTGATGCGTTTGCGCTATGGTGCTTTCTTTTATGTTACACCAGAGGTTTAGAGGTATGAGCTCCATATCAACAGTAGATTCCAAGTTCAATAGTCAGAGTTAGACGTAAGTCCTCATCCTTCGAGGACATGATGATTTTATTTCTATTTCAGTTTTCAATTTATTTCAGTAGTTGGAGTTAGTTGGGGACATGTCCCATCAACTTCTTATTCAGTTTAGTTAGTGGCTTTCAGACTAGATGTCAGATTAGATGTTCAGACTTTAGTATTTATGTTTCTTTTTCATATTGTTATATCATATTTTTCAGATATGTATCAGTATTGAACCTTATGGCCTTACAGTTTATGTTTCTGCATATTTTATGAGATATTATGCAGTTTATAGGTACAGATATCAGTCATGGGTTAGCTTGTGGTCCATCGGGGTCATGAGCACCGTGTAGCATTTCAGTTCAGAAAATTGGGGCATTACATTGGTGCACCTGTGTAAATTATTTTAGATTGTATTCTCAGTTCTCATCATATTTCTTATGTTTTTTTTAGCGTGTCTTGGGGACTAAAGTGAGCCTTAGCACCATATTTCACCCACAGGCTAATAGGCAAGTGGAAAGAATCATTCAAACGTTAGAGGATATGATACAAGCTTGTGTAATCAACTTTGGTGGCAGTTGGTATGTTCACTTACCTCTAATTGAATTTGCTTATAACAATAGTTACCATTTTAGCTTTTATATGGCTCCATTTGAGGCATTGTACATTTGGACGTGTAGGTTTTTTATTGGGAGGTTCGAGATTAGTAAAACAGAGATGTTTGGCTCTAATTTGGTTCACCAAGCTGTGGAATATATGAAGGAGATTTGAGATAGGCTTAAGTCCGCCCAATGTCGCCAAAATACCTATGCAAATATAATACGAAGGGACTTGGAATTTGAGGTTGGAGATTGGGCGTTCTTGAAGGTATCTCCATGAAGGCAGTAATGCGGCTGGGAAGAAGACGTAGATGAGTCCCCGATATTTTTATCCATTCTTGGTTTTTAAAAGGTTTGGTGATATTGCATATGAGTTGTATTTGCCATCTAGCATGAGTTCCATTAATTCGGTATTCCATGTGTCCACGTTTATAAAATGTGTTGGTGATCCTTCATTGGTTGTTCCATTGATGAACAAGGATATTTCAGATTCCTTGTCTTACAAGGAAGTCCCTATTGGATTCTTAGGTCAGGAAGTTCATTGGTTGTGGATGAAGGACGTCGCATTGATAAAGGTTCTATAGTGGAACCAAATGTTTGAGTAAGATACTTTGGAAGCTGAGGAGGGTATAAAGTCCAAGCATCTATTCCTATTCCCAATTCCAAAAATTCGTGCTTGAGGTATGTGTGTATTCTTAACATCTTTGTTTTCTGACTTTGTTGAAGGAAAGATTGATTTTTTTTGGCATTTTTGTTTTCTAACTTAGTTAAAGGTAAGAGTAGAGATGTTTGGGGTTTAATCGTACAAGTCAATAACTTTTCCCATCATTCGAGAATAAATGATCCTAAGGGGGATACTGAAACGCCCAAGGCTTTGGCCCTTGAAAATTCCGTTATCTTTAAGCTCACTGCCCTATTAATGACTCATCATCCGAGTCATATGGTATTGTTACGGGTCTATTGAGTCAAGTCATAACTAAACTTGTGTGTAATTGGCTAGGTTCTTCTCTGAGTACGAGTGACTCACTACGAGTCGTAAGACCATGTTATGAGTGGTAAGGTTGAGTCGTATGTTGTACAGTGTCTAATATATTTGGGTTCTATCTTCGATACATCTAGACTATACGAGTCGTATGGTTATGTCTCAAGTGGGATCATGGAGTTGTAAGATGGAGAGTGTATGGGTGTGCAACTCACTTTTTAGGATATGACTCATAGCTACGAGTCGGATGATGTCGTGACGAGTCGATAGGTCGACGTGTAACCACGGATAACCTTTTTACAGTTTAGTGGGGGGAACTTTGGACATTTCCCACTTAAAATCCTTAAGCCCCCGCATCCATAAAACACTTTTGGGGCATTCATTCTGCACTTTACCAGATCAAAAGATCCTCTTAATTCTCTCAAAATTGTCTTGGGTTTCTCCAAAGCGGCCATCTACGGGTTCAAGAGTCAATTTCTCTCCGTGAATATTCATAATTCAGGCATGTGACTCTTCCCTAATTTTTAGTTTACTAAAAGCATATGTTTAAAAAATTGTTCATGAATCATTAATGGTAGTTTAAAAACCAAGGTTAAGGGGTTTGAATGCATATAATTTAATATTGTTTTCTCTGGTATAAATTATGATTATGCTTGTTTTAACTATGGTTTTGCACATATGGGTGCACGGGACCACACCATACGACTCATGATTATAAGTGGTAATCAAAACAGTGATAAGGACCCTATACACTTCCCACCTTACGACTCCACCAACCAACTTGTTATGACATCTTACAACTTGTAAGGTCTAGTCATGACTAACACTCAACCCAAATGATTTGAACACTAGACATCCTACGATCTGAACCTACAACTCATAACATATCCTTACAGCTCATAGTGAGCCACTTGTACTTAGAGCAAAATAAGCCACAAACTTACTGGTTTGGTTATGACTATACCTACGATTCATCAAAATACCTTACGACTCTAGGGGTCCAGACGTAACCAAGGCAGTGAGCCCAAAGTTCAAAAATTTTCAAGGGCCGAAAATCCTAGGCGTTACATTCTTCCCCACTTTGATCATTCATCCTCAAATGATGGGTCAAGGCAACACAAGCATGATTAGACTCCATATACATCTACTTTTACCTTTAACTAAGTTTGGAAACAAAGATGTTAAGAATAAAACATAACATAGGGACGCTTATATGGGGTGGAGAACAAGAATGGATACATGGATTTTATGTCCGCTTCAGCTTCCCAAGTAGCCTCTTCAACCTTGTGGTTCCTCCATAGAACCTTTACCGAAGCTACGTCCTTCGACCTCAACTGACAAACTTGTTGATCCAAAATGTCAATGGGGACTTCCTCATAAGACAAAGAATCTGAAATACCAATATCCTTGATAGGATCAATCAGCGACGGATCACCCACACACTTCCTCAACATTGAAACATGGAACAATGGGTGAATAGAGCTGAAACTATGAGGCAACTCAAACTTATACGTAACATTACCAAGACTCTTTAAAACAAAGTACAGACTAATATAACGAGGACTGAGCTTTCCCTTCTTACTAAACCACTCACCCACTTGATGGAGATACATTTAAGAACACCTAATCACCAAACTCAAACTCTAACTCCCTATGCCTTACATCTGCATAGGCCTTTTGGCGACTTTGGGTGGACTTAAGTCTATCCAAATCACCTTCACCTTCTCCATTGAATGGTAAAATACGTCAGGACCAAACAACTCATTTTTACCAACTTTATACCACCTAATAAGTGAAAGACACCTCCTATAATACAATGCCTCAAAAGGATCCATACAAATGTTAGAGTGAAAACTACAATTATACGCAAACTCTATGAGAGGTAAATGATCAACCCAACTACCACCATAGTCAATCACCAAACCCAAGGCATATACTCAAAGGTCTGGACTGTCTTTTTTGCTTTCCCATCTATCTGTGGGTGAAAAGCGGTAATAAGGATGACCTTAGTTCCTAAACCTCTCTGAAATGATCGCTGGTAGTGTGATCAAAAGTGAGTACAACAATCCAAAATGATAGAAACTCGAGCACCATGTAACATCACGATCTCCCTAAGAAATAACATGGCATAATCATCAGCCTAATAATTAGTCCTCACTAGTAAGAAGTGAGTAGTCTTAGTCATCCTATATATAGGATGACCCAAATCAATTCAAACTAATTCCGAGACCGGGGAAGACCGCTAATAAAATCCATATTGATTACCTCCCATTTTAATACAGGAAACTCAATCTCTTGTGACAACCCATCTGGCCTCAAGTGTTCAACCTTCACGTGTTGACACACTATTCATTTAGCCATAAAATTAGCCACATCTCACTTCATGTTGTTCCAACAATAATCTCCTTTAGATCATGATACATCTTTGTCGAACCAGGAAGATTAGTATAACGCAACCCATAAGCCTTAGCTAAAATCCTTTCTCTCAATCTATCCATATTCGAAACACATAGTCTACCTTGGTAACCCAAGATACCATTGCCATAAAAATCAAAAGCCATTGCAATTTGCTGACCTACATCTCCTTTAATCTTCATCAAGTCAGGATCTAATACCTGTTTCTCCTTTATTTTAGTACTAAGAGATGACTACGCCACCTTTTGCACAAACACAACACAATCCTCAAAGTCCAAAAGACGAACTCTAATATTATTCAAATGGTGAATATCTTTCACCATTTCTTGCTTCTCCTTACCCAGATGAGCTAAAATTACCATGGATAACCTACTAAGAGCATCAGCAACCATTTTAGCTTTAACTGGGTGATAGTGAAGGCTTATCTCATAATCTTAGAGTAGCTCGAGCTATCTTCTCTACCTAAGATTACTCTTTCTGGGTGAAAACATATTGTTGTCTCTTATGATCTAAAAAGATATCCACATGCATTCCATACAAATAGTGACGTCAGAACTTTAATGTGAAAACCACAGCTAACAACTCCAAATTGTGAGACGGGCAACTTTTCTCATAAAACTTCAACTGCCTAGAGGCAAAAGCTATCAACTTTCCATGCTGTATCAAAATGCAACAAAGTCAAAAAATGGATGTATCGCAATAAATGATGAATCCATCATTACCCTCAGGCAAGGTCAATAATGGAATTGAAGTAAACTCTTCCTTTAGCTACTAAGAACTACCCTCACAAATGTTAAGCCACAAGAACCTCACCTTCTTATGGGGAAGCTATAGTCAAGAAACTTTCCACAAACCTCCTATAGTAATTAGCTAAGCCCAAGAAACTCTAAATATCGGTTGGAGTCATGGTCCTAGGCCACTTCTTAATTACTGAAACCTTTTGCAGGCCCACAATGATCCCTTCACTAGAAATGACATAGCCCAAAAAATTAATGGTGTTCAACCAAAATTTGTATTTCATAAATTTGGCATACAACTGTTGATCTCTTAGAGTCTGCAACACCATGCAGAGATGATCGGCATGATCCGCCTCACTCTTATAGTATACCAGAATAGCATTTATGAACACATTAATGAACAAATCCAAAAATTGATGGAAGGCCCTTCTCATTAAATCGATGAATGTCGTTGGCGCTTTAGTCAACCCAAAAGGCATAACCAAAAACTCATAATCACCATACCGAGTTCAGAAGGAAGTCTTAGGGATGTCCACTTCCCTATTTTTAACTGATGATACCCGGATCGAAGATTAACTTTTGATAAAAACATACCCCCCTGAAGCTAATCAAACAAATAATCTATCCTTGGAAGAGGGTACTTATTATTTACTATCACCTTATTCAACTGCCGATTATCAATACACATTCAAAGGGAACCATCCTTCTATGCACGAACAATATTGGTCACTCTACGAGGATAGACCAGGACAAATGAAACCCTTATCTTTGACAACAGATGAAACGCTTAGAGCCATTCTATACGGAGGAATAGAGATAGGATGAGTATCCAAAAAAAGATCAATCCCAAAATTAGTATCCCTATTTGGAGGGAAATCGGGAAGGTCATCAGGGAAAACCTCAAGAAATTCATTTACCACCGGGATAGAATGTATGGACTCTCTGAGTTAGAATTATTAACCCAAACCAGATGATAGAGACACCCCTTGGAGATTAATCTTTGGGCTCTAAGATACGATATGAACCTTTACTTGGGTGCTATAGAACCATCCTCACCCTCATTAACTAGCTTATTAGGGAATTTAAAAATTACCTTATGAGTCTGATAGTCTAGAGAAGCATAGCACAAGTGCAACCTATCCATCCCCAATATGACATCAAAATAAACCATCTCTAATTCGAACAGATCCACCAAAGTCTCCCGACTACCTACAAATACTACACAACCCCAATAGACTCTTCTATAAACCACAGGGTCACCCATCTAGGTAGAAATAGTAAAGAGGTCCGAAATACACTCAGGACCAAAATTAAAATGCACAGCTACAAATGGGGTCAAATAAGAAAGAATGGACCCCGAATTAAGTAAGCAATATACATAATGGGAAATGAGTTTCAACATACCAATAATGACATCAAGCGATGCCTCAGACTCCTAACGGGTAGTGAGAGAATAGAGTCTATTTCGACCAGTGCTGGAGCCAGATGGTGTACCCATTTATGCAGGAGCCGGTGAAGAGGAAAATAGAACCTTGTTTTCCCCAGAAGCAACCTTACCAATGGGACAGTTTATAAGAATATGCCCTGACTGACCACAGTTGAAGTACTTTTCCCTTCCCTTATCATAGAAACTCTGATACAATCGAACAAAAAATCTACATAGAGGATATGATGGAGCTGATTGGCCCCTACTAGCCTAAGATTGGTTATGCCGTGCCCCAAAACTATTTCCACCCTAAAAATGCCTATCACCAGATGGCTTTGTCTAGTGAGAACTAGTCGTCGAGTAGGACTCATAATTGCCCCACTTCCTTTTGGACAACTTCCCTCCATCCCTGCCAATTTGTTGTTGACCTCCACCCTGATTAGAAAATCTAAAATTCTTACTCTGTCTCTCTTCTAATTTTGCCTACTTGTTTTTCACTTCCTCAACATGTTTCATGTACGCAGAAGAAAGTAGCCTTACTATCTAGGATCAAGTCTCGGGACAACTATCTAGGATCACGTCTCGGGACAACCCAGAAGGTAGCCTCGCTTGTTTTAAGAAAGTAGCCTTACTATCTAGGATCAAGTCTCGGGACAACCCAGAAGAAAATTTTCTCATTATAGCTCTTATGATAGACACTAACTCTAGAGCATCCCGACATAACTAGTGAAACTTCAAGGAATACTATTTTACTGACATTTTGCCTTACTTCAGGTTAACAAACACTTTCATCTTTGCCTTCCTCAGCTCTTGATAAAAGAATATGTCAGGGAAAGTATCAAAATAATTATCCCACTAGGATGACTCTGTATTTTTTCCCCTTGACTGGTCCCATTCCTCATACCAATGATTTGTCACATTTTTTAATTTATAGGTGGTGAACATCATGCCCTCCACATTATTTGCATCCATCACACTGAAGATCTTTTCCATCTCATCGAGGAAACTATAAGAATCCTCCTAGACCTTAACACCAGTAACTATTGGAGGGTTTAACCTTATAAACTTGCCAAAGCCTTGTGGCCTCAAAAGATAGAGTAACAGAAGCACCAAGCTCAGACTAAGAAACTACTAGCTGAGCCAACATATGAATAGACTGATAAAACTCAACATTTGTCATATCAGACTAAAGAGTTCGAGAAGGACTAGAGGGAAATGGTAGAACTTCAAAAGGGCAATCAGGAATTGGACCCCTAGGCTAGGTCTACACCCTATAATCAGAGTGTATCCTATCAATGTTGTCCTAAAGTGGGACAAAAGTTTTTTCATAATCCTTAAATCATCTGAGAGGCATGATCTGAAAAGCAACCAAATGGGAATTTGACAATATTTTAGTAACGTAGACTCTACAGCCTAAAAATAAAATACAAGAATGAGAAATATTCTTAAATGCCTCGTAACATCTCCCTTATGAGTTTGGTGCTCTACACATAATTAAAAGAGACTACTTGATACAGGTTTATGGATACCCAAATGACCATGATCCTAGGGCTCTGATGCCAATCTTAGATGACCTAAACTAGGTATTGGCTGCGTCGAGTATCTCAAGTCCAACTAGGAACGAAGACCACCCCTAATACCTAAATCATGACCATCTTTTACCCGTTATCAAATAAATTTCAAACATATTTCAAGATAAGATAATATTAAATTAAGGACACTATAATAAGTCTATAACCAAAACCAAAATCCATAACCAATTACCATCCAATACTAATTCCAATAGCAATACCAATACCAATACCAACGCTAATACCAATACCAACACTACCCATGCCCATAGTAGTCAAACAAAGTCGTAGTTAGAACCAAAGAATATCCAGTCGAGACATATCCTCGACCATACAAAAAAACAAAACCAAAGAAATAACAATGAAATGAAAAATCCATAGCATGAAATGGGGAATTTCAGTGTATTAAATCTCACCACTTTAGTTTGTCTCAAAAGTTGTCCCTAAATCACCAAGTCACTAAGCAGGGGGAGTAAAAGTATTGCCGATTCCTGAATTGCGTGGGGATACAGTGTCTAAAGAACATTAGTGGGGTGAACGTTAGCATGTAAACCAGGGATGAGGATAATGTAATGTGATTAAATCAAAACCAGATAAAACCAATGCAAATAACCATATACAATTGCATATATACATATATATACTGTACCGGGATAGGGAAATAGGTTTAGCATGCATTTTAAAATATTAGCCTGAGTTGCATAGCTTTACCGTCAAAAATTCACCCATGGGATATATGGGTTTAGTGCTACCCCCTGAACGAGCCCTAGTGCGTGTAGTTGTATGAATCAGAAATATCATAGACTACCGAGGATTCCTTTGTACCCTCCGCCCTCCATGATACATATATACGCGTATAGTATGGGGGATTTCCTTGTACCCCACAAGCATATGGTAATCAAGTCTAACCCTCATATCGGCAAACATAAGTTTCCATTGTCTGTCCTTCAGACTTAAATGTTCTCGGCTAACTATCACAACCCCCATTATTTCCCAATTACAACATTTAACACATAACCAAACAACCAATTCTAGGATTTAATAATTAAGGCATTATTAAGTGGTATCAACATACCAACTATAGCTTGCAAGCAATGTAATCAAGGGATTCCTATGTAGCCCGCAGACTCTATTATTAAAATCACTTGTGGGAATCCCATGTAACCCACAAGGTTTTCATAAATTATTTACTTGGGGGATTCCATTGTACCCCATAAGGTTTTAAAAACCATCCTTAACCATCTAACCATTTATTCCATGCATTAGTTTCAAGAAATAAGTCAAGCCAAACACTATGGGGATTTCATTATACCCCTAATTTAAATTCCTACCTTTCTTATAACTTCAACCAAATTTTACAATGCAATATTGGGGTCATAACGACTTCTAAAGTCACAAGTTTAGAGAAAATTACCATTCTCAAGTTCAACAACCATACCCATGCACCCACATGTCCAAAATCATATTTAAAACATAGTAAACGATAATAAACCATGGGAAACATTATTCAATGATAAGCATTCAAAACCCCCAACCTTTATTTAAAAACCATAACAATACCATGAAAGTCATACATCAAAATATGTTATTTTAGTAAAATAACAATGAGGGAGGAGTAACATTCCAGAAATACCAAGAAATATAGAAGAGATAGCACCCTTAAAACACTAGATGATCACTTTCTTTAAAACCCTAGCTTTAGCTTGAATAGAGTGTTTGAGAGAGAATTTTGGGAGTGTTTTATTGGGATTAGTTTGATAATGAATTCCCAAAGAAGGTTTTAAGTTGTGGGGTCCAAGGGGCTAAAGTGGAAAATATCCAAAGTGCCCATAATTTAAAAGATGGAAAAAGGCCACCTTTGATTACGAGTCGACCCTTTGACTCATACCCACATAATACAACCCATGAACATGAGCCGTAACTAAGAAAGTGACAGGACCCCATATACTGCCCATCTTATGACTCTACCAACCAACTCATTATGAGATCTTACAACTCTTAAGGTCTAGTCATGACCAGTGTAAAACCCAAATGATATAAACACTGGACATCTTATGATTTGAACCTATAACTAGTGACACATCCTCACAACTCATAGTGAACTACTCGTACTTAGAGCAAAACTAAGAAACAAACCTACTGGTTTGGTTAAGACTCATCCGAACAAGTCTTTAAGGCTCCCTATGACTCCGAGGGTCCAATCGTAACCAAGGCAGTGAGCCCAAAGCTCAAGAATTTTCAAGGACCAAAAATTTAAAGCATTACAAGTAGACAGAAGCCTACCTTAATGTTGGACTGAAATTCTTTAAATTATACACAAATCATCTATCCTCACTCCACAATCTCTAAATGTCGTCATGCTATATAAATAGTAATATACGGATCATTAAGACTAAAACGATACCCACATTAAGATAGGTCCAAAAATAGATCCTAAAAATGGATTTAAAAATGAAATAAGTAAAACCATAATTTTATTTCAAAAACATGTTCCCCATACTCATAGGAGTCTACAACTGAGAACCCATGCAAAATAAGTTAAAAATAAGGTTCAAATAAAAAAATATTTTTAAGCTTTATTGGGAAACTCCCAAAAACTCATTTTGAAATAAAGAATTTGAAGTTGTTTTAAAGATGAAATTGGGGTTAAAATAATAATTATAAGATAATAAAACTTACCCATGAAATAAATCTTAAAAAGTCCTTAGGAATTGCCTAAATTTGAGTCACCAAGCTCAAAAATAATGAAAATGGATTTTTTATCCTCAACTTGGGTGGAAATCACGAAAAATAAAATATAGGTTGTTGGAAAATAAGGAAAAATAGATTTATAAATTTATATACAATTATTCTATGATAAAAACACATCAAAAATCATCAAAATCGGAGCTTTCTAGCTTCCAAAATGTCAAAAATAAAAATTTGGGTCTTATACTCAGCAATGACCGTTGGAGCGTCACTTTGAATGCTAAAGCATTCTATCAAATGGTTAATAGCTACTAAAGCGGACACACTAGCACCAAAAGCTTTTGAAACTTCTTTTTGACCCTCGAAGCTCATCTAAAACCCTATGAACATGAACCAGTAGTGAAATTTGATTGTAAAACACGTTTAAGATCTAATCAAATCATCCAAACTGTCAGATGATATATTGTTTACTAAATATGTGGCCTACGCCAATAGTTTCATTATTGAAACAATATGCCTAATAGCCCAAAACGAGTGTGAAAGTCTTGAGACCTGAACCAAGGGTCCCCCTACCCTAAAATCAATGTTATGGAGCTAATAGCACTATCAGCATTCTCGTCAAGGTCATATACTAAGATTGTTTGTCTAAGACCAAATCCTAAATGGTGAAAGCTCGAAAATAGAGAATGAGCCTAAAACCCAAGTAAACTGTTCGATAATCAAATTGACAGTTCTGACAAATCATAAATGAATTGTAACCACAGTGGGAAGGCTCAAAATACAAAAATGTATGCAAATCAAGAAAATTACCTAGAGGGTCATTACTTATAACAATATTATTGAGTGGGAGTGGGAGTCTCTACTTTGGATGCATTAAGATATCTTCCCATCTAGTAACCAAGTGGGACAACAAGGTATATCTCTATATTAATCGTCAATCATCCTTTGATAATTAGCCCGTAATCACTTAAATATATGATCCACACTTCCTAACTTCTTTGTTCCATCCTTCCACTCTTGTGGTCAATTTGTTCCAAGACAGATTTATCCTAAAGATCATGATCTTTAGAAAAGTAAAGCAAGAATGCTAGAATAATCACATAAAATGATACACATATGAACCAATTAGAAAATAAAACTAAGAACTCATGTTTTGTATCCCATACCCTTAAAAGAGTATTTTTATATGCTCATAGGTTTACAAATAATCACCATTAAGGAATTCATAAAGTAAAACTACAAGAAAGAAAACTAAAAGAGCAAAGAACCCTAGTTTGAGCTCCTTGGTGTCTTGTTTTCTCCCTAATTTGTATGTGCTCGCACAATGTCTTGTAATTTTGGGTATTTGATCTTGGTATAAACCTAAAAGTATTCCATATGCTATCCCACACAATAATCTATGCATTGTCCACTTTTCCCTCCACTTAAACCAACTTAAAACTAAGTTTCAATCGTACTTAGAGGGTGTGTGGCATTGTGTTGATTGCTAGATTTGAGGAGATTGTTTCTGCACCAAACCCGTCACCACTTGAGAAATAGTTCATGGAATGAATCCCAGTTCAATAAATGAAGGGAGTGGCTCAGGCCCTTGTTCCAAGCCCTATAAATCATCCATTTCTTTCCTTGCTTTTCGTTTAGCTTGTTCCTTGTTTCCCCGCTCATTGTGGCTCATGTAGATTGTGTTTAGGCCTCTGTTATCTCCCATAGAAACTCCAGTGGTCTCCTACAGAAGATCCTAACAATCATTAGAGAACACAATAGTTAAAACTCATCAAGTTCACACAAGAACAAGCACTATTCAAGCTTGGTTTAACTCGTAAACTCGTCTAGTCTTGCCTTGTTATTTTTGCTCCTTACTTGATTTAAATTAACCTTAAAACATCTAAACATAAGGATTAGGAACATACATAAAAAACGTTATATGCACACATGACCACACAAACCATTCTTAAAAGTCCTCAAAACTAAGTTAAATGCGCGTTGATAATGACAATTTGGTGTATAAATATGCCTAAGATCACCACCCCGTACTTAAAGCCTTGTTCATACTCGAACAAATATTTACCCTAATAACAATAAAGGAAGAATCTAACATTACTACTTGAACTATGACACTCAAGTTAGAATTACAACGACTACACAAACAACAAGTTCTACATTAAGCAGGTTACATTACAATTGAAAACTCATGAATCTTAGTTCAACACTCCCTAGCCTCAAGAATTGACTCAATTATATTAGAAAATCATTAAATTACTCAATTAAGGAATAAAATAAGTTACTCATATTTCATTAAACATGTGCCCTTCAGACAAAGAGATTCACACAATTCACTAACATGTATGCAATTTAATACAAGAATAGGGTGTAAAAATAGAATTAAGCTCACTCGCAGAAGGAATTCACATGCAACATAAGATGAACCATAGTCTTTCCATTAATGTAGTACTCCACTAATATAAAAATATCAAATATCAAGATCAAGTAGGATTTTAAGGGTAGTAATGTAGGCTAAGGGATAGGTAGAAACTATTTTGGACAAGAATAGCGACTAACTTTCCCGAGGGATTTAATACATCACACATTCCATAGTTGATTTTTAAAATCCCTATTTTCTATTCCATAACTCTCTTTATTATGCCCCTTTTTAGTCTAGCTTACCCATCTTTTAGTGGGGAGTTTTTTTTTTATCTTTTTAAAACACTTTTGGTCTTTTTACTATACTCACAACCTATAACACATAAAATTTTTCAACATACTAATAAATATTATTTTGGGGCTTCAACTTCACTTTTTCCTACTTCTTTAACTAAATCACTTGGGTGTTCTGGATCAAACAAATGGTCTATTGAATGAAAGGGAACAAGCTTCATATAAGACTACCAAAGAATAGGATAAAAGCTCAACGGGGATAACAAAAATCATACTTTGAGGGTGGATACAATAAGGTATAAAACATGTGTAATCAAAGAAATGCCAATATTATCTCCTAAACTCAATATTCTTCATTTTTTTTGTAAAGACACAAGGCAAGTTATAGATATCAATAAGCAAGCATGGAATATAAAAGAAGAAAACCTTACGTATAATACCACATGTTAAAATCAAGAATGATGCCTACAGACTCATAATCAAGAAATCACGTGAATTAAACATTAAGTTAAAATCTCAAAGGTGTCAAATAAATGAGCCTAGGTGTCTCTTAAATAGTCATTCAATTCATTACACAAACTTTCATCATGTAGTCATATAGTCTAACAAGAGAACCTATTATCCAATTAGTGAAAGGATTCTACTTATTAAATCATAATGACTTATTTTTCTTCAAGACGGCCCTTATCCATCCATCGTCAGGAAAAGTCCCTAACCTATGACTAAAAATTTTAAAATTATGCCTAAAAGGAAAAATGGATAGCCGGTTCAAAGGGCACCCCCTTGAGAAAGAACTGAAAAGTAAAACAAGGGGTGGATCCTAAAGAAATTAAAACCAAAATAAAACTAAAAACTACTAAAATAAAATCTTTTGGCACTTTTAAAAATTTTCAGCAACATAAGCAAATAACTACAAGACTCTTATAACTCACTTCAACCTAAACATATTAGAAGATTTCCCGTCAGATACTTAGAATCTCACTTTATCCCCAAAGTATTATTGAAGAATGAAAAATAGAAATACTCCCTGAGGCCTCTAGGCCTAGCTAATAGTATCATATCCATCAATAGGTCGGGAGGACCCTACACTTAGTTTTTTCCATTCTCTTTAGATTATGTCTCAGGTACTCATACTTTCTTTCAACTTGTAAACACAAAACAAAAACAAAACAAATGGCAATTTATAGAAAAAATGAAGAATGAAAATAAACTACATTAACTTGGGTTTCCTCCCAAGGAGTTCCTGATTTATTATTGCAGCATGACACACATCACAACTATAATCCATAGTCTCTCATCTTTTTTCCCTTTCAATACCTACCTTCTTGTACTCTTAAATCCTTGAGTGCTCATAATTATGGTCTGCAACTTTTCTTACATTCACCTTTTTAGGATTCCTTTCTAGTTTTTCAAGCCCAGGCTTAGTTGTCAATTTGGGAAACTCCATGAAAGAGTCCAAAATAGTAATGGGAAGTTTGCATCCATCCACCCTATACTTATCCAATTCCATAGTTGTGATCATTTAGAGATCTTTGTAAAGTAGGGGTGTGTTAAGTGTTTTGTACACTCTTAAAACCACATCTTTATCAATCGGTCTAATCTTTAGCATGTCTTCTATAATATCTACCAAAGCTCACGTAGTAGCAAGAATGTACATAACAGTATGGTTGATACCCTTTAACTACATAATAGTAAAGAATAATAAATCCTACAGGAATAACAAACTTAACAACCTTAATCAGAAAATTCTCAACAATTCCTTTGGGGACCAATCTAGATATTTTTTTTGCCATATATAACACAACATAGGATGGACTTGACTTACCCAAACCTAGAGTATTAAATATTAAAAATTTCATCAAGTTGATGATTGTCCCTAAATCACATAGATCTTGAACAATATCATTGTCATAAATTTGTATGGAGAGGGTGAAACTTCCATGGTCTTTCAGATTTTTAGTCATATTTCTCATAACTATAGAATTGCACTCTTTATTTAAGTATTGCAGCCTCAATATCACCAATCCTTTTTTTTTCACTACCACATCCTTCAAGTACTTAGCATAGTTAGGCATTCCCTAAAAAATATCTAACAAAGAAAGGTTAATGTAAAGTTCTCAAAATATGTCAAAGAACTACTTAAAACAAAAATCCTCTTCGGCTTTCTTAAGCTTTTAAGGGATTGGTGGTGGTAGTATCTTTGATTATAGCTCAACCTATTCAATCTTTTTCTTTTAAACTAATTTTTCCAATACTTATTTGTCTCTGGGATTGGATTATAAACTCTTCTTGCTACTCATGATTATGAGTTCCTATTTCCTTTTTCAATTCTCTACCTCTCCTTAACGTGATTACGATAACTTATTTGGGATTTTCTATATCACTAGAAAAACCTCTTTGAGTTTTGTATTTTGATCCTAACCTCTCTGGCTTAGTTCTTTCTCTAAAGCCTGAGTTTTGAGCTTTCTTATTTTTCACCTCTAGAGCCATATTTTCATACTAAACCATAATCATTTTGAGCATCTCTCAATATTGCTAGACTGAGCTTGCTGCTGAAAATTCGTGTTTGCCCGTGCATAGTTAGGCTAAGTCTGCCAATTCTGATTATAAATTTTGGTTTCCACTATGTGAATTTCCCAATATGTCTTAAGATTTTCTCTACATAGGGATATATAATTATTACTTTCTCCAAAGACTAAACACTAAACAAACACTTGCTACATAGGTTGAACAACATTAGTTGGAGCTTTCCCCTGAGACATACTCAACTTGTTGAGCTGAATCATTATTTGGTTCTAAAAAGTAGAAATATGTGTAGCAAATGCTATGATCGCATCCCCTTTTGATGATCCTAAAATAGTTTTAATTATAGCTCTTGAGATATCACTATGCCAATTAGGATTACCCTATGCAATTTTATCAAATATAGTGTACAATTGTGAATAAGTTTTCTCCAAAGCTTGGCCACCTGCAGCTGAATCTAGCAAATTCTTTGTGTGTTTGTTAAGACTTTCAACAAAAGTTTGAGGTAATATCTTATTAGATTATTGATGATATGTCTATTCTAGGGAAGGACCTTGGAGTCGTCCCTAAGCCTGATACAAGTTCTCCTTGAGCTTTTTCTTGAATCTAAGGATTTCACTTCTCAATTTTGCTATCTTCTCAGATAAAAAGAATATGACGAGGAACATTCTTGCAAGATCATCCAATGTTCTAATACAATTTACAGGCTATCCATAAAACTAATTCTTATGTTACGACCCAATTTTTGAGTCATGATGGTACCTAGTACAACCCACCCCACCAGTAGGTAAGCCAATACCATAACTCAGAGCTAGGGAAATGGGTTACCTTTGTAGAAACATCCAATATGGACCCTATACAAGAACACAACATAAGAAACAATATTACACAATAAAGACAACCGACATTCTAATACCAATCCCAAGAACTGATAGTATTAGTACGAGGGCATCTAGATCCGACAATAGAAATTACAACTCAAAGTCTAAGTAGTCTTAAATAGAATCATACATTCATCTCAAATACAAATAACAATAAGGATAAAGGAAAAAAGGGTGACTCATACTCCAAGAGCTCACCCTATTTCCTGATGATCAACAAAAAACAATCTCAACTCAATCACAAAAACTAGAACTCGGGTTCACACTAAAAAGGTACAAAACTGTAGTATGAGTACCAAAACAAGGGTACTCAGTAGGCATCATCAGCCGTCTAAGCTAAATTATGATACAAGGATGCTATAAAGTAAGACAGTAACCTAAAGTCAAGGTATAGAATCGAACTTGAATTTTTTTTGATATTACTCTATAAGATAACTATTCAACAAGAACTGTAGTACGACATTCCATAACAACATATACCGTAACGGTCATGTAATTTCCATAATTATCGCACCTACCATCATTAGAGTGTAAATAAAAAGAACTTGTCACAATGTCCCATACCGCCGGGAAGTACACCCAAAGAACACAAAGGAAAGAACTCATCACGGGGTACCATATTATTGGAGAGTACACCAAACCAATAGAAAACGAAGAACTCATCATGACGTCCCATACCACCGGAGAGTACACCAAAAGATCAATTCATAAACATATTAAGGCATAATTACACAAACAACTAAATGAAGCTGTGACTTTCACATTTCTGCCATGGCCTCTTACCGATGTTTACAATCATCCTCGATACCACAATTTGACACAATGAAACTAATATCACCGTAGCATAGTTATATAGTTATTTAATCTCTAACTCGTTAATAAACCCATGTCTAGTCAATACTAACCAGCCTTCATTCCTATGAGCCACTTAGTTTTTAAGTCTTATAGTTTGCAAGTCATCAAATAGGGAAGCTACAACTTACCAACACAATTGTTTATTTACCCTTCCAAAGTTGTTTTCTAGTTAGCATCCTAATTATATAAATCACCAATTAAGCTACCAACAATATTGCATGTTAAATGTCAATTTAACTATTCATCATACAGTGCTAAGTCTATTATCATTAGGCATGCTGCAACCTTAAGGACTAGTTTTCATATTTTACCTAAGTAAGGTTGACCAATTGTTTACTAGGCTTCTAGCCTACAAGTCATAACCACTTAGTAGAGACAACTAGTTATCACATAAGCCACTTTACTAGGCGAAATTTCATCACATAACCGTTTATCCATATCAAGTATATTTACTAGGTGAGCCCTTTGTTCTATAAAAGATTACACATACCAATTAGCCTAAGCCCAATACTTGGCACAATCTATTTCTAGTTACTAATTAGAGTTAACAAGGGTCACACTTCTTAACTAGCAATTAATGATAAAGAATAAATAACAACTTACCAAGGAAGACATCATGTGCTAAGTACACAAATGGGTTTAGCCATACACGGCATAACGTCTCATATATCTATGTATTTATATATATATACTCACCACACATAATATCATCATAGCATCTTTATCTCTTTCGGATTCTCTGGGCATCATCATAGCATCAACATGTCCTCTAAATTCACTTGGCATCATTATATCATCAAAATATCCTCTAGATCCACTGGGAATTCATCATAACATCATTATATCCTCCTGATTCACTGGGCATCATCATAACATTATTGTATCTTATGGATTCACAGGCATCATCATAACATCATTATATCCTCTCAATTCACCAGGCATCATCATAATATTAACACATCCTCCAAGACAACAATATGCGCATACATATGTAGTCAAATAAATAAATATGTACAAGACCACGATAATAGAGTATAAGTGATATAAGATAACATATACCATCATACTTTACTATTAATCATCACCACATAATATAAGTAGATGCATGAGCATGAGTATCTAAATGATATATTCAACACCACCTTTCCAAGGTTAACATGTTTATTAGCAAGACAATTATAGGTCAAGCGTATGCTCTCTAGATGGCTCTTTTACTCCTACTTTTTACAATGCAACCCAAAAGGGAAATCCTTCACATAAATATTAATCTAATCATTAGGCTTGGTTCATGGAAAGAGTGGTAAAATGATTAGTGGTTCACTAGATGAACTAATCAATAAGCTAAGTAATAGCATAACCATTAGTTCAATTAACCAAGAATTTCCAAGGCTATCCATATCATGACAACAAGATAATCAATCAAAAATACACATTATCCAACCATCGACCACATACATAAACCAACCACCAGGTCTAACCATTATAATCTCAATAACATAACATAGATATTTATCAACTATCTAGACCACTAAGGAGTTACATAGTTCAAGCTTGAGGCGGGTCAAGTTCCACTCCTAAATCCCAATGATACCAAAGTTCTCCTTTTCAAGACTAACTTCCACCTAGAATTAGTGTAGGTTATCAAAATCCTGCTGTAAGGGCTTATCAATCCTTACTTGGTCCAAAGGGAAAATCATCTTCAAGTATTCTTTCAAAGTTATCCCACATACTAAGACCATTTTATAACTAAGCATATTGAAGTCAACATACTTTTGAGGTTTGCAAACAATGACACTCTTATCTACTTGAAGAATGAAAGTGTTTTCATACTATTTATGAGACTACATGTAGAACTATCGAAGGTTCTAGGCTATAGGTCAAGCATCACACTTTACAAATTTAATAGCCTATGAGAATCAACTAATTCCAAGAATCACTATTTACCTATTTATCATCTAAGACCCCGCCCAATCTCACAAAATATCATACATATACTTCAATTATGCTCAATCTAACTACAAGCAAGCCTAACCTACCTTTAGCCGAAGTAGCTCAAGAACCAATAGGATTTTTCTTCTCTTTTATTGAAGCTTCTTCCACGAGCCAAGCTATCATAACACAATTTAAGCATTATTACAAGAATTACAATATCAATTATGGAGCCGTTGTGTCATGAGTTCAAAATGACACCAAAACACCAAGTGGATCCCACCTTTTAAAAAATGAGTTTTTGTGACCAACCCATTATCAAATATCATTCAAGAGCTATAACCCTTAAGAAATTTGAGTAAATCAATCACATTTGTGGCTACAACTGAGCCTCAACCCATTTGGGGTTTTGGGACTAGAAATAAAGAAATTAACACCAAACTTGAAGGAATCTTACCTTAGATTTGTAGCAAAATTTGATTACTCAAGTTATTCAAGCTCCTAATAAACCCACAAGACTCACTTTTAAGATTTTCACTCTATTAGGGTTTTAGAGCTCAAGAAGGAGGCAAAAATGGCCAAATTTTTAGGTAAGACAACATTTATATAGGCCTTGCCCAGGACTCGGGTAGCACAATCACACACCCTTCTTAGAAATAGTAATGGCTCACGCATTCGCAACTCATCCACCACAATTGCGGTATCTTTTTCTATGCCAAGCAACGGTTGAAGTTTGGAACTTAGTTCCACGCTTTAGCTAATGCCTCAAGATGCATTCGGAGTCTAATTTGAGCAAATGAGATATGCAACCATATAGATTTTGACGTTTCGAATGTGTTGGCAAAGTTGGATTTTATATTTAAGGTCATTTTACCAAAGTTCTCGCTCAGTGGTCAATTGGAACCAACAAAGACTTCAAAGTAGTTCTAAAAACCAATTAAACGACCAGGTAATGGAACTATCAATTCTAACAAGTCACTAATGACTTGGGGAAACTATGGAGAAACTCTATCGGTGAAAATAAGCAAGAATACAGAAAATAACCTGAAGAGTCATTACAACATCCACTACTAAGAAACTTTTGTCCTCGAAAGTTAAAGACGAAGAAGATACCTGATGTCTCAAACAAATAAGGATACTAGGCCCGCATCTCACTGTCGATCTCCTAAGTATCCTCCTCTACTGGGTGGTGCCTCCAATGAACCTTGACTACCGAAATCACTTTAGAATATAGTCACATCACATCACTGGCCAAAATAAGCATGGGTTCCTTTATAAAGGTCAATTTCTTATCTAGATGGACTGTTTCCCATCTAAGAATATGAGAAGGATCAAGAATATACTTCCACAACAAAGATACATGGACAATAGGATGAACAACAGCAAAGTCTGGAGGTAAAGCCAAATCATAGGCCACCTCACCAACTACACGAAGAATCTAAAAAAGACTAATATAGCAAGGGCTAAGATAACCCTTTATCCCAAATCTCATCAGACCTCTCATAGGTAAAACATGAAGGAACATAAGATCACCAATTTTTAATCTCAAGGCACGAAGTCTATGATTGGTATAACCTTCTGCCTACTCTAGGCTGCTCTAAGCTGATCCTGCATCACCCTGACTCGATCCAATAAGTCCTAAAGAAAATTGGTACCATAGGATCTAACCTCAGAATATTCAAACATCCTATAGGAGAAAGATATCTCCTATCGTACAAAACCTCATAAGGCATCATCTCAATACTCGAATTATAACTGTTGTTGCAGGCAAACTCTGTTAGTGCTAAGTGTTGATCACACTATCCTCCAAAGTCCATAACATAGGCTCGAAGCATATCATCAAGCACATAAATAGCTCACCCAAACTGACCATATATCTATGGAAGAAAGGTTGTACTCAAATCAACTCGAGTACCAACTCCTCCTAAAATGCTCTCTAAAACTGCGAAGTAATACAGAACCATGGTCTAATATAATAGACACAGGAACCCCATGCAAATAAACTATCTCTCAAACATAAATCTGGGTTAATCTCTTAGCACTGAAGGTCATCTGAATAGAAATGAAATATACCAACTTGGTCAAATGATCCATAATAACCCAAATACAATTGTGACCACAGGTAGTATGAGGCAAACCACTAATGAAATCTATGGTAACCCTTTAGCACTACCACTCAAGAATGGGTAACCTCTGAGTCAAACCGTATGGACGTTGATGCTCTGCCTTAACCAACTAACAACATAAGTAACAAGCTACAAAGTCTGCCATCTCTCTCTTCATACCAGCCCACTAGTAAAGCTTCCTCAAATCTATATACATCTTGGATGTACTGAGATGAATAGAATATCTAGAGTTGTGAAACTCATGTAGAATTACCTGAATTAAGTAATCAAGTCGGGGAACACAAATATGACCCTGAAATCTCAAGATACCCTCAAAATGTATGGTGTGTCTCCCAGACTCACCAGTTACCACCCGATCATAGAGAAGACACAACTTACTATCCTTAAATTGATGTTCACAAATCTTCTCAAATAGGGAGGACCTCGACTTTACATAAGACAAAAACCTTCCAGGATCCAAAATATCAAGGTGAACCATCAAATTAGCTTAGGACTGAATATCCCATGCCAAGGTCCTCTAAGAAATTGATATACATATAAAAATACCCATACTTATCGCCTAACGCCTTAAGGTAGCATCCACTACATTTTCCTTACCCAGATGATATAAGATGGAAATATCATAGTCCTTTAACAATTCATCCACCTAGGCTGGTGAGAATTAAGCTTTCACTAGGTCATAAGATGCTGAAGACTACAGTGATAGGTGAAAATCTCACAATGCACACCATACAAGTAATGACTCCAAATCTTTAACGTAAAAACTACCACCGCCAACTCTAAATCATAAGTGGGGTAGTTTCACTCATACACCTTAAGCTATCTAGAAGCATAAGTAATAACATGACCCTACCACATCAAAACATATCCAAGACTAACACAAGATGCATTACCAAACACGGTAAAACCATCACCCTCAACTGGAAAAGCTAACACCAGGGATGAAGTGAGACAATCCTTGAGCTTTCCAAAGCTCGACTCACACTACTCGGACCATCAAAAAGGAACTTTCTTCTAGGTAAATATATTCGTAAGGGCTGACATGGTAGCAAAGCTCACAACAAAGTGCCTTTAATAACTAGCCAAACCAATAAATTAGGAACCTCAGTTAGAGATGTAGGCCTAGCCAAATCATAAATCATTGAAATCTTAGTTGGGTATATAAAATACATACCTTCGACACCATGTGTCCAAGAAACGACATTGACTCAAGCCAAAACTCACAATTGGAGAACTTGGCAAGCATTATATACTCTCTCAAGACTTGGAGAAAAATCCTCAAGTGTTGCGCGTACTCCTAACTACTCCTTCAGTATACAAGAATATCATTAATTAACCCAATAACAAAGGAGTCTAGATAGGGTCTAAATACACGATTCATCAAGTCTATAAATATGGCTAGGGTATTAGTCAGTCAAAAATAGATCACAAAAAAGTCATAGTGACCATAATGTGTCCTAAAGGCTTTCTTCGGGATATCCTCAGCCCGAATCCTTACCTGATGATAACTGGGCCTCAAATCTATTTTAGAAAATAAAGCTGCGTCCGGAAGCTAGTTGAATAAATCATATGAGGCATAAGATAATGGTTTGTCACTATCACCTTGTTAATCTGCTATAATAAATGCACATCTATATAGAACTATCTTTTTTATTTACAAATAAGATAGGGGCTCCCCATGGGGACACACATGATCTAATAAAACCCTTACCACAGAGATTATAAAGCTAGGAGTTCATCTCATTAAGCTCGCCAGGAGCCATATAGTAAGGTGCCACAGAAATAGGTCGGGTGCTACGATTAAGGTAAATAGTAAACTCAATCTCAAGGTCGGGGGGGATATCGAGAAGATCAGAAGAAAACATATCAGGAAACTCAGACACAGCAGGAACAAAGTCAAGTGTTAGCTCCCTACACGAGTATCACATACATAAGCAAGATAAGACTCGTAACCCCTTGATATAAGCCATCTGGCATAGAGATATGAAATAATCCCCATCGGCTCACAGCTAATTGCTCCCTGCCATATAAATGAGGGTATGCCGGGCATGGCTAAGGTAACAGTGTTGGAAAAACAATCTGTAACCGCATGATTGTGGGATAACCAGTCCATGCCTAGAATCATATCGAAATACAACACATCAAGAATAATAAGGTCAGCATAAATATCAACATCACTAACTATTATAACACATGATTTGAATATTTCATCCACTACTAAAAAATCACCTACAGGTATAGATTCGTGCAATGACACAGATAATAATCACTAGTCAAGTCAAACTTTAATGTATAATAAGTTGATATATAAGAATAAGTGGATCTAGGATAAAATAAATTAAGAGCCGACTTGCGTCATACCAAGATCATACCTATAACTATAGCATCCGAAGTTTTAGCCTCGGGTCTAGCAGGTACTGCATACAACTGAACATGCTCGCCACCTGAATAGCACCTCAAGCACCCTGGTAGCCACCCTTATAACATCATGAACAACCTCTTCTTGAAGGATGAACTACGCTAATGGGAGTATCTCCCTAGGCTGAAATAACCACAGCCCTACGACTAGGGAAGTCTCTAAGAAAATGATAGAGAAGTCCATAAGTAAAAGAAGACTTATGAGTAGAACAAAAACTCATAGATTCGACTGATCCAGCATAGATACCACGCCTAGTATAGCCTACCGATGAACCTCTCAAAGACTGATCACCACCCTTACTAGGGTGACTACTAGTACTAAACTGACCTTCGTCAGTGGCCTGAAGAGCTGCCTAAACTGGTGGACTAGTCTAACTCTGAGGCTGAAAGGATGGACATAGAGGACTTCTAATATAAACATTACCACCCTAAATCGAGAACTACTATCTCCTACAAAATCTTTCCTGATACTTCGGCCTCTTATCACGGCCTTCACATTGCATAATCAAAAACCTAAGCAAAGGTCCTACCCATAGCAACCAAACTCTAAGTTATCCAAATAGGAACTCTCAATCCTCTAACAAAGCAATGAAACCTCTCATACTCTGTATCCAAGATAGAAATTGCATATCTAGCTAACTCATGGAAATGAGCCTCATACTTGGAGACTCTCATAGAACCCTATTCCAATCTAGAGAACTAGCCTCTCCTAGGATCTGTAAGGCTTTTGTAATGACGCTAGACTACCCTTAATTGTCACACAGTGCTTAGGACCACAAGTGATCCCAAGTTAACCCTTGTACTGGCATATTATTAAGAAACTAATCTAAATATGTATAAAATGATTAAGTTTACTATGCGGAAATATAATCATGGTGAAATATGAGAAAATATAATACTGATACAATTTTACATTCAGATTAAACTATAGAGAGAAACTGAAATTAAATGACGGACACTAACTAACATCTATGAAGCCTCTACTATACTAACTACAAATAGCTGGGATGTGACCCCAACTACTACTAATCAATATATGTGAGTAAGATATTCAAGCACATAAATAACATATAACTGAAATCCTCAAAGCAGAAGGACTCATCATCCGCTGGCTGGAATCTGCAACTGTCTAATCATGATATATGAACTACCACTGAACTGGTACCTACATTATTAAATAATGTAGCACATAGACATATAGATTGATCAGTACTTTGAGAATGTACTGAGCATATGGGGTGAATGCATAAGTCAATCAATATCTTAATATTTTTATAAATTTACAAAGAATGCATGCTAAGTGTAGATGACTCACATAAGCTTGAATAACTGAAAATTATTAATCATAATCATGATTGTAAAGCATGTTGTATAAATCTAGTGAGTCATGACACTTAGTTCTAAAGATGTACTTGAATTATGTCTGTAATCATGCTATCTAAGTATAAAAAGGACTCACTTTTATATCTGAAATCTGAAAGCTAAAATCTATAGCTAATGTCTTTTATAAAGCAAAATCTGAATAAATTTGTGAACTTTTAAACTTAGATTCTAATAACTATTATGTTATTTTTTTTCTATTCTAAAATTGATAGTCTGTAAGCTTTAGTCTCTAGGGAGGTTCTTCTAACTGTCATACACTATGTGAGCTATTATAGTTTCCAACGTCTATTTATTTTATGGGAAAAACTCACGTTGGGGAGAGGTTTCATGCTCTTTCTAAGGAGTATAACCTAATCTAAGTAATCACATTTGTATCTGTTATCCATAGAGAAATGGAAATAATCTAATAATCCAAACCTATATTGGCTACTCTTTTTAATCTGTATGCTCATTCTGTTGGAAATACACTTTTTAAAACATTATATAAGGGTTTACAACAAAAATCTCATGTAAATCTATTTACCGGAAACTATTGCTAAATCTATAAAGTGGATTCCGTATCTAAGCTGAGATCAAAAGATCAAATCTTTGTTTAAATTCTGAATATAATAAGACATAGGATGCTTAAAAGAATAATCTTCTTGAAATAACAATATTCAAACTAGGGCTAGTAACCCATGCATCTATTTCATATCAGCTAATTATAAAATTCATATTAGATAATTAAAATATTGATAATTCTAGTCTAAATCTAGAAATTAATGCAATACGCATGAAAATATGAAAATAAACATGCAAATTCATCTTCAAAATCACTTCACATCTCATAATCTTTCAATTAGCAATATTGGGCATGAACCCTAATTTGAAACTCATGTAGTTTTCATACGAAATCAACTTCAAAACAATTTTTGGGCACAAGGATGAAAGGATTATTATTGTTGAAAAAACCCACAAAACTTAATTGATGATTAGATAAAGAAACCCTATTTTTGAATCCCTATTTGTGCTCTGAATGATAGATTCTTGAAGATCTTGAATTGGAAATCTTGAATTTTGAGTTTCCCCGAAGAAAAAATTGTGGGATTTGGATTTCTTGGGAATTAAGTTTTGACGTTCTAGGGTTTCTTTGAGAGAAAATTGATGAAAAATGAGCATATAATGGTTAGAATAGGATTAATTTAGTGTTATTCACAAATTGGGGCTTGGAAAAAGACTAAACTAACCCTTTAAAAACAAACTTCAAAAAATTGGAAGTTGATTTTGGCACTCGGCGCGACGTGGTGCCATACTGGAAAAAGGACGAGTGCCATTTTGAACTTTAGTGTGACGTGTTGTAATCGCGTTGTGCCACTGGAAAAGGGACGAATAGGAACTGGAGTTTCTTCGTGACGCGATATAATATGGTGCTCCACTAAAAATCGGACAATTGAGATTTTGTCCTTCACCGTGATGCGGTGTCTGTCGAAATGTCATACTATGTTACTAAAAATTCCATAACTTTTCAATCGAGTTTCGAATTAAGGGAAAATTGGAATCATTAAAATGTTGATCAAATTATCTACACAGTGGTGGGTATAGAGAATTAAAATTCTGTATGTATCAAGATTTATTTATTTTCGAATTTGACCCTTGACATTTTAGGAGCTAAACTGTGATAGGAAAAGTATGGGGTATTACAGTTGTGTGACATATACCTCTCCAAGAACATCTCGGAGAATTGAGTCCAAGAGAGAGGAAAAGATCCAACTGGCCTAGAAGACACAAAACCTTTTCACCAGTGCCGAGCAGACAAGTCCAACTGAAATATAGTGTAATCCATACCCCAGGTCTCAATAAGGCCTTAACCACGAAGCCTATCCTAAGAAGCAGTCAGAAACTCAAAAACATCCTCTCCAGGAGCAATAGACAAACTAGGTGGAGCTAACCTAAAAAATCTACTCAGCATTTTCTGCTCCTCAACAGACATAATAGGCTGGGTCCTAACAAGCTGAGCAACTATCGGCTGAACAACTATCAGAATTGGAGGGACCTCCACCCCAGGTGTTGCAGCTGCAGGCTGAACTCCTATCCCAATAGTCTACAAAACATCAACAATACCCAATACCTAAACTAAATCATCTCCAAGAAAAGAAGAAGGGACGAATCCTAGTGAAGCCTGGGTTGGTCCTTGCCCACAGCTGGCTGAGGTGGAAGATTCTTCAGCTCGTGTGCAGGAATAGGGTTCTGGGGTAGTCCACCCTGATCCCTAACTAGGAACATATCACAAGTTTGGGTCTCGAGACCATCCTTTTGCATACCTGAAGTAGGAGTTCTAGGCATTGTGAAAGAGTAAATTCAAAAGAATATCCAACAAACCAACTCATTCTCTTAGCACAATATTAAGGAAAGAAGTGAAGGACTCTTAAGATTGTCCCATAGCCTCCCGAAAAGAGGAAAAGAACGTCATCATTCTGATCTGCAGGACTCAATTAGACACTTTCTCTTGTACAATAATATGAGTGAAACCTAGGCTCTGATGTCAATTTGTCACGACCCAATTTCTGAGTCATGATCCACCTACTACAACCTACCAGTAAGTAAGCCAATACCCTAACTCGAAGGTAGGTCGATGGGTTACCTTGGTAGAAATATCCAACATGGACCCTATATAAGAACATAACATAAGCAACAATATTCCACAATAAAGACAACCGACATTCTAATACCAATCACATGACCTGATAGTATTAGTACAAGAGTATATAGATTCAACAATAGGAATTACAACCCAAAGTCTAAGTAGTCTTAACTAGTCTCATACATTCATCTCGAATACAAATGACAGAATAAGGATAGAAGGAAAAAAGGGCAACTCAAACTCTAAGATCTCACCCTATCTCCTGAGGATCAACACATCATGATCACAACTGAACGACAGTAACTAAAACTCGGGTCAGCATAAAAAAAGGTACAAAAATATAGTATGAGTACCAAAACACCGATACTTAGTAGGTATCATTGGCCGACTGAGCTAAATTATGATATAAGGATGATATAAAGTAAGGCAATATCATATAGTCAAGGTACAAAATTAAACCCGAATCTTCTGCAATATCAGTGGATAAGATAACTAATAAACTAGAACTATAGTACGATATTCCATAACAACATATACCAAATTGGTCATATAATTACCATAATCATCACACCTACCATTATTAGAGCGTAAAGCAAAAGAACATGCCACGACATCCCATACTGTCAGGAAGTCTACCCAAAGAAAACAAAGCAAAGAACTCATTACGACATCCCATTCCACCAGAGAGTACAACAAAAGAATACAAAGCCAAGAACTCATCACGGCATCCCATACCACCGGAGATTTCATTAAAATATCAATTCATCAACATATCAAGGCATAATTAAACAAACAAGTCACTAAAGTCGCGAATATCACATTTCCGCCATGGCCTCTTACCGAGGTTTACAATCATCATCGATACCATAGTTTGACACCACAAAACTGATATCACTATAGCATAGTTATATAGTAATTTAATCTCTAACTCATTAATAAAATCTATGTCTAGTCTATACTAGCTAGCCACCATTCCCAGGAGCCACTTAGTTTGCAAGTGTTATAGATTGGAAGTCATCAAATAGGGAAGCTACAAGTTACCAACACAATTATTTACTTACCCCATCCAAAGTCATTTTCTAGTCAGCATCCTAATTATATAAATCATCATTTAAGCCACCAACGACATTACATGTTAGATGTTAATTTAACTATTCGTCATGTGATGCTAAGTCTATTATCATTGGGCATGCTACAACCATAAGGACTAGTTTCCATATTTTAAATAAGGTCCACCAACTAGTTCATGAGGCTTCTAGCCCACAAGTCATAACCACTTAGTAAAGACAACAAGTTATCACATAAGATACTTTACTAGGCGAAATTCATAACATAACCATTTATCCACGTCAAGTATATTTACTGGGTAAGCCCTTAGTTCTATACAAGATTACACATACCAATTAGCCTTAACCCAATACTCTACAAAATTTATTTCTAGTTACTAATAAGTGTTAACAAGGGTTACACCTCTCAACTAGCAATAAATGATAAAAAAAGAATAATGACTTACCAAGGAAGATATTATGTCCTAAGTACACAAACGGGTTTAGCCATATACATGGAAAAACCTCTCATATATCCATGTATTTATATATACACATACATAACATCATTATAACATCTTTACCTCTTTCAAATTCATCGGTCATCATCATAGCATCAACAGGTCATCCGTATCCACCGGGCATTAGTATATTTTAACATATCCTCCAGATTTACTGGGCAGCATCATAACATTATTATATCCTTTGAATTCATTGGGCATTATCATAATATCATTATATACTCTGGATTCACCGGGCATCATCATAACATTATTATATCCTCTGGATTCACCGGGCATCATCATAAAATTAACTCATACTTCAAGATAACAATATACACATACATATGTAGTCAAATCAATAAATATGTACAAGACCATGATAATAGAGCATAAGTGATGTAAGGTAACACATACCATCATACATTACTATTACTCATCACCACATAATATAAGTAGATGCATGAGCATGAATATCTAAATGATATACGCAATCACCATCTTTCCAAGATTAACATGTTTATTAGAAGTCAATTATAAGTCAAGTGTATGATCTCTAGAGGCCTCTTTTACTCCTACTTTTTACATTACAAACCCAAAAAGGGAAATCCTTCACATAAACATTAACCTAATCCTTAGGCTTGGTTCATGGCAAGAGTGGTAACATGATTACAGGTTTAATAGATGAACCACTCAATAAGCTAAGCAATAGAATAACCAGAGGTTCAATTCACCAAGCATTTCCAAGGCTATCCATATCATTAAGACAACATAATCAATCAAAAATGCACATTATCGATACATCGACTACATGCATAAATCAACAATTGGGTCTAACCATTATAATCTCAATAACATAATTTAGACATTTATCAACTATCTAAACCACTAAGGAGTTACATAGTTCAAGCTTGAGGTGGGTCAAGTTCCACTCCTAAATCCCAATGATACCAAAGTTTTCCTTTTCAAGACTAATTTCTACCTGGAATTAGTGTATGTTATCAAAATCATGCCATAATGGCTTATCAATCCTTACAAGGTCTATAGGGAAAATTATTTTCAAGTATTCTTTCAACGTTATCCCACACACTTAGGCCATTTTATAAATAAGTATATTGAAGTCAACATACTCTTGAGGTTTGCAAATAATAACAGTTATATCTACTTAAAAAACTAAAGTATTTTCATACTATTTATAAGACTACTTGTAGAACTATCCAAGGTTCTAGGATATAGGTCAAGCATCACACTTTAAAAATTTAATAGCCTATGAGAATCAACTAATTCCAAGAACTACTATTTACCCATTTATCATCTAAGACCCTACCCAATCTCACAATATATCATGAATATACTTCAATTCAGTTTAATCTAACTGCAAGTAAGCCAAACCTACCTTAAGTCCAAGTAGCTCACAAACCAATAAGATTTTCCTTCCCTTTTCTTGAAGCTTCTTCCAGGAGACAAGATATCACAACACAATCTAAGCATTATTACAAGAATTACAATATAAATTATGGTGCCATTGTGTCTTGGGTCCAAAATGACACCAATCCCTCAAGTGGACCCCACCTTCCAAAAATGAGTTTTTGAGACCAACCCATTATTCAAATACTATTAGGGAGCTATAACCCTTAACAAATTTGAGTAAATCAATCACATTTGTTGCGAAAATTAATAAATGTAAACCCATTTAGGGTTTTAGGTCTAGTAATAAAGAAATTAACACCAAACTTGAAGGAATCTAACCTTAGATTTGAAGAAAAATTCAATTACACAAGTTATTCAAGCTTCTAATCAAACCACAAGACTCACTTTTAAGATTTTTCACTCTTTTAGGATTTTAAAGCTCAAACGCGAGGCATAAATGCCAAAATTTCAGGCAAGACAACATTTGTATAAACCTTGCCCAGGATTTGGGTAGCGTGATCGTGTGCCTCGCTTGGCTGCAGTCGTGGCTCAAGTATTCATACCTCACCCAATATGATTTAGGTATCTCTATATATGCCAGGCATTGGCAGAAGCATGGAACTTAGTTTTGGCCCTCGGCCAATGCCTCAAGATGTATTCAATGTCTGATTCAAGTAAATTAGATATGAAACCATATAGATTTTGATATTTTGGATGCATTAGCAAAGTTGGATTTCACATTTAAGGTCGTTTTACTGAAGTTTTCTCTTGATGGATAGTTGAAACTAACAAAGACTTCTAAGTTGTTCTAAAACCCAAATGAACTGCCGGGTAAGTGAACTATCAGTTCCAACAACTCACTAATGACTTGTGACAGCTATAGAAAAGCTCTATCGGTGAAAATAAGAAAGAATACTGATAATGAACTGAAAGATCATTACATCTTAGCTTTTTCTTATAGTAATATAGGAAAATTATAAGCCTCATATAATCTATAGACACCCCTGTAGGAATGAATACCTCACTGATCTCTAGAAAATTCAGAAGATGGAATTGTGGTTCCTTATGAATCTAACTAGTGAACTATCTACTCATTTGCTGAAATTGCACTATATTCTATTTCAGGTCAAATTTACCTCTAGGTTTAGGTTTGTAGATGGCAGTGGTAATTTTTATTGCGAATAGAATTGCCACTTTGCGAAAAATCCTTGGTGCTGCCATGACTTCAGGAACAAACTCGGCCTATTTATCCTTCTCAGCCTGTGGCATTGGGTAAGACATAGTTAATTATCTTCTCAACTTATGTAAGAGACGCTCAGGTTTAGGATTTGACTGCACAAATCCTTATCCCTTACCAGTAAAGTAGCTTTACAAACCTATACCTACAAGATAAGTATCTAAGACCAAGTTGTTAGCACTTATCAAATAAAACAAAAAACTTAAAAGTAGAAATCCACTAATCTTTAAGTCTCAAGCAATGACACCAAAAATTTGTTGCATCCAAATACACATGTAAGTATATGTGGTCAAGTAAGTTGTAAAGTGTAATGCCTCAGTAGTACACCCTAGGCGTCATACGGTGCTTACAGCCCCAAGGGACCACAAGCTAATCCATGAGCTAGTACCTATCATGAGCACTAGATAACATGATCATAAATGCGGAAGAATACTAAATGCCATAAGGTTTTAATAACTAAATTTAAAATTGAAATATGGGTCTATAGAAATAACTGACTAAATCTTATAAAATAATGATAAGCAGGATAACTAACGATAATATCTGAATACTGAATAACTGACTCTAATGTTTGAAAAGCCTCTAAAATTGACTGACTGAAAATGATTTGATGGGATAGGACCTCAACTAACTCTGCTAACAACTGAAATAGGGATATGAAGTAAAATAATCTATCCTCGAATGATGAGGACTCACCACTGCTAATGTACTACTGATAGCCTAAGAAGTGAAGTCTAAGTGTGGTCTGAGAAATGAGCATCAATACCTATGATAGAATACATCATAGTGCAAAAAAAGGTATGTGGTCAGTACTTTAAATGTACTGGTATGCCAAATGAGGTAGGCTGATAGACATGGTTTCATGAACAGAAATAACAATTAACTGAATATGCATGTAAAACATGGAGTAATGAGTAGAAAACATGGAATTTGTAGATACTAAAAATTTAGAGAATCTATAAATACTGATTATGCATGACAGACTGTAAATACTAAAGATACATGAAAATCTGTGGACACTGGGGATTATGACCAAGCATATAACTTGGACTGAGTAAAATCTGTAAACTAAAATGCTAAAAGATACTGATATTTATATGCTTTGGTTAAGAAAATCTAAGATTGCATAACTGAATTGTGACTATAACTGAGACTATATCTGAGACTGTGGGAGGTATCATCTAACCGACATTCTTTAGTTTGAGCTAATTGTGGTCCAACCTATAACCCTAGTTAGAAGAATGTTAATATTGTTCCATTGGTACTAACGATGGCTGTGTGGATCAACTAAACTGATATAATATCCAAAGGACAAGGGTGTCAAGGCTGAACTAATGGGTGACCCCTGCGAGATAGTCAATCCTAATATAGTGGGTGACTTCTCATACCCTACGTTGGCTACATAGTTTTGGAGTATGTGGACTGCTACTAACAACTCTGCCTATCTGACGGGGAAGCTTCCATCCCTACACTCATTTGGTGCTAAATCCTACTCCCAACTGAAAGACACTGAAACACTAGACTGTTCTGAGTTCATCTGACTGGTAACTGACTATTCTGATAATGCCCATAGTATATTCTGAAGACTATTCTGTAATGTACTGATACTAGACTAAGTAAGCGCTATGGATTTCGGGTATTCAATACCCCTAGGACTCAAAACCATAATAGTAAGATTATACTAAAGCTTGAAGGATAAAACATGAAGCTTTTATTTAAATCAATCACTATTCTAGGCATTTTATCAAACACTTGTAGTTCAGCGTTTAAAACAATCATAGGAATTCCATGAAACTTACAAAAATAGAATGAATTCAACATAATAGTACTAAGTCATGGTTTAATTCAATAAATAATAATATTAACACATGGGGAATTAAATAGTAACGATAATTTCATAGTAACATGGTATAAAATCAATAGTGCATGGAGGTTCATGGATGAAATCATAATTTAAAACATAATAACTTTAAAAATTATAACTTAGTGATTAAAATAGGTTACTTGGGCTCCATAGATAAAAGGAATCCATTGATGAACATCTAACATACCTGGGATAGTGAATTTATTAAAGTTCTGAGTGAGTTCTTGAGGATTGGTCTTAAAATTAGAGAGCCAGGGTTCTTGATTTGGGAGAGAAATTTTCTTGATTTGGGGGAAAATAATTAAAATAATGAGTTTAAAAATGCTTTAAGGACTTAAAAGCACACCTTTGTAGATTAAAATTAGGGGAAGGGACTATTTTACCCTTGGTTTAAACTCTTAATTCTCATCGAATTATTCCGAAATGAGCACCTGGCGCAACGCGGCACTATCATGTCGTATCACTGGGTGCAATACCCCATATTTTGGACTAGAATGAAAATCTATCATTCATATGCGTAGATGTTCCAAAAGCCTCGAATCCTATGTAATTTAGTGTATTAATCAATTATAAAGTGTGGAAATCTATTTGAGCATGAATTAAGATCATAGAGGTCCCCTAACTCAAGGACGAGTTGAAAGCTTTCCTATCATTCAAGTTTTAGTGAGCATCAAAACTGAGGTCAACTTTAATAGACCATAACTACTTGTATATATCGAATTAGAGGACCTACTATATATTAAATGAAATATCTTTGAATTATCTTTCCAACAATACAAATTTAGTCAAAAATTGATATTTGAGCAAGGAGTTATGCCTATTTTACTCCAGCATATCAGGCTAGGAAACTGAGTGATGACATTCGTGATAAGCCGTCATGCCCGTGACCATCTATCACCCATGTCATCATCCCTAGGTAGATTTTTGCCCCCAGCGATGACATTTTATGATAAGCCATCATGTCCGTGATGGACTATCACCAATGTCGTCAACCTTAATTAGAAAATCAAAATTTCACCCTTTTGTGATGACATTTCATGAAGACTTATCACCAGCTTGATGACTTGTCACAAATGTCATCAGCTATTTTCTTCAAAAATTTAAGGACATTTTTGCAAGTGTATTTTGGTTTTTTCCCATCTTTTAAAGGTCTCTATAAATATGAGGAACCCCATCCAAACCCTAATTTCATCATTTATTCTTTCAATTCCCATAAGAGAAAATATCTATGGTTTTATTCAAGAACCCTAATCTTCCAAAAATCATCGATAAATTCTTTAAGATTTCTTCAAGAATCAAGTTCCTCATAGTGTGGGATTCGAGAATTATTTATTACAAATGCGAATCGAGTCTCAAGCATTAGAATTCATCTAATTTCAAAGATTAAGGTATGTTGATGTTGATTCTTAGGTCCCTTTCATCCAAGAAGCTCAAGAACCCTTTTTAAAATATGAAGATTTTATGTTTGTGAGATTCCATAATTTGTATGAGTTGAAATTGCTATTACATGTGTTTTTGAGTTTTGATCTATGTTTGTTTACAAGATTTATGAGCTTTGACCCTAGTAGGTGGAATCCATGTGATATTTGTGATGAATCTTCCTTATGTTACTTTCTATGTGATGTGTTCATGACTTTTGGGTGTATAAATGGTTGAATAAGCAAATCATGTCCCCCATAGGTTTGATAAAGAGCTTAGGTGAAGCATAAGGGTCATTGTAGTATGTTGAATAGAAAACCCCAAATTCTGAGTTAGTTTATGCATGCCTAGTGTTTGATAAAATGCTCAAGTAAATGAATTATTCCATGGTAGTAGGAAATCACCAAATAAGTGTGAACCCATGCATGTCTAGTGTTTTTTTGAAGGACCATATTGAACAAATGGAGATGTAAGAGTAGTAAATTCCCTAATTATGTGCTCTTGATATATGCTAAATTTTTAATACATGCCAAGTGGTTAGCAAGTAAGTTATGACATGATAGTATGAAGTTTTTCCAAGCCATGTGATATCCAAACATATGTCAAGAATGATATAGGTATGAAATAGTTGAGTTAAAACCTAGTTGAATAGAGTACGATCCAATAACATATTTCCCCTACATTATTATATGATTATGATTCCGACATGCTTAAAGTGACCCCTTGGCGACTGTGATGATAAATAGATGTTTGTGATCCTTAAATGCTCGAGGTGATGTCTTAATGATTATGGGAATGAACATATGACATGATTCCTAATTACTTGAAGAGATGCTTTAATGATTGTGAAGATGTTTTAATGATTGTGACGATGATGTAATGATTGTGATGATGAATGAATGCTTGTGATGATGAACGAATGCTTGTGATGATGAATGAATGATTGTGGTGAAGACTAGTCAAGAATGATTATACTGTACTTTTATGCTATCGATTCCTGGGGGTATTTATACTCGACAATAGAGTTGTTGTCTAAAGCCCATGTCAGTTTGCCAATAATTTCAGTTGAGCCATGATTCTCAGAACTTAGTGAACTATAGAACTTTGTATCCTCAGACAAGTACAGAACTTAAGAAAGCTTAGTAATCTCAGTTATCTCTGTAATCTCTGTATCGCTAGTAATCTAGCCTCAGTCCTGTAATTAGCTCAGATCAAATAGTATTCAAGTGATTCAATTCTAATCTCAGAAGCGATTTGAATAATCTATTCAAGCTCTGTATCATCATTCAGATACCATGATTTGATACTTTTTCCGCCAGATACGGAACTAAGTAATCTCAGCATAACTCAGTCAGAGTCTTTCAGTTGGGAGTAAAAATTTGCACCGAGCGAGGGAAGAGATGGCAGCTCTTCCCATCAATGAGAGAGGCTAGAGTTATTAGTAACAATCCCTGAACTCCAGAACTGCATAGCCAGTGCAGGATACAGGAGTCACCATTTGTAAAGGCTGTCACCTCCAGAGAAAGAGAATATTTAACTATTATGTTGCCTTAGGTCGACTTTCTTGTAAGGGTCATCCATCAGAGAGGATTAACCCGAGAGAGGTATTTACCCGTGGCACAGTATTGACACCTTTCCAGCTGGGGTTATAGGTTGGACCCCACCTGTGGTAGGTTGGGTCATGTCGGTTAAGTAGCTACTTCCCATAGTTATAGTTTTAGTTTCAGATTCAATCTCAGTTTCAGTATCAATCTTCATAAATTAGGACTGTCAGATACAATCATCTATCTTTATGAGGAACTTAGATAGTTCCATTTATTCATGGACCATCCCATCAGATAGACATGGTCTCTTATACAGTTATTTGATATCATATTCAGAGATATGGTGCCAGATAGGCTTGATCACAGTATAAGATTTCTATTAAGTATTCTTGTTGTTAGGTTCAGATATAATCATATGTCTTGTCTTTGATAATCGCTTCCAGAATAATTGTTACAAAAATTGATCTCTAATCCTGTCAGTCGAAAGTAGTAAGCTCAGAGTTTAGTCCTTGATGTAAGTACATCCAAAATCTCAGTTATCAGTATCAGATGAGTCAGTGATTCAGTATCTCAGTGTCAGTAGTGAGTTCAGTCTACAGTAAAATAGTATCCGAGTTTCAGTATCGAGAGTTGTGATGATTGTGGTTATGGTATGTGGATTCTTATATGTGTTCGCATGCAATATTTCCATGATTATTCATTTTAGATATTATGCTTGCATTAGCCTACCTCATCTATGTACTCGGTACATTCCTGTACTGACGCATTTATGCTATGGTGTTTTATTTAACACCATAGGTTTGGAGGAACAGGATCCAGAGTATCCTTAGCAGTTCAGTCCCAGTCAGTAGCAGTAGCAGTGAGTCCTCTTCTTTCGAGAACAAATCTCAGTTTACTATTATTGGTTTAGATCTTTTTTATTTTTCGTCGACGGAGTTAGTTGGGGACCTGTCCCACCAACTCCGCCTTTCAGACAATTTAGAGGCTTTTCAGACGGATGTATTAGTATTCAATTTTTTGTATTATGAGTATTTATAGATGTGTTGAACCTTGTGACTAGTTTCCACATTTATTTAAGATATTATGCTGTGTACAGGTACAGATATTATTAAAGGGTTAGATTATGGTCCTTTGGGGTCATAAGTACCATGTAACATCTCAGGATGGAATCTCAGGGCGTTACACTAGGCTGACGGTGTGATGCAAAAAAGTCGCGGTGATTTTGATTTTCACCATTAGTGCAGCATGTCATGATTGCGCTGCCTCACTGTATTTGGACAATTATGAACTTGGCCTATGGCGCGATACGCCACTATCATGGAGCAACACTGGAAATTGACAATTTCTATTTACACTGACTCTGCGACGCGCTAAGGGTCAAAATGACTGTGTTTATCGATTGAAACTTAAAATCACCATAACTTCTTACCTGGTTATCGGATTTAGGAGAATTTCATATCGTTGGAAAACTAATTGAATTTCCTACACAATGATAGGATCTAAAATGAGAAATAATAATTATTTAAAAAGTTGTATATATTAATACTCATGTATTGAGAGTTAGATTATGCTAGGAAAATATGGGGTGTTACATAAAGTGAACCTTTTTGAGAGTCAGTTTGTCATACCCAAGGGACTTGAAGCTAGTTTGAGTCTAATTTTCATTATACTTATCAATTTAACAAGTGTAATTTTGAAATAATAAAGTAAAGAATTATAACAAAAACGAATAACCAAAAGTAACAACAATAATAACCTTGGAGGAAACTAATATCAAGAAGTGTTATGGGGTTATTGGCTTACTTCACATTCATTTATAGTTGCAATTTCTAATTAGTGTTTGTGATTATCATGAGTGTTGATTTATGGGGTTGGTAATATTACTTAGGAATGGTCATCCTCTAAGTCATCTATCAAAATTAATCTCATAACTACATCATTGAATGGGAATGTGAGTCTTTACTTCAAAATCATTAAGTTATCTTTCTATCTAGTAACCAAGTGGGGTAATTAGGTATATCTATATCCTCATCTCAAAACATTCATTAATAAATATCCCCTAATCATTTAACGATGTGATCTCCACTCTCTATTTTCTTTGTACACTTATGGTCCATTTGTTTTAAGACTTAGATTTGTCCTAAAGTTTATGACTCTTTAGAATAGTAAAGGAAAAATGCAAAAATAATTATATAACAAGACAAAAATATGAACCAATTAGAAAAAAAATAAAAATTCATGTTTCATAGCCTCTATGCTGAAAAGAGGGTGGTTAGCCACTCATAGTCTTATGAAGAATCACAATTAATTAATTCATAAAGTAAAACTACAAAAAAAGAAAAGTAAAGGAGAAAAGAACTCTAGTTTGAGCTTCTTCATGTCTTGTTTTCCCCATAATTTGTGTGTGCTCCCAAGATGTGTTGTATTTTAGCTAAATTCTCTTTATATAATCCTAAAAGTCGTCCATAAGTTGTCCCACATGAAATATTTTCCCTCATCTTAAACCAACTTAAAAACTATGTTCCAGTCTTATTAAGAGGGTGTGCAGTGTGAAGTTAATTGTTGTCTTTGAAAGGTGTATTGAAAATCTAGTTGAAACACCAAACCAGTGGCCACTTAAACTATAGGGCACATCGTGTAGCACATTGCATAAGAAAATAAGATGATATCCTGAGTAATTACATATCAAGGACCCTTATCAAAAATAGATGCGCCCGAAGTTTCATATTTCAAAAAATAAATAGTGTGGAATGGGCCCTAGTGTCAAGACCCAAGAATACATCAATCGTCCTCCTTTTCCCTCATAACAACCATTAAAGAATACAACAATCAGAGCTTATCAAAAACACAAGAACAAGAACTATTCAAGTATGTTTTGACTAGTTAACTCATATAACCTTTTCTTTGTTGTTTGTGCTCTTGAATTAATTCAAATACACCTTAAACCATCAATACATAAGGCTTAGCACACACATACACAAAGAACACTATATATGCACATCACCTCATGAAACCATGCTTAAAGACCTCAAAACTAAGCTAAATGCACATAGATAATGACACTTAGGTGTATAAATATGACTAATGTAAGGAATACTATTGAAATTATGGAGGATATGATGAGGGATTATATGACTAAATTTAAAGTAAATCGATGTGATTATTTACCTCCTATAGAGTTTGCTTATAATAACTATTTATATTCTATTATCAAGATGGATCTTTTTAAGCACTTTATGAGTAAGGATATATATCTCGTATCTGTTAGTTTAAGGTAGGTTAAGCTAGTTTATTAGGGATAGATTCAGTTCATTAGGTTATGGTAATGTTTTAGTTGCTCTAGTAGAGATTAAAAATCACTCATATTAATCAAAAGTATTATGTAAATATGAGAAGGAGAGAGCTTGAGTTTTTTATTGATGGTAGGGTGTTCTTGAAATTCTTTCATGAAAGAATAATAAAGTTTGGTAAAAAAGGAAGCTTAGTCTCTGCTATATCGGGTCTTACAAGATTTTGAGTCGTATCAATCCTTACAAGCTTCCATGTGTCTTATTGAAAAATGCATTGGTGATCCATCTTTAGTTGATAAACCTGATAGGCAAGTTCAAAGTTGAGGAATAACGAGGTCACTTTAATTAAAATTTTATGGAGGAAATAGTTGGTTAAGGGAGCTACTTGGGAAGCAGAAGCAGATATGATGGCTGAGTACCCTCCTCTATTCCTTCCTAGTATCGAGACAACCTGAACTAATGATCATCCATCTTTAGTTACTCCTCCATGTTTCATGCTCTTTTTTATTATTCGTGATCCTTTGTATGCATTCATGCTCTATATATTTTAGTTAACTCCCTACTCTTAGTCTTAACTAATCCTAATCATGCTATGTGTTTAAATTGAAAATTTTAGTTTTATGTTACTAGTTCTATCTTACAATTCTAGCTCATTTTTAGTTTTCATTCAAGGACATATGATCTCATATATAAGATATTGTAACACCCCATACTTTTCTATGCTTTGATCAAGACTTAGTGAAGAAAAACAAAACGAAAAGTCATCATTCCAGTGAACCATGTGTCAAGTATATAACTCGTAGTACTATCCATAAGTCATGAGATTTTTTGTGAACTCAATTCCTAAATAAGTATAACTGCCCAACTCCCACAAATTGATGTATGATCCGTGAAAGGAACTATGAGTTGTAATGTTTACTCATGAAAGCCAATACAGAATGTTGTCAAATTTTATCAAAAAATCACGAGCGAAAGTACGAGTAGTTGTATCATAGTACGAGGCATACATAACACTCGTAGACCCTTAACCAGTGAATGAATAAAAAGTCTCAGGGACCACAATTAAGAGTATGACTTGTGGATCTATTGTATGAGTTATACTATCAACTCATGGAATCAAAGTCCAAAGCATGTTCAAAGTTGTCTCAGGAACCATGTATCAGACCATGACTCATGTATGGCGTACGAGTCGTGGAGTGACTAGTGGACTACTGCCACAAAAAGTTTCAAAATAGTTTTAAAAGGGAATATTGGTATTTTCCTGATTTCCAAAAGTCTAAATTATGTTGTTTCATGTTCCAAAGGGAGATTTTAATCCAAATAGTTGACTCTTTCCCTTTCATTCTAGTGTTTTAATAGATAGAACTCAAAAGGGTTTTCTCTCAAATCTCTTTCAAGTAAAGGCCAAGGTTTCAACCTCAAGATCAAATTCTCTAAGTTTTAGTTCATGTTCTCCATCAAACAGGTTTGTGAGATTTTAGTAAGGATTTATTTTTCATTCTTATGCACAAAAACATCAATTTTTTATTATGATATTTTTATTTATGACTTTATAATTTAGGATTTATACTCAATTATATATCTTTCTTCAAATTTAGTTTCCTTATAATATTTTGTGATAATTTTTTTTATTTTATCTACTATGCATGAGTTCGGTAGTCCCAACTCATTTGTTATGTTTGAAGAATAACTATGTATGATTTTATAGACTTTAATCTATTTCAGTATAATCTGGCATGTTTCCAACACATGATTCTTTAACTCAATAAATTTAGCATGACTAGTTCCAGTATTTCAGAATATCAATAAAGTACTAAACATAACTACTTTATATCTTATTATTTTTGGCATAATATTTAGCACTTAGAAGACACGGATTTCAAATAATTCTAGTCCCAGAACTTTGTGCCAACATTGGTCTTATTTATCCCTATGAGGATCAGTTTAGTGAATTCACCTTAGCTTAGGTTCTATATTGATGACAAGGTATAGAGCAGCCTTCCCCGGTGTGGATCATTGGACTCCATGTTTGTTCATTATGTCAGCTAAAAAAAAATCTCCAGAAAATAATTTAGTAATAATATATGTTGTTCATCCAATAGCTTTCAGTCCAAACATGATTAGTTTATGCATATTTAGACAATATAATTTTTCAATCGTTATTTATAAAATATGTGGATTATTATACTTCAATTTAAACACGATTCACCCGATTTCAGTTTTACGGCATGATTCACATACTTGTTCATGGTTTTCATATCTCGTATTCTCGGTACATTCAGATGTATTGATCACATTTTTTCTATTGCATTGCATCTTATTTAGGTACTCAATTTTGTATACTTAGTGAGTCCTCATGATTCGAGGATAGTTGGTGTTTATTTTCAGTATTTCAAATTTTTTGTATTTAAGTTAGCTGGGGACCTGTCCCAATAACACATCTTCAGCTATTAGAGCCTTTCAGACACAATTAGTAATCTTCTGTTGGACCAGATATTGATGTAAGCTACTTCAGTATATTTATGGGATATTCAGTTCATAAAAGTTCTCTTTATTTTCTTTATGATTTATGTTTCCTGCCCTCATAATTCAGTAATTTATTTTAGTAATATGCCAACATCAAGGATTCATTTTGGATCACTAGTGGTTATAAATGCTATACTTCATTCAAGTTGTAGTCATGGATCATGACACTTGTGTTCACTGTACACCCACTATGTTCACAAAGAAAAAATATTGCACTAGAAAACTGGTAACTGTTGATCGTACTAAAATGATCATATATCTCTCATACATACTCAAAATGCATTGAACCTTTCTATGTTAGTTATAAAATTTTGATACAGATATAACAGTACGATTCAAACATAAAAAATATCTTAGTTTATTTTGGTGATACTATTTAAACTCAATGATGAAAAACTTCAAACTCCAAATAAGTGTCCAAAATTTACCCAAGATCTCCAAATACAAACCAAAAGTGCAAACCCCTTTTTAGATACATCCTAAATATGATGCAATCATCAACTTATATAAATGAGGTCATCTTGATCAAATATTAACATAAGTCAACTCTTTATCTTAGAAATCTCTAAATTTTCAAACAATTGCTCAAAACTCATCTAAAAGCCTCGAAAACTAAACCAAACCTTCAACTAAACTAAGATTCATCGGACTAGTGGAATAATCAAAATTCAAACATAATGTGTATAACCTCGAACACTGACTTTGTTCAATTCTATTAGGTTTTCTATTGGTCGTACTAAAATGGTCATATATCTCTCATACATACTCAAAATGCATTGAACCTTTTTGTGTTGGTCTTAAAATTTTGATACTGATATAATGGTATGATTTAAGCATAAAAAATTTCTTAGTTTATTTAGGTAATACTATTAAAAATCAATGATGAAAAACTTCAAACTCCAAACAAGTATCCAAAATTTACCCAAGATCTCCAAATACAAACCAACAATGAAAACCCCTTGTAAGATACATCCTGAACATGATGCAATCATCAACATATACAAACGAGGTCATCTTGATCAAATATTAATGTAAGTCAACTCTTATCTTAGAAATCTCTAAATTTTCAAATGACCGCTCAAAACTCATCCAAAAGACTCGAAAACTAAACCAAACCTCAACTAAGCTAAGATTCATTGGATCTAGTGGAATAATCAAAATTCAAAAATGATGTGTATAACCTCGAACATTGACTTTGGTCAATTCTATTACATTTTCAACTTTCAAACCTCATCTGAATATCTCAGGACCTAAATTAATAGTGCTACTGATCCAAAAACCATAATCTGTAGCTAATGACACTAGTAAAATTTTAATAGGATCTTAACTTCTATGGTTATTGACTAAAGTGAAACTTATCAACTTTCCAACCTTTTAAAAGTATCGCATATTACTCAATCAACCACCTCAAAAATTATTTCGCACATCCCCATGGACCACAAAGAAACCACGTAAAAGAATAAAATAACAAAACACACAAAAACCAAAAGATAACCATGAGGATAGTTAAGTTTTCCAATCTCATAGGAGCACACCATAGTGTAACAATGACAATCACTCTTGACAATTCAGTCTTCACGGCGTCCATGATTATATCTGCTACCTAACCTAGATATGACATAACACATTTCATATACTCCTAATTCTCAAGCATAGTAGAAAGAACATAAGGTACATAAGTTAATACTTTTGACGATCCTCCTCACTTTTGAAGTTCATAAACTTTAACAAATTTCTTTATTTTAATAGTGTGCAACATAAGAGTTCTAGAAATGGAAAAAAGAGACATTCTCTAATTTGCCGACATTCTGTCCAAGTGAAGAAAAAATTTCATATGCTCATGTTTGTAATGAATGAGTCAAATAAATAATAATATGCAATGCAACATCCTGTTGGTTCATAATATATTTTACCATGAATACACATGGGAAGAACCATAGAGCGTATGATGTGTTCTCCTTCTTGTCGTGAATTTTAAATTACTTGTTCATGTCAATTCTATTCATTAAGTAGTTCAAATCTAGGTGAAAGCATTCTTTTTCAAGGACATTGTTGAACATCATTCTAATCCATCTCATGTCCACAACCTTAGGCACATAGCTAGTGAAAAGTATGATATATAGAAACCATACCACATAACATTTCAACATTCACTTTTGCTTAGTCTATTCCTTCTAATCAATGACAATAAGCTCTCTTGTGTATCCTTCTTATTCATCCTGCAAATATCCTTTTCGCAAATGGATTTATCTTTAGTCAAATTTAGAGTCGGAGGAAGAAGAGTTAAAAACTAAATCAGTCATCGAGGAGAGCTCCTTCAGCTCAAAATACACTGGTTTTTTTTCTATAAGGAATCAAATCTCATACTTCATTGACTCTCTAAAATGACGAATTAGAAGAAAATTGGCCATATATCCATTAGATTTATGAAATTGGTTAGACAACTTCTTAAATTGAATCATACAATAATACTTGAACTGTTGTGAATAAATGCAAGTGAATGCCCATATGGGGGCCACCACTATTGTGGCATACCCATCTCTTCAAGACTTAATATCTACTTACAGTGTCCTCACCCAGTTTTAAAAAAATGATCTAGTTTGACTTGACATGGTGTTTAGAAAATAAAGAAAAATTTTAAATTATTTGGTCTTAAATTCAAGATATATCAAATTCATCAAAATGTCCTTCTATCTTGTAGTCTTAAATATGTCATGTGGAAAATTAAAATTAAAAAGTTGATAAAAAAGAAAATGATCATTCTTTTTTAAATAAATTAAAAAGAAAATTACGTCATTCTTTTTTGAACGGAGGGAGTATTTCACTTTCCATGTAAAACACACCAATGGAAATAGTACTATTCCTTTCGTTTAAAAAAGAATAACTTACTTTCCTTTTTAATCCGTTGACCCCTTTCCTTTTTTTACAATATTTTAATTTCAACTTTCCACATGTCGTGTTTAGGGCCACAAGATTAAAGCATATTTTGATACATTTGACATAATTTTAATTGAAGGTCACAAGATTCAAAAGTCTTCTTTATTTTTTTAAATTTTGTGTCAAATCAAAGTAGATCATTTTTTTTTTAAAACGGAGGGAGTACTAATTACTAATTTCTCACTCTTTTACATATTCCTGTTTCTTTCTACTCCACTCTCTTGCCTTTCATCATTAAGTTTTATTATGTCGCATTTATACTACGCTATGTTATTATCACGAAGTCTTTGATATGGTACATTACAATTATATTTATTTCATATTGCATTTATATTGCGCTATGTTATCAGCACGAAGTCTTTTATATGATATATTACAATTATATTTATTTCATATTTTAAACACACAAATGCATAGCCGCACATGCCCACACACCCCTATATATATATATATATATATATATATATATATATATATATATATTCTTTATGTTTTTTAAATAATATATGAGATGAAAATAAATGAATAACTTTATTAGTAAATAAAATGAATTTGTCTGTTGAAAGTATTTTTTACTGGTACATATAGTTTCTTTTGAGTTGTACATGTTAATGAATCATTTGCTCCTTATAATCTACAAAACTTATATTTAGTAGCCGTTTGTCCACACAAAGTTTTTATTTTTTTCCAAAAAGTTATTTTACTTTAGTAAAAAAATGAAAAATGTATGTGGTTTTTCATGAAAATTCAAAATAAAATTTAAGAATTATATTCACTCATACTTCTCTCAAAAAATTTCAAAAGTAATTTTAATTTATATTCATGACAAACACAACACCAATTCCAACTTCAATTTCAATTCCAATTCCAATTAAAAAAATTATAATTTTCATAGCCAAACATGGCCTAAGTTTGTCTTACTTTGTAAAATAACTTTATATATAATAGGCTTAATTCATCGACAACCACTTTAAGTTATCCCGAAATTTTACTTAAACCCCTCAACTAAGATCTGTACCTATCAGACACCTGCTTAAAATTGGTATCCATCAGGCCCAAAATGTTGATTTAACAAGAAAAGTGCATTACACTTTTCTTAGGCACGTGAATCGAAAAAGACATAATATTTTATTATATTTTTTTAATTAAAAATTTATATTTAAATTATTTTATTAATATAATATTTAATTATTATAATTTCTGAATTTTAAAAAAATATAAGAAAAAAACCATCCTTCCGCATCATTGTCTTTATAGAAACCCCCTCCCCCTGTATCTACACGCAACAATCAGCAAAATTTGATCTAGTTCATCTTCTTCAACCCCTCCCGCCTCCCGTGTTTTTGTCGTCTTAACAGTACCCCTTCCCTCCCCCAGTTCATCATCTTTACAGCACTCCGCCCCACCCCGTCATCATCATCTTCACAACACCCCACCCCCAACCCAGTTTGTCGTCTTCATAGTACCCCACCCCGTCATCATCATCTTCAACCCCCTACTCCCACCCCCAACCCATCATCACCGTCTTCACAGTACTCCACCCCCACCACCCTGTTATCGTCTTTATAGCACCCCACCCTTATCCCAATTCATCATCTTCATAACACCCCACCCCCCACCCCATCATCATCGTCTTCAACCCCCTACCCCATCCATCATCATCATCTTCACACACCCCACCCCACCTCAGTTCATCATTATCAAGCATCTTTGCAGATTCAACTACTTGATCAGTGTCTGAACAAGCGCCATTACAAATCTAACTAAACTTCGGATACAAAATCCTTCTCGTTAAATGTCTTTTTTTTTCATTCAAAGTTTTCGAGGAATGCATTTTTCTGTGAGACTCGCCGAAAAACCAACTCTAAAATTTTAAGATTATTTGAATTTACACGTTTAAATGCTATCAAGTTCAAGACTTTTTAAATGCCAAAATTAATGGATTTCCGGTCAAAGAGGTGATTACGGACAATCAATGATTAGAAGAAGAGTTCCAAAAGGTATTAATAAAATGATTATGTTAATTTTGCAAAGAAGTGGTGTACTTATTCAGAAATGAGGAAGATCTTTAGCAGCATTAACTACTTGCAGAAAATGGAGAAGAAGACGAAAGAGGGGGGAGGTGGGAAGTTTTTAATTTTTACTTTTTAAAAAATTTTATAATTAGTTTTTAATAATTTACCACATGGCACTTTTTAATTGATTGTTTTTGCCACATCATGTGAGTGTTTACACATATTCAATATCTTATACTGATTATCCAAAAAAAGCCTAGATGAATCAAATTTTGATGGGTTAGGAGTCTACTATGTACAGGCCTTAGTTGAGAGGTTTAAGTGAAATTTTGGAACAACTTAAACTTGTTGTTGATGACTTAAACCTATTTAATAATAATAATAATAGATATCAACATCCTTGACATAAAATGGATATGACATAATTGGACAACTTAACACATTCAATTACAAAAGATGCGGAAATAAGTGTTCGGTACTATATATCTCTTTAAATCCTAAGTTAACACCTATTAAGCAGGATATAATATTTGTGACACTCAAATACAAATAAAATTTCTTTTAGTTTCAAAAGGTCATGTTACGATAATTTATTAATATAATATATTTCTATTTAAATTTCTTTGAGATTTCTTTATACTCCCCCTATTTCAAAAGAATGACCTAGTTTGACTTGACATGAAGTTTAACAAAATAAAAAAGATTTCTGAATTTTGTGGTCTTAAATTAAAAATATGTCAAATGTATTAAAATGTCCTTTAATCTTGTCGTCTTAAACATGACATGCGGAAAGTTAAAATTGAAAAGTTGCTAAAATGAAAAGGATCATTCTTTTTGAAACAGACTAAAAAGGAAAATAAATTATTCCTTTTTAAACGAATGGAGTATAGCTTTTGAAAAATATAGGCATTATATCTAATGTATTAATCTTTTTGTGATAGTTTCACTTTGTCAAATTTATCTAAATCTGAGTTTGGGGCTCTAGACATCACTAAAAAGAATAATTTATTTGGGTCATTAATGCTGAAATTCACCTTGACGTTAAAGGCCATAAGAATAACTTTAAATAAGAAAATAGTGCATCAAGTCAAGATAAAACTAAGTCTATGATTTTTCTTTGTCATCACCTTCATGAAAGATTAAAAACTAAAATATTTAATTGTGAAAGATCAACTTGAATTTAAATCAACTAGAAGGATCGATATCACCACCTAAAATTAATAGTATTACCAAAAGCTAAATGCAACTACATCCACCTTTGATTTCAAGATTTTAAAACTGTGATTAAGTACAATTCTACAATTCTTAAAGTAATATCCATATTAAAATTATGTGGAGACACTATCAATGATGAGGATATACTGGAGAAAACACTTTCCATTTTCATGATTCAAATGTCTTACAACAACAATAATATCGTAAAAAACGATTTAAGAGATATTATGAATTGATTGTATGCCTACTTGTGGTAGAGCCAAAAAAATTTTGTTAATGAAAATCATGAAGCACATCCTACTGGATCCGCTCCATTTCCGAAAGTGGCTATTATAGCAGCATATGATAAACCTGAAATAAGACAAAATTTATCGCGAGTCAGGGCTATGGTTGTGGACATGGCAAGGATATGACATAGAATGAAATAATATTGTCATAATGGTGGAAATAAATAGGAGAACAATAAAGGTTCTCGAAATAATCCTTCAAGAGATAAAGTAAATATTTGCGATCGATATGGTATGAAAGATCATTGGGCATGTTCTTTTCATACGCCTGATCATTTTGTCAAACTTTATCAAGATCTTCTCAAAAGAAAATAAAATAATATGGAAGCGTACTTGACCTTTCGAGAAGATGATTGTCACGATCCAAACCAAGGTCTAGCCTTGACGGGTACCTCAAGTCCAATGTGGACCGTATAGCACCTCTTTTGCACCTAACAAAATAACGTGACATCCCTGTTGTCGAATGAATTCCAAATATATAATAAGATAGATTTTAAGAATGATAGATACTTCTATGATCCATAATCAATGCTTGGCAAAAATAATCGACCAACATTACCTAAGTCCATTATAATCCAAACAAAGTCTCTACCAAAGCTAAATATCAATAAAGCGTCGAGACATGCCCCCGACTATAGATAGAAGTAAGTCTAAATAGTCTGAAACATAAGAGACCAAAACATGAAATGTAGACTTCAGAAGTAAGGATGCTCAGCCCTTCAATGTCAACTCACAAACCGATCCCGAATATTAATCACTATCAGTAGGAGTAGAAGAATGGCCAATTCCTGCATCGCCTGGGGATACAACATCCGAAGGAGGTTAGCGGGGTCAATTCTAGCATGTAACTCAGGGATAAGGATAATATAATGCCATGATTAACAATTTCAATTCATTCAAATCCAATGCACATAATCAATGCATAAACATACATATATATACACACACATACACATGCATAAACACACACATATATATATATAACATGATAGGGAAAAAGGCTTAACATGAACTTTACAACTTTAGCATGGGTAGTGTATCTCAATCGTCATAATATACAAAGGCACCCACGGGCTATATGGGCCTAGCTTTCCCCCAGTTAGTAGGGCCCCAATGTGTGTGGCCACATGAACTAGAGGGTATATACATATGCACTATGGGAGACTCAAACCTCCTTGCATATCAAGGTGACAGGAGCAACAATTTATGTAATAAGATGCGGGGGACTCAAACCTCCCAATCAATGGATATTAATAAGGGGAACTCGAACCACCCGGTCATATAAACCCCTGCATAGACAAATACGGTTTCCAGTGTGGGTCCCTTGGGACCACCACTTTTGCGACTCGGCTACACAACCCTCATTAAAGCCTAATAAAAAATATTTATCACACAATCCCATTTCTTAAAACAGAATACACATTTGGCCATACATTTTTGGTATCGTTATACCAACTACACTTGCAAGGTAATATAAACATGTCACATCAATTATCTTTACTTTGGGAAATTCACAACCCTCTTGGTTTAATTTTGCATTAGCTTAGGGAATTACATAACCCCATAAGGTTCAATTCAAAATCATAATACAATAGCCCAAGAATTGTTTAATTCCCACATTTCTCATAATTAAAAACCAAGTTCGCAATACGGGGTTGGGGTCATAACCACTTAAATAGTCACAAGTTTGAAAAAATTACAATTTCCTAGTTCATTCACCATACTCATGCGCCCACAAGTTCAAAACCATAATTAAATCATGAATAATCATATGTAAACCATGGGAAAACGTTATTCAACAACAAGCATTCAAAACCCTCAACCTTTGATTTCAAACCAAAATAAATATCTCATGAACAATACTTTAAAACATATGTTTTTAACAAATAAACAATGAAAAAAGAGTAACATGCCTGAAATACCAAGTTTAACGAAAGGCATTAAACCCTTGACCCTTTTATTACCTATTTCTTAAAAACCCTAAGTATGGCTGCATGAGAGAATTTGAGAGAGCTTTGGAAGTGTTTGAGTATGTTAAGGATAAAATATTACCCCTTTAAGTGCTTTATGGATGTGGGATTTTAATTAGGAAAGGATTGAATTACCAAAAATGCTCTCAAATAAAAGATGAAATTTAGTCATCAATGACTACGGGTCACTGTACGACTCGTATAGACGCATTATGACTCTTCACCCTGAGTTGTAACCAGGACAGTTCTTAGGACACCTACACACTATTAAACTTACGATTCAACTGGTATCACTCCCAATGAGACCCTACAATGCGTAGGGTCTAGTCGTAATCAACACAGAACCTATTTGGGTAAACACTTGACATCCTATGATTTGTACCCAAGAACTCGTAATAAGTCCTTATGACTCATAGTGAGCCACTCATAATCAGAGTAGAAATTAGCCACTTACTTTGTGATTTGGTTACAACTTGGGTCCCTAGGACCCGTCAAGACTCCCTACAACTTGTATCTCTATGTCATACTCAGGATAGTAACTCAAATGACATTCACTGGACACCTTACGACTAGGGTCACCTAACCCATCAAGACAGACTACAACTTGTAGAGGTAATTCGTAGTCAAGATAGTGAGAGTAAAATTTCAGAAATTTTCAAGGATCAAAAACCCAGGGCGTTACATACTCCCCCTTTTAGGATCATTCATCCTCGAATGATTGGAAAAGGCTTTTTATTAGCACGATTTGACTTAAACACAACCGCACTTACCTTTAACAAAGACAGAAAACAAAGATGTTAAGGTATATGTATACGCTAAGCATGATTATGTAGAACGAGAAACAAGAGTGGAAACTTGGACTTCATGTCCTCCTAAGCTTCCCAAATAGCTTTCTCAACCTTTTGGCTCTTCCAAAAAACCTTTACCGAAGCCACATCTTTACTTCACAACCAACGGACTTATCAATCCAATCGAGAATTCCTCATAAGAAAAGTAATTTGAATTACCCACCTCCTCCAAAGGAACAACCGTTGAAGGATCGCTCACACGCTTTCTCAACATAAAAATATGAAAAACAAGATGAATAGAGCTCAAGCTAGAAGGCAACTCTAATTCATATGTAATACTACCAACCCTCTTTAAAACCAAGTATAGACTAACATAACGGGGATTAAGCTTCCCCTTCTTACCAAATCATATCACTCTTTTCATGGGAGACATATTCAAGAACACCCAATCACCAACATTAAATTCCAACTTCCTTTACCTCACATCCGTGTAGGACTTTTGGAGACTTTGGGTGGCCTTAATTCTATCCCAAATGAAATTCACCTTCTCCATGGATTGGTTGACTAAATTAGGACAAAACAACTTATTTTCACTAATCTCAAACTGCCCAATAAGAGACCTATACCTTCTACCATATAAGGCCTTAAATAGAGTCATACCAATGCTAGAGTGATAATTATTATTGTAGGCAAATTCTATGAGGGCAAGTGGTCAACCTAACTACCCCTATAATCAAACACACAAGCTCGAAGCATATCTTCAACGAACAAAATTATCCTTTCCACTTGCCCATCCGTCTTCTGGTGAAAAAAGATACTAAAGGTTATCTTAGTCCCCAACCTTGCTGAAATGACCTCCACAAGTAAGATAAGAATTGGATACCATAATAAGATATAATGGCGACTGGAGTACCATGCAACATCATGATCTCCTCAATGAACAACTTGGCATATTCCTTAAAAGTAAAATTCATTATCATTGGCAAGAAGTGAGCAGACATAGTCATCCTATCCACGATAACCCAAATTGAATTAGACTTCTGGCGAGACCATGGAAGACCCATAGCAAAATCCATGTTAATTATCTCTCATTTCCATACCTACAGCTCAATCTCCTGAGTCAACCCACCCGGCCTCAAGTACTCAACCTTCACTTCCTGACACACCATGCACTTAGCTACAAAATTGGCCATATACCGCGTCATATTATTCCACCAATAGATATCCTCAAGATCTTGATACATTTTTATCGAACCAAGATAAATAGTATAATGCTACACAAGAGCTTTGGCCAAAATTCTTTCTCGTAACCCATCAATATCGAGAATACATAGTCTACCTTGGTACCTCAAGATACCATCACAACTAATCTCAAAAATCATAACCTTCTCCCTACCAACATCATTATTGATATACATTAAACAGGATCCAAATTTTGTTTCTCCTTCACTTCAATACCAAGACACAACCTTGCCACCTCTTAAACAATTACACCACTATTATTGGAATCCCAGAGACAAAAACTGAGATTAGCCAAACGGTGAATATCCTTTACCAAATCCTACTTCTCTTTGTCCACATAAGATAAGCTTTCCATAGAAAAGCTGCTAAGAGCATCAACAACCATGTTAGCTTTACCTGGATCATAGTGAATTCTTAAGTCATAGTCTTTGAGCAACTCAAGTCAACCTTGTTCCCTGAGATTTAGCACCTTCAAAGTGATCATGTATTGTAGGATCTTATGATAAGAATAAATATCAACATGGATCCCATACAAATAATATTGCCAAATATTTAATAGAAACACCACGGCTAACAATTCTAAATCACGAGTCAGATAATTTTTCTCATGAACTTTCAATCATCTAGAGGCATAAAAAACCACTTTTCCATGTTGCATCAAAACACAGCTCAGTCCTACCAGGACACACGCAATAGATAATAAAACCATCAGTTCCTTTAGGTAAAGTTAAGACCAGAGCTGAAGTTAACTTATCTTTTAGCTTCTCGAAACTACCCTCACAAGCATAAGACCATAAGAATTTTACCTTTTTCTAGTTAACTTAGTCAACGGGGCAGCAATATAAGAGAAACTCTCCATAAACCTTCTATAGTAATTGGATAAACCAAGAAGCTCTAAATATCGATTGGAGTTGTGGGTCTAGGCCACTTCCTAACCACCACAACCTTCTGTGGATCCACTATAATCCCTTCACTAGAAAAAAATATGACCCAGATAAGCCATAAAATTTAATGATAACTCACACTTAGAAAATTTAGCATGTAATTTCTTCTCAATAAAGGTCTGCAACACAAGGCAGAGGTGATCAACATGATCCGCCTCACTTTTAGAATACTAAAAAATATCATAAAAAAGGCAATCACGAATAAATCTAAGAATTGATGGAAACCTGATTCATAAGAACCATAAATGCTACCGGGGAATTAGTCAAACCAAAGAACATCATAAAATAATCAAAGTGACCATATCACATTCAAAAAATGGTCGTAAGGATATCAACCACCCTAATCTTCAACTAATGATAACCCGATCGAAGATTAACTTTAGAAAAGAATTCAGCACCCTGAAGCTGATAAAATAGATCATTAATTCTCAAAAGGGGATAATTATTCTTCATGATCACTTAATTTATTTGGCGGTAATCAATATACATTTGAAGGTAACCATCCTTCTTATGCATAAAAAAACATGAGCACCCTATGGAGACACACTAGGGAGGAAAAAACCCTTACCCATAAGATCTTTCAACTGCTTCTTAAGTCCTCTCAACCCAGCTGGAGTCATTCTTAAGTAGGAATACAAATAGGATGAGTGTCTGGAAGAAGATCAGTCCTAAAATCAATATTCCTATCAGGAGGTACACCAGAAAGATCATTAGGGAACACCTATGGAAATTCATAGACCACAAGGATGGTCTGCAAAGACAGACCTTCGAATCTAGAATCCTTAATATCTACTTAGTGACAGAGTCACCATTGAAAACTAATTTCCTGGCTCTAAGATACAAAATAAACCTTCCCTTAGGCACTAGGGAACTGCCTTCACATTCAATCACCGGTTCATTAGGGAAGTGAAAACTTAACCTTCGGGTTCGACAGTCAAGAGACGCATAGCACAATGCAACCAATCCATCTCCAAAATCACATCAAATTCTAACATGTCTACCTCTATTAGATCCACAAGGTTTTATCTACCATAGACTGATACTACACAACCTCTATAAACCCTTTTAGCAATAATGGAATCACCCACCAAAATGGACATAAAATAAGAATCTAGAATATACCTAGGACCAAAATCAAAATGAATAGCCACATAAGGGGTCACATAAGAGAGAGTAGACCCGAGATCATGTAGATAATATATACCACGAGAAAAGAGTTTAAGCATACTAATAACAACATCGGGGAAGGCCTTAGAATCCTAGCGAGTGGCAAGAGCGTGCTGATGGTTTTGGCCAGTGCTGGAACCAAAAGCAAAATTAACACCCTTTGGTGCATGAGTTAATAAAGTTGTAACAACAATTTTATTTGCTCCAGAAGCAACCTTATAAGTACAACCCCTCTGAATATGACCACTTTGGCCACATTTAAAGCGCTTGTTCTTTCCCTCCTCACAAACACCATGGTGAACCTAACCATAAAATCTACAAGAATGATACGATAGAGTTGATTGAGTACCACTAGCCTAAGGCTGGGCTTCTGGTGCTCTAAATCCATTGTTATACAGAGAATGACTATCACCTGACGGCTTTGGATAATGAGCACTAGCCATAGAGTAGGAACCTAAATTGCCCCACTTTTTCTTAGAAAATTTTCTAGTATCTCTACCACTCTACTACTAACCTCCACTATGATCTGAATAGCAAAAATTTTTAATCTACTTTTCACTCATCACTACTTGCTTCTTTTTTCCTCTTACACTTATTGCATATACACCACAAGTCTAGAGATATCCATATCTTTGTTCAATAAGGAAGCCTTGCTCTCTAAAATTAACTCACAGAATAACCAAGAGGTAAACTTCCTTATTCTATCCCCTATGCTAGAAACCAACACAGGATCATAACGGGATAGATGATAAGACTTCAAGAAAGACTCTTTTACTATTATATTGAATTATTTTAAATTGATGAATTCTTTGTCCTTTGCCTCCCTCATTTCCTGAGGAAAGAAGCGATCAAGGAAACCACTAGCAAAATTATCCCATAGATCAAATACAATATCATCACCCCTAGACTGGTCCCCCTCCTTATACCACTAATATGCCATATCCTTCAACTGATAAGTTGCAAAAGTTATACCCTCCACATTCGTAGCATGCATCACATGAAAGATTTTTTCTATCTTATCAATAAAATTTTAAGGATCTTCCTCAACTTTAGGACCAAGGAAAATAGGAGGACTCAACCTCATAAACTGGCCAACTCTATTCACATGGAAGGATTGGGCAACAAAAAGAAATGCTCAGTCTGGAGGGATATCGACTGTGTAAAAAAATAATAAGATGTGGGGGGACTCGAACATACCAATCAAAAGATATTAATAAGGGAGAATCAAACCACCCGATCATATAAACACCAGCATCGACAACTGTGATTTCTAGTGTGGGTCTCTCGAGACTACCACTTTCACGACTCGGCTACACAACCCTTATTAAAGTCTAATAAAAAATATTTATCACACAATCCCATTTATTGAAACATAACACATATTTAGGCATACATTTTTTGTTTCATCTTACCAACTATACTTGTAAGGTAATATCAACATGCTACATGAATTATCTTTACTTGGGGGAATTCACAACCCCCTTGGTTTAATTTTACATTATATTGGGGAATTACTCCACCCCATAAGGTTCAATTCAAAATCATAATGCAATAGCCCAAGAATAGTTTAATTCCCACTTTCCCATAATTAAAAACCAATTTCGCAATACGGGGTTGGGGTCATAACCACTTCAGAAGTCACAATTTTGGAAAAATGAAATATCCATAGTTCATTCACCATACCCATGATCCAATAATTTCAAAATCATAATTAAAGAATGAATAATCATATGTAAATTATTTGAAATAATTGTTCAACAACAAGAATTCAAAACATTCAACCCTTGATTTTAAACCAACATAAATATCTCATAATAATACTTTAAAATATATGTTTTTAACAAATTAATAATGAGGTAAGAGTAACATGCCTGAAATACCTAATTTCACAGAAGGAATTCAACCATAGAGCCCTTAGGTAACCTACTTCTTGAATGCCTTAATTTTGGCTTCTTGATAAAATTTGAGAGAGCTTTGGAATTATTTGAGTACGTGAAGGATAAAATACAACATCCTTAATTGCTTTATGGATGTGCGGTATTAATTAGTCAAGGTGGGATTGTCCAAAGTGCCCTTCAAATAAAAGCTAAAATTTAGTTGTCAATCACTAAGGGTCCTTATATGACTCATACAAACTCATTACAACTCGTCACCATGAGTCATAGCTAAGATAGTTCCATGGACACTAATGAGTGGTGAATTTACCACTCATTTGCATCCTAAATTCATGCACACTACTAAAATTTAAAGGTATGAATAAGACAAGTTTTCTACTTGAATGCACTAAATTCCACATTTTGCTGGTACATAGGTTATAAAATAAAAGGATATGGATTTGAGTTGAAAAGGAGCCAAAAGGTGTAGAAAAATACGTAGATGATAGACCCTGTACGGAACAAGGCTCAAAAATTGCGATCGCAGTCCTCACACTGCGATCGTGGCCAGTTAAGATGGGCCAGCCACTGTTACCTCTTGGATTTGACCGCAGTTATGGCAAGAGTGATTACACTAAAGCTGATGCGATCATAGTAATATAGGAATATGCCTAGTGGAAGAGATTTGTAGTTTTCAGCAGCCGATCCCAAATCCGTTAAAAGTCTCAAACCCTTTCCTATTTTGGCATTGTAGACTTCAGGAGAGAAATTTAATTTGAAGTTACAAACCATAATCTAGGAAACAATTATATTTGAATTTCTTGATTTAAATTTAATGAAATTGAAGGATAGATTCTTTGAATGAACCTTATGGTATAACTCTTTTTTTTTACTTCATGAGTAGCTAAATATCTTTGTCATAGGATTATATTGAAATAAGGTGTAATTTTGTATGGGTTGTAATATATTTATGTAGATTCTAGTTTGTTGATGGTGGGTTTCATTATTTCATGGTTTAATTAGTTGGGATTTATGGGTGAAAACCCCCAAAATAGATTTTAGGTGAAAACCCCAAACTCTTGAAAGCTCACATCATCTTTTAAAGAGGAATATGGGTGAACTTTTGGAACCCATAGAATTCTTGAAGAGGGTTATGGGGGACAAAGAATTAGTGGACAATAATGGATGTAGTTTTTTATCTTTTTCCTATCTTAAAAATAAGGGTCAATAGAGAGTTGGATATATTTTGGGCATCTTCTTAGAAATAGGGATGCCTAATTGAGGTGTTGGATGGCCTTAATTTACACACTCATTAGGGAGTTGAAGGGGCCAATGAGTGACATCCTTGAGGATTTGTTGAAAAACTAGCCTCTAGCCTACAACATCATTAACGATTAGAATTTTCAGCAAATCATAATGTTTCCATGCATAACTTTCCCATAGGTAGGCATAATCCCAAGATCATTCTAACATTGAATTTTGAAACACAAGTATTTCCTTAGTGTCTTGATTCGATTATACCTTGATAAAACTTTGTTTCAAACCAACCCCTTATTTTAAATTATGTACTTTACTTAATTTGCTCTTTGGGTATCTTTTTCATAATTTTTAACACCCTAGGAAAAGAAAGAAAATTTTGCTCCTTGCAGATTCAACCTCAACGTAAGTTGAGCTATTGACAATGACTGTACTCTACCAATTTAGAAACAATAGGCGATCATTATCTAAATGGAACCATTGCCGGGGAGTGAAATCTAGTTTTCACTTATGCGGTGTTGATTTTTGCTTAGGGTATACCCATAATAGTGTGTATTTATTTTGGTTTTTGTTTTTGTTTATTTTTTAGGTGATCTTCATAGTATACACGGAGACATGAGTGACAATACAAGTCACTCTAGATCCTTTGACGGACCTCTTGATAATGAGGAGAAACTCAATGATGTTTGACATTCAATTGTCATTCATTTCCCACCTGCTCATGGGAACAGTGTCTTTCATGTCATAAGTGTAATGTTGTATATGTTACAAATAAAGGGAAATTTTAGGGGACAAGCTTATGATGACCTAGCTTACATTTGAAGAATTTTGTTGGGGCATGTGCATTATTCGATATTGCACATGTTACCCAAGGGTCCATCCATCTACACCTCTTCTCTTTCTCTCTAACAAAAGATATGGTACTATGTCTTTGTTCTCTTCCATCTTGTTCAATTGCTTCATGGGATGAACCACCATAGCATTCCTAAACTGGTACTTCCCGCCTTCTAAAATTCTCTAATTGCGGGATGAGATCATTAACGTTAGGAAATTTAATGGTGAACCCTTGTACGAGGTATGGGAAAGATTCAACAAAACACTCATGCAATTTCCTAACCAGCGGTCCTGGAAAAGAAGCTTCTCTAAATCTTCTACAGGACCCTTGATCCGCTCAACATAACCATGGTAGATAAAGTAGCATGGGGTTCTCTTATGAAGCTAACTTATCATGCGGGTACAATTTGCTTGATGAAGTTACCATGCAAAATCAGGGGTAGGATACCCGAGATTCCAAGGTACAAAAAGGATCTCCTAGTACCTTCGTTGTTGACAAGGAACAAAGAAGAGAGATGAGGAGATTCGGTATTGGATAATTATTCTGGGGGTTCCCTCCCCTCTTATTAAAGGCAAGATGGGAATCAAGGTTTGATGAATTGTGATCATAATAGTGATTGGAAAGATAAATACCATGACTATGATTGTTATGTGCCTCCTCATGACCAAGAAAATAACAAATAAGGTAACCTCATCAACCCAAACAAAAACAAAACTTAAGATGTCTTGGCTAGAATTTTGATGAATGTGGAGGGAACGAACAAAATAGTCCATGAATTAAAAGGAAATTTTATACAACTCAACTAAATAATTTTATCCCAATACACTTCTATGAAAAAATTGGAAATATAAATCGGTTAAATCTCTACTCAATTGAATGCTAGACTGAAGGGGGGTCTTCCCAATGACACTATTGTGAATTCAAAAAATGAAGCTCAAGTGAGATAGTCACTAGAATTTGCAAGACCATTGGTGATCATTTGAAGGAAATTTAGGGAGTAAATATTGGTAAAATAGAGCCCAAGGTTGATCCAATGAATATATAGACAAAGCTAGCGATTGTGTCAAAAGAAAGATGTCCAAAATCTCAAGAAGAAGGAGATAAAAAAGAACTGGTGGAAATTAATAAAGAGGTGGTTGAGAATAATAAGCCACAAGGTGATGTATTTCCCACCATTTAAATCACTCCATCGTTTCACTAAAGTATTAAGAGAAAAGAAGAGAATGACAAGCTCAAGAAATTCATGGCTAAGCTTAGAAACTCTCTATCAATATCCTGTTATTTGAGGCTATCCAAGAGATTTTAGGGTATGCTAAGCTTATGAAAAAATTGATGTCAAAGAAGAAAATTTTGAAGGTTAAACCATTGAATTTAACCATGGTTGTAGCGCTATCATGAGTAGTGCAATAGCGAAAAAGAAGGAAGAACCTGGGGACTTTACCATTCCATGCACAATTAGGACACATAAGTTCAAAAAATCTCTATGTGATATTGGTGCAAGTATAAACCTCATGCCATTTACAATATATAGGATAAATCTCTTAAGTACCCCTACACCAACATCAATGAGGATTTTGATGGTGGACTAGTCTATCAAGAAACCAAATGGTGCTTTATTCGACATGTTGGTGAAAGTTGATAAATTCATCCTTCCTATAAATTTTATGGTGCTATATTGTGAGATGGATCAAGAGGTACCTATTATCCTTGGTCGACCTTCCCTTGCTACTGGAAAATCCATTGTCAATTTGTAGCTTGGGGAAGTAAGGTTTAGAGTTGACGATGGTGAAGCATTTTTCTAGGTATGCAACATAAAGAAACAACCAATGGAGATTCAAGTAGTGTCGGCTATATATTTTGAAGATGAGGAATTGCATGAGGGGTCCCTTGAGGATCCAACTTAAAAATGATGGAAGACATTATGCCACGACGATAACTAAGGCGCTATGTGGGAGGAAACACATAAATTCAAAGAAAGTGGCTCGTATCCTTTCCTTTTAAATTTGATAGAGTAGATTTTAAATTTTTTTCATTGATTAATCCATGCATCTGTGGCACTATAGAGTGTTTTGAGTGAGTTTGAGTAGGGGAATGTGAGAAATTTTGCATATTGGACTGAACAGGGGAAAATAGAGATGTAGAAATTCTCTTTATTATCGAGATCGCAGACCTCAAACCACAATTGCTATCATCCGTGTCACCACGATTTTAGACCTTGGACCACGATCACAATCAAAACAGTTTTAAAAGACCAATGGACTCCTATTTCTCTCACACTCCTTTCTCAAATTTTCTCTCAAATTACACCCATTATTGGGCACATTTTAGTCATTCAAAACCTCTAGAGCACCACTCTTGCATCATTCCCTCTAGTAGGTGTCTTGAATTCATGATTTAATTATTTAAAATAGGCCATAGAATGCATGTTATAGAGAAGGCCTAAATCTATGATTTTCATTGTTAAATCTGTGTTGAAATGAACTTCTGTGGTGGTTAACTGCTACAATATGGTGTGCACACACGTGGGGAAGTCTTAAGTACCTAAATTATGTGTGAAGTTGAGTAAAATGAAGGGTTCACACTAAGTGCTTGATCAAATTCCCGAACGAGTCTTATCTGATTGTTTTTACATTCCAATGGTGTAATTAAGTACCTAATCATGTTCAATGATTTTAGTGTTAATTCTTATTGTAGAACATGTTTTTTCTTAGAATTTAGATTTCTGTACATTGAAAATTTTGTCTTGAAATCAGCCTCAAATACTGTAATTATGGTTATCGAGACCACAATAGCAACTCAATAGCCCGCGATCGTTATAATTATGGAATTTCAGCTTCGGCCAAAATTCTGCACTTTAAATTTTCGTCCAAACACCACTGAGTAATCAACCCATGAGCTTTAGTGGACAACATGGCTAAGTTGGTGCATGAAAATGTCGATGATTAATGTTTTTGTGTTGCTTTCATTTTGTTCAGGATTACCTCATGGAAGAATATGAACAAGTTCGTTTCATGTCCCCCGAGTTCCACACACTCTACTATGATGATCTTCCAAGAAAAAAACTTCTTTCGGAGAGAGGAATATTCTTAGAGAAAGTGTCATAAAAGTTTTTGACATTTCATGACATACTCATGGACAATGGGTAGGGGTGATTCACGTTGTATCCTTGCAAGACAAATGATCGATGGGTCTGAGAATTCTACACTAACTTTAGCATAGTATCTTTCTCAAACCCGTCCTCAGGATTATGAAGATCTGGGGAAAGGAGGTGGAGTTTGGGGTGGAGCAAATCAATGATATCTATGAGCTCCCAAATTCAAACATGGATGAGCTCAAAGCAAAAGGGTGTGAGTCGGGAAGCTGGTTGGTGGATAGGTTATGTCCCAAAAAGAAAGTCTCTTGGGCGGGAACCAAGAGAAACTATGTATGATTGACTTTACTACTGAGGCCCTAATTTGGCTGACTATTATTTGTACTTGGGTCTCCCTTGGCACTCATATGACAACAGTTCCTGATTTATGGACTAGGATGGTTTCTTGTATTTTAGAAGGGATTCCTTTGAATGATGGTCGACTTGTGCAATTACAGATGAAGTTCTTCAAAAATCATGGCGGTATGCATCTTTTATTCACTTTTCTGATTACCTATTTATGCAGGAAATCAGGCATTGCAGAGTACATTGATGACACTCTGGTTCACCCTGGCACCCCTATCTATCCTCTGAAAATTTGAGGTGAGGGAATATAGAGAAAAAGTAAGAAAATAATCTACTTGGGAAAGATGACATGTGAGGAGCCTGATTCTTGTAGTCCATACATAGTTGGGCCTCTTGAGGATCTTAGTTTTGATATTAGTGTATTAGAGAGTTAGTGTCGGGATTTCCCCATGGGCCAGGAGAGCCCTCCACCGCCCGCCATTTATATATGTCCCACTCCGATTATAAAAAGTACCGAAAGGACAAAAAGAAGTAGGGAGCTGCCATTTCTAGGTTTGAGAGAGCCTACTTATCCTTGGCGGAGTCACACTGAGATCTTTGAGTTTTACATAAAAATATGGTCAAAAGGGAGAGAAAGAGATATAAATTCTTTAGCAAGATTTGGAAGAGTGTAAAGAGCCTTTGGAAGGTCCTAAAGCACTAAGATAGACTACCTTCCTCCCATGTTAAGAAAGATAATGAGGCCCCAACCAAGTAGTCAAGTCCTGAGGATGCGGGTGATGATGCGAAGTCTGAGAGCGAGAGCAACTCTTGATGCGGTTTAAGGGAGCACCCTTACCATTTTATTCTTTATTGTTTGTGAAGTGAGAACACTGCTAGGTTTTTAGTTGAGGGTGCCTGTCTCCGCATTTTTTCTATTTGGGACTGTATTATTTTGATATTTTTTGATATTTTGGTGATATTTTGATGACATTTTGGATGATTTTCATTTTTTTTATTTGGGTTGTAATATTTGGGGAGTATGATGGTGCCCACATTTTTATGGATTAGTCGTTTTTGTTTTTAGATTTTTACTTTATTTTAATTTTTCTTATGGTGATATCGGACGAGTCTTTCGCTATGATAGATTGAGAGGCGGCATTCTTAAAGAAAAATCACCATAATTGGGTTTTGAGCCATGGATATAGGGGACCTTTGAGTACCCATAGCATTTTTTATTTAGGATCGCACTTATGCCAATGGTGATCTTTGAGTAGCCATATGGTTTGCCCATATGAAAGATGTAATGCAAGACATAGTCTTGGTTTGATTCCATAAATATAAACTTATGTGTGGTGCAAATGCAAAGCAACCCCCCTCCCCCATCCAAAAAAAATTGAAAATCAAGGGCACGAAGGAGAGTGACTTTGTAATAATACTTTACCTTTTTTGTGACTCCAAAGTTTTGGCTTGTAATAGTTGGTAGATACTCTATTTTTTCTCTAGTAGGTAGGGAAATTGAGCCCCATTGAGGAGTTTGTATGCCATGTGCGGTGAGTTTATTTGCCTAAATCTCATGTATACTTGTATAATTTAGAACTTGCCCTGTTAGTCTCTCAAGGCCGATTTTGATTATGCTCGGTTGGTGAAATGTTCCTAGGCCATCTTGGTGAACATAGGAACCCACTTTAGCCTAAGTGGCCTACCCATGTGTAACACCATGAAAAATACGAACCAATATTAGCGCTATATTTCAATCTCATTCATAGTACATCATGATTCTTTTATAGTTTTACGAGTAAGTTAGATGTATATTAAGGCTGGAAATAACTCCCAGCTATCAGACGAAGCAAAACATTCCTTACCAATTGAATTCTTGGGAAGGATATTGCCATAGTCAAATTCAAATGATTATATATCTCATTGTACTATGCTTTTTTTAGCTCATAACCCATCGACAGATAGATAATTGAATTATCTTTCGAACTATACCAATTTTTCCCAAATCCGGTATCGGAGGAAAAACTTATGCCCACTTTACTACAACATGTCAACCTGGAAACTGAGTGATGACATTTCCGACGACTTATCATATTTCTGATGACTTATCATATTCTAATGATATTTATGATGATTTATCACATTTCTAATGACTTATCAGCCTTGGTCGTCAACTGGTAATTTCAGCAACTAGGAAGTGGTTTCATAGGGGTATTTTGGACTTTTTCTTCACCTTCCACAACATAAATCATTAAAATCACATACATAACCATCATAAATTAGTTTTAAAAACCTTTAATCCTCTCCACTCTCAAGAATAAGAAAATTAGGGTTTTCTCTCAAGATCATCACCCAAGAACAAAATTCAATCTCTCTTTCAAGAAAATCAAGAAATTATCATTCCCAATTCAAGAACCATTAAGAAAAGACATTCTCTTTCATGATTCATGTCTTTGAGGTATGCAAGTTTTGATTCTTGCATCCCTTATGCCCAAGAAGTTCAAGAATCCCTCTTTCTAAATTCAAGATTATAAATTTACGCGTTTTTCATGGTTTATGTGAATTAAGTTTAAAGGTTATGTTGTTTTTGAGTTTTAATTCATGATATGATTGTAAATTTGCAATCTTTGACCCTATTATGTAATAATTATTTGATGTTCATGATAAATCCATCCAAGTTGTACGTTGATTGATTATCCATAAGAATTAGGTGTGGAAATTGTTAAATGACCAAAGCATGCTCCCTATGTGTTTGATAAAATACTTGTGTGAAGGAAATTGGGTCATTATAGCATATTGCCTAGAAACCCCCAAATTTAGTATAAGCCATGCATGCTAAGTGTTTGTTGAGAGACCATAGTAAATGAATTATAGTATGTTGTATGCATTCTTATCCTTATGCATCCCTTGTTGAATGAATTGTTATAAGTTAGTATGAAGTCCTTGATTATGTATACTTAAATACAGGTTATGATGTTGATGTTAGTTGTGAATTCAAGAAGTCATGTTTTGTTAGTTTCCTTCGATCGAGTCCTGGGGGTACTTGTACCCGAATAGCTATGTACCTAGAGCTGAGTCAGTCTAAAGATCATTTTAGTCGTGCTATGATCAGTAGAACTCAGTTAGTTACAGAACTTAGAACTTAGTATCCTTCAGTCAGATATTAGATTCAGTAGTATTCCGTCAGATAATGGAACTAAGTGAACCTAGTAAGATCAATTAAGAAATATGAATAATAACAGATACAGCTTAGTTTTAGTTCAGTTAAGAATTAGTTCAGAGTCTTTCAGTTAGGAGTAGGAACTAGCACCGAGCGAGTATGGGGATGGCGGTTTGACTATTAGAGAGGTAGAGTCGTTATCAGCAATCTCTGTACTCTAGAACTGTGTAGCCAGCATAGGACCAAGAGTAGGTTTGACTTGATGATTATATTGCCTTAGGCTTGACTTTCTTTTCAGGGTCACCCGTCAGAGAGGATTGACCATAGAATAGGTCTCTACCCATGGCACAGTATTGACACCCATCCAGTTGGGGTTATAGGCTGGACCCTACTAATTCAGATTCAGGGTATGTCGGTCAAGTAAGAACTCCCACAGTTACACTGTCAGTATCAGTCTTTAGAGTAGGACTCAAAAATTAACTATCAGATACAGTCATCAATCTCAGTGAGGAACTTAGATAGTTCCATATATTCATAGACCACTTGCTAGTTAGGCTTGGTCTCACATTAAGTTATTCAGTATCAATACCTACAGAGGTCACCCATTAGATAGGCTTGATCTCAGTCACAGATTCAGTTGAGCATTCTTAATATCAATTCCAGAGATCACCCATTAGTTAGGCTTGATCTCAAGCCTAGTTTATCTTAATCATCATTAGAAAATTTAGAGATCATCATGCTAGATAGGTTTGATCTCAGATTCAGCCAGTTAATATCAGTTATCGGTAGACTCAGTTTTCCATTTTATCAGTATTGATAAGTACAGATAGCAGTTTCAGTATTTTCAGATACGTAAAATCTCATTATATTCAGAAACCTCTGATTAACGGTATATTAAGAATAAGTTATACAATTCAGTCCCTATATGCTCAGTCACATTATGCAGAGTATGTTAAGTAGTTACAGATTCTCTATGAATGCTAATCCAGCTCTTGCATATCATTCAGTTAGTTATTATTCTTGCATAAGCCCTGACATTTAGCCTTACCTCATTTTCATACTCAGTACATTCCTGTACTAATGAATTTGCACTATGGTGTTTTATTTAACGCCACAGGTTCAGAAGCACGAGCCCCAGATCACTCTTAGCAGTCCAGACACAGTCAGCAGCAGTAGACGTAGCAGTGAGTCCTCTTTATTTGAGGATGATCCTTACGTTTTGACTATCTCATTAGATTCAGATTATTTTCAATAGATGGAGTTAGTTGGGGACATGTCCCATCAACTCCATAGTTCAGATAGTTAGAGGATTTTCAGATAGATGTATTAGTATTCAGTTATCAGTTTTGAGTATTTTTAGATATTTTGAACCTATGACAAATTTTCTCTTGCTTTTTGCATTTATATTTATATATTATGTAGTGTACAAGTACAGATATCAGTCATAGGTTAACTTGTGGTCCCTTTGGGTCATGATCATCATGTAGAATCCTGATTTGGAAAATTAGGGCATTACAAACTTGGTATCAGAGCCTAAGGTTTAATAATGTCCTAGGAAGTCTGAAAAGCCGCATCTAGTAGAGTATTGTGCATAGGTGTGTTGCGCGCCACATTTATGTACAGGAGGCTATAAGATTTTTTATAAATAGTTTCCCTTCTTTCAGTATTCATGTCGTTCCAGTGATCAAAACGCTCAAGTTGAACTCTCAGTCTATTCCTTATTCCTCTTCCATTTACAGAACATGCCTCTTCACAAAGATAATGCCCATAGGAATGACAATTAGCCACCTTATCCCATATATACTTTGAATGAGCATATGTCACATGCAGAGTTCCAGGTAATTTTTTAGGCACTAGCCCAAGCTGTGACCACTTGTGTTCAGGGAAATCGTCAGGCTACAGCCCCACCTCAGCATGCTAGGGATTCAGCCACAGCCAGGATAAAAAATTTTATGAGGATGGACTCGCCAAAATTCTTTGGGTCAGTAGTAGGTGAGGACCCACAACTTTATCTAGAAGAAATGAAGACGATCTCCCAGATTATACATATGTCATAGGAGAGTGTGAAATTAGAGTCCTAAAGGCTGAAAGTATTGCTCATGATTAGGTGGTGTTGTGGAAAAAGAGTAGAGGGGAAGATGCAACTCCCATGACTTGGCAGATATTTTAGGATACCTTCTTAGATAAGTTTTTCCCACTAGAGATAATAGAAGCTAAGGTAGAAGTGCTTATTAACCTGAGACAAGGCTCTATGACAGTGAATGAGTATTGTCTTAAGTTCAACTAGTTAGCTAAGTATGCTCCTGACTTGATAGTTGTCCTTAAGGTGAGTATGAGGAAGTTTATGAGTGTGTGTCTGGGTTGGTGTTGAAGAAGTGTAGAACCACTATGCTCAATAGAGACATGGATCTTTCTATGTTAATGATACATGCCCAGAAGATAGAGGCAGATAAGTCTAAGAAGAGGAAGAGATCTAATAAGAGATTCAAAATAGGTAGTTACAACTTTTCTCAAGTTGGGTTACAGGGTGGTTATCGTTCTCACCATAGTTAGAAGACTTTAGTCCCAGATCCATCCTCAGCTAGTGTGCCTACACCAAATTTTGGAGATGTCAGTCATGATGGGGCACCAGGCTCCAAGGCCTAGAGTAGTGTTAGAAGTGAGCGCACTTATCCGCCTTGTGAAGAGTATGGCAAGAACCATCTAGGTGCATGCAGAGCCAATAGTCATTTATATTTTGGATATGGTAAGCCAGGTCACAAAGTGTCGGAGTGTAGAGTGTTAGCTCAGAAAGGTAGAGATTTGCATCAGCAGCGCGCCACTCCTAGTACCAATAGTGGTCAGCGTTAGAACTGACTCTATTCACTTCAGACTCGCCATGATCTATAAAGTTTTCTTGACATAGATTCAGGTACGTATGAATCTTTTATCTTCATGATATGCATTAGTTTCAGACTTCCAAGGTTTAGTCATAATCTAGTTCATAGATGTGTTGTACATCGCCCTAATATATTAGTAAGGTAAGTATGCATAGCGGGACATAGTGTCCCAAGGGGGAGAAACTCCATGACTCCCCAAAGTTATAAATTCCTTAAATCCATTTAGTTTCATGCTCATATTATCACTACAAGCTTTATATCAGTCATTATTACATAATCAGTCATGCCTCTAGGAGTCAGTTCAGTCAGACATTCATGCATTAGATATGCATGTTCAGTAGAGAAATTTCATCTTATCAGTATACCCAGTCATTCATCCATGAGAAAAAATCAGTCACTTATCCATGCATTAGATATACATGTCCATTATGAGGATTCAGTTTACGAGTAGCTTCAGATCAATATGCATTCAGAATCAGTTACACATGCATTAGATATGCATGTTCAGTATGATGTAGTCAGTTTATTAGCCACGCTAGTCATGAGATTATGTTTTAATTATTCATGTTCAGTTCTTTTTTGGTCTATCATTCCTCCCCTCTCAGTCAGTCTCATTTGAGGATGAATGTTTCTAAGGGGGAGATATTGTAATACCCCAAAAAATCCAAACCAATATTAGTGCCATGTTTCAATCTCATGCATAGTACATCATGATTATTTTATAGTTTTATGATTAATTTAGATGGATATTAATGCTTCAAATAACTCCTAGCTGTCAGACGAAGCAAACATTCCTTACCGATTGAATTCTTGGGAAGGATATTGACATAGTCAAATTCAAATAAGAATATCTCTCATTTTTCTATGAATTTTTGAGATCATGACCCACAAATATATAGATAATTGAGTTATATTTCCAATGATACCAATTTTTCCCAAATCCAATATCGAAGCAAAAAGTTATGCGCCTTTTACTGCAGCATGTCAGCCTAGAAACTGAGTGAAGACATTTCTGATGACTTATCACATTTCTAACAACATTTCTGATGACTTATCACATTTCTAATGATATTTATGATGACTTATCATATTTCTGACAACATTTCTGATGACTTATCACATTTCTAACGGCTTATCAGCCTTGGTCGTCAGCTGATAATTTTACCAACTTGGAACCAGTTTCGTAGAGGTATTTTGGACTTTTCCTTCACCTTCCACGACATAAATTATCAAAATCACGTACATAACCATCATAAATTAGTTTTAAAAATCCTTAATCCTCTCTACTCTCAAGAACAAGAAAATTAGGGTTTCCTCTCAAGATCATCACCCAAGAACAAGATTCAAGCTTTCCTTCAAGAAAACCAAGAAATTATAATTACCAATTCAAGAACCTTCAAGAAAAGACATTATTTTTTAAGATTCAAGCCTTCAAGGTATGCAAGTGTTCATTCTTAGGTTCCTTCCACCGAAGAAGTTAAAGAATCCCTCTTTCTAAATTCAAGATTTTAAATTTATATGTTTTTCATGGTTTATGTGAATTGAGTTTGAAGGTTGTGTTGTTGTTGAGTTTTAATTCATGATATGATTATAAAGTTTCAAACTTTCACCCTATTATATAATAATTATGTGATGTTTATGACAAATCCCTTCAAGTTGTATGTTGATTGATTATATATGAGAATTAGGTGTGGAAATCGTTATATGACCAAAGCATGCTCCCCTTGTGTTGGATAAAATGCTTGTGTGAAGGCAATTAGGTCATTATAGCATATTGCCTAGAAACACCCAAATTTAGTATAACTCATACATGCCAAGGGTTTATTGAGAGACCATAGTGAATGAATTATAGTATGTTGTACGTATTCTTATCCTTATGCGTCCCTTTTTGAATGAATTGTTATATGTTAGTATGAATTCCTCAATTATGTATGCTTGAATACATACTATAATGTTGATGTTAGTTGTGAATTCACATGTTTTATCAGTTTCCTTCTATCGAGTCCTGGGGGTACTTGTACCCTAAAAATACAGTTGTGTTGCTAGAATCGAGTCAGTCTCAAGATAATATGAGTTGTGCTATGACCAGTAGAACTCAGTTAGTTACAAAACATAGAACTTAGTATCCTTCAGTCAGATATTAGATTCAGTAGTATTCTGTCAAATAATGAAACCAAGTGAACCCAACAGATCAGTTAAGAAATATGAATAATAACAGATTCAGATAAGTTTTAGTTCAGTTAAAAATTAGTTCAGAGTATTTCAGTTGGGAGTAGGAACTAGCACCGAGTGAGTATGGGGATGCCGACTTACCCGTTAGAGAAGCAGAGTTATTAGCAGCAATCCCTGTTCTCCAGAACTGCGTAGCCAGTGCAAGACCAGGAGTCACCCATCAGATTAAGGCTTAACTTGACTATTATATTGCCTTAGGATTAACTATATATTCTGGGTCACCCGCCAGAGAGGCTTGACCATAGCAGAGGTCTCTACCTATGGTACGATATTGTCACCCTATCACTAGGGTTACGGTTGGACCTCACTAGTTTAGATTCAAGGTATGTTGGTTAAGTGAGAACTCCCACAGTTATAATTTCAATATCATTATTTAGAGTAGGACTCAGATATCAGGACTGTCAGATACAGTCATCAATATCAGTGAGGAATTCAGATAGTTCCATAGATTCATAGACCACCTTCTATATAGGCTTGGTCTCACATAAAGTTATTCAGTATCAATACCTATAGAGGTTACCCATTAGATAGGCTTGATCTCCATCTCAGATTCAGTTGAGAATTCTCAATATCAGTTCCAGATATCACCCATTAGTTAGTCCTAATCTCAAGCCTAGTCAATCTTAATCATCATTAGAAGATTTAGAGATCATCCTGCTAGTTAGGTTTGATCTCAAATTCATCCAGTTAATATTAGTTATCGGTAGACTCAATTATCCATTTTATCAGTATTAATAAGTACATATAACAGTTTTAATAGTTTCAGATACATATAATCTCAGTATGATCAGAAACCTCAAATTGATAGTATATTAAGTATAAGTTATAAGATTCAGTCCCAGTATGCTCAATCATATTTGAATAGTATGTTAAGTAGTTATAGATCTCTATGTATGCTAATCCAGCTCTTGCATATCATTCAGTTAGTTATTGTTCATGTATAAGCCCTTGTATTTAGCCTTACCTCATTTGCATACTAAGTACATTCCCATACTGACGCATTTGCGCTATGGTATTTTATTTGATGCCATAGGTTAAGAAGTACGAGCCCTAGAGAACTCTTAGCAGTGCAGACCCAGTCAGCAGTAGTAGACATAGCAGTGAGTCCTCTTCATTTGAGAATGATCCTTATATTTTTACTATCTCATTAGATTAAGATTATTTTCAGTAGATGGAGTTAGTTGGGGACATGTCTCATCAACTCCACAGTTCAGATAGTTAGAGGATTTTCACACAGATGTATTAGTATTCAAATAATAGTTTTGAGTATTTTTAGATTTTTTGAACCTTATGGAAAGTTTTTGCCAGCTTTTCACATTTATATTTATATATTATGCAGGGTACAAGTACAGATATCAGTCATGGATTAGATTGTGGTCCTTCAGGGTCATGAGCACCATGTAGTATCCCAGTTTGGAAAATTAGGGTATTACACCATGCTTAAAATAGTACCCTTAGTCACCCAATTTGAGCGTTCAAGCCTTTCTTTGGAAATCACGTTACAAAGCTTAACCCATTCAAAGTTTTTCCCTCTCTTGAATACTAAACATGAAAAAGAAAATAAAATTAAGGCTTAATGCCTAAGGTGGGGGTTTTAAGTTTAAAATAGTTGACTTTGGGACAATGGTAGTGTAAGTTAATGTCGATGAGCTAAGAATAAAAAAGGTGAAAAAGAAAGGAATGATGAAAAGAGAAATGGGGCATAGAGTGCAAAAGAAATAAGATAATGAAAGATTCCTCCAAAAATTTTGGTGAACCAAGTTAGATAATATAGGCATGTGTAAAGTGTGAAAACAAAAGAAGTGGTTGATGTTGCGTGTATTTATGCATTCTAGGGTTACTATTCTAGCCTATTTAGCCTGTTTTAGGATGTTTCAAGTGCTTAACGTGTGGATAATGATATAAATTTGAATAAAAGTATCCATGTATGTTTTTACAATTTTTAAAGGTTTTTTCACACAAGTTTTGATTGAAATTGATCATTTAGAGTTCAACCGAGAAAACTAGTATGACTAGCTTAAGCTAGGTATTTTTCTAGTCTATCGTGTTGGGTTCTAATGCATTTAATGAGTTCCTAAGGTTGTTACTGTGTATTTACATGTGAAAAAACTTATTTATAATGCTCTAGGGTCAATTGTGACAAGACAAGAGTCAAAACAATAAGCTTAAGATCAAAGTGAGTAAAGCATATGCTTAGCTCGTGTTTCTAGTTCACCATCTTGGATGTGGTGTTTTTTTGAGCTCTAAATTTCTATGTTTAATGATATAGGGTTATTTATTAATGGATTATGATGATATATAAGGATATAAATGCTTCATACCAAGTGTAAACAACTCAAAAAGGCTTGGAATGGATCACTGAAGCACAATACTTAACTTGATGAAAATTTTAACACCTAAAATGTCTTGGGAGAGTGGAGGCACGTGGGGTGTCCAATGGGATTGTGGGAACATAACTAGATTTATAAGAGGCCCAAAATGGTGACCCACTACATCACGGGGGTAATAGCATTGAAGGAGGCATTGCATCATAGTGAAAATTGAATCTGTAGTTGTCAATTCCCAGAATCTTAGCGCGATTATGCCACGTCATGGGATAATTGTGATGATCCCACCACTGTGGTGTGATGGCCATCAAAAATGGGATTTTTGTGCTCATCTGAAAGAAAATAAAGTGGAAACCTAACCCAAGTCAGTTTATGACTTGTTTACTATAAATATAATGTCATAAATTGCATTTTAAACATCTTGGAACACCCTAGATCAGCTTGGACAACATTTGAGGCTACAACTACTTTTTTTTAGGTTTTATCATTCTTTAATTTAGTTTCTTTATGGTTTGTATCATCAATCCAAGTAATTGTATGATAAATATTTCCATTAAAGTCGAAACTTCTTTTTCGGGGTTAAAGCTAAGATCATGAATACTTTCATTTTAAATTAAGTTTGTTTGTGTTGCTTAACATTATGGTTGCTTGTTTATTCTTGTTTTAACTATTCTATGGATTATCTACCCTTAGAATATATTCATTGTCAACCTTGTGATCTCAGGAGAGGGAATAGAGAGATAGAACATGAGGATGAACAGAGTATGGTTTGTATTCTTTTATAAAATAAGGAATCCAAATTAGCATCTAGGACGGGGATGTACTTAGAAGACTTACTTAATTCACACATAGGATGATAGCTTTAAATCACCTAGTTGGATTATTACATCTCTGCTCAACGATGTAGTTGTAATACTCAAATCAGGTAAACGGTTAGAGGTCAAGAGACCATGATCATGCGATTAACCTTACAAATCAAAAACCATGATAAACAATCTAATGAATGAAGCTTAATAGCGTAGTATGATTGTTCGTAAGCCTTAATCATAGGTCTCTATCCTTTGATTGTCCAAAGTTATTAACTTTTCTACATTAGTTTAGTTTACTTTTAGTTTATAATTCTAAAACTTTGTTTATTAATTTGCTCAATTTGTTAAACTAGACTTGGATAGTTGTTTAACATAAGTCCTCGAGGGATCTATATTCAGCTTTCTTGAAGGCCGCTATATTACTTGGTAGACTATGTACACTTGCATGTGTGCTTAGGCGCTGTCTATAGTCCATGGTAAAAAAGTTGGATGGATAGAATAGTATGATATAGATGTTCAAGGAGGGTGTAAGCACTTTGTTCCTAAATGACATCATAACCTTCTTCGGACCTATGTTACAAGCTCAAAAGGCCCTTCGAGATCTCCAACCAAGTGTATTCATTATTGTGGCAATTGAAAATAAGGTCAAGCCTATGGCATGGTACTTGTCAACATCGAGAGTCCTTGTGAGAGGGAGAATTTTGTACTAAATCCCCTTTGTTACATATTAGATAATTTGGTGTGTGTGGGATATCCTTCTTGTGAGGAGGTATGTGAACAACTTGAGGTGGGTGACACTGTCATCTTTCGAATAATAAGGCAAAAGGAGTATAGATGAGTTGAGGTAAATAGAGAGTTACTTCTAGAGTGTTAGTTATTATTGTTTGGTTGTTCTTTAAAGTCCTTTGAGTTTTTTAATTTGTATTTCATGACGTGGGGTGTCGTGAGAATAGCTTTGCCCAAGTTTAAAGAGCCACTTGGTGTATCAACCAAGTTTTAGGTCATTATGATCATTGGGTCAAATAAATGGGCTTAAAGTTTTCATTGTCTCATTGAGTAAGAGGTAGTGTTGCTTACGATAAAGAAAAGGTTTAAATTAGGGGTGTTTATGAGTGGTTAATTTACCACTCATTTGTAGCCTAAATTCATGCACACTACTATAATTTGAAGGTATCAATAAGACAAGTTTGTTACTTGAATGCACTAAATTCAACATTTTGCAGGTACACCGGTGAAGAGATAAAATTGTGTGGACTTGAGTTGAAAAGGAACCAAAAGAAGAAGAAAGGTGCATAGCTGATAGACCCTGTATAGAACAAGGCTCAAATACCGTAAACGCGGTCCTTAGACCGTGATCGCAGCAAGTCAAGATGGGCCAGCCATTGCAATTACATGGATCTGATTGCAATTACAGTAGCCACAATTATGGCAAAGCTGATACGATTATAGCAAGGCATGAATAGGCCCAGGGGCAGTTTTGTTATTTTCAACATCCGACCCCAAATTTCTTAAAAGTCTCCAACCCTTTTCTATTTTTTGATTGTAGACTTGGGGAGAGAAATTTAATTTTATGTTACAAACCCTTATTTGGGCAACAATTGTATTTGATTATCTTGCTTTGAATTTGGTGAAATTTAAGGATGGATGCTTTGAATGAACCTTATGGTATATATTTTTTTTTAATTCTTGAGTAACTAAATCTCTTTGTCTTGGGATTATGTAAAACTAAGGTGCAGTTATATGTGGGTTGTGATATATTTGTGTAGATTCTAGTTTTTTGAAGATGGGTTTCACTATTGCTTTGTTTACTTAGTAATTTTTAATACCCATAAAACTAAAAAGCTAATTTCACTCCTCATGGATTCGACCTCAATGTAAGTGGAGCTATTGACAATGACTATCCTCTACTAATTTAAAATATATAGGTGAGTGTTACCAGACACCCACACATTGTTGACCTTATGACTCAACTGGTACCACTCATAATGGGACCCTACTACTTATAGCGTCCTATCGTAATCAATACAAAACCCATTTAGGTAGACATTGGACATCCTTAGATTTGCACCCAATGACTCATAAGAATCCTTATGACTCATAGTAAGCCACTCATACTCAGAGAAGAACTTAGCCACTTATTCTCTAATTTGGTTATGACATAGGTCCCTAGGATATGTCAAGACTCTTTATGACTCGTATCTTTAAGTCGTACTCAGGACAGTAACTTAAACACCATTCACTGGACACCTTACGACTTAGGTCACTTGATCCATCAAGAAACCCTATGACTCATAGGGGTAAGTTGTAGTCAAGATGGTGAGGATAAAATTTTAGAAATTTTCAAGGATTAAAAATATGGGGCGTTACAATGATGATGAGGCTACTCCATCAAATGCGTATAATGACATTACGGCAAATCTTACTTGTAAGGATGATAAATTTAAGGGCCCCTCAAATATTACTCATTTTAAAAGTGAATATTTTTATAAGGATATTGACCGAAGCAATGATCACCTTACTAGGGAATATATTTATTGAGAAAGTTGTTGTTTTTCTATTATGTTTGCAATTATGTTGTTCATATTAACTATGTTTTCTTAAAGTACTATGTATTTCTAATTTCAAAATTTCTAATGCAATTTCTTATGTTGTTAGTTGTTCCAACTTTTTATAATATACCTTTTTTACTATGAAGAGTATGGAAATTCCCCAATTACCAGTTGGACCCAAAATCAATTAGGGTGATATATGTCTTATAGATCGTGCTACTACACATACTATTTTAAGAGATAAAAAATATTTCTCTTATTTTGTGATGAAAGAAGTCAATGTTAATACTATATATGATAGTACATGATTAATTGAAGACTCCATAAAAGCTAACTTTTTACATACCAAAGGAACAAACTAGATAATTTATAAAGGATTTTATTCTTGTAGGTCTCAAAGAAACTTAACAATTTTCAAAGACATTCGTGAAAATGGCTATCATATTGAGACTACAAATGATAAAAAGATTGAATATCTTAATATTAGTATAATGATGTCGGGTAAAAAATATATAATTGAAAAATTATCCATTCTTTTTTTGACTTATACTATACAAGTATTAACATGGTTGAAACACATGTCATAGTAAATCAGAAGTTTACTAATTCAAATGATTTTATTATTTGGCATGACCAATTCAGTCATCTGGTTCTAATATAATGCGCAAAATAATTTATAATTCAAATGGAAAATCTTTGAATAACTTGAAAATTCTAATTTAATGAATTCTCTTGTGTTGTATGTTCTTAAGAAAAAATGGTTACTAGACCTTCAGCAATTAAAGTAGGAACTGCAACCCCCTGTATTTCTGGAGTGTATATAGGGTAATATATGTGGGCTTATTCATCCTCCATGAGGACTATTTAAATATTACATGCTTTTAAAGATGCATCAATAAGATAGTCATATATGTTTTTATTATCAACTCATAATCTGGCATTTGTGAGATTACTTTCTTTAATAAAAAAGTTAAGAGTATAATTTCCAAATTATGCAGTCAAGACAATTCATCTCGATAATGTTGGTGAACTCACACACTAGACTTTTAATAATTACTGTATATCAATTGGGCTAATAGTTGAACATCATGTTTCTCATTTTCATACTCAAAATGGTCCAAATTTTTGAACTCAGTTATTTTATTTTGGAATTTTATTACACTTATAAATATTCCACAAAAATATTTGATTTAGTTCTAACAACAGATTTTCCAAACTCCCAGGAAAAAAAATCTCTCTATCTTAGAGAATAACTATCTCCCACTCTAACATTTACATTCGAGATAACCATTTTGGCATTGCTATAATAGCCTTGTCGCTGTCGATGGAGCTTCCCCAACAATCACAATTGTACACATGCACTTTTATAGATAGAGCGCAATCATAATCCACCATTACTATACTTTTCATGATGAAGATTGATGAGATACTCACTACGTTGTCAATAGAACAATGGAATTTGCTTCAAATCATAATAACTCAGGTGAATTTAGGTTTTATGCAGGTGATTCCATCTCAAGGTGATGGAGTTTCCACCTTTGTATCTTCTACGCAAATCAATGATACAAATATGCATATCAATTGTATGAGTTTTACCATAGAAAATTGATCAATAAATAAGTCAGTTTGACTGTAGGTGTTACACACATTGTAGTGATGAGGTAACTGCTAAATTTGAGCTTTAACTAGAGCCTACTACGGAAATTAGTCGAGATATGAAGAGACACCTCTGATATGTGCAAATTTGGAAATTAGGGTGAAAGATGCAAAAATTTAGGTCAATGCAAATTTGAAAAAGAATAAGATGGTTCATTCTCCTAAGCATCAGTAAAATAAGTACAATGGTTAGTTCTCCTATGCATTAGCAAAATAAGCACAACAACAGAGTTGAGAAGAAACAAGGTAATAGTAATAATGTTCCTCGTCCCACTTTTATGTATAATGAAATTAATAGACTTATAATTCATAAAGCTGTGAAGGTGAACTCAGTGAATATCAATCCTCTCCAAATCACCACTAACTAGGGTTTCCTTCTATGATTTTAAAGAAAGATGATTATAAAGTAAAATTGGCTGATGGATGTAGATTTACTCTAATTGAAAAATTTATTCATACTTTGCCTAAGATGGAATCATCAGAAACGAATTTATCTTGCAGACTAAGGTGATAGGTACTGTGAAGTTGACTCACTTTAATTCCAGGCATTTGTATATAGACCTTGATAATGCATATGACTATGCTACAATTTAGTATAAAGTTCTTTATAGATAGGCAACTAATGAGAATACGGTATTGGAATCCTACTTTTACACTAGAAGAAGAGACATCACTAGTTCCTGTTTAAGTAGTCTTTATCTGATCTTCCTTAGCATTATTATTGCATGGAAGTGGTTAGTTCCTTATTATATTTTATTAGAAAGTTGTTATTTCTTAACCTAGATACTTACCAGAAGTCTAGGGGGAGTGTAGCTAAGATTAATATATATATATATATATTGATGTAACTAAACCTACACCTCATTATGTATGAATGGGCTATGATGCTGATGAGAATGGAGAAGGTAAATGGCAATCAATTCTTTATGACAGGGTACAAAATTATTCTGACTACTGTAGACATCAAGGACATGGTAATATGATATGTACCATCAGGAAAAAGTATAATGAGCATAGGAGAAAAAAGGCAAAACTGAGTAATGACAATAATAAACCACAGGATGAATATGTCTCCTAGTTACAATAGGAGAATATTGCTACAGTCAATGATATTGAGAAGGAACACATAAAGAATGCAGATCAACAGTGTAATAATCTAAGAAGAAGACCAAGAATATAACATGGTCTTCAGCCATAACAGATTTATAGACCTGTTCCTAATCCAGTAGAAGAAGATAATGATGTGTATACTAATAATATAGCTCAGGGTCAGAGCCCTAAGTCTCAAGATAATGAGACTACTATGTTGAAATACATAATATAAGAGAGAAAACATGTGTTAGTACCGTAGAAGAGGTGATGCCCCATAGAGGAGAAGGATTGTAAAAGAATAATATATCTCAAGTTACATTACCTGCAGCTATTTAGGCAGGGTCTCCAACTGATAAAGGAATGGTTGCTAGACCTATTTATGTTGGTAAAGAGAATATTGGATTTTTTCCTATTGTTACTAATTATGATGCCTTGAGTAAAGAATATGGCATTGTTGCAAAAACAATTCAATCCCCTAAGAAAGTAGAAAATCTTAATTCACAGACTCTATAGGTTGTTGGTGAGTATGTATAAAGACTGGTTTCTAGTGTTATGCAGTTCAAAAACAAATCTACCTTAGGTAGATGCTTATAAAAAAGGTAGGAAGGGGATGAAAAGGTGTACTAGTGCAAAATAGGTTTGTATTATTATAAAAGCAGGATGGACTTGTTATTCCGCCTTTATAGGTGAATGAATCTCCTACTGGTTGTTCTAATATTAGCAATATGCCAAAACACACTAATGATTATATAGTGGTTCACTCAGAGAAGGAAGACATTCCTTTCAAATGATGAGTAGGATAATAAGGATCTAGAACATCTGGTGTCTAAGGATATCTGTTATTTACTAGATGATATATAGAAGATGTTAGAGCACCACGATCTTTCTCCCAAGGGAAAGAGAATGAATGTTATGACCCAACTCACTATAGTATGTGAGGTACATACCTGTACCTACCCAAAATAACAGAACCCTAAATAACCCACCATTCAATCAAATGTACAAGTTACTATAAAATTCACTTAGTCAAGTACTATGTTTGTCATATGAGTAGCTAATCAACTGTTGTATATGATTATTAAATCAAATATTTTCATAGCTTTTTTTAATACATCTGATACATAAAATAAATATGGAAATTAACTATAAGTGACTTTTTAGAACCTAGCCCAAACCAGCACAAGAGTGCTAGAAAAAGAGTAAGGATATCTACAGTACAGTATCCATGTAGAACAAGAATAGTAGTTGTTGTTGTTGACTGATCGACATCGATATTGTTGTTAAAGAAACTCCAACTGACCTATAACATGGTTATAAACACTAGTGGAGGTATGCTAGGTGTAGCATCAGTACAACCACACATATCGGCAAACATCATCGACCGACCTGGGTTAGAACAAATAACATCAATGATAAACATATAGAGATCACAATATCAAGTAAAGTTCTAGTTCTAACCCCGATTAAAAATATTTAACTCCCTACTTTAGCATCTTTATGACCTGCATGTCATTTAACATTTTGCATATCTTTGTCCTTAGACTAACCATTCCAACCTATAACACTTCTTCCTCTACCAACTCATTTTCATGGTACCTACAATTCTTAATTTACATTTTCCCCCAAATTCTCTCGATACTCACTATCTCGTACACTACTAGTCCATAACATTATGAAATTAGGATTCTACCAAATCATATTTTACAATAGCTTATTCTCTTTGGGAATTGTAGATTCTTAACTCCTGCTCAGTCTACACCATGGATCCATCATACATCCATAAATTTTATTCCATTACATACCACAAAAAGAACATTTATAAGAACGTATATAAAATATAGTTACAGTCGAACACATGGATTAGTGCATGTATGCAAGATGTATGAATTATCTCTCATTGTCCCTTCTCAATAGCCTTATCACCATATTAATATCTCGTCCAGGCACAGTACCTTACACATATCATAACAAATCATATCTGTACAGGTGTGTACCCAATCCATCATCATAACACATCGACACAATGAAAATGAAATGCAATACCATCAATAAATCACAAGTCATGCTTAAAGGCTAGATGTCACATTCACAAACAAGCATAAAGCCAAGAAAGTCTGAGTATTAAAACTAAATTGTAGTTTATTTTAATTAGAAACATTACTTTATACATATGTATTCACAACCATCCTATACCATACACCCCTGCGGGGTAGACATAACCTAAATTTATGTTATCACTATTTTCTCTCTGTTCATATCCCAACTTCACATTTTTCACATTATCCCTTATATTTTCGTAGTCACTTCTGATGGGAAAACCTATTCTTTAATTAACAACATTTACACATTTATATCTAGTCCTCAATCACAAGATTTAGATATGCTAATTACTAATCTTGACTTATCATGCCTCACCCTTCAGCCACTCCCCTTAATACATTCAAATGTTAATGACATTTATGTTTTAATTAAGTTCCCTAAATTTTTTACTACTATATTTCACTATATTGTCTAACTTTCCACTATCTCAAAGGTCTTGGAAAATTTTAAACTACATGCATTCACTCCACCATCTATCTATCCTCTATCACAATCATTAATATAATATATAGTTAACACAACATATTCGAGCCTTATTAGATTTTTAATCGTGTCCATCTATCCGACTTGGTACCTAAATTCCTAATGCATGATATTCGTAGAATCACTATTAATGTTAGATGCATCTACCACAATTATAATTCCTACAAAGTAAACCATAGCTTATCGGTTTGCTGAAACTTATGAAGAGGAATGAGTTGTCTCATGCATGGTAAGCCTATTCCCTAGTTGGGTTATCTCTGGGTGTGCATCAAAACTTCTTTTATAATCCTTGGCCTTTGAAATCTCATGGTTAGGGAAGTAGCGTTTTTCAGAGAATTTTTAGAGAAAGGGACGACCTAGGAAAATAACGAGAAATGAGTTTTTTTTAAATTCCTCAATGGGTTACTACTATATACTATTATAGCAATTCAGTTTACTGCTACAATGGTAGAGCTATAGTAATTGTCCGGCCACTATAGCGGTTATCAGTAGTCCAACCCAACCCTTTTTAGGCTTTTTGTCCCAATTCTTCTGGGCCTCATTTTCTCTTCCCAATTTAATTTTTTTCAGGTCCATTTTAAGGCAATTACTTATCAAAAATTATTTTTGAGTCATTTTCCATAGTAAATGATGGTTTGTATTATTAAATTTGACACCAATTTACCCACAGTTCATCTCTAAATGGTCCTAAGGGTGAAGTATACATATATGCGATTGCTCGATTGATTTTAATTAAAATAAGTTGTTCAGGAATTATTTTATCATTTTTTAGGTTATTACACATCCCTTCTTTTTATCATTTGCTAGGTTATTACACATCCCCTCTTCCTCATCAGCAACTACTAAGTACTCCCTAATCTATGATTACCAGAGTCAATGTTCAATTAACTTGTGGGATAATTTCCAACTATGATTACCTCAATATGGTATGAAACCATAATGCATAAAAAGTCAGGACAAAATTAGTTTTGGAAAAGTTTTACTGTTGCATCAGTTAGTATCACTGTAGTGGTAGCTAATCATAACAGTGGTTTGTGTCAGTTAAGTAGGGAGGAAATTTCATTTTCCCTATTTTCACTCTACTCTCTCCAAATTCCCTCAAGTCCCTCTATGCAATCCTCTCTGACAATTCATTTAAGTTGTTCTCCATATCTATTCTACTTACTCTATGCACTTCTCATTGTAGATTGTAGAAATTTTATTTGAAAATAGAGATTTTTTATTAGTACGTTGGTGCAACTCTAAACTTGATTTTGGTGGTGTTCTTGAATATATTGGTTGACATGCTAAATTCTTTTACATTATAATGTTCCTACAATATTGGGATGTAAGATTAACGTAGTTTGTGGTAGATTTTGACTATGAAAGGAGTGAAAGATGAAGGGTAATCTTCTCTAAAAATTTTGTTCAATTTAGGTCTGATATTAGGTGTCCCATACCTCTATTTTAGTGTAAAAAGATTCACACACACTTTTCCAAGCTTGATATGTACTTAATTTTTAAAATAATGGAGAAAGGTTAGAAATCCACCATGGTAGCGAAGGTTGATGGGTTAAATACAATCAACCACTACAGTAGTAGCTTTTTCCGTTGCTGCAGTATCATTGTTGGGGCAATTTTACAATAGCAGGTTATTAACCACTATTGTGGTACTGAGCAGTAACTCCCTAATTTTTGTGTTTTAAATTTTTTTTTGAATTATCCTTCCATTCTTTGGTGTCCCTATATGGTTCTAAACTAGATTTTATGGCATTTAAAGGATCAAAATGGTCTACAAACTACCTACTGCAGGCTTTCCAGTACTAAGTATCATGATTATTTTAAGGACGTATTTCATAATAGTGGTTTTATACTCAAACGGGGCTTGGTGAGGATGGATGTGGTGGAAGAGTTATCAAACTTCTAAAATCAATTAAAAGGTTTTAGGTGGGAGATGGTAATCGAGCACGTCCCTCAATAGAACATGGAGGTCATCAGGAGTTTTATACTAACCTGCTGATCGTGGACTAGTTGGTACCTCTCCCCACTACTTATATTTGAGTTAAGAAGGTCTTGGTTGATGTGGACACCATAAATAATACTTTGGGTGTCCCAAACATTTTTAATATTGCCTTTGAGGTAAAAATTTGGGCATTAAACTTAGAATGGGTGGTCGGGGTCTTAGCACTAAAAAAATAAGTTGTTGAGGTGATATGGTCCGGTCCTAAAGGGATGAAGAGCATCTATTTTTCGGAAAAGGACAGGGTGTAGTTATAGTTTGTTTCCCAAAGGATTTTCCCTTAGGGAAGTATTAAAAATGTGGCTTTCCATTAGGCCATGTTTGTGGCATGTGCTCTTTTAGGAATTCTGGTGAATGTGGGGGTGTATATTATGGATGAGTGGTGGTAATTTTATGATCAAAAGCAGTTTTCAGGATGTCTTTTCTTTCCTTTCTTTGTTACCACACCTTGTGATAGGATGAACGTCCCTCAAGAAATTTATGACACTATGTATAACTGCTAGGTTGCGTATAACTTTTTACAAGGTAGGGGTATTCAAGGAAGAGGGTTAGAGTGTTTAAGCTGGTGGAGTTGGGAGGTCGAGTTCCCCTTCTACTTAAGCTCCTAGAATTCTCGGTGGTTAGAAGACTAATATTTTTATAGTATAAGGCAATCTAGAGAGGTCTTATATACCCCTTCCTATATTAGATTCTTCAAGATCTACTGCCCCAGTAGACCCAGCCTGACTTTATGTTGAGCATCGAAGGGAGCTAGACGAGTATAATAAAAAATGCGAGTATCAAAGGGAGCTAGACGAGTAGAATAAAAAATTCTACTCTCGAGACCACATGCTATTAAGGATGTGGAAGGTCATGCAAGTTGTTTTTGCAAGCACCTTTCCAGGCAAGGAGCTTTTGAAGATGACTAAGGATGATGCTAGTGAGTGCTCTCTCCTCAGCAGTATGAAGGAGGAGAGCTTGGATTCCTCGATTCTTGGCCTCCTTTTTATGTTTTAAGTACTTTTGTATTTGGGTTGACCCTATTTAGAGCTTGCAACAAATAATAATGCATTATATTTTTCTTGCTTTTTAAGACGTTTTTACTCCCCACCCCCATAATAATAATAACCTTTGTGCATAATGCATACCAGATTTGTTTTTTGTTTGTTTTTCATTTAAAAGTAGGGTTGAATTGTACGAATTACAAAATCCTAAAAATAGGGAAAGTACCTGGTAGGACACTACCTGGAGCCGCTACAATGGTATCCTCTAGTTGCTTCGCTTTTAATTTTTTTACCCAGTCTCAAGCCCTTCTTCTACACAACACTCTTTATATGCAGGCTCCAGCAACATAATAACCTCTTGTTTTATGTCTAATATAAATCAAATCAACATTTATTATTGCTTTTGAACTACCACCAATACTCTTTTTATTTGTTAAAATAATAGTACTACACTTTCGTCAATATTTTTACTTACTCAATTTACTATCCTCAAGGGAGTTCAACCAACAACTAGATACTTGGTTGGTTCATACGAAATTGGATTTAAGTTCAGTAGTACTCCAAATCACGGAGATATGAGCCATAGCTTAAATCGCAGAAATAAAAGCCATATCGAGATCATACGTAGTCCTTATGTCACCATAAGTCTGCTTGGATACACACCATACAATTATTCAAACATTGTCAACTAATCTTATCCAAAAGTTTTAAGCATATCAAGTAAGTTATCATACATTTAAAATGATAATTAAACACATAACACATTGTAATGCATCATTGCATCACCACAAGTACCTAGTCTGATTTTCAACAGGTCACAACAGTCTACTTCGTATGTTTCCTATTAGCCACTATTCTTGAACATTTAGGTGGAGACTTCCATATAAAAGATACCAATTGATATCAAGTAGTACCAATTGTAATGGTTCAGGTACCAATTGGAATCTACCAGATGCCAATTGGACTCAACTAGGGAAAACAACACTCAGAGGGCATGAACGGATGGAAGGAAGTAATTTTGTTCCTACATGCCTTGTACTGTAATGCCTTAAGTTTTTGGTCCTTGAAAATTTTCTGAAATTTTATCCTCACTGTCTTGACTATGACTCACCCTACGAGTCTTAGGGTTTCTTGATGGGTTAGGTGACCCTAGTCGCAAGGTGTCTAGTGAATGGTACTTGAGTTACTATCCTGAGTACGACTTGGGGACACGATTCGCAGAGAGTCTTAATGGGTCTTAGAGACCCAAATATTAACCAAATTAGTAAGTGTATGGATGAATTCTTCTTTTAGTACGAGTGGCTCACTATTAGTCGTAAGGACTCATTATAAGTAGTTGGGTGTTAATCGTAGGGTCTCCAGGGTATACCCCAAATGGTTACTGGATTGACTACGAGTGGACCCTACACGTTATGGGGTCCCATTATGAGTCATATTATATGAGTCATAAGGTCAATAGATTATGATTTGTTTGGAGACTATCTTAGTTATGACTCATGGTGACAAGTCGTAATGAGTCTATAAGAGTCGTATAGTGACCCGTAGTCACTGACAACTAAATTTCAGCATTTAATTTAAAGGCACTTTGTAAAATTTCCTTCTTACACAATTAAAACCTTATGTTCATAAATCACTTTACAGGGTTATTTTTAATTCATAACTGTCATGACCCAAACCAGGGTTTGACCTTGATGGGTATCTCAAGTCCCATGTAAATCAAAGATCACCCCCTTCGCATAACCATACCAACAAAACATCCCCAAATGTCGGATGAATAACCGACATATAATAAGATAGAACATAATAAAACTAATGATAATTCATAATATGTCTATACCAACCACCGATAATCGGACAATAGTCCGTCACCAAAATAATCAACCAAACAACCCAAGTCCACAGTAATCCAACAAAGCCTCTACAAAGACAAAGGTTAAAAAAATATCAGTATATGCCCCCAAAAATTGCCAAAACCAACATACAAAAGATAGTCAAAACATAAAAAGGAAACCACAATATAAACTAGGGTCTTTCAAGGGATAAAAGTTCACCACCTTAATTTGAATCGCTAGCTAATCTTGAATCCAAGTCACTGAGTAGAAGATGTGAATATATGGCCAGTTCTTGCATCACGTGGGGATACAACATTTGAAGATAGTTAGCAGTTGGAGTGCTAACATGTAAATTATGGACAATGAAATAAAATAATTCCATGATAACAGTTCAAAATCAACACAACATTCAATGCATAGTATCATATGCAGTACATATACATATATAATACCACATGATTGGGTAGGGACCAAGGCTTAGCATGAACATTAAAAATCTTAACCAAGGTTGTGTAGCATAATCATCATAAAATAAGGAACCCACGTGCTATATTGACCTAGCTCTCCCCTATCTAGAAGGGCCACAGGGTGTGTAGTCTCATGAACCATAGAATATTTATTTGTGTATGCCTTCATGGGGGACTCGAACATCCCTTCATAGTCAAGGTAACTTAAGCACCAATGTATAAAATATAGGGTCCTTAAATCTCTCATTCATATATTCAATATGGGTAACCTCCTTATCATTTAGACACCTACACCAGCTATCACAGTTTCAAGTGTTAGTCTTTTGGGACACGCACTTTCACGATCTGACTATACATTCCATTCTTAAGGCCAATTTAAAACATTTAAGATATATTAACATTTAATAAACTTGGTATACATATAGTAACTCCATTGGTATCATCATCCAACCCTACTTACAAGCGTATATTTTTTCATAACAATAGTTTTATCATTTAGGACTCAAACCCATTGTCCAATCAAGACATCAAATTAATGCAACATTTAAGACTTGAACTCATTTAGTTAATTAAACCCTAAGGTTACAATTTAAATCAATTTATTTCCATCAAAGACTTTACAAAATCCTTCATCAAATATTATCATTGTTATGCCAAAGCCTTAATTTAAAGACATAATTCAACTTGTGATGATATCATTCTTATTAACAAATTTGCAAATAGGTTGAGGGCATGCCATTATCAAAGCCAAAATCATCAAATTTGGGGTTCAACTATGACCCCCTCAATTAAATCACCATTTTTATCTACCAACATGTGCAAAACCATAATTAAAACATGCATAATCATAATTTAAATCATAGAAAACAACATTTAATGATATGCATTCAAATCCCTTAACCATAATTTCCAAACTACCTTTAATGATTCATGAACAATGCCTTAAACATATGTTTTTAGTAAACTAACAATGAAGGAAGAGTCACATGCCTGAATTATGAAGATTCACGGAGAGAAATTGACTCTTGAACCCTTATATGCCCACTTTGGAGAAACCCTAGCCAATTTTTCTTAAGAGGATTTGAGAAAATAAAGAGGGCATTTTAATCGTGTAAAGTGTAGAATGAATGCCCCAAAGTATTTTAGGGACGTTGGGACTTTAGGATTTTAAGTGGAAAATGTCCAAAGTACCCTCAACTATACACTATAAAAAGGTCATCCATAGTTACGAGTCGACCTGACCACACGACTGTCCATCTTACAACTCTATGATCCCAGTTATGACCTAAACATATAACTCATATAGTTAATATGTATCCATGATAGAACCCAAAGGGATTACACTCTAGACAACATACGACTCAACCCTGCCACTCGTAATATAGAATTACAACTCGTAGTTATTCACTCATACTCAGAGCAAAACTTGGCCAATTCTACTCTAGTTTGGTTACAACTTGGGTCCCCGTAACCACACCATCGACTCATATGGTAAGTCGTCAATAGGAAAGTGATCTCAAGGCACAAGGAATTTTCAAGGACAAAAATCTGTGGTGTTACAATAATGTACTCAAACACTCTCAAAGCACTCTCAAATTATCTCACGCAGTCATACTTAGGGGTTCCAAGAAGTAGGACATCCAAGGGCTCAAAGATTGAATTCTGTTTGTGAAACATTGTATTTCAAGCATGTTACTCTTTCCTCGTTGTTAGTTTATTAAAAAAAATATTTTAAAGTAATTTTCATAAGATATTGATGTTGGTTTTTTAAACAAGGGTTGAGGGTTTTGAATGCTTATTGATTGAATAATGTTTCCCATGGTTTACATAGAATTATTAAGTCTTTAATTATGGTTGTGAACTTGTGGGTGCATGAGTATGGTTAATGAACTAGGGAATTATGATTTTCCCTAAACTTGCAGCTTTTGGCATGGTAATGAACTCAGCTCCATATTGTGAAATTGGTTTTGAATATGAAAAGCATGCCTATTGAAATACTATTGAATTATTGCATGATGAAAAAACTTATGAGGTATAATAGTTTTAAATTGAACCTTGTGGGATTTGTTATTTTACAAGCTAATTTATTATTGAACCAAGGGGGTTACGAATTCTCCCAAGTGATGTAATTATTTTTACATGATGTTGTTACCTTGCAAGTGTAGTTGGTATAATGATACAAACAATGTATGTTTTAATATAAAATATGGTTCAATGAATGAGAATGTGTGAAAATTATTTTAATTAGGCTTTAATGAAGGTTGTATAGCTGAGTCATAAAAGTCAAGGTCCTGAGGGACCAACTTTACGTGAGGGTCTATATGATCGAGAGGTTTGAGTCCTTCTTATTATAATTATCATATAATTAGGAGGTTCAATTCCCCCATATTATATTACATGATTTAGTGATTGTGTCACCTTTATATTTTGGGAGGTTTGAGTCCCCTATAGTGCATATGTATACCCTATGGTTTGTACGACCACACGTACTGGGGCCCTATAAGCTAGGGGAGATTTGTGCCCATATAGCCCATGGGTGCCTTAGTATGTTAGAAAGGTTGAGCTACACAATCCAGGATAAATTTTTTAGTTAATATTAAACCATATTCTCTACCCCGACATATGATATATATATATATATGCATTTAATTATATGCATTGGATTAAAGTGATTTGGAACTATTGATTATGGCATTATATATATATATATATTTGATTATGTGCATTGGATTTGAGTGATTTGGGACTTTTGATCATGACATTATGTTATCTTCATCCCTGAGCTTCAAGCTAGTATTCATCTCCATGCAATGAAGGCATCGGAGCTACCTCTACTTTTTCTGTGTAGAGTTAGGTGGATCGGCTTGGTTCATCGATTTATTTTGGTGAAGTGGTGAGCTTCCAAACTTTAAATGACTTAGAAATTTCATTTGTTCTTATTATAGACTAGAGTTGAGAGTTCCATTATCATTAATATTATCAATTTCATTGCCATTGTCATTTGTTAGAGTCGAGGACATATCCCTAGTTTTTGGTTCTTATGTTAGACGGCCTTTTTGGATTACTGTAGACTTAGGTGAAATTCATCGGTTGTTTTGGCCGATCGATAGTTATTGATTTTAGACATATCCTTTATTCTTTGAGCTTATATTGGTATATGCTCAGAATTCATTCGACATTGGGGATATTGGGTTTGGTTTGATTTGGTGTAAGGGGTGACTCTTGTCCACACGGCACTTGAGATACCCATCATGGCCAAGCCCTGGTTTAGGTCATGACAAAGATGGTATCAGAGCCTAGGTTTGGTGTCATTGGGAGTCCATTAATATCGTGTCAAGTAGAGTCTCGTTTATGGATTTGTAGTGCACCACACATATAAGGGAGAGGCTACGAGGCATTTAGAAATATTGTTCTTTCTTGTTATTCTATTTTAAGCTATAGATTGTAAGGTCTTAAATCCTCTTAAATTTTTGTATGTTTACTTTTCAGATTATGTCTCCCAGAAGATCTAGTATTCATGGAAAATCTTCTATCTCGTCGGAGGATAATGTGAACAGATCTAGTCCTAATCCAAGAGTTCAGACTCGGTCGATAATCGCCGCTTCTAATTGCCTTGAGAGAGCTCCATATGTTCCCCCTATTTCTCCTCAAGCACCCCAGGCTAGTGTGTCTAATGCTTAGGTTTGCCAGTCGATTCATTTGCTTACCTGGTTGGTGGCTTCTCAGACTGAGCGTGTGATTCATTTGCTTACCTGGTTGGTGGCTTCTCAGACTGAGCATGTTTCTTTTATTTCTCCATCCTCTGATGCCACTAGTGTTGGAAAATTTAAGAGGTTTAGTCCTCCTTCTCAGGCACCCCTGGCTAGTGTGTCTAATGCTTAGGTTTGCCAGTCGATTCATTTGCTTACCTGGTTGGTGGCCTCTCAGACTGAGCATGTTGCTTTTATTTCTCCATCCTCTGAGGCCACTAGTGTTGGAAAATTTAAGAGGTTGAGTCATCCTATTTTTCTTGGATCTAAAGTTAAGGAAAATCCTTAAAATTTCATTGATAAGATAGAAAATATCTTTTATGTGATGCATGATACTAATTTGGATAGTGTAGAGTTCATTGCTTATCAGTTAAAAGATGTTGCATACCAATGATATGGAGAGTGGGAATAGCTTTGGGGTGATGATGTTGTTTCCATTTCGTGCGATGACATCTCAAATACTTTTCTTGATCACTTCTTTCCTCAGGAGTTGAGGGAGGCAAAGGCTGAATATTTCATGAATTTTAAGCTCGACAGGATGACAATAAAAGATTATGCCTTGATGTTTCATTTGTTGTTGTGTATTGCTCCTAAGTTGGTGTCTAACATGAGGGGTAGAATGAGGAAGTTTGCCTATGGGTTGCCCCAGGAATTGATCTTGGTGAGCTAGGTTGCCTTGTTAAACAAGATAATGGACATCTCTAGACTTTTGATATATATGCAACAATTGGAAGAAGAAAATAAGAAGCAAGTCAAGATGAGTGAAAGGAAATATAAGAAGTTTTTCTATTTGAACCAGGGTGTAGGTCAGTAGCAGAGTGATAGAGATAGTGGAAAGTGGTTTAAGAAAAAGTGGGGCAATTTTATTTCCTATGCTACGGCTAGTGCTCCTTGTCAAAAGCCATCGGGTTATCATCAATCTTAGTATAATAGTGGGTTTTGAGCATCGGTGCCTAGCCTCAGGCTAGTGGGACTCAGTCACCTCCATCATACCCTCTGTATAGATTCTGCGATCAACCTCATCATGGTGTTTTTGAAGAGGGGAGAAGTGTTTGTGAAGAAGGGAGGAACAAGTGATTTAAATATGGTTAGATTGGTTATATATAGAGGGATTGTCCTTCTAAGGTTTCTCATGGGGCAATTAAGATTCCTATTGCTACTACATCAACTCCTACATCAAAAGTTGTTGCATCTACTTTTAGCTTCGGCACTAGTTAGAACCATTTATATTCTCTTTCCACCCACTAGGATTCTAAGGCATCCCTCAATGTCATTATTGGTACGCTTAAACTCATCTCTCGTGATTTATATTGTCTGCCTAGTCTCAGGTCTACACTCTCTTATGTAACCCCTAATGTGGTTATCCATTTTGGTTTTGATCCCGAATATATTTTGGACCCCTTCTTTCTATCCACCCTGGTGGATTGACTTAGAAGATTGAGCTGCCAGTGTGGAATGAGAGATAATTAATATGAATTTTATTATTAGACTTCCATGGTCTTTCCAGCAAATTGATTCAATTTGGGTCATTATGGATAGGATGACTAAGTCTTCTCAATTATTGCCAATAAGAACTAATTTCTCTTCAAAGGATTATGTGAAGTTGTTCATCGAGGAGATCATAAAGTTGCATGGTACTACAGTTACCATCATATCTGATCGAGGTATCTAGTTCTCATCTAACTTTTGGAGGTCATTCTTGCGAGGTTTGATGACTAAGGTGACCCTTAGTATCATTTTCCATCCACCGATGGATGGACAATAAAAAAGGATAATTCAATCTTTGGAAGTTATGCTGGCTTGTCTTTTTTATTTTGGTGGTAGTTAGGTTGACCACTTGCCTCTCACAGAATTTGCCTAAAACAACAGTTATTATTCTAGCATTGGTATGGCTCTGTTTAAGGCCTTATATAAAAGGAGGTATAGCTTTTCTATTATGTTGTTTAAGACTAGTAAATATAGGTTATTTGGTTCTGACTTGGTTCACCAAGCCATGGAGAATGTGAAAGTGTTTTGAGTAGACATAAGGCCACCCAAAGTTGCTAAAAATCTTATGCGAACATGAGGCAAAGGGAGTTAGAGTTCTGTGTTGGTGATTTGGTATTCTTAAAGGTGTCTCCTATAAAGGGAGTGATATGGTTTGGTAAGAAGGGGAAGCTCAATCCTTGTTATGTTGGTCTGTACTTGATTTTGAGGAGGGTTGGTAATATTGCATAAGAATTAGATTTTCCCTCTAGTTTGACCTCCATTCACTCAATGTTTCAAGTTTTGACGTTGAGAAATTACGTGGGTGATCCTTCAACGGTCATTCATTTGGAGAAGGTGTGTATTTTGGATTCCTTGCCTTATGAAGAAGTCTCGAATGAGATTTTGGATCAGCAAGTCTGTCGGTTGTGAAACAAAGTCATGGCATCGGTGAAGGTTCATTAGAGAAACCAAAAGGTTGAAGAACCCACTCAGGAAGTCGAGGAGTTCATAAAGTCCAAGTATCCATTCTTGGTTCCCATTTTGGATAATAGTACTTGAGGTATGTGTAATCCCTAATATCTTTATTTTCTGTCTTTTTTAAAGGTAAGTGTGGTTGTCAGGGAGTGAAATCGTACTAATAAATTCCTTGTCCTATCATTCGAGGATGAATAATTCTAAGGGGGTGGTGAGTGATGATTTTACCACTCATTTTCACTAAACATTTATGCACATTTCCTTGTTGTAAATGTATAAATGAGACATATTGGTGATAAAATGTACTAATATCCACTATTTGTAGGCATAGAGTTGAGAAGATCAAAAGATGTGGATGGGAGCTGAAAATGATCAAAATGGAGCAAGAAAAGTGCAGATGAAGACTTGGAGCAGCAAGGCCTCAGTTACCGCTGTCGTGGAATGCTGATCGCGATCATGGAAGTCAAAGAAAATTTATCCAATAACGATCACGGAAATTACCCATGATCGTATAACCAAGGTCGCAACCAGATTCACGTGATCGCGGCTTAGCGAAAGAGATCAGCCCAAGGAAGAAACCAAAAATGCACGTGGCTGACCCCAATTTTTATAAAATTACTCAAACCCTATCATGAATAACATTCTATCTTCCCCATTTTTTTAGTTTTTAGCTCTAGATTTCATAGCCTCCATTTTTGCAAAAGAAAATATTGTATAAATTTTGGATGAAGACTACATTGGAGACTTTCTTAGTGGAATATTTACTCACTACCATTGTTGATATTATGGGATATCCAAGTTTGAAATAACATTCTCTTAAATCTTCAACAATACATTTCCATGGATATTATGGGTATACCTATGCTTATTTATCCTGTGTGTAGCTAAATATCCCTCTTAGGGTTATGTGTGAATAGTGGTTAAAGTGCATGGGGGTTGTTATTGTTAGCATCTGTTTGGTAATTCATGTTTATGGATTTTATCATTGTTATGCTAATTTTGTTGGGATTTGATAGGTGAAAACCCTAACTACCCACATGGGTTTTATGAGTGAAAGCTCCAAACTCTAGAAAGCTCAAGGCGATCTTCAAAAAAATGGTTTTGGGTGATGTGTAGGAATCTACATCATCCTTTATAGAGGGATGTGGAAACCAAAGCAATGATAGACAATTATGTGTATAGTTTACTAAATTTTTACTATCTCAAACATAAGGGTGAATGTGAAATTGACTATACCATGGGTATCGTCTTAGAAATAGGGATGCCTAGATTAAGGTTGTGGTTACAAATTGTTAAACACACCTATTAGGTATTCGAAAGAATCATTGGGTGAAAGTTTTGTGTTTTGTCGAAAGACTAGCATCAAAATCTATAACCAAGCCTACCCATATTTGACTTGCTAAATTGATGTTGATTACTAACTCCCACATGCCACTTCCTTAGTAATGCATAATCCTAAGATCCATGCATATCTATTAAAACTCTAATTATTTGTATCCCCAAATTTATACTAGAAAAATCCAAAAAGAATTACTAGTGTAGGATCCTATCTCCCAATTTTATTTTTTTGTACCTTTGGTTTGAATTTAACTTATATCTATCATTTTGAATTAATTTGATCGCCACTCACATTGTTCCTCATGGATTCGTCCCCGACTCCAAAGTTGGTAAATATATTACGACGATCGCTTTGTACTTAAATTGATGTGTAAGTTGAGTGTTATCAAAAATGACGTCATTGTTGGAGAATAATTTGCCGTATTAAGTTAGTTTGGAATTTAAGTTCAATTGCTTGAATTCAAGCTTGTATATAAGTGTTTGGGATTTTCTTTGTAGGTAGATTTTATTTTATTTTTACTTTTCTCTATGGCATCTTCGAACAAATATGAGTTGGATAGTTGGAGGTCCTATATTGACACCCATGTTCATATTATGGCGGATCACACTTCAGGAAAAATTGTAACTATGCTCCTCGAAGAGAGACAGAATTATCATCTCGTTCTAGTAGGGAGTACGATTGTCCTTTGTGTGGTAGTTGAGATGGAAAATGGGATAATTGTACAAATGCCCCCCTATTATACTAATATAATTGCTAGTTCTTCTTATAATATTAATAGGCATTGTAATAAGAAGAAAAAAGAGCAAGATATCGAGTCCAATAGTTGTGACCCAAGGTTACTAGCAATTTTGGATCGGTTAGATGCAATGGTGGAGAACCTAGAACACATACATCAGGAATGGAAAAGTGTCAAGAAGGAGGTGATGGGCAAATAAGAAAAGCTTGAAACTATCGTTACAATGTCTATTTCCCAAAAGGAGGTATGTAAAGAAGAGAAACTAAGCTATGATGATGAGCTTGGTAGCGAAAACTGCTCGGCGACTTCCCAATCATTCAACTCATATGAGGAAGATGAAGCCAAAATAAAAGAAATGATCTTAGAGTCAAGAGAAGAATCAAAGCAAATCAATTACAATGACTCTAGCTTATTTACGGGTGAATATGCTTTGGAAGAGGATAACTCAAAATTATATATAGGACCTCGTTCAACCCACTTTTCAATATTAGGAGTAGAAGATGTGATGAGGATCCATCCCTTTGATCAAAATTGAGGATTATGGGGAGGTAGAGTCTGACTATTATATTTTAGAGTTTGATATTCCAAGGGAGCCCATACATCAATGGCCGAGGCATTTAATTTTCAATGTACAAGAAATAGCCTATTGATGTACACCCTTTTACACATAGATCCAATTCGGAAGATCGATGTAAAGTTGTGTAAAAAGTTCAAGACTTCAAGATGGGGAGATTGAGGCTTGCTCACTATTGCCTCACATTTTCCAAGTTTCATCTTGGAAAATGTGAATCTTCTGTCCCTCTGTCGCTCATTGCATATTGAACGAAAGCTGGGATGAAGACTTATATATTCTAAGTGGAAACATAATAAGAAAGAGTAGAGGCATCGTGCTACGACATTAAACTAATCGCTCGATGGGAGGCAACCCATCACGCCACGAAAAGTGGCACATATCCTTTTATTTATACATGCTAGGGTAGATTTTGGTTTTTACTTTAATGTATGCATAATCCATAAAATGTGGTGCTACAAGGCTTTTGATCAAATTTTAGAAAGAAATGTGTGAAATTGGAATGATTGGACTAAGAAGGAAATGTAAAAACCAACGTTGTCTGGTCTCAGTTACCGCGACCGCGGTCCATGCCTCCTCTATCGCAGAGGCCGCATGACCGCATTCACAGAACTATGACCGCAATCACGATCTAATCAGTTTAAAAACTGTTCAAATTCCATTTACCTCACACCTTTCTTCCAATTTTTCTCTCAAAATACTCTCAAATGTTTGGCTTTGAATTACATCTTCAAATACCAACTTATCCTATGCACCTTCTAATTCGGTAAGTTGTCTCAACTCCCTTGTTTTTTTTATAATCGCATGCTTTGAACCTGTAGTGTAGAAAATGTCCTAAATTAGTGTTTTCAATTACTAAATACATGCTTACTTGAATTTTTTGTTGTTGTTAGCTATTGAAGTTGGTGTACACATGATTGGAGAAGTCTCGAGTACCCAAAATGGAGCCTTAAACTGCTTAAATTGAGTGTACACCATGTTTTTCATTAAATGCCCCTACGAATTCCTTGATCAATTCCTTTGTATTTGGGTCTATGATCAGACACTCTGGACTTTAATTTACTATTTATAATATTGTTAAGCCTCGTTAGAATGAGGGATTGGGGTTAAAATAGCATTTCGATGCAACGTACAGAAACTAGCAATTTAGGTCTTAGGTACCACGATCGAGGTCCCAATGACTGTGATCGCATCGCCACAGTCGTAGTCAACACCCCACGATCACCATGTCTGAGGGCGATTTATGGCAGATACTAAAATTTTTGTACACCCTTTTCTATTCTCGAAACCTTCTATAATACCACCATATGAGCTTATCTATTTGTCGTAGCATGTCTTTAGTATGATTGTACTACTGTTGGCCTAAGATGTGTTGTTTACAGGTTCCAATTCACTCAAAAATGGGAGATAGAATTTATGGCCATAGAATTCTAACAGCAATACCTTCTAGACTTTCCCAGAAAATGCTACTCCCTAAAAGGGGTATCGGCCTAGACAAGGTGGAAGAGAAGTTCCCAGAATTCCATGCCAAGCTTACTGCAACCCAGTGGAAATGTTTTTCCCCTAAACCTTTCTTAGCTAATGAGCAATGGGTGCATCAGTGCTATGCAAACCTCTGTGTAGTTTCACTCAAAAACCTAGTAATGAAAATTTAGGGTAAGCAGGTAAACTTTATAGAAGAGTTGATTAATGAGATATATAGGCTCCCAAATGCTGACATGGGGGAGTTTCATTCCAAGGGATGTGAGCCAGGGACTTGGATGGTTGATATCTTATACCCTAGAAAAAAATCCCGTGGGCCACCACCAAGTGAGATATTTTGATGAAGGACTTCATGGCTAAAGACAGGTTGTAGCTAAACATTATCTATATTAGAGTCTCACCATGAACTCACATGAATGTTGTTATAGATATAAGAGCTTGAATTATAGCTTGCATCTTATCTGGCATTACTCTGAATGTGAGCGAGATTGCTGTCTCCGAGTGGTGATAATTCAAAAACCATGGAGGTATTCATCTTCTCCTTCCTTCCCTTATCACTGAGCTATGTAGGAGATCTTAAGTAGAGGAATATTCCATAGACACTTAGGTATGCCCAGGCTCTCTCATTTGTCCAGTTAAATTCAAAGGTGAAGGTGCAACAAGTCAGAGTTAGAAGAGGAGATAGACTCAAGAAAATTTATCCAAGAGGTCACAGACTCTTGCAAACACTCATCAGTCACTGACTTTGATGATATATCTATTCAGATATAAGGGGTGATGGAAATATTATCCAGACTGCCTCAGGGACCTGGACAGTCCTCCACTACTCGTTATTTATATGTAGTATAGTCAGATTATGGTAAGAACATAGAGATAAGTTTTTCAAAAGTTGTGGAAGAGGGTATAAAGAATCTTTAAGGTGCTCAAGCCCAAACATTAGATAGTGAGAATGAGGCACCTACAGAGTGGTCAGCTGATGATATGGGTAGTGGTGATGTCGAGTCAGCAAGAAGAGATAGCTCGTGATGCAGATATAGGGATCCCCTTTTAATCTTATCTTCTTACACTTACAGTACGAATACTATATTCATTTTAGTAGGGGTGTCCCTAGAATTAGTTATATTATCTTTGTGTTATGTTACCATATATTTCTTTTTATATTTATTTTAGGGTGATATTTGGATGATATTTTTATTTCAATGTTTTGGAGGCTATATTTTTGGGTACCCTGATGGTGCCCGGGTTTTATGGATTATCATGGTTTTCTTTTATTTTTAGTATTTTTTTATTTAATTTTATTTTGATTTTGGTGATGTCTGACTAGATTTTCCTTATGATGGATTGACTGACAATATTCTTAAGGGTGAAACATCGTGTTTGGGTTTTGACGCATAGGTGCAGGGGAAGTCTGAATACCCGTAGCATAAATGTCAAAAATTAAAGGAAAGTTTGAGTACCTGCGGCATTTTATATTGTAAAGTTGGGGTCACTTTGTACAGCGTTGGCGAAGTCTAAGTAGAAAATTGGGTAGTTTGCCTATTTTCAGCTTCAATGTGAGACTAAGCTTTGGTTGCTGCCATATTTTAGCGAATTGTGTGTGGTGCTAATGTAAAATTAAGAACCGCCTCCATCCAAAAATTTTAAAAACAAAATCAAGGGCATAGATACAAGCAATTTTGTAACAAAACTTTTTCTCTTTTTGTGGCTTCATAAATCTTGACTTATGAATAGAAATAGATACTCCCATTTTGTCTCTTATGGGAGGGACATTTGAGTCCTTTTGGTGAATTTTGCATGCCATGTGCGGTGAAATTTTGGTATTCATTTCTTCTGCACTTGTGTTATCTAGAACATGCCCCATTATTCTTTCAAAGCTAACGTTGATTGTATTTGGTTGGAGAAATGATCTTAGGCCACCATTGTGATTTTGAAATCCCTAGTTACCTAGTTTGAGTCTTCGGACCTTTCTTTGGCAAACACATTACAATCCATAAACCATTCTTTTTATTCCTTTTGAACCATACCCTCCTTGAATTTGAGAATGTAATTCTAGGCTAAAAGCCTAAGTTGGTGGTGGTAAATATTGATGGAAGTAGGTTTGGTTTCATGAAGATATAGTTATTGATGGAAGTAGGTTTAGTGTCATTAAGTTGTAGTTATATGTATAATGTGCCTAAACTTTGAAAACAACCGAATAGAAGAAGAAAGAGTCGAACAAAGAAAAGAATTATGTGAAATTCCAAGAGAAAGAGATGAAAGAAGTTGGGTAAACAAAGGAAATAAAATGTAGGCAAGATAAAAGAGAGAAAACAAAGAAGAGTTGCCCATAATAAAAAAGGAGGATTGAAAAAGTGCGATGTAGATGTTCAAGGAATGGTGTAACCATGTTATTCCCCAATGATATGCTACCCTAAACCAAACCTACGATACAATCTTAGAAAGCCCTTTGAGATCTCTAACCATTTACTTTCTTTGTGGTGGCGATTGAAAATAGGGGCAAGCCTATGGTATGACACTTGTTGTATGGATATTTTTTTGTGAGAGAGTTCTTGCACTTAAAACTCCTTGTTGCATTTTTTTGTAGCTTTGTGAGTGGAATTTTTATTTCTTGTAAGGATTGGAATGCGAAACAAGTTGGGGTGGGTGAGATCCCGAATGCATATTTTTTGGGTTCATCCAAAGTGGTGGCTGCTGTAAAGTCCTATATATCCTTGCATGTCGCATCTTATGATACAAGGGTAGTGAAATGAGCTACTTGTGGTAGTGACAATGGTTAAAGTCATTGTGAGCTTTAAGGTATAAAGTTTGGGCATAGGGAATTGTTAGCTCATGGTAAGAATTAGTGTTGTTTGTAGACAAACAAATGCTTTATGTTGGGGGTATTGATGAGTGGTGATTTTACCACTCATTCTAATTAAATATTTGTGCATATTACCTAGTTTTGAATGTATGAATGAGACAAATTGGTGATAAAATGTACTAATATCCACTCTTTGTAGGCATAGAGTTGAGCAGATCAAATGATGTGGATGGGAGCTGAAAATGATCAAAACACAGCAAGGAAAGTGCAAATGGAGACTTGGAGCAGCAAGGACTTAGGTAACGTTGTCATGGTTTGCTGATTGCGATCACAGCAGTCAACTAAAAGTCATCCAACTGCGATCACAAAAATTACCCGCGGTTGCATAACCACAGTCACAGCCAGATTCACGCAATTGCGGCTTAGCGGAAGAGATCAGCCCAAGGGAAAAACTAGAAATGCATGTGGCTGACCCCAATTTTGACAAAATGACTCAAACCCTATCATGAAAAACATTCTATCTTCGCCAATTTTTTAGGTTTTAGCTCTACACTTCATAGCCTACATTTTTCGAGAAGAAAATATTGTATAAATTTTAGATGAAGAATACATTAGAGACTTTCTAAGTGGAATATTTACTCACTACCACTGTTGATATTATGGGAGAGCCAAGTTTGAAGTAACATTCTCTTAAATCTTCAACAATTCATTTCAATGGAGATTATGAGTATATCTATGCTTATTTATCCTATGTGTAGCTAAATCTCCCTCTTGGGGTTATGTGTGAATAGGAGTTAAAGTGTGTGGGGTTTGTTATTGTTAGCATCTATTTGGTAATTCATGTTGATGGGTTTTTTCATTATTATGCTAATTATATTGTGATTTGATAGGTTAAAGCTCCAAATACCCACACGGGATTGATGAGTGAAAGCTCCAAGCTCTAGAAAGCTCAACGCCATATTCAAAAAAGGGTTTTGCTGAAGTGTAGGAATCTATATCATCCTTAAAAGAGGTATGTGGAAACCAAAGTAATGATAGACAATTATGTGTGTAGTTTGCTAAATTTTCACTATCATAGACATAAAGGTGAATGTGAGGTTGATTATACCATTGGTATCATCCTATAAATAGGGATGCCTAGATTGAGATTGTGGTTACAAATTGTTGAATACACCTTTTAGGTATTTGAAAGAATCAATGGGTTAAAGTTTAGAGTTTTGTTGAAAGACTAGCATCAAAATCTATAATCAAGCCTACCCATATTTGACTTACTAAATTAATGTTGATTACTAACTCCCACATGTCAATTCCTTAGTAATGCATAATTCTGAGATTCGTGCATAATTGTTAAAACTCTAATTATTCATATCCCCTAATTTATACTAGAAAACACAAAAATAAATACTAGTGTAGAATCCTATCTCCCCCATTTTATATTTTTGTACCACTGGTTTGAATTTAACTTGTACCTATTATTTTGAATTAATTTGATCATCACTTACATTGTTCATCGTGGACTTGAACCTGACTCTGAAGTTTGGTAAATATATTGAATATGACCGCCTTGCACTTAAATTGATTTGTAAGTTGAGCGTTATTAGTGGGATTATGTAACACCTCAAGTTTTTGGTCCTTGAAAATTTTCTGATATTTTATCCTCACTATCTTGACTATGATACCCTAAGAGTCATAGGGTGTCTTGACTGGTTAGTTTACCGTAGTCGTAAGGTGTCCTATGAATGGTGATTGAGTTACTATCTTGAGCAAGACTGGGGGACACGAGTCATAGGGAGTCTTGACGGGTCATGGGGAAACAATTCGTAACCAAATTAGTAAGTGAATGGCTGATTTCTGCTCTGAGGATGAGTGGCTCACTATGAGTTGTAAAGACTCATTACGAGTCATTGGGAGTCAATCATAGAGTGTCCAGTGTATACCCTAAATGGTTACTGGGTTGACTATGACTGGACCCTACGAGTCATTGGGTCCTATTATGAGTCGTAATATATGAGTTGTAGGGTCTACATACTATGATTAGCTTGGATATAGTCTTAGTTACATCTCATGGTGACAAATCGTAATGAGTCTATACGAGTCATATAGTGACATAAAGTCACTAATGACTAAATTCCATCTTTTACTTTAAGGGAACTTTGGATAATTCCCTTCTTACCCAATAAAAACCCTATGTCCATAAAGCACTTAATGGGGTTATTTCTCATTCAAAACGTACTCAAACACTCCCAAAACTCTCTCAAATCCTCTCAAGGAGCCATACTTAGGGTTTTCAAGAAGTAAGTCATCCAAGGGCTCAAGGGTTGCATTCTTTTAGTGAAACTTGGTATTTCAGTCATGTTACTCTTCTCACATTGTTAATTTGTTAAAACCATATATTTTAAAGTATTGTTCATGAGATATTGATCTTGGTTTTTAAAATAAGGGTTGCGGGTTTTGAATTCTTATTGATTGAACATTGTTTCCCATAGTTTACATGTAATTATTCATACTTCAATTATGGTTTTGAACTTGTGGGTACATGGGTATGGTTAATGAGCTAGGGAATTTTGATTTTCCCAAAACTTGTGACTTTTGAAGTGGTTATGACCTCATCCCCATACCACAAAATTGGTTTTGAATATGAAAAGTATGCACAATGAACTACTATTGAATTATTGCATGAAAAGAAAGCTAATGAGGCATAATGGTTTTGAATTGAACCTTCTAGGATTTGTGATTTCAGAAGCTAATTGATAATTGAACCAAGGGGTTGTGAATTCCACTAAGTGATATTATTATTTTGGCACATTGTTGTTACCATGCAAGTACAATTGGTATGACGATACAAACAATGTATTCCTTAATTTGAAATATGGTTAAATGAGTAGGAATGTGTGATAATTTTTTTAATTGTGCTTTAATGAGGACTTTGTAGCCGAGTCATGAATGTGGATTTACTGAGGGACCAACACTAGAAACCGTAATTGCCGATGCAGGGGTCTCTATGACTGGGAGAATCGAGTCCCCTTATTATTATCATATGATTGGGAGGTTTGAGTCCCCTATATTATATTACATGATTTGATGTTCTTGTCACCTTGATATTTTAGGAGGTTTTAGTCCCCCATAGTGCATACATATACCCTCTTATTCGTGCGGCCATACATCCTGGGACCCAACCACCTAAGAGAGAGTTAGGCCTATGTAGCCCATGGGTAACTGTGTATGTTATGATGGTTGAGCTACACAATACAGGATGATGTTTTAAATTGCATGTTAAATTGTATTCCTTGCCCCAACATGTGATATATATATATATATATACATGTATATATATATATGCATTTGATTATGTGCATTGTATTTGAATGATTTGGAGTTGTTGATCATGGAATTATGTTATTCTTATACCTGAGTTTCATGCTAGTTTTCACCTCACTAACTGTCTCTGGACATTAAAACCCATGCCATATAGGCACCGGAGCTACCTCTACTTTTCCTACACAGAGTAAGGTAGATCAGGTTAGTTCATTGGTTTATTATGGTAAAGTGGTGAGCTTCCATACTTCAGAAAACTTAGACATTTTATCAGTTCTTATCATAGATAAGAGTTGAGAGTTTTGTTATCATTAACATTATTATTTTCATTGTCATTGTTATCTGTCAGAGTCGGGGACATATCCCGACCTATACTGGTTTTTTGGTTCTTGTGTTAGAAGGCTTTGTTGGATTACGATTGACTTGGGTAATGTTGGTCGGTTGTATTGGACGGTCGATGGCTATCATTTATAGACATACCCTTTATTCTTTGAACATATCTTATTTCATGTTTTGACTTCATCCGACATTATGGATATTGGGTTTGGTTTGGTTTGGTGTAGAGGGTCATCTCCATTCCACGTGGGACTTGAGATACCCGTCACGAGCAGGACCTAGTTCGGGTCATGACATGTAGCTTCTTAAAGATTTGATGTGGACAACAATACTCCAATCTGCGGTACTCTACTTAACATTTTCTCTTGTATTATGAGACAGATTTTATACCATTATTTTCATGGCCCAACCCACCTGATCATATCGCGAACCTACCTATACCTACTCCAAATAGGATAACTATAAATAACCCACTATTTAATAAAACGAGGAAGTTATGAGAACGTTCACATAGTTTGTCTATCTTACAAATGGCTAATTAACTATTCAACACAATTGTTTGATCAAATTTTTTCATAACTTGTTTGAATATATCTGACAAATAAAATACAACAACAACAACAACAACAAACCCAGTGTATTCCCACCTAGTGGGGTCTGGGGTGGGGGGGTAAGATGTACGCAGTCCATACCTCTACCTCTAACGAAGTAGAAAGGTTGTTTCTGATAGACCCCCGGCTCAAGACATGAGATACCACACAAATACACAGTAAAGCACAGAACAAGATTTCATAACCTAAATACGGTACCCATAAGTAATAGAAAACAGAGGGAAGCACCCAGGTTCGTAATAAAACATGGAACACGGAATCATAACAAGGACACTACCCTCACCAAGTAACTCCCTACACTAGCGACCCAAACTGGCCCTAGTCTTCTGTCCTAATTCGCGTCCTCCAGACCTTCCTATCTAGGGTCATGTCCTCGGTGAGCTGTAACGGCTCCATGTCCCACCTAATCACCTCACCCCAGTACTTCTTCGGCCTACCCCTATCCCGCCTAAAACCATCCAACGCTAGCCTCTCACACCTACGAACCGGGGCATCCATGCCCTTCCTCTTAACGTGTCTGAACCATCTCAATTGGACTTCCCGCATCTTGTACCCCACTGGAGTCACACCAACCTTCTCCCTGATAGTCTCATTCCGAACTCTATCCCCTCTAGTCATCCCACACATCCAGCGCAACATCCGCATTTCTGCCACCTTCATTTTTGGGATGTGGGAATTCTTAACTGGCCAACACTCCGCTCCATACAACATGGCCGGACGGACTACCACCCTGTAGAATTTACCTTGAAGCTTGGACGGCACCTTCTTATCACACAACACCCCAGAGGCGAGCTTCCACTTCATCCATCCCGCCCCAATACGGTGCGAGACATCCTCGTCAATCTCACCGTTTCCCTGGATCACGGACCCGAGATACTTGAAACTATCCCTGTTACATACCTCCTATGATTCCAGCTTCACTACCACCTCATTCTCTAGCCTCACGTCATTAAACATGCATTTCAAATACTCTGTCTTGCTTCTGCTCAACCTGAACCCTTTAGACTCAAGAGTTTGTCTCCACACCTCTAATTTGTCATTCACACCCCGTCGAGTCTCATCAATCAGAACTACATCGTCTGAAAAAAGCATACACCACGGCACCTCCCCTTAAATACGTCGCGTCAACACATTTATCACCAAAGCAAACAAAAAGGGACTAAGAGTAGATCCCTGATGCAATCCTATCAAGACAGTGAAATGCTCTGAGTCTCCTCCCGCCGTCCTCACCTGAGTTTTCGCTCAAATCATACATGCCCTTAATTGCTCTGATATATGCCAGCGGGACTCCACTCACCTCTAAGCACCTCCATAGCACCTCCCTGGGGACTTTGTCGTATGCCTTCTCCAGGTCGATAAACACCATGTGCAGGTCCTTCTTCCTTTCCCTATACTATTCCACAAGCCTCCGTACCAGGTGAATTGCCTCCGTCGTCGAGCGGCCAGGCATAAATCCAAACTGGTTTTCTGAAATAGACACTATCCTTCTCAGCCTCACCTCTACCACTCTCTCCCAAATCTTCATCGAGTGACTCAATAAGTTAATCCCCCTATAGTTATTGCAACTCTGGATGTCACCCTTATTCTTATAGAGAGGGATCATGGTACTCCACCTCCAAGCCTCGGGCATCTTTGTCGTCTTGAAGATTTCGTTGAACAATCCAGTCAACCACCTTACACTAGCCTCTCCCACGAACTTCCAGAACTCCACCAGTATCTCATCCGGCCCCGTCGCCCTACCCCTTCGCATCATGCGAACAACCTCTCTAACCTCTTCTACCTTAAAACGTCTACAATAACTAAAATCCCGACACTCCTCTGAGTGCTCCAGTTCCCCTAACACAATATCTCTATCCCCTTCGTCATTCAAGAGCCTATGAAAGTACGACTGCCATCTATTCTTAATGTGGCCGTCCTCCATCAACACTCTACTGTCCTCCCCCTTAATGCACCTCACCTGTTCGAGGTCATGACCTTTCCTCTCCCTAGCCTTAGCGAGTCTAAACAACTTTTTCTCCCCTCCTTTCCCCTGTAACCCTACCTACAAGCTCTCGAAAGCGGCCTTCTTAGCTGCCGTGACTGCTGACTTAGCCTCCTTCCTAGCCAGCTTATACTCTTTCCTGTTTACCCGCTTCTCTTCTTTGTCCTTACTCTCAACCAACTTAGCATACGCCCCTTTCTTGGTCCCCACTTTCTTCTCCACCTCTTCATTCCACCACCAATCCCCCCGATGATGCCCGGCCTGGCCCCGAGAAACACCCAACACCTCACTTGCATTCTCCCTGATGCACCTAGCCGCCCTATCCCACATACTATCCACGTCCCCCCTACACTCCCACACCCCCATTCCCGCCAACTTCTCCCCTATCTCCCACTTATTCACTGGCGTCAAGCCGCCCCACTTAATTCTAGGTCTACCCTCCTTACTCCTCTTCTTTCAATTCTTCTTTATACCCAAATCCATAACCAAGAGCCTATGCTGGGTCGAAAGATTCTCACTCGGGATTACCTTACAGTCCTTACACAACACCCTATCCCCTTTCCTAAGCAACAAAAAGTCAATCTGGGTCCTGGCTATCGCGCTTTGAAAGGTGATCAGGTGATCGTCCTTCTTCGGGAATCCTGAGTTCACCACCACCAGCCCAAAGGACCTCGCAAACTCCGATAGAGTAGTCACCTCTTCATTTCTCTCCCCAAAACCAAAACCACCATGCACATCACCAAAGCCTCCCGGAAGCGCCCGATGTGCCCGTTGAAATCTCCTGCTACAACAATCTTCTTCGAGCTAGGCACGCCTCTCACCACCTCCTCCAAAGCCTCCCAAAACTGCATCTTCTCCTCCCCCTCCGAGCCCACTTGCGGCGCATAAGCACTACACACGTTCAGGGTAAACCCCCGAATGACCAACTTAATAGTCATCAACCTATCGTTGATCCTCTTCACCTCTACTACCTGGCCTCTAAGCTTATCATCTACTAAGATGCCAACTCCATTCTTACGCCTCTCGCTCCCAGAGTACCACAGCTTGTAACCATCCACATCCCTAGCCTTAGACCCTACCCACTTGGTCTCTTGAACACACGCAATATTGATTCTCCTCTTCCAAAGAAACTTCACAAGCTCTATGGACTTACCTTGAAGGGTCCCTATATTCAAAGACCCAACCCTCAGCCTACCATCACTATCCACACGCCCTCCTCTACCACCCCCGCGGCCAAACTTTGGCCTCCCTCCCACTCCCGTTCTTTCCTCATCCCCCGCCCCTACAACGGCCCCACGCCCCAACCCCCTCGAACATGACCCTATCCAACCATTACCGCCCACAGCCACTACTACAAGACAATATAAGAAAATATAAAAATATACACGATGGTAGTAGCAAAGCAGCAGCAAGAAATACAAGGATCACCCAAAATCAAAGAAATAATCACGAAACAAAAGTAAACTCAAATAGAGAGTAAATACCACTGGACTCAACACACACAGCCCCAAAAAAAAACAACGCCCCAAGCCGATAATCCCAATCAAAGCAGTGCAAGAAACGACCACAGCAACAGCAACAACAGACAACAGACAATATCGACAAATCAAACGCAAGTCAAGGTAAAGGGGATAATACTAGCATAATACTTCATTGTAGAAACTCCAACTGACCTACACCATGATCATACCTGGAGTGGAAGTATAGTGGGTGTAGCATTAGTGCAACCACATGTACTGGCATGCATCATCAGCCAATCAGGGTTAGAAATAAATAACATCAATAATAAATACGGAGAGATCATTGTATCAAGCAAACTTCTAGTTCTAACCCCCAATTATAGAATCTCTCACACCCTATTTAGCATCTCTATGACCTACCTGTCATTAAATATTTTCATACAACTTTGTCCTTTGACTAACCATTCTAGCCTATACCTTCTCTTCCCCAACCAACTTATTTTTATGGTAACTACAATTCTTTAACTTATATCCGACAACAAATTCTATTGGTACACACTATCTCATACATCACTATGCCACACTACTGTGAAATAAGAATTCTACAAAATCATATTCTACAATAACTTGTTCTTTTAGGGAACAATAAATTCTCACCTTCATCACGATCCGCACTAGCGACCTAAGATATATCCACAAATCGTATTCCATCACATAACAAAACAAGAACATGTTTAAGAACACATATAAAATAGATTTATAATTAAATACATGGATAAATGCATGAATTCAAGATGTGTGCATCGACTCTCCTTATCTCATCTCAATAGCCTTATCACCATCATTAATATCATATCTTATCAGTGGGTACCCAACCCATTTAATAACATATCATATATATTCTAACTTGGTGCCCGGACTATCATCTCAACACATTAACACAATGCAAATAAAATGAAATGCAGCTAATAAATCACATGTCATGCTAGAAGGAAATCATAGATGCAAAGTTCACAAGCAAGCACAAAGCCAAGAAAGTCTAAGTGATACAATAAAATAAAAACTTAGTTTAATTAGAGACCTCAGCTTATACATATATAGCAACAACCATCATATACGATACACCCCTGTGGGGATGCCATAACCCAAATTTACTATATAACCACTTTCTCTCTGTCCACTTGCTAAATTTACATTTTCATATTATCCCTTATACTTCCCTAATTACTTCTAGTGGGAAAACCTATTTTTTACTTTACAATATTTACTCATTGTTATCTCATTGGTCATGAGATTCGATTATGCTAATTACTAGTCTCGGCTTACCATGCCTTACTTTTTAGCCACTTTCTTTAATACAATTCAAACATTTATGACCCTTATTTTTCAATCGAGTTACCTAATTTTCTTCAACTATTCTTCATCATATAGTCCAACTTTCCGGTAATCTCAAAGGTTTTGAAAGGATATTAAATTACATATCTTCGCTCTACCATCTATCTATCCTCTTTCAAAATCAACGTTAATATAATATACATTAATATAATATATTAAAGACTAACCAAATTTTTAAACATGTCCATCCATCCATATTTGCGCCCAAATACCTAATGCATGCTTCTCCCGACATCGCTATTAAAATTATCATGACTCAACCTACCAGATCGTGTTGGAAATGTACCTATACCTACCCTAGATAGGAGAATCTTAAATGCCTACCATTCAATCAAATGCTAAAATTACTCCAACACTCACTTAGTCAAGTAAGTCTATCATGTGAGTAGCTAATCAACTATTCAATATGATTGTTCAATCAATTATTTTCATAACTTGGTTAATACATGTGATACATAAAATAAATTCAAAAAATAACTATAAGAGACTCCCAAAAAACTAGCCTAAATTGGTATAAAAGTACTATACAAGGAGTAGGGACATCTAAAATACAGTATCCATAAAGAATAGAAATTGTAAGAGCAATTGTTGAGTGATCAATATTGCTACTATAGAGAATCAAACTGACCTTCACCATGGCTATACGCGTGAGTGGAGGTATAAAAAGTGTAGAATCAGTACAGCCACGCATAATAGGAAGCATCAACGATCGACTAGGTTTTGAAATAAATAGCATTAGTAATAAATACAACGAGATCATAATCATTCCAGCCAATACTTTTTCCCCTACTGACTTGTTCTTATGGTACATATAGTTCATAATCTGCATCTGCCCATAAATTATCGTAGTACTTACTATCTTGGACATCGTTATGCCACACCACTATGAAATTAGAATTCAACCATATTATATTCTACAATAACCAGTTCTCTAATGGAACTGTATAGTCTCACCTACAGCCTAATTTTCACAAGGAACCTAATGTACATCCATAATTCATTTTCCATCACTTACCATAACGAGAATATGTATAAAATACATATTAAATAAAGTTACACACAAACAAATGGATAAATAAATGTATGCAAGATGTGTGCATCATCTTTCATAATCCCTAATCAATAGCCTCATCACCATCTTCAATATCATATCATATAGATGTAGTTTTCGACCTACAATAAAATATATTATATATGTATTGGCCTGATACCCAACCCATATAATCATATATAATATTTGTACCGGCATGATACCTGACACATATGATAAATGATTACATTTATATTGGTGTGATACCTAATTCATTATATCAAAAGATCAACACAGTTCACATGAAATGCAAAGTAGTCAATAAATCACAAGTCATACTAGAAGGCAATCATAGATGTCAGGTTCACAAAAAAATAAAAATCTAAGAAAGTTTGAGTACTACAACAAAACCATTGCTTATTTTAATCAGAGATCTTAATTTATACAGATGTACTCACAATCATATACCATACACCCCCGAGGCTGCCATAACCTAAATTCACGTTATCACCACTTTTTCTCTATCCATATCCCAACTTTACATTTTCACATTATCCCCCATACTTCCCTAATAAATCCTAATGGGTAAACCTATTCTTACTTTACCATATTTACTTATTTATGAACACTCGTTAGGAAGGAGATTTAATTATTCTAATTACTAATCTCAGCTTACCATGACTCACCCTTTAGCCACTTTCCTTAATATAATTTGAACATTTATGACATTTTTGTTTGAATTGATTTACCTAAATTTTCTCCTACTATCCTATACCTTATAATCTAACTTTCCACTAATCTTAATGGTCTTGATAGATATTAAACTACATAAATTTACTCCACTGTCTATCCATTCTCTATCATAACAAACATTAATATAATATACAGTAATAGAACATATTCAAGACTAACTGGATTTCTAAATATGTCCATCCATCTAACTTCGTACTCAAAGGCCTAACCCAACATCACTAGAATCATCTTGGACCCTCATACTAACCAATATACAACCACATATAACTATCTCATATCCTAACATACAAGAAGTACCTTATAACTTATACCCTATAAGGAATAATTTGGACAAGACTTACAGCACCATATGACTTAGCAACATACCATTCGTACCCCAACTAACTACTAGTGAAATGTCTAATCATACCTTGGACAGTAAGTGGCTTTGAACACACTATAAAACATACGAGTTAGGACCCCAAAATCATAACACATTATACGACTAGTATGCATAAGTCGTATGATGTCCTTAATGTTCAACTTAGAGAAATTTTCTATGGTTCCAAAGCCAAGGTGTTTAAATTCTCCCCCATTGGATCATTCATCCTCGAATGACGAGTAAGGCAAGCACAAAAATGAGCTAACATACCAACACTTCAACTATAACCTTGAACTAAGTTAGAAAACAAAGATGTAAGGAAATCAATATTTTCTTTAACAAAGTTTGAAAAGAAAAGTATGATGAAGGACACATACCTTCCGCACGAATTCTGGGAGTAGTAAATAGGAATGGATTCTTGGACTTACATGTCCTCTTGCTCTGCCCAAGTAGCCTCTTCAGTCTTATGGTTCCTTTAAAGGGCATTACTAAAGCCATATCCTTTGTCTGCAACCGATGAACTTGATCATCCAAGATCTCAACCGGGACTACCTCATAAGATAAGGAGTCCAAAATACCTAACTATTCTAAAAAAACAATCGATGAATCATCACCCCCATACTTCCTCAACGTAGAGACGTGGAAATTAGATAAATGGACTCGAATAAGAAGACAACTCTAATTGATAGGAAACATTGACAAACCTCTTCAAAATTAGGTAAGGATCAACATACCAAGGACTTAACTTCCCCTTCTTACCAATGTACATCACTCCCTTCATGGGAGATACCTTCAAGAATACCTAATCACCAACATTGAACACCAAATCTTTATGCCTTACATCCACATAGGACTTTTGATAACTTTGAGTAGCTTTCAACCTATCATGAATTACCTTTAGTATCTCCAGTCTTAGTGAATGAAATAAGGGAAAAACAACTTACCCTCACCAACTTCATACCACCTAATAGGAGAACGACATCTCCTACTATACAATGCCTCAAAAGAAGCCATACCAATTCTAAAGTGATAACTATTATTATAAGTATATTAAATCAAAGAAATATGGTTGTACCAACTACTACCATAATCAATCACACATGTATGAAGCATGTATTCCAATGTCTGAATTGTCCTCTCCTCCTATCCATCTGACTGTAGGTGGAAAGTTGTACTAAGTCACACTTTAGTTCCCAAAGCTTTCTGAAATGACTTCCAAAATTAAGATGAGAATGGAGTACCATGATCTAAAATGATAGAAACTAGACCACCATGCAACATCACAATCTCCACAAGATACAACTTAGTATAATCCTCCATCGAATAACTAGTCCTCACTGGCAAGAAGTGAGCGTACTTGGTTATCCTATCCATAATGACCCAAGTCAAATCACATTGATTTTAAAACCTAGGAAGACCGGTAATGAAATTAATATTAATCAATTCCCATTTCCATTCGGTTAACTCATTATCTTAGTACAAACCACTGTATCTGATGTGCTCAACTCTCACTTGTTGACACACATACACATAGCTACATAGCTAGCCACATCTTGTTTCATATTATTCCAGTAATAGAACTCCCTGAGATCATGATACATCTTTGTAGAACTAGGATGAATAGCATAACGAGATTCAGGAGCTTTGGCTAGAATCCTTTCCCTCAACCCATCGATGTCGAGAATATCGACTTTTTCTTTATCCCAACAGCAAGAGATGATTGTGATACCAGATGCATAAACACACCACCATCCTCAGAGTCCATGAGACAAACTCCAAGACTAGCCAAATAATAAATATCATTCACCAACTCTCTCTTATCCTCATATATATGAGCTAGACTCCTTATGGACAACCTCTTAAGAGCATTATTAATAATGTTATCTTTACCAGGATTGTAATAAAGACTCATATCGTAGACCTTCAGAACTTCAATCCACCTCCTTTTTATGAGATTTAACTCTTTTTGAGTAAACACATACTACAGGATTTTATGATAAAAAAGATGTCAACATGAATCCATAGAGATAGTGCCACCGAATTTTCATCGTAAATACCACCGTTAACAACTCTAAGTCATGAGTAGGGTAGTTCTTCTCATGAACTTTCAATTGTCTAGAATCATAAGCCACCACCCTACCACGCTGCATCAACACACAACCCAGCAAAACACGAAAAGAATCACAATATACTACAAAATCATCATTACCCTTGGGCAGGGTCAAAACTGAAGCTAAAGTCAACTTATTCTTTAACTTCTCAAAACTACCCTAAACGTATCTCACCATAAAAACTTAACCTTTTTTTGGGTCAACTATAGTTGAAAAACATTCCTCAAATCTCCTATAGTAATCGACTAAACCCAAGAAGCTCTGAATATTAGTTGGAGTCACAGGTCTAGGCCACTTATAAACCACCACATCCTTTTGTGGGTCTACCATGATCCTTACACTAGAGATAATATGACCTAGAAAAGTCACAGCCTTCAATCGAAATTCACAGTTAGAGAACTTAGCACACAAATGTTGATTCTTCAAGGTCTGCAACACAGCACGAAGGTGATCGACATGATCCGCTTCATTCTTAGAATAGACCAAGATGTCATCAATGAAGACAATGGAAAACAAATCCAAAAATTGATGGAAAACCCTATATATGAAATCTATAAACATTATCAGAGCATTGGTCAACCCAAAAGACATGAAAAAGAACTTATAGTGACCATACCATTCTTGAAGGTTAGGGATATCCACTTCCCTAATTTTAAGCTGATGATAACCCAACCTAAGATCGATCATAGAAAAATACTTTGCACCTTGAAGCTGATCAACCAAGTCATCGATCCTTAGAAGAGAATACTTATTATTTATGGTCACCTTATTCAAGTAACGATAATCAATTCATATTCGAAGGGAACCATCCTTCTTATGCACAAACAACACAGGAGCACCCTAATGAGACACAGTAGGATGGATAAAACCTTTATCTAAGAGATCCTTCAATTACTCCTTAAGATCCTTAAACTCAGGCAGAGCAATTTTATACAGAGGAATAGAAATTTGATGAGTGTCTAAAATAAGATCAATCCCAAAATCAATTTCCCTATCAAAAAGAATACTATAAAGATCATTAGGTAAAACCTCGGGAAACTCATTAACCACAGGAACAAATTCTAGAAAAGGACCTTTCAAGTTAGAATCTTTGACCCAAACCAAATGATACAAACAACTTTTTGAGACTAATTTTCGGGCTCTAAGATATGAGATGAACCTTTCCTTAGGCACTAACTAACCCCCTTCCCATATAATGATCGGCTTATTAGGGAATTTGAACATAACCTTATGTGTCCAAATATCTAAGGAAGCATATTGCGAATGCAACCAATCCATCCTCAATATGACATCTAAGTCAACCATATCTAACTCTATAAAATCCACAAGAGTTTCACTACCACTAATAGATACTAGACACCCTCTATAGACTCTTTCAGCAATCACAGAGCTACTAACTGGGGTAGATACATAAAAAGAATTAGGAATAAATTTAGGATCAAAACTAAAATGTACAGCGACAAATAGGATTACATAATAAAGAGTGGACCCTGTATCAAGTAAACAATACATATCATGAGAGAAAAGTTTCAACATACCCATGACAACATCAAGAGATACCTCAGAATCCTGGCGAGATGTAAGAGCATATAACTAATTTTTGCCATTGTTGGTACTTGAAGCTGGAACAGATGCAGAAGTAGCACTCTTTGGTGCAGGACAAAAAAAAAGATGCAACCAAAACCTTGCTATCCCCAGAAGCCATTCTAGCACAACAATCATGCTGCATATGACTAATCTGACCACAATAAAACACCTGTTCTTTCCTTCCTCAAAGAACCCATGTTATGAACACCTATAAAATATATAAGGAGGGTAGGATAGAGCCGACTAAGCCTTCCTAGACTGAGATTGGGCACTCTGTGCCTGGAACCCACTATCAAACTAAGATTAATGATCACCTAAGAACTTTGGGTAAGGAGAACTAGCAATGGACAAAGAACCAGAACCCCCTTACTTCTTCTTTGTCCACTTACCACCATCTCTTCCACTCTACTCAGAAGGCTTAAACTTCTTCCCCTACCTCTCACTAAATTTAGACATCTTCTTTTTCTCTTTCTTTACTTGTTTCATATAAATAACCAACCTAGAGATATATATATCCTTGATCAATAAGGCAACCTTACTTTCAAGGATAAACTCCCAAGAAAGTCCTGAAGCGAACTTCCTCATCCTTTCCCTCATATTAGACACATCTCTAGAGCATATTGATACAACTGGTGAAATTTCAAGGCATACTCCTTGACCGACATTCTCTCTTATTTCAGATTAACAAACTACTCCGCTTTCTCTTCCCTCAACACATGGGGAAACAAGCAGTCCATAAATCCATTAGAGAAATTCTCCTATAGAGATGACTCATCATTATTACCCCTTACTCGGTCTCACTCTTTTTACCATTGGTATGCCACATCTCTCAGCTTATAGGAAGCAAACTCTACCCTTTCCATATTAGTAGTATGAATAACCCTAAAATCTTTTCCATCTTATTAAGAAAACCCTGAGGATTCTCTTCCACCGTAACACCCATAAAAGTCAAAGAATTCAACCGTATGAACTGGCCAACCCTTATGTCCTCAAAAGATGGACTAGCAAATGCACCATACTCAGCCTAAGAAGATACCAACTAAGAAATCATATGAATTAACTGTTGAAACTCAACATTCATCACATTAGCCTGAGGAGGACTAGGGGAACCAGTGGAACTCTAGGACAATAAGGAACTGGGCCCTTAGACCCAGTATGGATCCCATGAGTGATGTGTATTACATCAACATTGTCCTAAGTTAGGACAGATTAGTTTCTGTGAGCTTTAAATCATTGAGGAATGATCTGAAAGACAAGCAAATAAAAATCAAAAGAATCCAAGACCTTAGACTCTATAGTTGTAAATAAGACAACAAGAAAGTGAAATATTCCTAAATTCCTTGTAGCCTCTCCCTTACGAGTGTGGCGCACTACACATCTTAAAAGAGACTCTACTCGACATAGCTTTTTGGACTCCCAATTCACCAAGAACCTAAATCTTTGATACTAACTTGACATGACCCAAATCAGGGCCTTGTCATAATAGGCATCTCAAACCCAACAAAGATCAGAGATTGCCCCGTAATCCAATCCAACCAACCAATATATACCCTATGTAGGATAAATTCCAAACATATAATAAAATTGAATAATAAGAAACTCAAATCCTTTGGGATAGGTCCATGACCATGGCCAACCCAAATAAGGCTAACCATCTAATGCTAACCAAAAACCATAAGGAAAACTAAAATAATAACCATGTCCATATTCATACCATAATAAAATAGAATAATCACGAATCAAAAAAGTCATACGGTATCATCCCTAATACTAATACCAATGACAAGGTTGACACCACTGCTGATACACTCATACCAACCTATAGTATTCTCATAAAGCCTCTATTCAAAATCAAAACAACATCCGATCGGTACATGCCCCTGACCATAGCCTAAACTAATATCCATGACTACCAATGAAAAAATAAGAAACTAAAAATAGAAATAGAGCCTTCTAAAGTATGGAAGCTTACCACTTCAAGTTAACACAAGTTGTTCCCAAAGTCTGATCACTGAATATAAGGTATAGTATGACCAACACCTGTATTACGTGGGGATATAGTGTCGAAGATGGTTAATGGTTGGAGTACTAGCATGTAACTTAAGCATAAGGATAAAATAATGCCAATAGTTCAAATCTACTAAATCAATGCATATACAAATGCAATACATACATATATATATATACCATGACGGGCTAGGGAATAAGATTAGCATAAATTTTGAAATTATTAACCTGGGTTGTGTAGCTTGATCATCATAGAATAAGGCACCCACAGGCTATATGGGACCAGCGCTTCCCTAGTTGGAAGGGCCCCAATGTGTGTTACCGCACAAACTAGAGAATATCTAAATTTGTATATGCCTATATGGGGGACTTAAAAATCCTAGAATAATCAAGGCAACTTAAGCACCAAAATATGCATTATGGGGGACTCAAACCTCTTATTCATATATTAATTTAGAGGACTTGAACCATACAATCATAAGACACCTGCACCGGATAGTACGACTTCCAGTATTAGTCCTTTGGACTCTACTTTCACTACTTGGCTACATGTCGCTTTAAAACCCAAATTTAAAACCATCATTCCATATACACAACTGCATGAACCAGAGAATATCCAAATTTATATATGCCTATATAGGGGACTCAAATATCCTAAAATAATCAAGGCAACTAAAGCACCAATACATGTATTATTGGGGACTCTGACCTCTCATTCATATATTGATTCGGGGTTTTGAACCACACAATTATAAGACATCTTCGGACTCCACTTTTATTGCCTAGCTACATGCTGCTTTAAAGCCTAATTTAAAACTAGTATTTCATATACACAGCTATTAAGTCAATTACTTACCAAAGGCACTTCGTTGGTATCATCATACCATCACTACTTGCAATTATACCATATTCTATTTCCATTATCAATCAACCATATATTCATTTGACTTTGGTACTCGAACCCATCATCTAAGAAAGACACTAGTTAAATACAAATTTTAAGGACTCGAACCCAGTGTCTAATAAAGACATAAATCAAGTTAATATTTAGGGACTCAAAACCATTTAACAATAGAAACCACCAAGGTTATTATTTAGATCATTACATGGATAATAAGGCATTCAAAAAATCATTTACCAACCATTCATATTCATTAGGACAAACATTAGATCAAAAAATCATTAACATGTGACAACTTTATTTTTTTAGGCATTTTCCCAAACACTTTGAGGGCATGTTTTTACCAAGTCCAAAAGAATAAACCACCAAGTTTAGGGTAAACCATGACCCATTTGTTAATACACAATTACCAAGCACCCACATATGCAAACTATGATAAAAAACAAATATAAATACAAGTTAAATAATGAGTAAACAATACTCAACCGTATGCAATAAAACCCTCAATTTGGGTTTTTAAAACCACCATTTAAGAATCATAATCACAGTTTAAACCATATGATATTTAAGAACTAATAATGATGGAAGAGTCACATGGCTTATTCAAGAAGATTCACAAAAAAAACTTGACTCTTAAGCCTTAAGATGAACACCTTTGAAGAACACTAGCCCTAATCTTCAAAAGAGAGTTTAGAGAGTGTTTTTGGAGTATTGACTTTTCACCAGTGGGTTATGAGGGGCCACAAAATATTTTAAAATATAGGGGATTAAGGGTTTTGGGGTGGGAAATATTCGGAAAACCCTCATATTAAAAGTTGAAAACTTGGTCTTGGGAGGGTTCGACACATTCCCCTAAACCGTACCCTAGGGTATGAGTGGTACACTTATCCGTACCTTAGTATCATCTTGGATCCCTATACTAACAAACATACAACCACACATGGGTAACTCGTATCCTAACATACGAGAAGTATGCTATAACCCGTGCACTAGACAGAATACTTTGGACAAGGCTTAGGGCACCATACGACTTAGAAACATACCATTCGTATCCCAACTAACAATTAGTAAGATGTTTAATCATACTTTGGACAACAAATGGTTCTGAATACACTATGAACATAGAAGTTAGGAACCCTAAACCATACTACATCAAACGACTTGCATGCACAAGTCATATGATATACAAAATATTCAACTTAGACAAATTTTCTAAGGGTCTAAATCTAAGATGTTTCAGGTATGGCAAATCAAACCACTCATTTTTTGAGGAAGGATCACTTTTCTTAATTTTGTGTTTCATTCTTTACATATATATGCTCTCACAGCTATGTTTCCTACAAAAACTACCCTTAAAAAATCAAAAGTCTCACTAAAAGTTTCTTTTGAGGCTGAAATAAGGAGAAAAAATATTAATGGTCTTCAATGGAAACACTGAGTTTCCCTTGTAAAGAAGGAGGATTTGGTATAAGGAAACTAAAAGACATTTATCTTGATATGCAATACAAACAATGGTGGACATTTAGAGAAATAAAGTCCTTACAGGGTGATTTTCTGAGAGCTAAATACTGCCAATGAGAAATTTTTTTTTTAAAAAAAAGGGGCTAAAGGACAATCAGTAATCTTGAAATACATGATACAGAACAAGGTAGAGGCTAAGAAACATATCCAATGGAGAATAAATTTTGGTAATTATTGATTCTGGTGGATGATTGGCTGGGTATAGGATCATTGGTTCTTATAGAAATTTTCAGTCCAAACAAGGTAACATTATAGTTTATAAGTTTCTTGTGCAAGGTCAATGGAATAAAGTAATGATTAGAAGGCATGCCCCTCCTGCATTGGTTTCTAAGATCTTCCCTACACCAGTTTAATATCAAGAAAATATTTGGATACCAATTGCTAGTGGTTCTTCTTGGAATCTTGTAAGGTAGGAAAGAAATACTTCTTCTAGATATACAAAACTCTATCATAGACATATCCCCTTTAATATTTCTTTTTTAATCTAGAGAGATCACATAAATAAACTTCCTACAAATGATAAGATCACTACCTTTGGCCAATAACCTGTAACATGTAATTACTGTAACTTACTAGATATGGGCAATAATGACTACATATTCATTTTAGGTAGTCTTTGCAATCATATTTGAAACTTCTTCCCAATATGGTGGTGTGTTCAACGTCATAATGATATTTATAAATTACTACTACATATTATTCCTATCTTCTTATTTTAGTATTATGGAAAAACAGATGCTCTTTGAAATATAGAGGTAAGAAATCAAGTGGTAGTAAAATCAGATTTATTGTATATGAAGGACATGTATATGTCATCATTATGAGGTGACCATAACACAAGGCTTTTGGTTTAAACCTAGTAGTACTCAGGTTACATTGAATACAAATGGTTGTACATTTATTAATCCTGAAAGTATAGGGGCAGAAGGTATTCTAAGATATCACGAGAAACTTAATCTATACTTTTGTTGCTCCTTTCGGATATGGAACAAATAATTGGCTAGAACTACAGGCTACTATTGTAGGCATCAAATTTTATGTTCAACATGGATATAGTATGGTAATATTAGAGGTAGATTCTGAGCTCTTGGTTAAATAGTTGAATAATGATATTCACCTTTCTTAGAGTATTCATACGTGCATGACACATCTATAGGATCTTATTTTAGTGCTTTATTTTTTTTAGTGTCACCATATATAAAGGGAAGCCAATTTTGTTGTTGATGTATTTCCAAAATACAATTATCAGGTTCACAATATGCCCCATAACTACTCTTATTAACAACTTTCACCAGAAGCTAAAGCATTTTACAAATTAGACAAGCTGGGGTGATTAATTTCTAAAGAGGGGAAAGGAGAAGACTCAAGCTACAACATAGCTAGGATATGTTTTGGAATAGATTGAGTTATTTTGTATTGTCGCAACTATCATTCCTGTCAATGCTTAGGCCTAGTTAATTTTTCTAGGTATTATTATCTGTATGGAAAAAAATTAATGTTTCTTTAGAGAGGCAATGTATCTGATCCCATCATAAGTTTGGAAGTATGGTTTTATGTCCCCCCCTCCTTGTACTTTTTCATTTTGATTAATAAAATTCACACTTCTATTAAAAAATAACCTTGTAGAATTATTAGTTAAATTCCTCCAATTAATTGCTAGACCAATGCTTATAAGAACAAAACTTTCCATTTCGATATAGGGTCATTCTATTTTGCATGCAACAGCTCTTGTGAGGATTAGGCCCACAAATTACCATAAAGACTCCCCATTACAATTGACTTTTTGTCTGGGGGAAAATATTTTTCATCTATGAAATTTTGAATGTGTGGAATATATTTCAATTACTCCACCACGAGGCACAAAAATGGATCCCCAAAAAGAGGTTGAAATAATGCTCGTTATAAAATATCTTCTATTATAAACGATTTGAAATCTATGACTAAAGTTTTATTTATGGTAAGATTCAATGATTATCATTTTGATGAATCGATATAACCAATATTAGGGCAAGAAAATAAGCAGTTGAGAAGAGAAAATAGATTAGAATCCATTCTCACTATCTCATTTAGAGTCTGGTATGAATAAATCTGAACTAGAAGTTCAAAATATAATTGATTTGCAAAACATTGAAAAATCATATGTCAGATGCATTCATTGACCTATCAAGAGTTACTAATCCTATATTTCAGATGCTAATACTCCAATTTGAGGTGATGTCTCGCCACGATAATTGATTAATTTGAAGGAGTCTAGACCACACTTGAAACATAGTAGACTAATCGATTTTAATGATAAAAATTCTTGCAAAATAAAAGGAGAAAATAATCATAATAATTATAATATGGAGAAAGCTACTCAAGAAGAGCAACAAGACGTAACTATTGACGAAACCTTAGAAGTGGTTCAAGTACCTAAAAATATAAAAAAGATCTTAATAAGTTATGTTTCATCAAAAAAAATATTAAATCGAAATGATATACTCGTTGAAAATATTTTTGCTTATAATGTTGTCAATGAAATTACAACAAGATAAGGATCTTGAATTAATATCTATCAAAGAGTGAAGATAGAAAAATGATTAGCCATGATACAAAGTTGCAATAAAAATTGAATTGGCTTAGCTTAAAAAGCACAGAGTTTTTTGACATATAGTTTGAACACCTGAAGGGATAAAGGTGGTGGTGTACCAATGGATTTTAAAGAAAAAATAAAATGAAGAAAATTCAGTCGTAAGATATAAAGCATGCCTTGTGGAATAAGAATTTTTTCAAAGACCTTACATTAATTATATAGAGACATAATCTTCAATGGTGGACACAATCAGCTTCATGTATTTTATAAATCTGGAAGTTCTTGAAAATGTTTTTATACATCTGATGGATGTTATCACAACCTATCTATATGGCCCAGTAGACAGCGATATTCTTACACAAATTTTTGAAGGATTCAAAATGTCTGAAGTATATAAAAATTACCAAAAAACATGCACAATAAAGCTTTAAAAAATTTAATACGGATTAAAATAATTTGGATGCATGTGGTATGAACGTCTTCACGAATATCTATTAAAAGAATGGTACAAGAACGACCCAACTTGTCCTTGTGTCTTTATTAAAAAGTTTGAATAAGAATTTATCATAATAATTGTATATGTTGATGATTTGAATATCATTGGAACCCCTGAGGAGCTTCCAAAGGCAGTAAAATATTTCAAATAATGAAATGAAAGATCTTGAAATGACAAAATTTTATATTGGTCTATAGATTAAGAATTTTACAAATAAAATATTTGTCCATCAATCAACATATACTAAAAATATTCTTAAAAAAATTAACATAGACAAAGCACAACCATTGGGTACCCTGATGATTGTGAGATCAATTGATATTGATAAATATCCATTTCGACCTCATGAAAATTATGAAGAACTTGTTGATATTAAAATACCATATCTTGAATTAATTAGGGTATTGATATGTCTTGCTAATAATTCTCGATCAGATAAATTTTTTGCTATAAATTTATTAGTTAAATTTAATTTTTTTCCAATACAAAGACATTGGAATGGTATTAAGCATATATTTGGATACTTTTGGGGAACCATTGACATAGGACTATTTTATTTAAATGGGTCCTATTCACTGTTCATGAAAATGTTTTGATACATTTCATGGATGTTATCACAACCTATCTATATGGCCCAGCAGACAACGATATTCTTACACAAATTATTTAAGGATTCAAAATGTCTGAAGTATATCAAAATTACCAAAAAATATGCACAATAAAGCTTTAAAAAATTTAATACGGATTAAAATAATTTGGATGCATGTGGTATAAACGTCTTCACGAATATCTATTAAAAGAATGGTACAAGAACGACCCAACTTATCCTTGTGTCTTTATTAAATGTTTGAATAAGAATTTATCATAATATTTGTATATGTTGATGATTTGAATATCATTAGAACCCCTGAGGAGCTTCTAGAGGCAGTAAAATATTTCAAATAATGAAATGAAAGATCTTGAAATGACAAAATTTTATATTGGTCTATAGATTAAGAATTTTACAAATAAAATATTTGTCCATCAATCAAAATATACTAAAAATATTCTTAAAAAAATTAACATAGACAAAGCACAACCATTGGGTACCCTGATGATTGTGAGATCAATTGATATTGATAAATACCCATTTCGACCTCATGAAAATTATGAAGAACTTGTTGATATTAAAATACCATATCTTGAATTAATTAGGGTATGGATATGTCTTGCTAATAATTCTCGATCAGATAAATTTTTTGCTATAAATTTATTAGTTAAATTTAATTTTTTTCCAATACAAAGACATTGGAATGGTATTAAGCATATATTCGGATACTTTCGGGGAACCATTGACATAGGACTATTTTATTTAAATGGGTCCTATTCACTGTTCATGAAAATGTTTTCATACATCTGATGGATGTTATCACAACCTATCTATATGGCCCAGAATACATCCATATTCTTACACAAATTTTTTAAGGATTCAAAATGTCTGAAGTATATCAAAATTACCAAAAAATATGCACAATAAAGCTTTAAAAAATTTAATACGGATTAAAATAATTTGGATGCATGTGGTATAAACGTCTTCACGAATATCTATTAAAAGAATGGTACAAGAACGACCCAACTTGTCCTTGTGTCTTTATTAAATGTTTGAATAACAATTTATCATAATAATTGTATATGTTGATGATTTGAATATCATTGGAACCCCTGAGGAGCTTCCAAAGGCAGTAAAATATTTCAAATAATGAAATGAAAGATCCTGAAATGACAAAATTTTATATTGGTCTATAGATTAAGAATTTTACAAATAAAATATTTGTCCATCAATCAACATATACTAAAAATATTCTTAAAAAAATTAACATAGACAAAGCACAACCATTGGGTACCCTGATAATTGTGAGATCAATTGATATTGATAAATATCCATTTCGACCTCATGAAAATTATGAAGAACTTGTTGATGTTAAAATACCATATCTTGAATTAATTAGGGTATTGATATGTCTTGCTAATAATTCTCGATCAGATAATTTTTTTTGCTATAAATTTTATTAGTTAAATTTAATTTTTTTCCAATACAAAGACATTAGAATGGTATTAATCATATATTCGGATACTTTCGGGGAACCATTGACATAGGACTATTTTATTTAAAAGGGTCCTATTCATTGTTCATGAAAATGCTTTTATACATCTAATGGATGTTATCACAACCTATCTATATGGCCCAGCAGACATCGATATTCTTACACAAATTTTTGAGGGATTCAAAATGTATGAAGTATATAAAAATTACCAAAAAACATGCACAATAAAGCTTTAAAAAATTTAGTACGGATTAAAATAATTTGGATGCATGTGGTATAAACGTCTTCACGAATATCTATTAAAAGAATGGTACAAGAACGACCCAACTTGTCCTTGTGTCTTTATTAAATGTTTGATTAAGAATTTATCGTAATAGTTGTATATGTTGATGATTTGAATATCATTGGAACCCCTGAGGAGCTTCCAGAGGCAGTAAAATATTTCAACTAATGAAATGAAAGATCTTGAAATGACAAAATTTTATATTGGTCTATAGATTAAGAATTTTACAAATAAAATATTTGTCCATCAATCAACATATACTAAAAATATTCTTAAAAAAATTAACATAGACAAAGCACAACCATTGGGTACCCTGATGATTGTGAGATCAATTGATATTGATAAATATCCATTTCGACCTCATGAAAATTATGAAGAACTTGTTGATGTTAAAATACCATATCTTGAATTAATTAGGGTATTGTTATGTCTTGCTAATAATTCTCGATCAGATAAATTTTTTGCTATAAATTTATTAGTTAAATTTATTTTTTTTTCCAATACAAAGACATTAGAATGGTATTAAGCATATATTCGGATACTTTCGGGGAACCATTGACATAGGACTATTTTATTTAAATGGGTACTATTCACTTTTCATGAAAATGTTTTTATACATTTCATGGATGTTATCACAACCTATCTATATGGCCTAGTAGACAGCGATATTCTTACACAAATTTTTGAGGGATTCAAAATGTCTGAAGTATATAAAAATTACCCAAAAACATGCACAATAAAGCTTTAAAAAATTTAATGCGGATTAAAATAATTTGGATGCATGTGGTATAAACGTCTTCACGAATATCTATTAAAAGAATGGTACAAGAACGACCCAACTTGTCCTTGTGTCTTTGTTAAAAAGTTTCAATAAGAATTTATCATAATAGTTGTATATGTTGATGATTTGAATATCATTGGAACCCCTGAGGAGCTTCCAGAGGCAGTAAAATATTTCAAATAATGAAATGAAAGATCTTGAAATGACAAAATTTTATATTGGTCTATAGATTAAGAATTTTACAAATAAAATATTTGTCCATCAATCAACATATACTAAAAATATTCTTAAAAAAATTAACATAGACAAAGCACAACCATTGGGTACCCTGATAATTGTGAGATCAATTGGTATTGATAAATATCCATTTCGACCTCATGAAAATTATGAAGAACTTGTTGATGTTAAAATACCATATCTTGAATTAATTAGGGTATTGATATGTCTTGCTAATAATTCTCGATCAGATAATTTTTTTGCTATAAATTTTTTTAGTTAAATTTAATTTTTTTCCAATACAAAGACATTGGAATGGTTTTAAGCATATATTCGGATACTTTCGGGGAACCATTGACATAGGACTATTTTATTTAAATGGGTCCTATTCACTGTTCATGAAAATGTTTTTATACATTTCATGGACGTTATCACAACCTATCTATATGGCCCAGCAGACAACGATATTCTTACACAAATTATTTAAGGATTCAAAATGTCTGAAGTATATAAAAATTACCAAAAAACATGCACAATAAAGCTTTAAAAAATTTAGTACGGATTAAAATAATTTGGATGCATGTGGTATAAACGTCTTCACGAATATCTATTAAAAGAATGGTACAAGAACGACCCAACTTGTCCTTGTGTCTTTATTAAAAAGTTTGAATAAGAATTTATCATAACAGTTGTATATGTTGATGATTTGAATATCATTGGAACCCCTGAGGAGCTTCCAAAGGCAGTAAAATATTTCAAATAATGAAATGAAAGATCTTGAAATGACAAAATTTTATATTGGTCTATAGATTAAGAATTTTACAAATAAAATATTTGTCCACCTATCAACAAATACTAAATATATTCTTAAAAAAATTAACATAGACAAAGCACAACCATTGGGTACCCTGATGATTGTGAGATCAATTGATATTGATAAATATCCATTTCGACCTCATGAAAATTATGAAGAACTTGTTGATATTAAAATACCATATCTTGAATTAATTAGGGTATTGATATGTCTTGCTAATAATTCTCGATCAGATAAATTTTTTGCTATAAATTTATTAGTTAAATTTAATTTTTTTCCAATACAAAGACATTGGAATGGTATTAAGCATATATTCGGATACTTTCGGGGAACCATTGACATAGGACTATTTTATTTAAATGGGTCCTATTCACTGTTCATGAAAATGTTTTTATACATCTGATGGATGTTATCACAACCTATCTATATGGCCTAGTAGACAGCGATATTCTTACACAAATTTTTGAGGGATTCAAAATGTCTGAAGTATATAAAAATTACCAAAAAACATGCACAATAAATCTTTAAAAAATTTATTACGGATTAAAATAATTTGGATGCATGTGGTATAAACGTCTTCACGAATATCTATTAAAAGAATGGTACAAGAACGACCCAACTTGTCCTTGTGTCTTTATTAAAAAGTTTGAATAAGAATTTATCATAATAGTTGTATATGTTGATGATTTGAATATCATTGGAACCCCTGAGGAGCTTCGAGAGGCAGTAAAATATTTCAAATAATGAAATGAAAGATCTTGAAATGACAAAATTTTATATTGGTCTATAGATTAAGAATTTTACAAATAAAATATTTGTCCATCAATCAACATATACTAAAAATATTCTTAAAAAAATTAACATAGACAAAGCACAACCACTGGGTACCCTGATAATTGTGAGATCAATTGATATTGATAAATATCCATTTCGACCTCATGAAAATTATGAAGAACTTGTTGATGTTAAAATACCATATCTTGAATTAATTAGGGTATTGATATGTCTTGCTAATAATTCTCGATCAGATAATTTTTTTGCTATAAATTTATTAGTTAAATTTAATTTTTTTCCAATACAAAGACAATTGAATGGTATTAAGCATATATTCGGATACTTTCGGGGAACCATTGACATAGGACTATTTTATTTAAATGGGTCCTATTCACTGTTTATTGGTTATGGAGATGGAATATTTTTATCCGACCTACATAAAGGTCAATCTCAGATAGGTTATTTTCTTACATATGGAGATACGATTATATCATGGTGTTCAATGAAATAAACTATGGTTGTTACATCTTCAAATCATACAGAGATAATAGACATTTATGAAGCAAGTCGAGAATGCATTTGGTTGAGGTTAATAACTCAATACATCTAAGAAACATGTGGTCTCTCTTTTGAAGGTGATATACCAACAATATTATACGAAGTCAATGTTGCATGCATAGCTCAAAAAAAAGAAGGATACATTAAAGGACATAGAACAAAACATATTTCATCAAAATTATTTTTTACGCAAGATTTTCAAAAGAAGGGGGAAATTGATTTTCAACAAGTTCATTCAAGTGATTATTTTAAAAGATATGCTCATGTAACGACACAAAATGACCTCCCGTGATGTCACATAGTGCTTAGGGTTACAAGTAGCCCCAACTTAGCCCTTTGAGCCTATCACTTCTTATAATAACTTATTCAAGAAAGAATACACAAAACACTGGCACTGTCATATCAAATGAAAGGAAATACAAAGGTAATACTCAGTCCAAACAACCATAAAACTGGAAATCTCAACACAACCACAATCTGATAACTAGTCTGACAAAGCCTCTACTACTCCATGAACTAGACAATCGTTGGTACAGGTCCCCAACTGACTCAAACTAGACTGAAAGTAATAACATAACCACACAAATACTGAAATATCTGAAGATAGGCCCTCGAACCATGAGGACTCACCACTGTAGAAATGTAGACAAAGGTACTCGGGAATCACTGACGAGACTGGGACTGAGCACTTGAACCTACATTATAAGACAATGTAGCACATAGACATATATGTGGATCATCACTTGGGAATATACTGAGTATATGGGGGTGTATGCATTTATATAAAAATAGTATCAATACTCTTTAATCAAATCATGCATGCAAATAGGAATGACTCACATGGATTGAATAAGTCTAAAATGTACAGTGCATAAATCATGTAAAATGAAGCATGTAACACAAATCTCGTGAGTTATACTTTGGCTTTAAAAATTTGTACTCTTCTCTTATTCTCATTACTTATAGGCTGAAGGAAACTTTAAACAAATTCTTTCAACTCTTGCATATATCTCATGGGGAGTAAAACTTCTTTAATGCTCAAGAACTTATAACTCTTTTGAACTCAAACACTTGGAACTCGGAATCATATAACTTGGATTTGAAAACCGGTGATCAACTCGTATTAGTAGATAAAATTACTTCCTTATTTGGAAAATACTCAAAGCAGTTCATTCATTTTAGAAAATATCTCATCCCAAAGCTTTAGGGAAAATATTCTATATCAATGGAAAATACTTTAGTTTAGGGAGGTTCTCTTAAACGTCATAAACCATGCGAACTACATGGGGTCCAACGTCTTGTCCTTCTAAGGAAGAAAACTTACATTGGGGAGAGGTGGCATACTCTTGCCAAGGCATACAACCTCAACTCAGTGATCACTTATCTCGACCTCGGGCCCAATCATCTCGGCCTCAGACCTAAAATCTCAAACCTGCGGTGGCACATAGTTCTGGGGTAAGAAACCATGGTAACTTACTGAACCCGGTGCTAAATACTACTCCCTTGAGTTTATCTCGCTCATATCATGAAAATCCACTTTCAAAATAATCCCATGGTTCATAAGAACCCAACAATCAAATCTGTAATCTCATATGGTAGAGTGAATTTCAAAACTCTATGACCATTAGGTCAAAACATTTCTCAATAATTTTAAAATACTAATATCATGGGTGCTTATAGAACAAAAGTTCATAAAATTGCAAGTCTCAAGTAGGGATTAATAACACATAATTCAATCTCAAGTTAAAACTAATCTAAATGTGTATTAGATAGCATATAGATTCATAAATCGTATAGAAATCTAGAATTTACAGTAATTTAGCTCATAATCTCAACATACTCATATAAGTCAATATCTCAAATAATTCAACAATTAACTTCTCAAGGATTAAAATCATGGGGTATAGACCCAGTTTTAATTTCTCAAGAAAACATGCAAAAATTATGCTATTTGACTTTCAATTCATAGGAAACATCGAGATATTGCAATCAATAACAATGGGTGAAAACCCCTAATTCAATATCATGTAAAATCTCATAGATTGCTGAAAATTATAGTTTGAATAAACCTTTGGGAACAAGTTTGAAAGGACTACCCTTGTTCAAAACCCCACATACCTTAGATTGTGAAATTTGATGAACAAGCTTGCTTCAACTCTTCTTCTTACTCTTGAGAGAGGGTTCTTGTAACCCTTGAACTTGGAGAACATAAATCTCAACTCAATTTGTAGAAACTACGGTGAGTTCTTAGATTTCTTGGAGAAGAGTTTTAGATTAGATTTTGAGGGAGAAACCCTAGATCTCTTGTGTTTTGGATGATGAATGAAGCCATTTACTTCGCTAGGGATATATCTGGTTGATAAAAAAGAGCAAAAGACCAAAAATCCCCTTTAGAAACGACTTAAAAATACTGAACTGGGGCTGCGACGGTTGAAAAAATGGTACGTTGCTAGACTGACAGTCCGTCGGATTATCCGTCGCATGTCGGTCAGGAAAAAGAACACACTGTATCGATGCGATGGTTGAAGATATGGTCCATCGCAGTATTGATGGTCCATCAGATCTTCCATCGTATGTTGTCCAGGATGAGACCACACTGCCTCAGTGTCAACAATCTCAACGACAGTTCATCGCAGCCTTGACGGTCCGTCGTCCAGGCCATCGCACTTGGGCCAAAAAAGAGAGTTAATGCCTTGGTTACGATGGGCTGAGCGATGGTACGTCATAGACACGACGGTCCACCGAATCGTCCATCGCACCTAGGCGGTTACGATAACTCTTAGTAAATTGGCCATAACTTCTCACCTCGATGCCGGATTTGGACGAAATTGGTATCATTGGAAAGCTAATTCAATTCCCTATATGAAAAAAGTAAAATTTAAGAAAATTCAATATATTTAAATACCAATCACTTAGGAAGTCACTTTTCAATCTTTTAGGGCCAAAATTACACTTTACTTGACACACTCAAAGGCTCGAACTACGAGGGAACTTTGTGTGGTCTTACAATATCTCCCCCTTGGAAACATTCATCCTCGAATATCGCTAGTTAGACTAGGAGCACAGGAAAATAGAGAACATAATTGAAGTAATTTGCTAAACGGGCTCAAAATCTTTCTAAACTCTTGAATACCTAGGAAATTGCAAAAACTCTTGCAATAATAGATATATAGCTAAACTTTAGATTAGAAGGGCTAAATTAAAAAAGAATAATACCTTTGGAATGATCTGAACTCGCAGAAAAGAGGTGCATATACTGGGCTCACATGTCTGCTTCTGCCTCTCAAGTAGCGCCCTCAACTGACTGGTTCCACCACAACACTTTGACCAAGGGAACCTCTTTGTTCCTTAGTCAACGGATCTAAGAATCTAGGATCTTAACAGGAATCTCATCGAATGAAATATTATTTTGAATTTCAGCACTCTCTAAGGGATTTACTACAACAGAATCACCAATATGCTTTTTAAGCATCGAGATATGAAAAATAGGATGAACGGTTGACAAAGCTGTGGGCAACTCAACCTCATAGGCTACTTTCCCAACATAGCTCAAAACTCTATATGGGCCAACATAACGGGGACTAAGCTTTATCTTTTCACCAAACCTCTTCACACCATTCCTAGGTGAAATCTTCAATTATGCTAAATCACCTACTTCAAACTCAAGATATCTTCTCCTTACATTGGCATACAACTTTTGACGACTCTGAGTTGTCTTTAACTTCTCTCTAATTATCTTAACATTTTCCATAGCTTTAAACACTGCATCAGGCCCAATTACGGCAGCTTCACCCACTTCTAACTAGCCTATGGGTGATCTATATCTTCTACCATAAAAGGCCTCAAATGGTGCCATCCCGATGCTAGCATGGTAACTATTGTTATAGGTGAACTCTATCAATGGCATATGCTCATCCCAACTTCCTTTGAAATCAAGAGCACACCCCCTAAACATATCTTCTAGGGTTTGAATGGTCCTCTCAGCCTGACCATCTATCTGTGGATGAAAAGTAAAACTCAAAAGAACTTGCGTACCAAGACCCTGCTGAAAGTCCCTCCAAAACTGAGAAGTAAATTGAGTACCCCTATCTGAAATGATAGACAGGGGAACCCGATGCAGCCTAACTAACTCCCAAATATACAATCTAAAATAATCCTCAGCTATATAAGATGTATGCACGGGAAAGAATTGCACGAACTTAGTCAGCCTATCTACAACAACCCAAATAGAATCATAATGGCAATGCGAGAGGGGTAACCCGGTCACGAAGGCCATATTCACCACCTCCCACTTCTAAGTGGGTATACCAAATTCTTGTATCACACCACCAGGTCATTGGTGCTCTACCTTAACCTGTTGGAATGTTGCATACTTACTACAAACTCAGATACATCCTTATTTATACCATTACACCAATAGATTTCCCACAAGTCACAGTACATCTTAGTAGTACCGGGATGAATAGAATACTGCGCGCCATAAACTTCAGCCATAATCCTCTACCTTAGATCATCAACACACAGAACGCATAATCCATCCTGCGATCTTAACACGCCATCTCCCCCTTAGGAGAAAACCTCTACCTTTTTGTCCTTAACTGCCTCTTTCAGTCTGACCGAACTGGGATCTGTATCTTGCTTCTCCTTTACTTCTGAAACTAGAGAGGATTCAGAACTACTTTTCACCAAAGTACTCCCCTCAGCTGAATCAAGCAACCTAGCATCCAATCTAGCTAGACAATGAACATCATGATCTAACTCTTTCTTACCTTTCTCTACCTGAGCAACACTACCCATAAAAAATCTACTAAGGGCATATGCCACTACATTAACCTTCCGTGGGTTAGACAACACACTTATATCATAGTCTTTTAAAAACTCTAACCACCTTATCTGCCTAAGATTTAAGTCCCTCAAAGTAAATAAATATTGCAGGCTCTTATGATCAATAGACACATCAACATGAACACCATAAAGATAGTGTCTCCAGATTTTAAAAGCAAACACCACAGCAGCTAACTCAAGATTATGGGTTGGGTATTTCTTCACATGCAGCTTTAACTGCCTAGAGACATAGGCTATAACCTTACCTTTTTGCATTAGCACACAACCCAAACTAATTCTAGAGGCATCACAATACACCCAAAACCATCTATACCATCAGGAAAAGTCAGCACAAGGGCTGAAGTAAGTCGAATCTTCAACACCTAAAAATTATTAATCTAACCACTTGAACGTAACTTTCTTTTAGGTCAACCGGGTTATATGAGACGTAATAGAAAAGAAACCTTCAACAAAACGGTGGTAGTATCCTGCTAGACCTAAGAAACTTCTAATGTTAGACGAAGAGATAGGTATAAGCTAATTTCTTATAGATTTTGTCTTTTGGGGGTCAACTCTAATACCTTTGACTGAAACAATATGACCCAAAAAGGCTACAGACCTTAGCCCAAATTCATATTTACTAAATTTGGCAAACAACTGGTGACCTCTAAGAGTTTTCAAGATAATTTTTAGGTGATCTGCATGATCATGCTCATTGCAGGAGTGGACAAGGATGTCATCGATGAACACTATGACAAATATATCAAGATATTGCTTGAACACTCGATTCATGTGGTCCATAAAAGCTACTGAGGCATTGGTTAGCCCAAAAGACATAAATACCAACTCAAAGTGACCATAACGGGTTTAGAAGGTTTTCTTTGGAATACCACATTCCCTCACTTTAAGATGGTGATAGCCGGATCTGAGGTCTATCTTGGAGAAATAACTTAAACCTTGCAACTGATTAAACAGGTCATCAATTCTTGGAAGAGGATACATATTTTTTACTATGACTTTGTTAAACTTATGATAGTCAGTGCACATATGCAAAGAACTATCTTTTTTTTGCACAAATAAAATAGGTGTACCCAAAGAAGAAATACTGCGCCTTATCAAACCTTTGTCTAAAAGATCTTTGAGTTACTTTTTTATATCCTTAAGCTCGGTAGGTGCCATACAGTATGATGAAATATAAATAGGATGAGTGTCGGGAAGAAGGTCAATCCAAAATTCTATCTCTCTATCGGGAGGTACCCTTGGGAGATCTTCCAAAAAAACATTTGGAAACTCATTAACAATATCGACCGACTAAATAGTTGGAGCCTCGGACTAAGTCTTTGACTTTAACTAGGTGATAGATACAACCTTAGATATTAGCTTTTTGTCTTTGATATATAAGATAAAATGACTCTTGGGAGATGCCAAACTCCCAAATGACTCAAAAACTGGCTCATCAGGGAACTGAAACTCGAATAAACGGGTACAACAGTCTATAGATGCATATCAAGAATGAAGCAAATCCAGACCCAGAATAAGGTCAAAATCTACCATGTCTAACTCTATCAAATCAGTAAGTATGACTCTATAAAGAATAGTAATAGGACAATCTCTATACACTTGTCAACAGCAACTGACTCCCCTACTGGTGTAGAAACTAGGAAAGGCTCAGGAGTCTTTTCGAGACTTATTTTAAAATTCATAGCCACAAGTGGGGTCACATAAGAGAGACTTGACCCGGGGTCCAACAACACATAGACATCAAAACAAAAGACGTGGAGCATACCAGTAACAACATAGGGAGAGTCCTCCTGCTCCTAATGGGATGGTAAGGCATAGAATCAGTTCTGGCACTGACCGCCAGCAATGCTAGGTAAAGTGCCCTGAATATGGGTTAAATGAGGTATAGGAGCTGGTGCACTAGTAGTCTGTGCCTGAGGTCGGGCATCTCTGGTCCCCTGCATAGTATGCGGACAATCTTTAAGTCTGTGGCCCTGCTTTCCATAACCAAAACAACTCCTCAAATCTATAAAACACTCACCGGGATAATCCCCACTACACTTAGCACAACGAGGATAACGGGTCCTGTTACCAATACTGTTCTACGACCTAGACATAAAATACCTACTCCCTTGCTCCTGCCTACCTTTAGGCATGAGAGCACTAGCCGATAAAGGTGCTGGAATAGACAGACATCTTTGAAACTAAGGGTGGTTTCCTCCATGGAACCTAGGCTGACTATACTCCTGATGCTCAGATCTAGCCCTCTTGTTATCCCTCACTCTGTCTCTTTCTCTAATTTTATCTGCCTCTATCTACTATGCATGCATCATCAACCTATATAGGTCCATATCCTTATACACCATTGCAGTCCTACACTCTTTCAGTAACAAACTAGAAACACCTGTCACAAACTTGCTCATACTAGCTCGAGTGTTAGAAATCAAATCAAAAGCATACTTGGCCAACTAGTTGAACTTCAAGTAGTACTCCTTAATAGTTATGGAGCCCTGTCTCAAGTTCATAAACTCTTCAATCTTTGCTTCCCTCATCTCAAGAGAAAATTACTTGTCCAAGAATGCATCTTGAAATTCCTACCAAGTCATAGGTGTAATATCCTTACCGCTAGCCTTCCTCCACGATACAACCTAGTCATAAGCTATGTCTTTCAACCTGTAAGTTGCCAACTCAATAATTTCTTTCTCAAAAACATGTATCACCTGCATGATCTTTATAACCTCCTCAAGGTACAATTATGGGTCCTCACCTGCCTTGGACCCATAAAACTCTATTGAATTTATCTGCATGAAATCACGAATCCTAGAAGTAGCTATATCACTTCCTTGCTGATTTACAAATGTTGCCTGGTTATTGGCCCGAACATTAGTGGTGACTGCTTGGGCTAACACCTGAAAGGCCCCTCAAAACTCAGCATAAGACACAGTCTCATTTAAAGGATCAACAGGTGGGGGTTGCTCATCTTCGTGTCTATGGGTATTCACTCTTCGAAGAGGCATTTTCTAAAATAGAAGAGCATAAATTATTAGATGAGAGAGACAGCTGTAGGCATGATGGAGTCTGAAAGAAAGAAACTACTTCTTCCTAAAATGTCTTGTAGACTCTTGCTCATAGATGTGGCGCGCTACTTACCGATGATCAAGACTCTACTCAACGTGGATTGTCAGACTCCCTAGAACTGCTTAAAAACCATAAGCTCTGATACCAAGTTTGTAACATCCCAAAATCACCTCCTGGGATGTCACACGATTCTTAGGGATACAAGTAGCCCCAAGCTAACTCTTTAAGCCTATTGTTTCTCATAATAACTCATTCAAGAAGGAATACATACAACACTGGCACTGTCGTATCAAATGAAAGGAAATACGAAGGTAATACTCAGTCCAAACAATAATAAAACTAGAAAACTCAACACAACTACAATCTGATAACTAGTTTGACAAAGACTCTACTACCCCATAAACAAGAGAGTCGTTGGGACAGGTCCCCAACTAACTCAAATTGGATTGAAAGTAATAGCATAACTATTTAAATACTAAAATATCTGAAGATTGGCCCTCGAACCATGAGGACTCACCATTAGAAAAATATAGACAAAGGTACTCAGGAATCACTGATCTGACTGGGACTAAGCATCTAAACATACATTATAAGACAATATAACACATAGACATATATATAGATCAGCACTTAGGAATGTACTGAGTATATGGGGGTGTATACATTTATATAAAAATAGTATCAATACCCTTTAATCAAATCATGTATGCAAATAGGAATGACTCACATAGCTAAGTCTATAACGTAAAGCTCATAGATCATGTAGAATGAAGCATGTAACATAAATCTCGTGAGTCATTATACTTTGGCTTTAAAATATATACTCTTCTCTTATTATTATTACTCATAGGCTGAAGTAAACTTTAAATAAATACTTTCAACTCATGCATATATGTCTTGCGGAGTAAAACTTCTTTAATGCTCAAGCACTTATAACTCTTTTGAACTCAAATACTTAGAACTCGGAATCATATAACTTGGGCTTGAAAACCGGTGATCAACTCTTATTAGTAGAGAAAAATACTTCCTTCTTTGGAAAATACTCAAAGTAGTTCATTCATTTTAGAAAATATCTCATTCAAAAGCTTTAGGGAAAATATTCTATCTCAATAAAAAATAGTTTAGTGCAGGGAGGTTCTCTTAACCGACATAAACCATGCAAGCTACATGGAGTCGAATGTCTTGTCCTCCTAAGGAAGAAATCTCATGTTGGGGAGAGACGTCATACTCTTTCCAAGGAGTATAACCTCAACTCAATGATCACTTATCTCAGCCTCGAGCCTAATCATCTCAGCCTCAGTCCCAAAATCAAACCTATAGTGGCACATAATTCTGGAGTAAGAAACCATGGTAACTTACCCAACTCAGTGTTAAATACTAATCTCATCAGTTTATCTTGATCATATCATGAAAATCTACTTTCAAAATAATCTCATGGTTCATAAGACCCCAACAATCAAATATGTAATCTTATGTGGTAGAGTGGATTTCAAAACTCTATGACCATTAGGTCAAAACATTTCTCAATAATCTAAAAATACTCAAATCATGGGTGCTTATAGAATAAAATTTCATAAAATTGCAAGTCTCAAGTAGGGCTTAGTGAACCATAATTCAATTTCAAGTTAAAACTCATCAAAATGCGTATTAGATAGCATACAAATTCATTAATCATATAGTAATTTAGAATTTACAACAATTTAGCTCATAATCTCAACATACTCATTCACTTCAATATCTCAAACAATTCAACTATTTACTTCTCAAGGATTAAAATCATGGGGTATAGACCCAGTTGCAATTTCCTAAGAAAACATGCAAAAATCATGCTATTTGACTTTCAATTCATGGGAAATATTAAGATATTGCAATCAATAACAATGGGTGAAAAATCCTAATTCAATATCATGTAAAATCTCATATATTGCAGAAAATTATATTTTAAATTAGACTTTGGTTACAAGGGTGAAAGGATTACCCTTGTTCAAAACCCCACATACCTTACATTATGAAATTCGATGAACAAGTTTGCTTTCACTCTTCTTCTTACTCTTGATAGAGGGTTCTTACAACCCTTGAACTTGGGAAACTTAAATCTCAACTCAATTTATAGAATCTATGGTGAGTTCTTGGATTTCTTGGAGAAGGATTTTATATTAGATCTTGAGGGAGAAACCCTAGCCCTCTTGTGTTTTCGGATGATAAATGAAGCCATTTTCTTTGCTTGAATATATCTGGTTGATAAAAGAGTGGAAAAGATCAAAAATCCCTTTTAAAAACAACTTTAAAATACTGAATGGGGGATGTGATGATCAAAGCGACGGTTCGTCGCTAGCCTGATGGTCTATCAAATCGTCTATCACACATCGGTCAGGAAAAAACACACTGTGTCGATGCAACGATCGAAATGATGGTCCATCGCTGTCTTGATGGTCCATTAGATCATCCATCGCATGTTGGCCTGGATGAGACCACACTGCCTCAGTGGCGACGGTCTCAGCGACGGTCCATAGTAGCCTTGACGATTTGTCGTCCAGGCCGTCGCACTTGGGTTAGAAAAGAAAGTTTCTACCTTCGTTGCGATAGGCCGAGTGATGGTCCATCGCAGACTCGACAATCCATCGGATCGTCCATCGCACCTGGGTAGTTTTGATAGCTCCTAGTAAACGGCCATAACTTCTCACCCTGACATCGGATTTGGACGAAATTGGTATCGTTGGAATGCTAATTCAATTCTCTACATGAAAAAAGTCAAATTTAAGAAAATTCTATATATTTTAAACACCAATAACTTAGGAAGTCACTTCTTAATATTTTAGGGCCAAAATTACACTTCACTTGACAAGCTCTAAGGCTCGGACTACGAGGGAACTTTGCAGGGTCTTATAGTGCACTACAGTATTATCAACTTCAACCTTTGGGAATATTAGATACAAGATTTGAAATGCGTAGTCTATGAAAAATTAAATGATGTTTTAAGCAGATAAGGTAAATATGTCGTGCACTCCTTTTTCCTTGACCAAGATTTTATCCCTCTAAATTTTCCTGATACAATTTTTAATGAGGCAACAAACAATGTGGATTGCGAATAATTATATATATATATATATGTATCTATATCTATCTATCTATCTATATATCTATCTATCTATCTCTCTCTCTCTCTATATATATATATATCACCAAAATTATTTTTTACACATAATTTTCAAAAGAATGGGGAAATAGATATTCAACAAGTTCATTCATGTGATTATTTTAAAAGATATATTCAGTAAAGCATTGTTAAATTCAACCTTTGGGAAGATGAGATAAAATATTTGGAATACATCGTCTATGAGAAATTAAATGATGTTTTAATTAGATGAAGTAATTACGTTATGCACTCTTTTTCCCTTGACCAAGGTTTTGTCTCACTGAATTTTTCTGATAAGGTTTTTTCGAGGCGACAAACAATGTGTGTTATGAATAATTATATATATGTGTGTGAGTGTACAAGGACATCCAAGAAGGAGTGTTGTGAATAAATGCAAGTGGATTCTATGTGGAGGCCACCACTACTATAGCTATGGGTGGCAAAATGTATAAAATCTATAATTATCCACCGGAGTTGGGTATCCAACCTATTTAAAAGTGGGTCGAATTTTGGTCAACCCATATTATCCACTCTAAAATATAGATAACCCATGGGTTATCCACCAATTACACTATCCTTAAAGTATGATGATATGAAGATGTAGTAACCTCTAAAGTATACCTATTAAGGGTGTGTTTGGAATAAAGGAAAATATTTTCATTTTTTTAAAGAAAAAAGTGGAAAATATTTTTCATTTTTTTTATTCTTATTTTCTTAATTTTTTTAAATTTTTTTAAATGAATTTTTTATTTTTAAATTATTTTTTATGCTAGAACGTAAAACGAGATCAGACCTGGGACCCGATTTTTGACTCAACATTCAGGATGCAAAATCTGACCCAATTTGAGACCCGACTGTAACCGGTACCGAGGATCCAACTCTTGACTATGAGCCCTACTTGAGACACAAATATGACCTGAAACCCCGACTCTCGATTTGAGAGCAAACTTTAAATTCTATCTCAAGACCTAACTTTTGACACCTATTCGAGACCCAAAATTTATATTACATTATTAACACAGTTCGAGACACGATTATGAACTGATCTTGAGACCCAGACTAATGGTTTGAGACCAGATACTCAAATTTATCTTGAGGCTTGTAACACCCCGATTTTCTTAACCAAAATGCTACACGGTGCTTATGACCCCGAAAGACCATAAGCTAACCCATGACTATATCTGTACCTGTGCACTGTAATATATAATGCAATAATATGGAAAACATGAACATGTAGGCCATAAGGTTCAACTGAATAAAGAATCTGTAAAGTAGTAAAATCCGTGTGGGTGAAAGATACCCAAAACAACTAAAAACTTAATCTGAAAGTTAAATCTGAGCATAAATCCAAAAGGCTCTAAGAACTGTCTGAAATAAGGAGTTGAAGGAACATGTCTCCAACTAACTCCATAAAACTGAACTAAAGAAATAAATGAATAAATCAAATAATGTCGTCCTCGAATGAAGAGGACTCACTGCAACCTGTATGCTGAATGTGACTGCTACTGCTGGTCTGGGACTCGTTCCTCTGGAACTATGGTGTAACATGAAAATAAAGCACCATAGCGCAAATGCGTCAGTACAACTAGAGTACTAAGAATACGAGTGAGGTTGGCTAATGCGAAGCATTTATATGCAGGAATAATACTACTGACTGACTGATATAAACATAAGAGTACAAACATACATACATAGTAACTAAGATCGTTAGTAAGAAATTGCTAAATATGTACGCTAACACATGTCTGGAATCGTAGTTCTAATAACATGGATGACTGTATCTAACAGCCCTGAATCTGGTTGAAATCTTTGAGTTCCGTGCTATAACTGAAATTGACCATATCTAACAGTCCTGGCATACTGATATCTGAAGAACTGTCTGAGTTCTTTTACTAAGCCTGATACTAAAACTGTGCCGATATGCCCTATATGTGCCATAATGGCTAAGATGGGGTCCAATCTCTGCCCTGACTGGAAGAGTGTCAATACCGCACCACTGGTAAAGACAACATATGAGCCACCCTCATATAACAGGTAACTCTAGTGAGAATGGTAGGAACCCTCATATAACAGGTTAAGCCCCCTCATCTACCCTCATATAACAGGCTGTGATGTCACAACCTGTGCTGGCTACATAGTTCTGGAATACAAGGATGAATGCGAATAATCACACCCTCATATACAAGTGAGTTCCCATCCTTGGGTTCACTCGGTGCTAACTCCTACTCCCATCTGAAGAGACTAAACATGATTCAACTGACAGTACATGGACAAATTTACTAACTTCCGTTGATTGATGGAGTAGTACTATTATCTGAGAGTTAACTGGGATCATAATATTTCTAAGGTTTCCTAAGTCACATAACTGAATAAGGTCTATAGATTATAGCTTGACTGAGATTATCGTGACAACATGACATGGCTCTAGGAAGACAACTATGTTTTTCGAGTACGAATACCCCCAGGACTCGATAGAAGAAAAATGACACACATGACATGACTTGATCACAAGATTGGAGTCCACAATTCGCTATATCATAAGTAGGGGATAGTATACTTCATGTATTTAATCAACACGTCAAACATGGTAGGCAAAGCATGGATATAATTTGCACACAAAATACATATTTCCATCATCATACATACTTCATGCCATCACCATAAGAATACATAAATAGCATGGGCATTCATATTGAAGTGTATTGCTAACATGGACTTGTCATTTAGATATCATAAAATCATGTAAATATGAACTTCTAACATCCTAGGCATTTTATCAAACACCTTACATGCATTCTTTAAGGCATAGGTGGATTTCATACTTGCATTAGTTCAACGCACCCAAAGTTAATGATTTTCAATCAACAATCACATATATTCCATGAAAAATATCCTTAGATATCATCTTGAAACTTGAACAACAATAATCAACGTGTACATATTTATATCACCACAAAAGTTTACAAAATAATATTTAAAAGCATGATTCTTCAAATCTATGAACGAATTGAATCCATAGATGAACACTACGTATACCTTAAATCTTGATCTTGAAAGAGATCTAATGTTTCTGAAGATTCCTGAAGGAATCCTTAGACTTGCCCTTGATTTTTTTTGACTATGGTTTAACCCCTTTGGGAAAGAAACCCTAATGTTGTGGTTTAAAGTGTAAAAGACGGTATCTAAGATGTTTTAACTAAAGAGAATGGAAGATAATACATTCCTTGAGGGTTATAAGTCATGGGAAGTGAAGGGAAAAGACCAAAATACCCTTAAAAAATAAATTCCCAGTTTCTAAAATTATAGCTGACGACATTTGTGACAAGGCATCAAAAGTGTGGTAAGCCGTCAAAAATATCGTCACACAGGAGCTGGAACTGATGGTATCTGCCTAAGTCTGACGACCTTCATGGTAGGGCATCACAAATGTGCTAAGCTGCCACGAATGTAGTCACTTAGGAGATATATTCTACCTAAGGCCGACGACCTTCGTGGTAGGGCATCACAAATGTGGTAAGCTATCACAAATGTCATCACAGAGGAGTTGGATTCTGCCTAAGGCTGACGACCTTCATAGTAGGGCATCACAAATGTTGTAAGCTACTATGAATGTCATCACACAGGATTTGGATTCTTCCTAAAGATGACGACCTTTGTGGTAGGGCGTCACTTATGTGGTAAGCTACCACGAATGTCGTCACACAGTTTCCAGCCTAACATACTGGAGTAAAATAGGAATAACTCTTTGCTCCGATATTGGATTTAGGTGAAATTGGTATCATTGTAAAGCTAATTCCATTATATATATGTTGATAGGTCATGAGCTTAAAAATTCCAAGTATAATGAGAGATATGCTCGATTGAAGTTTACAATACCAATAATCTTCTCAAGAATTCAATCGGTAAGAAACATTTTGATTTGTCTGATAGCTGGAAGTTATTTGAATCCTTAATATACATCTAACTTATTAATAAAACTATAAAAGAACCATTAAGTACTATGCATGAGTTTGGTACAATGCTCTAATATTGGTTTGGAGTTTTTGGGGTATTACAATATCTTCCCCTTCGAAACATTCGTCCTCGAATGATGACTGCTTGAGAGGGGAGAAAAGATAAATGATGCATATATTGATCATGATTAACTGGAATATGATTTAGGACTGAATTGAATTATAAACTAAATATAGCCCAACTAAACATGCATAGTTGATGCATGACTGATAAGCTGAACTCATGAATGCATGATAAGCTATGCACTGATACTTGATACCAATTTTATACTAGAATTTTGAACATATAACTGAATAAGCTTAAGGAAAATTGTTACCTCAAGCTAAGTCTGAATTAGCAAAGAAAAGATGAGGGTACTTGGTTCACATGTCTGTTTCTTCTTCCCAAGTAGCTCCCTCTATGGACTGATTCTGCCAAAGAACCTTGACTAGAGGGACTTCTTTGTTCCTCAGCCTACGAGTCTGATAGTCGAGGGTTTCGACTAGAATCTCTTCATAAGAAAGGCTATTCTGAATGTCAATGCTCTAAATAGGGACTGCAACTGCTAAGTCACCTATGCACTTCTTGAACAAAAAGACATAGAAGACTGGATGAACTGAGGCTAGATCTGAAGGCAATTCGAGCTCATAGGCTACCTTGCCAAAGCAACTGAGAATCCTGAAGGGACCGATATATTGGGGACTAAGCTTTCCCTTCTTGCCAAATCTCTTCACTCCATTCATGGGAGATATCTTGAGATAGACATAGTCATCGACCTCGAATTCGAGATCCTTTCTACGAACATCCGCATAAGACTTCTGTTGGCTCTGAGCATCCCAGTGTCTTTGTCTGATTAACTGAACTTTCTCCAAGACATCGAATACTATGTCAGGCCCTATGATTACAGTCTCACTAACTTTGAACCAACCGATCGGAGACCTACATCTCCTACCATAGAGAGCTTCAAATGGAGCCATCTAAATACTAGAGTGATAGCTATTGTTGTATGCAAACTCAATCAAAGTCAAGTGGTCATCCCATCTTCCCGTGAAATCAATTGCACATTCCCTTAGCATATCTTCTAGAGTCTGAATGTTCCTTTCTGGTTGACCATCTGTCTGAGGATAAAACGCTGTACTGAGATGAACTTGGGTACCAAGACCCTTTTAGAATACTTTCCAGAAGTGAGAGGTAAACTGGGTACCTCTGTCTGAGATGATAGTAGAACACCGTGTAATCTAACCAACTCCCTGATATAGAGTTTGGCATAATCCTCGGCTGAGTAAGAGGTACGAACTGGAAAAAAATAAGCTGACTTGGTCATTCTTCTACAATGACCCAAACTGAATCATGCTGATGACGTGTTTTAGGCAAACCCATCATGAAGTCTATGTTCACTTCTTCCCATTTCTAAGTAGGAATATTAAAATCCTGCATAGAACCACTAGGTTTCTGATGCTCTATCTTAACCTACTGATATGTAGAGCACTTAGCCATAAACTGCAACATCCCTCTTCATCCCACTCCACTAAAAGATCTCCCACAATTCTCGGTATATCTGAGTGGCCCTTGGATAAATAGAGTATCATGTACCATGCGCTTCTGCAAGAATTTGCTTCCTCAATTCATCTACATCGGGAACACACAGACGACCCTGACAACAAAGAACACCATCTCCCCCTTGGAATAAAACCTCTACTTTATAAATCTAAACTGACTCTTTTAGCTTGACAAGGCTAGGATCTCTGTCTTGCTTCTCTTTCACCTTGGAAACTAGATATGACTCTAAACTACTCTTAATACATACACCACCCTCTGAAGAGTTGACTAAGCAAATGCCTAGTCTGGCAAACTGATGAATCTCCTAAGCTAATTTCTTCTTACTATCCTCAACATGGGAAACACTACCCATGGACAGTCTACTGAGTGTGTCGGCCACTACATTGGCCTTGCTCGGGTGATAAAGGACACTCATGTCATAATCCTCAAGAGCTCTAACCACCTTCTCTAGCAAAGATTGAGATCTTTCTGGGAAAAGACATACTGAAGGCTCTTATGATCTATGAAAACAATTACATGAACACCATATAGATAATGCCTCCAAATCTTTAAGGCAAAGAAAACTACTGCTAACTCAAGGTCATGAGTAGGATAATTCTTCTCATGGGGATTTAACTGTCTGGAAGCGTAGGATATGACTCTACCATACTACATAAGGACACAACCCAAACCTACTCTATATGCATCACAATATACTATGAATCCATCAAAACTATTAGGAAGTGCTAAAACTGAAGCTAAGGTAAGTTTAGTCTTCAACTCCTGAAAACTCTTCTTGCAAGGTTCTGACCACTGAAACTTGACCTTCTTCTTAGTCAATCTGGACATAGGAGATGCAATAGAAGAAAATCCCTCGACAAACAATCGGTCATAGCCTGGAAAACCTAAGAAACTTCTGATATCTGATGGAGAGACAGGGTGAGACCATTTTTTTACTACTTTGGTTTTCTGAGGATCTACTTTAATGCCATTATCGGAAATAATGTGTCTAAGGAATGCTACTAATATTAGCCAAAATTCACACTTACTAAACTTGGCGAACAACTGGTGATCCCTGAGAGTCTGAAGAACAATTATGTATGAATGATCACACTCTATTTGAGAATAGACTAGATTATCATTTATGAAGACTATGATGAATGTGTCCAAGTACTGCTTGAACACCCGTTTCATCAATTCCATGAAAGCTGCAGGGGCATTGTATGACCAAAGGACATTACTATAAATTCAAAGTGACCATACCGAGTACGAAAAGCTAAATTCAGAATGTCACATTCTCTAACTCTGGCCTGATGATAGCCTAATCTGAGGTCTATCTTGGAGAAATAACTGGCACCCTGAAGTTGTACAAATAAGTCATCTATCCTAGGAACGGATACCTGTTCCTGATCGTGACTTTGTTGAGCTGATGGTAATCAATACACATTCTGAGAGAACCATCTTTCTTGTGCACGAATAAGACTGGCGCACCCCATGGGAATACACTGGGCCTAATGAATCCCTTATCTAAGAGATCTTTTAATTGATCTTTCATTTCCTTGAGTTTTGCTGGTGCCATTCTGTATGGCAGAATATAAATAGGCTGAGTATTTGAGAGAAGGTCTATGCCAAAGTCTGTTTCCCTTTTGGTAGGAATGCCTGGAAGTTTTGCGGGAAAGATGTCTGAATATTCATTAACCACTGGGACTAATTCAAGACTAGGAGATTTAGAACTGGAATCCTTAACATGCACGAGATGATAAGCACACCCCATAGAAATCATTTTCCTTGCCCGAAGGTAGAAAACAAACTGACCCCTGAAAGAAGAAGTGCTACCCTTCCACTCAAGGATGGGCTCATTCAGGAACTGAAATTAAACTATCCTATTTCTATAGTCGACTATGGCATAGCAGGAATGAAGCCAATCCATGCTGAGAATGGCATCAAAATCAGTCATCTTTAACTCGACTAAATTTGCTAATGTGGATTTCTGAAATATCATAATCGGTCAGTTCCTGTATACCCATCGAGCTATAATGGTTTTACCCAATGGGGTAGAGACTGAAAAGGGCTCTGCTAAAATTTCGGGACTGATTCCGAAATCGCCTGCTATGTATGGAGTGACAAAAGACAAGGATTCACCTGGATCTAGCAAAGCATAAACATGAACATGGATAATCTGTAACGTACCAACAACTACATCAGGAGAATTTTCCTGATCCTGTCGGGTGTGAAGAGTATAGAGTCTATTTGGGCGTTGCCCACTAGTAGCACTAAAAGTGGCACCCTGCAGGTTTGGGCGACCGGACTGAGCTATGGAATGACTCTGCTGACCCTAAGGACCTGGATTAGGATAGTACCTAACTCTATAACCTGGCTTGCCACAACCAAAACAAATTCCTTGAACCACTCTACACACACCCTGATGGTGCTTACCGCAGGTCTGACATAGAGGATAAGTGCAGGAACTGTTAACACTGCTCTAAGATTTAGATCCTGGTGCTCTGTCTCTATTGCCATCGCTGAACTTCGGAACTGGGTCACTAGCGGAGAAAATGGCTGGTACTGTTGACTTAGGACAAAACTGTGAATGATTTCCTTCCTCTAATTTGGGCTGAGCAAAACTGAAACTGCCTGCTCTTGCTCTCTTGTTCTACCACTTCCTAGTCTTAACCTTCTGCTCCTCTATCTGTTGAGCGTGAGTCATGAGCTTGGCTAAAGTCATATGACTATTCTGCATAACAGACCTACATTAATTTACCAAGCTATTATTCACCCCTGAAACGAACTTACTCATCTTAGCCTTATTGTCTGCAACCATATGAGGGGCATATCTGGCTGGCTAAGTAAATCTAAGAAAATACTCTATAACTGTCATATTTCCCTACTTGAGATTGACGAACTCAAGAACTTTGGCCTCTCTTAGCTCTTGGGGAAAGGTTCTATCTAAGAAAGTCGTGATGAAATCTTCCTACTCAATAGGACCTGCATACTCTAACCTTTCTACTACCCACTTCTTGTACCAAGTGTGAGCGACATCCTGCAATTGGTATGCGGCTAACTCGGCACTTGAGAAGAAGTGACTTCCATGATATCAATGACCTTCTGGACTTGGTCAACGAATTCCTGAGGATCCTCGTGTGGCTTAGACCCAAAGAAGTATGGAGAGTTCATTCGGTTGAAGTCCCGAATCATAGCTGCTGCTGAATTGGTCACTGAGTTGGCCAAAACGACTGCTGGTCATTCATTCTGGGCAACTATAGACTGAGTAAGAGCGGGAAATGCAGTCCTGAACTCAGCATGATTAACATGTTCGCCCAAATGATCTACGGGCTGAGGAGCTGGCTAATTTCTTATCTTTTGAGGTATGTTTTTGAAATAAGAGAAGAACGGATTAGAATGAGAGACTGACTTAAAATTATGCTGAATAAAGGGAACTACTCCTAAAATATCTCATAGCCTCCTGTACAAAAATGTGGCGCGCAACACACCCATGTACAAGACTCTACTAGATGCACCTTTCAGACTTCCTAGAACTCTATTGAACCTTAGGCTCTGATACCAAGTTTGTAACACCTCGATTTTCTGAACAAAAATACTACACGGTGCTTATGACCCTGAAGGACCACAAGCTAACCCATGACTGATATCTGTACCCGTGCACTGTAATATATAATGTAATAATGTGGAGAACATGAACATATAGGCCATAAGGTTCAACTAAATAAAGAATCTATAAAATAGTAACATCTGTGAGGGTGAAAGATACCCAAAACAGCTGAAAACTGAATCTAAAAGCTAAATTTAAGCATAAATACGAAAGCCTCTAAGTACTGTCTGAAATAAGGAATTAAAGGAACATGTCTCCAACTAACTCCATAAAACTGAATTGAAGAAATAAATGAATAAATCAAATAATGTCGTCCTCGAAAGAAGAGGACTCACTGCAACTCTGTATATTGAATGCAACTACTACTGCTGGTCTGGGACTCGTTCCTCTGAACTTATGGTGTAACATGAAAAGAAAGCACCATAGCGCAAATGCGTCATTACAACTGGAGTACTGAGTATACGAGTGAGGTTGGCTAATGCAAAAGGTTTACATGCATGAATAACACTACTGACTGACTGATATGAACATAAGAGTACAAACATACATACATAGTAACTAAGATCATAAGTATGAAATGGCTAAATCTATACGCTAACACACGGCTGGAACCGTAGTTCTGATAACATCGATGACTGTATCTGACAACCCGGAATCTGGTTGAACTTTCTAAGTTCCATGCTATAACTGAATTTGACCATATCTAACAGTACTAACATACTGATATCTGAAGAACTATCTGAGTTCTTTTACTGAGAATGATACTAAAACTGTAGGAGGTAGTTGTTTAACCGACATGCCCCATATGTGCCATAATGGCTAAGATTGGGTCCAATCTCTTCCCTGACTAAAAGGGTGTCAATACCGCGCCACTAGTAAGGACAACATGTGAGCAACCCTTATATAATAGGTAAATCTAGTGATAATGGTGGGAACCCTCATATAACAGGTTAATCCCCCTCATCTACCCTCATATAATAGGCTGCGATATCTCAACCTATGCTGGATACATAGTTCTGGAACGCAAGGATGATTGCTAAGAATAACACCCTCATATACAGGTGAGTTCCTATACTTGGGTTTACTCGGCGCTAACTCCTACTGCCATCTGAAGAGACTAAACATGATTCAACTAACTGTACATAGACAGATTAACTGACTTTCGTTGACTGATGAAGTAGTACTATTTTTTTGAAAGTTAACTGGGATAATGAGATTTTTGAGGTTTCATGAGTCACATGACTGACTGAGTTCTATAGATTATAGCTTATCTAAGATTATCATGACAACATGACATGGCTCTAGTCACACAACTCTATTTTTTAGGTACAAATACCCGCAGGACTCGATAGAAGAAAACTGACACATATGACATGACTTAATCCAAAGATTGAAGTCCAAAATTTGTTATATCATTAGTAAGGGATAGAGTACTTTATGTATTTAATCAATACCTCAAACATGGTAGGGAAAGAATGGATATAATTCGCACACAAAATTCATATTTCCATTATCATACATACTTTATGCCATCAGCATAAGAATACATAAATAGCACGGGCATTCATATTGAAGTGTATCACTAACATGGACTTGTCATTTAGATATCATAAAATCATGTAAATATGAACTTCTAACATCCTAGGCATTTTATCAAATACCTTACATGGATTCCTTAAGGAATAGGTGGATTTCATACCTTCATTAGTTCAACCCACCTAACGTTCATGATTTTCAACCAACAATCACATATATTCCATAAAAAATATCCTTAGATATCATCTTGAAATTTGAACAACAATTATCAACGTGTACATGCTTATATCACCATAAAAGTTTACAAAATAACATTTAAAAGCATGGTTCTTGAACTCTATGAACGAATTGAATCCATAGATGAACACTACGCATACCTTAAAGCTTGATCTTGAAAGAGATCTAATATTTCTGAAGGTTCCTGAAGAAATCCTTAGGCTTGCCCTTGATTTTTATTGACTAGGGTTTGACCCCTTTAGGAAAGAATGCTCTTGTTCCTGAGGAGATGATCTTGAGAAGAAACCCTAATCTTGTGGTTGAAAGTGTAAGAGAGGGTTTCTAAGATGTTTTAACTAAAGAGAATGGAAGATAATACATTCCTTGAGGGTTATAAGTCATGGGAAGTGAAGGGAAAAGACCAAAATACCCTTATAAAATAAATTCACAGTTGCTGAAAATAATAGCTGACGACATTTGTGACAAGTCATCAAAAGTGTGGTAAGCCGTCAAAAATGTCATCACATAGGAGCTGGAACTAATGGTATATGCCTAAGTCTGACGACATTTATGGTAGGGCATCACAAATGTGGTAAATACCACAAATGTAGTCACTTAGGAGATAGATTCTACCTAAGGCTGACGACCTTTGTGGTAGGGCGTCACAAATGTGGTAAGCTATCACAAATGTTATCACAGAGGAGTTCGATTCTGCCTAAGGCTGACGACCTTCATAGTAGGGCATCACAAATGTTGTAAGCTACCACGAATGATGTCACACAGTTTCCAGCCTGACATGTTGGAGTAAAATAGGAATAACTCTTACCTGTGATATCGGATTTAGGCTAAATTGGTATCGTTGGAAAGATAATTCAATTATATATCTATTGATAGGTCATGAGCTCAAAAATTCCAAGTATAATGATAGATATGCTTGTTTGAATTTGACTATACCAATATCCTTCTCAAGAATTCAATCGATAAGGAAAGTTTTGATTCGTCTGATAGCTGGGAGTTATTTGCAGCCCTAATATACATCTAACTTACTCATAAAACTATGAAACAACCATGATGTTCTATTCATGATCTTGGTACATAGCTCTAATATTGGTTTGGATTTTTGGGGTACTACAAGACCTAACTCCTGACACTGACTCAAGATTTAAATCTCGACTTTTTGAGACTCGAGATTGAAATAACAACCCAACCCAAGACTCGGCCCACAATCAAAGTCAAACTTTCATCTAGATTTAAGATTTGAATTCTGACCTCGGGTTGAAATCCGACTCGCGACCCCAATTTAAGGTCACTTATTTTTGGGAAAATATTTTTTTAGAAAAACTCAATATCTTATTTCATACCAAACACACTCTAAAAGAAGAAAAATTCTTGTAATATAGGAGTATTTCTTCTTACATAATAAGAAGTAATGGATAATTTGGATATCTATATTATTCATTGGGTTTATCCATTTTATCTGTATCAAATATGGGTGCAGTCGGATATTTTATCCATTTTTATGGGACCCATCTTCGACCAGTCCATATCCGATTTGACTTGCCCTTTTGTCGTCCTTAACTGTAGTACACCTACCTCTCCAAGGCTTAATGCCTATATATAATATCTCTTACTTCTCATGTAAATCACATCAATAAAGTTGTACTATTAAGTTAGTGATTTGTTTCACTCCTTTACATATTCCTCTCTTTCTACTCTGTTTCTCCCCTTTCATCATTAAATTTTATTATATTGTATTTATATTACCACATGAACATTTTTGTAGATATTTGTTTTTTCAACTCTTTTTTCAATTCACAAATCAATTTCAGTCTTGACCTTACATATCTTTTTGCCTAAAAACTTTGTAATAACTCTTAAGTCAAAACCAAGAATGCATTCTAAACTTCTCCACATCCATACTCTTTGCATAATATGGAAAAGACATCTGAACAAATCAATATCTTCCTCTTCGTCAAAACCATCCTCAGAACCATCAACTCTATCTACTTGATCACCATCATTGGCATTATCATAAGGGGATATTTCATAAATAGCAACTAGAGAGCCTTAATTGTAACTTTTATAGCAATAATTTCATAATTACAAAAATACCAAATTATATTTTGTATTTAAGTAAACTGTTGCTATACAAATACATATACAACAAGATTACTGCCCTTGTTTCACTCAAATTAGTTGAGTTAAATAAGGAATAATTATCCCATCTAATTAAATTCCCATAAATTACTCTTATTTAAATTAGTCGATTCCTTTTCCAAATCAAACTCAAATATGAAGATTATTATATCCATGATCTTCAAAATTTCAAAATATCATTCTCTTATATCTCTAACTATTTTTTCTTGTTAGTTTTTTCATTTTTTTTTATTTTTTTATTTTAATTTCTTTTTTTCTATTTTTTTATTTTCACTTTATTTTCTCTCTTCTACTTATCTTTTTTTCCTTTTTCGTTTATTTATTTAGTTTTTTCTTTTTTCATTTTCTTTTTTTCCCTTTTCTTATTTTTTTTTTCGTTTTCTTCTTCTTCTCTTTTTAATTTTTTTCGCTTTTGTTTTTACACTTCTATTTCTAGTTTCTATTTCTCTCTTCTTCTTTTTTTCCTTTTTCACTTCTTTTTTTTGAATTTTTATTTTTTCGTTTTTGTTTTTTTCTATTATTTTTTTAACTCTTCTATCTCTATCTTTTATTTTTAAAAGACAAATATCTATATCATATATATATATTCAAAAAATATACAAAATAAGTAGTCATACATAGCTGCATATGTATTTACGGTAAAAAAAAGACATATATCTGCATATGTATTTACAGAAATACATATCAGACTCATATGTATATATAAACATATAGGATACAATATCTCTATAACAAAAATGATAATTTATACATATACACATAGGTAATAAAAAAATACTTGATACATATCTTAAACAGTAAAAGAAACCAAATAAGTACATATGTTATCATCTAAAATGACATAGTATGTACAGTTCAAAGACAAATCCAATACCATATAAAATACATATATCTCTACATGTGTATTTACTGAATACATACCTGATCCATATGTATATTCTTATTTTATATGAGTCACCTTTGTATTTCCCAAATACATATGAAGATATATATTATAGTTATTTTTGTTACTATTTAATATGAATCTGATATGTATTTCGTAAATACATATATATGTTTTGTACTGTAAATACATATCCAGATTTGTATGTCTATATATTTTGTATGTTTTTTGAATATGTGCATGGGATATACATATTTGTCTTTTCAAAATAAAAGTTAGAGATAGAAGAGTAAAAATAATGAAAAAAAATCAAAAATATAAAAAGAAAAAAACAAAAAAAAGAGAAGTGAAAAAGAATAAAAAAGGAAGAAAGAGAAATAGAAGTGTAAAAAAAAGGAAACAAAATAAAATAGAAAAAAGAAGAAGAAAATGAAAATAGAAAAAGAAAAAAAGATATGAGAAAGGGAAAAAATGAAAAAAGAAAAACAAATAGAAATAAAAGAGAGAAAATAAAGTGGAAAGAAAAAAATAAAAAAGAAAAAGAAATAAAAATAAGAAAATAAAATGATAAAAAATAAGATGAATAAAAAATAACAAGAAAAAAAAGGTAGAGATATAAGAGAGTGAAAGAAAATAATGTTGTTTTATTTTAAAATCTTGAAAATCATGGAGATAATTTATCTTCAAATATGAAAAAGAAAACAAAAAATAAAAATCAAGGAAAAGGAAAAAAAAGAAGAGAAATAGAAGAGAGAAAATAAAGTGAAAATAAAAAAAAAAAAAAAAAAAATAAAATAAAAATATAAAATGATAAAAATAAGATGAAAAAAAAAAGAGGTAAAAGATATGACTATATTTGGGGAGGTGAAATAGTGGAGTGAAAATAGAAAAATGTTGGCTAAATATATCATTCATCATACTTGGAGACCAAATTTAGCCTCGATTTCATACTATGGGGTTATATTTACCCTCATTGTTAAAAATCTTTTCACGTGTACCCTTCTTTTAACAGAAAAACTTAAATCAATGTTAAATTTCCTAATTTTTTTTAAATAAATGATACTCTAATCTAATTTGCCTGATCTGACCATAAAAAATATACAAACAAATATACCCCTCCCTCAGTTCAGTTGGTCGAATTTTTTTAATGAACAAAAATATTTCTCTTTCAATGTACAATGCTGGTAGGTTGTTTACGGATAAACAAAACGTAAAATGGAATAGGATAATGCAGAAGCATGGAACTAGAGAAAATGTTTATTACAAACTATGCTTTTGTTCGATTACGTTCAAATTTCAAATTTGGTATGCAATTCTATGTGCATCTAGATTCTTGAATTAGTAAATAAATTTTCTGAGTAAATGACATGATGAAAAATTTGTATAGATCTAAATTGCATATAAAGATATATGAATGAAGAGATGTCACGATTGGCATATAGGGAGACCTTTTAAATCAATCATCCAGAGAAATATTCAATGAGCCTAATCTATTGTATTTGACCATCAAGTGTCAGTTTATATGAGTTTTGATTGATGGCTGATGCATATCCATGAACTAAGAGAGAGAGAGATATTTCTTTATGCTTGCACTGATGCAGATCAATTTTCATTAGTTATGCATTAATAAATATCCAATGGTTTAATCTCGTTGAAAAAATTTGACCAATAGAACTGAAAGGGCTATATTTATTTATGTCTTTTTTGTTGTTCGAGTTGAATCGAATGAGTTAAATTAAGGTGTATTTTATTTTAAAAAATGATACATTTAATGTTGATTTGAGATCTTCTGCTAAGAAAGGGTTCAAATAAAAAGTTTCTTAATAACAAGGATAAATTTGACTGTAAAGTATGACGAAGGATATATCTAACCAATTTTCTAAAATGGAGGGATAAATTTGACACCAAAGTATTACAGTGAGGGTATTTTGACCATAAAGTATGACGAAGAATATATCTAGTCAATTTTTATTGTAGAGGGATAAAAACTCTTTTCCCTATTATAATTATACAAAGTAAAGTAGAAGAATAATACATGTTGGCCAATCGAATTAAATTATGTCGCTGCCATCCTTTTTGTCTTCCTTCCTATTCTATGAGTCCGCTTCATATTAGAAATTCTTAGTCATGGATGGATCAAGAATATCGCTGGCCTAAGACAAAAATTAAAGGTCTTAAATCTTTAAGAGAAATTAATTTATTTTTAATAAAGCCTATATTTTAATTATTGAGATGCAAAGTTATCAATATTATAGTTGATTTCTTCTAATAATTTTTTTTGTTAATATAACTAATCCTTTTAATCTTTCTTGAGACGTAGTACTTTAAATACATCAAAATTTTTCTTATAATTCTTTAATTCTATATAATATTATTTTTTTTTACAAAATATTTAGGAATTTTAATAAAAGCCTATTATTATTGCTAAAAAAATGAGGTCCCTCAATTTCGGGGGCCTTAGGCGGTTGCCTATTTTTATAATGGGTAAATCCGGCACTATTTGCATCCCTATATCTTTCCCAATATATAAAGAGAAAAATGACAAATTAAATATCGGTATTGTATTAAAAAAAGCTAAATTTAATCATACAAAATAAGAAAGTAGACAAGAAATGTGGAGAGAAAGAGAGCTTTTTTCGTGTATGTTCAACTGTATTTTATATCACATCTCATGCCTTTAGTTATAATATTACATATGTATGTCCTTTATCTTGGTCTCAATTCACATCTATAACCTCTAAGTTTGAATGTGCACAAGTATTCACTTAAACTTACTTAAGTTGAAAAGTAGACACATGAATCATATGTGGTTGTAACACCCTGGATTCTTGGTCTTTAAAAAATTTATGAAATTTTATACTTACTGTCCAGACTACAACTCCCTTGACAAATTGTATGGATTCTTTAAGAGTCGTTGGACCTAAATTGTAGCATGACCAGTCTGTGTGGCAGAGTTTTTTGTTCTGAGTGTGAATGGCTCCCAATGAGTCCTATGAACTCATTACTAGTCGTGATGTGCTAATCATAGTCAAACTGGTGTATATTTAAAGTTTTACTGTCCTGGTGAAGACTAGGACCCTACGAGTCACAGAGACCCCTAACAAGTCCTATGATATATGTCATAGGGTCAACTGTATGTGTGCCTAATGAAACTATCTTGGCTACAACTCGTAGTGATGAGTCATAATGTTTCGTTTCGAGTCCCACTATGACCCTAGTCACCAACGACAATTTTTCAACTTTAAAGTTGAGGGTACATTGAAAAATTCCCTTCTTACCAAATTAAAATACCACGTTCATAAAGCATTAAAGGGGGTTATTTCTCATTCATAATATCATCAAAACATACTCTCTCCTCTCCAAATTCTCTTAAGCAAGATACTTAGGGTTACTAAGAAGTTAATCAATTAGATCACTTAAGGGAAAATTCTCTTTATAAAACTTGGTATTTCAGGCATGTATCTCTTCTTCAAAACTCATTTTGTGAAAAGCATGTGTTTAAATGTTTACCCATGTGATTTAATTATTAGTGTTTGGATATAGGTTGAGGGTTATGAATTATTCTTGTTTATGTGATGTTTCATGTTTACATATGCATTGATTATGTTTTAAACAGTGGTTTTAAAATCAATTTGATGCAGGGGTATAGTGAATAAACTAGACGATTGTGGTTTCTCGATTTTTTTGTGAATATTGACAATTGAATTGATAATAACCCCAATCCAATTTTGTGAATGTGGTTTTGAGTATGAGTAAAATTGTATTGAACTATTTTCGTACAATTATCGGAAATAGGCTTTCTACTTCTTTAGAGGTAGAGGTATGGACTGCGTATATCTTACCCTCCCCAGACCTCACTATGTAGGAATACACTGGGTTTGTTGTTGTTGTATTTTCTTACAATTTCACGATATAACAAGGTTATTTGAGCATGGTGGTTGGATTTAATAAACAATGGAAGCCATTTTTCCAAGCTAATATAATTGTGATGGCATGTTGAAGTTACCTTGCAAGTGTAGTTGGTATGACAATACAAATATTGTATGCCTAAATGTGTATTATGGTTCAATGAATGGAAATGTGTGATAAATATTTTAAAAGGGATTAAAAGAGGGTTGTGTAGCTGAGTCATGAAAGTGAAGGTCCTGAGGGACCAAAACTGAAAACCGTGGTTGCCGACGCAAGGGTCTATATGCTCGGGTGGTTTGAATCCCCCTTATTATATGATTGGAAAGTTCGATTCCCTTGTATAGTATCACATGATTGGGTGCTTAAGTCACCTTGGAATTCTGGAAGGTTCTAGTCTTCCATGGTTTATATATACATTCTCTGGTTCGTGCAGCTAAACACACTGGGACCTTTCAGCTAGGGAAGAGATGGACCTATATAGCCCATGGGTGCCTTTGTGTGATAATTGAGCTATACAAATTCAGGTTGAAGTTTTAAAGTGAATTTTAAGCCTTGTACCCTATCCCAGTATATGACACACACACACATACACACACACACACACACACACACACATATATATATATATATATATATTTGATTTTATGCATTGGATTTAGTGATTTCAAACTGTTGATCATGGAATTATGTTATCCTTATCCCTGTGTTACATGATAGTACTCGACCCACTAACCATCTTCGAATGCTGATTTCTACGTAATGTAGGCACTTGAGATACTTTTACTTTTTCTACGCGGTGTTAGGTAGATCGGCTTGGTTCGTCGGTCCTTGGTGGTAAAGTGATGAGCTTCTATTCTCTTGAAAACTTGGACATTTTATTGATTTCTATTCATAAATTAGAATTGAGAGTTCATATTATCATTAACATTGTCATTTTTATTGTACGGGTTGGGGGCATGTCCCAATACTTTATTGATTTTGGTTTTGTTAGAAGCCTTATGAATTACTATTGACTTGGGTGATGTTGGTAGGTTGTTTTTGGTCGGTTATTGGATAACAATTATAGACATGTCTTAAATTCATTGAGCTTATCCTATGATATCTTGTTATATATTTAAAATTCATCCGATATTGGGTGTATGGTGTTGTGTTTGGTTTGGTGCAGGGGGTGCACTACCAAAAAAACCGCATTTAACAATGGATTTGTAGTAACAAGGACATTTTCATCGCTAATTAATGATGGAATTGCAACAAAATAGAACATTTGTCGCTAAATAAATGAAATTAAAATTAGTAGCCTAATTAGTGACAGATTAGCGACAAAAAATAAAATTTGTTTCTATATTTTGGCGGTAAATATTGGCGCCTTTATTTTGGTGAAATAAATAGTGACATAAAAGGTGAATTTTTTTTTTGAAATGGTGGAGACGGAAATAACAATGAAATTATTGTCACTAGAATTGGGTATTTTTTAATAAATAATTAGCAACGACTTTAAATCCTTTGCTGAATCTGTTATCCTACCAACTAAATATTAGGACAAAGTCTTTTATTTCACTTTGTTCCCAAAACATAGTATCATCTGCCCTTCTCCAAAAACAGTCTTCTTTCCCTTTTCTCTCAATTGAGAAAAGGGAATCACTCAATATCAATCGAAAAGGGTATCAATCGATCAATTTCAAATCTAAATTGGAGGTACGATTCTATATCTCATAATTTGAGTTGTTTTTCCTCTTTTAATTTCTTAATTTCTATGTTAGAAGTCACTTGTAAATGATCAGTTTAGGGTTGTTTGAGCTCTTTCACTTAGGGTTGTTCGATTATTGTGTTAAAAAGTTTGACAAATGGTTATTTACTCGAAATGAAAACCGTATTTATTTCTCAGAATTTCTGTTTATGGAGTTTTTAATATTTTCTGTTGTATGTTTATTAATCTGAAATTTCTTCAACAAATTTTTTGTTTGTGTGATTGAATTTTCACTGTTTTGCATACACTGATTATGTTAGAGTTTTTGATTTTTTCTTAGAAGTTCTATTTATAGTTTGTTTGAGCTCTTTCACTTTGCTTTGTTCGATTATTATGTTAATCTGTTAGTGCTAATTTAATCGAAATGGGAACAATATTTTTCCTCGTAACTTCTATTTGTGGTTTTTTTACATATTTTTTGTTGCATGTTCATTAATCTCAAATTTCCTTAATAATTTTTTTATTTGTGCGATTTAATTTTCATTTTTTTATGTACAGTGTTTATGTAAGGTTGTACTCAGTGTGTTGGATGTTCAAAAAATTAGAAAACATACAGCCGTTTGAGTCATTTTTACTTATTGTTGAACTAATTTTGTGTAAACAACAAAATGTACTATGTTTCATGTTCCTTTGAAATTGTGTAATTGTCATAATCATTTTTTCTTTTGTTGTGTAGACTATTTATCCTTCTGCAATTCTATTCTGGGATCACACTTGGTATATGTTATTGTTTTTTCAATCTGATGGTGATGTTATGGTTTGGATTTTAAGAGAGATCCACTAAGGATACCAGCAAGTACCCGAAAGTGAGCTAGCAGCTATCTGGTACTCTAACATTCTTCCTTTTAAATGATTTTCGATCAGTTTTTCATATGTTTCTCTATTGCCATTTATGTTCTTGAGTATTCGTGAAACTGTGTCTATTTTCTTTTACTTACCGATTGCTTGAAAAGGAACAACTTTGAAAATTCTGATGCCTTAATACCCTACCTACAATTGAGGATTTGTTTTTAATCTGATTCACCATTCAAATACAACCAGTTCATTTATTCTTAACTTTTGTGATGTAACTTTGTGTTAAAGTTGTTTAACTTTATTTATTTAATTTATCCAATAAAGTTGCAACTTATTTTTTGATTTTGTTTAATGCTCAAATTTAGGTATGTATTTTGCTGAAATTCGATGTTTTAATCTTTTTATCTGAACCTTTTGCCTCATGACTTATGATTGTAATGATAGAAGTTTCAATTTTGTTTGTAATTAAAATTTTTCGCTAACCCTTATTAAGAAGGATAATGAATGATATGTTGTGTTTGTGATTTCTTGTTTATTTAGAAAAAAATAATTGATACATTCTATTTTCATGTAAAAATAGAAAGATATATTCTAGTTTGTTAAGATATTTAATTTTTTCTTCTCTTTAGTGATAATCCTAGATGTATGAAGTATTAAAATATAAAACTCTAACTATGTTGTTTATGTGGACATTAATAGGAATATGAATAATCTAGAGCGTAGATGGATGTATGATAGGTTGGATGACCGAGGGGCTATAAACTCTAGATTCGTTATTGGTGTGAATAACTTTATCCAGTTTGTATGTTCTCAACAAAATTGCATGAGTGGTAACAACATTAGATGTCTATGTAAAAAATGTCGCAACATTAAATACAAGGATATTGAAACTGTTAGATATCACCTTCTTCATGATGGATTTGGTAAGGACTATTTTTTTTTGAAACATTGAGGGTAAATAGATGTGATTGGTGAGATTTCTTTCGGTAATGGTTTGATCAATAGTGCTTAACTTGAATTGGGATATGATAGTCTATATCGATAAATGATTCTGGATGTTGCTGGTCCCAACTTTAACCATGGTTTGAGTTGGCAACCTTGCAACAATATTGAATCTGGGATATCTCATCCATATGAACCTTCAATTGAGGAGGAACATGAAACTTCGATGGAGGAGGAGCCTAATTTAGAGTACCAAAACTTTTATGAATTGTTGCACTCTACTTATGCAAAATTGTATCCTGGTTTTTCCCTCTCTCAGCTTGTAATAATCTCTTGAATATTAATTATTAAGATGGAAAATACTATGTCACAGAGGGGTTTTAACCAAATGATGCAATTGTTTAAAGAGGCTTTACCAGAAGATAACCTACTAGTTGATAGTTATTATCAGACTAAGAAGCTAATGCATAGCTTAGGTTTACTTGTTGAAAAGATTGACTGTTGTGAATTGGGATGTATGTTGTATTAGGAAAACCATGAACATCTTACCTCATATAAATTTTGTGGCAAAGAGAGGTATAAGCATCGAGTTGGCTCTCGTAAGGAAATTGGTCCCTTACAAAAGGATGTATTATTTTCCTTTGATTCCTAAATTAAAGAGATTATATGCATCTCATACTACCGCAGCTGACATGACATGGCATCATGAACATATAAAAGAGGATGGAGTAATGCATCATCCATCAGACTCTGAAGCTTGGAAGAACTTTAATGAAAGTCATCCTTTTTTGCCGATGAACCAAGAAATGTTAGGTTGGGGTCATGTACTGATGGTTTCCAACCATTAAGATATTATTCAGGGACAGTAATTGTCACTCCAAATAATTTACCTCCAGGGATGTGCATGAAAGAAGCTTATATGTTCTTAACTATCATTGTTCCTGGGCCAAAGAATCCCAAACATAAAATTGATGTTTATCTACAACCTCTAATAAAGGAATTGACCTTGTTGTGGGAGACAGGTATAGAAGCATTTGATATCTCTAAAAAACAAAATTTTCAAAAGAGGTCATCTTTGATGTGGACAATCAGTGACTTGCTAGCATATTCTATGTTATCAGGAAGGAGTACTGCAGGTACGTTTGCTTGTACTTATTATATGGAGGAAATACAATCCTTTAGATTACAACATAGTTGGAAAACATCATGGTTTGACTATCACAGAATGTTTCTTAACCAACATCATCCATTTAGGAGAGATTGTAAAATTTTTCTTAAAGGTTGAACTGTCATAAAATCACCACCACCCTACAAAATCGGAGAAGAGATAATGAATCGAATTTGTGATTTGGGGATAAGAAAAGTAACAGAGTTAGCTGCAGAAGAAGTTAATCAATGAATATGTAGTTCTTATGGATGGAAAAAGTGAAGCATTTTTTGGGATTTACCTTATTGAAGTTCTAGAATGATTCAAAATAACCTCCGTGTCATGCATATTGAGAAAAACTTCTTTGATAATGTATTTAATACGGTCATCAATATTGATAGAAAACCAAAGACAATTCCACAAGGTCAGCTAGATATGGTCAATTACTGTGATCGACCTCAGTTGGCAAAGGATGCTTCTAGAAAATATCCCAAAGTTGTATATACAGTATACAAAAAAGCAAGCATTATCTTATTCAATTGGGTGAAAGGCTTAAAATTTCCAAACGAGTATGTTTCAAATTTGGGTAGATGTCAAGACACAACTGTGTAAAGGTTATTTGGCATAAAAAGTCATGATTATCATGTGTTCATGCAACGATTGATGACTATTGATTTATGTGAACTATTTCTAAGTAATGTATGGTAGGTAATTATAGAATTGATCTTATATGTAAAGATCTTACATCGACTACTCTCTGAGTGGATGACATGGAGAGATTATAGGGAGATATTTCAAAAATCTTGTGCAAGTTAGAACATATATTTCCTCTTGGGTTCTTCCACATGAAGCAAAGATTGCTGGACCTGTACAATATCGATGGATGTATCCTTTTGAAAGGTAATGCAAAAATTCAAGTTGAACTTGTGACAATTATGTTATTATTAACTTTCAAATATGATGGTTATACATTTTTCTATTTAGGTATCTTGGAACTCTTAAAAAGAATGATTGGGAATAAAGCAAGCGTTAAGGGTACTATATGTGAAGCTTATTTAATGACAGAGTCAACACTATTGTTTCTCATTAATTTGAACCACATGTTATGACACGCAGTCATAATGTGTATCAAAATGATGATGTATTATGGAAGATATTGAAGGAAATTTATCAATATTCACCCATCCTGATCGATTATGGGGAGAATAAAAAAAGAGGAATCTAACTCTTGAAGAAATCAAGGCTGCCCAAACTTACATTTTGCTAAATTGTGAAGAGATTGATCCATTTACGAGGCAACAAAAGTTAGTTATATCAGCTTAATTTTATAAGCATATTCATATATCATGACTTGAAATTGAAAATTTTTTCTTTAAATGAACTATGTTTCTGCAATGTTTGTAAGAAGAATTTTCAAATGTCTCTCAAGATCAAATAAATGAGAGTCTTAAAGTAAATTTCTCTATATGGTTCAAGGAATATGTAAGGCTTTAAAAATTAATATATTTTTATATAATTACGCACTTAAATTGACTTATGAAATTGAACTAAATTTTATAATCTTCTAAATAGGTCTGGCTCAATCATATTGAGAATGAATTCCTACGTAGCGCTACATCCCATTCAATGTATTTTGTTAATAGATACAATTTTAATAAATTTTCATAGTAGCACAAGATAAACAATGAACAGTGGAGTTTGTATTTCAGATCCAAATTCTGGTGATTTCTATGGGCGGATAAAAAAGATTATAGAAGTGGAATATCGTAAAGCACCTTTAATGAGAACTATACTATTCAAATATAAATAGTTTGACACAACTATAGATGTTGGTGTTAAAAATCATAATCAGTATGAATTGGTTGATATTAACCATCATCGCTAATATAAAAAATATAAATCTTTTATTCTGGAAATGCAAGCAACTCAAGTGTGTTATGTATCTTATCTTATCAAACTAAAGGATAAGGATAATTAGGCAGCTGTATTAAATATCAAACCTCAAAATATTGTTCAATTACCCGATGAGAAAACTGAGACAGCTGCAGAACTGAATATTCCATTTCAAGTTGAAGAAGTTCAAGTATATGAGATAGACATGAATGTTACCACAGATGAAAGTATACACTTACATGATCCAAATGGTGGCTTAACTGAAATGGATGAACTCATTGATGATAGTTTATTGCAAGAGCATCATAAGATCCAAGAGTATGCTACAGAAGAAGAGTATGAAACTAATAAAACCGAGGATTATGAAAAGGAATATTTGGAAGAAGATAAAGATAGTGATTAGTGCTTGGTAAAAAATATGCTATTGTATCTTCATTTTATTTTGTGAGCAGTCATTTTGTCGAACTAGTATCATTTTCTTTGTCTCTACTCGTTGTTTACTTAAAAATTATTGCTTCAACTGGTTTTATGCTCTACTTCTCAATTTTTGACTCTTTTATTTCTCATTCATGTTTTTAGGCAAAAACTATGCTTTTACATTTTTTGATACCTTATCTGCATATTATTGTTTGGTTCCCTTGGTATTATTCAGTTTGCATATTATTTCCACTTAACAGATATAATTTTTTGTATAGATATGGATAGAGGTAGAGGTCACGATTGCAGAAGCATAGGGCATGGAGGCAAGTCTACAGTTACTACAAATATACCTACTGTTCCACTCCTACTATTGCTAGATCTCAAGCTGATGGCATATGTGGTCAAAATAATACAAATCAAGTTTCGTCATTGATTACTTAAATTACATCAGCTGTTCAAACTTCTTGTGATGGTAGCAACCATACAACACCTGAATCATCTCCCACTGCTCCCAATCAGATCAACACAACAACTGAAGGTACATCTACTCAAAGGAACCAAATAGGTGAGGGTCTTAACCAATCGACTTCATTCTTAAAAATGGATGAATATAAACAACTTGTGGTCTGCTTTCTGTGTATATATATAAGTTTAAGTTTTTTCTATTTGATGATATGTTGTTGGTTCTTGATTTGAGAGTTTTTGTGGGCAGAATTTAATAGGAGCATTTTGGTCGTTCTATTGGTAGTTCTTGATCTGTTGGTGGTTCTTATTGTAAGTATTCTGGTGGTTCTGTTGGAGGTTTTTGTTCTGTTGTTGGTTTTTGATTTGAGAGGAGTTTTTGTGGTAAAAATTACATTGGGAGTATTTTGTAGTATTTTGGTGGTTCTATTGGTGGTTCTTGATCTGTTGGTGGTTCTTTTTGTGAGTATTTTGGTGGTTCTTATTATGTTGATAGTTCTTGATCTATTATTGGTTCTTGTTGTGAGTATTCCAGTGTTACATGGGATTCCAGAATAATAGTGAGGTATGTTGTTGTGAGGTATTTTGTTGGATAGGATTTCAAAATTACAACGTTGTATGTTGCTGTGAATTCTTATGCAAAATTTGCATCTTGTTTCCACTTTAATAGGTACAATTTTTTTAATAGATATGGCTCGAGGTGGAGGTACACATTGAGGTAGCATAGGGTATGTGGGAAAGTTAGCATCTAGGAGTAATATTCTTGTTCTTACTGCAAACATGCCTGCTATTCCCACTCCTACAATTGCGCCTCAAGTATCTAGTGGCGTAGGTTCTCCAACTTCTAATCATGGTAGTAATCCTACAACTCCTGAATCATCTCCTACTACTCCAAATCAGAGAAACCCAACAGTTGTAGGTACATCTTTACAAACCAACCAAGTAAGTGAGGACGTATCTCGTAGCAACACAAATGGAGAAGGTAATTCCAGTAGGAGCCATATGCAGACCCTTGTTACTATAACTTCTGCAGAGTTAGTCCATTTTTTGTATATTATTATTATTATATATTATTTTTTTTATCTATAGCAGACCTCTAATTAATGTCGTCACATTGATACAGATTGTAACCTTCTAAAGCATGCTCCAACAACATACACGAGTCTTTCAAAAGTGATCTTGATCACAATGGAGTCAATTGGAAAGGTATCTCATGTTAATAAAAGATGGCTATTTTGGGGAAGTCAAGGTATACATCTTCATCAAAATTGTGTTTTTAAAGTGTATTCACTTTTATAAATACAATATTAATGTGTTATTTTGGAAATTTATTTCAGAAACACTTCTACTGGGATTCTTCCATTAGTGAAGTTGCAGTAAAGAAACAGTGGAAGATTAAGGCAGCAACTATGTATAGAAATTTCATTAATAAAATCAAAGAGAAAGTGATTAGGAAAGATCTTATACATAAAGATATCTGGGAAAGCTGGCAGCGACTTTGGATAGCTCCTAAGTATGTTGAAAGGTCAAAAATATATGCGCAAAATCATCGTAGAGGCAATGAATTCACCGCTGGAACTCACATGAAAGGCTCTATCTCAATTGGAGAGTACTGAAAGAGACTTGTAAATATATATTTCAAGTACTAGCCCCTAATTTCTTTCAATATAAATCTTTTAGTTAGTTTCATAGTCCCTAATAGCTCTATAGTTGTAGGAAATATGATCAGCATTAAAATAAGTGCTACTATTACATTGCATTGAGTTTGAACTATATTTATCCATATATGGTCCGTGTTGCTTCTCTCATGTGTTGTGTGTTAAGATGAAATTTCCCTACTATTTTTATGAAAACAGAATCGATGCATTTCCTACATTTTTCTACCTATATGAAAATTTCCCTACTGTTTTTATAAAAATAGTATTGGTAAATTTCACACATTGCGCTGTCCATGCATATGCATTTCCCACATTGTCCCTTGTATGCAACCATGTTGATTTCTTCCCCTTTTATTCGTTGTTTATGTTGTTGTATTAAAAGTTTAAAATAGTGAGTTACACTTTAATATGTGAAATAAATGTTCCAGCAGTTTTGTTGTAGTACAATGCACAACACTTCTTTTTTACAGGCTACTAAAATGGGTTGAGATCCGACACCAAGTGAGTTACATTTGCATGTTCACACACATAATCATGATGGAAAATCTTTTGTTGATGAAAGTTCCTAAATCGTCCATGTAAGACTAAATCTTAATGTAATAGTTTATTTAATTCATATTTTTCAATTTAAAGTAGTTTTTGGTGTCTAATCATTTTAAGTACAATCCATTATAATTTCACTTCCACTATTACAGGAAAAATTTGAAGAAATGTAACAACAAAAAACATTATCAGAATTTGTTAATGATTAAATTGAAGCATATTACCAAGTTGTCGGAGGAGAAAAGAAGCAAAGAGTATTTGGTCTTGGATCTGAAGCAAAAGGCTACTACGGGAAAACACTTTGTGTTTCTTGTGGAAAGACTTCATCTTCAGCTTCTCATGAATCGGTAACAGCTGTAGATTTAGATTTGGATAAGTTTGTGAAGTGATTAATTCTGTACTTAAAAATCAATTTATTTCTATTTTCATTGAGAAGGTATAGAATTTGGTATCTTCACGATCAGTTGTGACACCTCCGACTACTACTTTGGACGATCTTGATTCCTTAGATAATAATTACCATGATCTTGATCGGTTGTGAAACTTTTAACGATCACTGCATTAGTTTTGATGGTCTATTTTGTTGAAATGTTTAAAATTGTGCAACAAAAATATACACTTGATGGATGTGGGTTCTTTAAAGAATAGTTCATACATGTTTGGTACTATGGATTTTTTGGACATAATTGTGTTTAGATTTTACTATCTTTGGTATTATGGATGATGTGGGTTCTTTTAAGGATAGTTGGTAGATATTTGGTACTATGGATGGTTTGGACATGATTATGTGTTTAGATATTGCTATGTTTGGTATTGAGGATGTTTAGATTTTTTCTATCTGTATATGTGGGTTCTTTTATATGAATGTTTGGTATTTTAAGAAGATTTTGCTATCTATATATGTGGGTTCTTTTATATGAAGGTTGGGTAATTGAAGAATTTTATAATATGCTTTTAATATTCAACATACAAATTAAAAAGGTTTTTGGAATAAAAGTAACGCTGACTGATTTAGCGAAAAATTTCATCATTGCCAAAGAAAAAACATTTGCAATGGATTGAGGAAAATAATCTTTTGTCACAAAAAACTGGTGACAAAATAACAAAATTTTTAGCCATGGACTAGCAATGAAATATTTGGTCATGAAATTATCAAAATAACAAAATACAATATGAAATTAGTAACGACATTTATAAATATAACAACGAATATATTCGTTACTCGAAAATGGCAACAGATATAGGTCGTCTCTATGTCATTGCAAAATTGGCAACAAATTTTATTTTTTCCATTGCTAAATAGTTAGCAACGTGCAAAATAGCAATGACACATATTCCATCGTTGATCCATGTCTAAATTGATATAGTGACTAATATGTGTTGATTAGCGATATTTTTGGTCTATTACTAAATGAGAGTTTTTTTTTGTAGTGGTGATCTCTGGTCCTTATTGGACATGAGATACCTGTCACGGCCAGGCCCTGGTTTGGGTTGTGACAAAGTTGGTATCATATCTAGGTTTAGTGTCATTGTATATCCATAAAGCCATGTCAAATACCTTTCTTTTATAGGAGTCTAGTGCACCACACTTATAAAGGAGAGGCTTTGAGGCATTTAGGAATGTTTCCCTTTCTTGTTGTTCTATTTTGAGCTATAGAGTCTAAGATCTTTAAATCTCTCCTAATTTCAATATGTTTGTTTTTCAGATCATGCCTCCTAGAATATCTTCTATATAAGGGTTTTATTCACCCTAGTGTTTCTCCTTGGGTGCTCCAGTTCTATTCGAGCGTAAAAAGGATGGGTCCCTTCAAATATGTATAGATTACCGCTAATTGAATAGGGTGACAGTGAAGAATAAGTATCAACTTCCTAGGATTGATGATCTCTTTGATCAGCTTCAGGGTGCTAAGTACCTTTCTAAGATTTATCTTTGATCAGGTTACCATAAGTTAAAGATTAGGGAGGTCTATATCCTAGACGGCCCTTCAAGCCCGGTATGGTCATTTTTACTTTTGGGTGATGTCCTTTGATTTGATTAATGCTCTGATGGTATTTGTGGATCTTATGAATCGAGCAATATGTCAGTTCTTATATTTTTTCGTAATTGTGTTTGTTGATGATATTTTGGTGTATTTAAATAGTGAAATAGATCATACCGATCACCTTCACCTTATGTTGCAAACTTTAAAAGATCCGCGATTGTATGCAAAGTTCTAAAAGTGTGAGTTCTGGTTAATTATTGTGACCTATCTGGGTCATGTTGTTTCTAGCAAGGGGATCATAGTGGATACACAGAAAGTTGCGATATTTAAGAAGTGTTCTAGAACCACGACTCTAATTGATAATCAGAGCTTCTTGGGTTTATGCAGTTATTATAGAAGGTTTGTGGAAAGCTTCTCTTCTGTTGTTGGCCCATTGACTAAGTTGACTCAGCAAAAGGTGAAGTTCTTATGGTTGGATGCTTGTGAAGGTAGTTTTAAGAAGTTGAAAGAAAAGTTTAATTTGGCTCTGGTTTTAACTCTACCTGAGGTTACAAATGGTTTTGTTGTTTATTTGATACGTCCTAGTAGGACTAGGTTGTGTGTTGACATAACATAGAAAGGTAGTTGGAATGCTTTTAGGCAGTTAAAGCTACATGAGAAGAAGTATCCGACTCATTATTTAGAGTTATTGGCTGTGGTCTTTTCTTTAAAGATTTGGTACTTTTACTTGTATGTGGTTTATATTGACATATTCTCAGACCATAAGAGTTTGCAATATATGTTCACCCAGAAGGAGTTGAATATAAGGAAAAAGAGATGGCTAAGTTGATCAAGGACTATGACATGAGTTATCATTATCATCCAGGTACAACTAACGTGGTTGCTGATGCTCTTAGCAGGTTGTCCATGGGAAGCCTATCTCATGTAGATGAGGAAAAGTTAGGACTGGTGAAAGATATTCACCGCTTGGCTAAAATAGGAGTTCGTTTCTTAGAGTCTGAGGATTGTGCTGTTATTGTACAAGAGGTAGCAAAGTCATCTCTTGATTCTGAGGTATAGGAGAAATAGGTCTTGGACCCTATCTTGATGCAGATCAAGGATAATGTGTTTCACCAGAAAGTGATGGATTTTGGGATTGGTGGTGATGGTATCTTGAGTTACCAATATAGGTTATGTGTTCCAGATGTTAATAAGTTGTGAGAGTGGATTTTGGTTGAATCTCATGAGTTGAGGTACACTGTTCATCCTAGTTCGGCAAATATGTATTATTACTTAAGAGAAATTTATTGGGGAAATAACTTGAAGAGGGATGTGGCCATGTTTGTGGCCAAGTGTATGATTTGTCAACAAGTAAAGATGGATTACCTGAGGCCTGGTGGTCTTTGTCAAGAGATTCAGTTTCTCGTATGGAAATGGGAAGTGATTAATATAGATTTTTTTACTATTCTTCCACGGTCCCGTCATCAATTTGAATCTATTTAGTTCATCATTGATAGAATGACTAAGTTCGCTCACTTCTTGCCAATAAGGACTAATTATTCGGCAGAGGATTATGCTAAGCTTTTCATTAAGGAGATCGTGAAGTTGCATGGTGCTCCAGTTTCCATCATATCTGATCCAGGTACTCAGTTCTTATCTCACTTTTAGCATTCCTTTAAGAGAGGCTTGGGGACTATGATGAACATAGAACCGTTTTTCACCCGTAGATGGATGGACAAATAAAGAGGATGATATAGATTTTGGAAGATATATTGAGGTCTTGTGCAATTAATTCTAGTTGTAGTTAGGTTGACCATTTGCCTCTTGTTTAGTTTTCGTATAATAATAGCTATCACTTGAGTATTGGGATGGCCCCATTTAAGGCTTTGTATGGTAGGAGGTGTAGGTCCTCGATTGGGTTGTTTGAGGTTTGCAAGAATAGGTTGTATAGTTAAGACATGGTTTACCAAGCTATGAAAAAGGTGAAGGTAATTCAGGATAAGCTTAAGACCTCCCAAAGTCACCAAAATTCACTTGCAGTTTAGTGTGGAAGATTTGGTGTTCTTGAAGGTATTTCCCATGAAGGGAGTGATATAAAGAGGAAAGAAAAGGAAGTTTAGTCCCCAGTATGTTGGACTTATTTATATTTTGAGGCGATTAGGAAAAGTGGTGTATGGGTTAGAATATCCTGGGAGCTTGGGTTCTATTCATCTTGTCTTCCATATGTCGATGTTGAAAAAGTGTATGGGCAATCCTTCCTTGGTTGTTCCTTTGGATAGTGTGGGAGTTTTGAATTTTTTGTCCTATGAGGAAGTCCCAATTGTGATCTTGGATTGGCAAGTTTGCCAATTCCGAGCAAAGGACGTGGCTTCGGTAAAGGTTCTCTGGAGGAATGAAAAGTATAAAGAAGATACTTGGGAAGCCGAAAAGGACATGAAATCCAAGTACTCATTCTTGATTTCTACTTTGAATAATCGTGCGAAAAGTATATGTATTCAATAACATCTTATTTTCTGACTTTGTTAAAGGAAATATAAATTTCTTGATATAATGATCCCCAAGGGGGGGGGGGGAGAATGTAACACCCTAAATTTTTGGTCATTAAAAATTTCTAAAATTTTATTCTCATTGTCCAAACTATGACTCTCCCAATGAGTCATAGATAGTCTTGAGGAGTCATTAGATGTAAATCGTAGCCTAACAGGTGTATTTCGCCAAGTTTTCTATTCTAAGTACGAGTGGCTAATAATTAATCATATCGACTCATTACGAGTCGTGATGTCCAAACCGTAGTCAAACCAGCGTATGTTCCAAGTGTTGCGATCCTGGTGATGACTAGGACCATATGAGTCTTAGGGACCCCTATCGATTCGTATAATGTAAGTCATAGGGTCAATAATATGTGTTCCTAATAACGTTATCTTAGCTACGACTCGTCATCCACGAGTCATAAGGTGTCGTTACGAGTCGAGTGTGACCCGCAGTCATTGACGATAATTTTTTAGCTTTTGAGTTAGGGAAAATTTAGATAATTCTCTTCTTACCCAATTATAATCCCTTATCCATAAAACTTTAAAAGAGTTTATTTCTTATTAATATCATTGTTAAAACACGCTCTCTTCTCTCTAAATTCTCTCAAGCAAGATACTTAGGGTTTCTAAAAAGTTTATTAGTTAGAGCTCTCAAGGGCAAATTCTCTTCGTAAAACATGGTATTTTAGGAAAGTATCTCTTCCCCAATACATATTTTGTTAAAAGCATGTGTTTAAATGGTTACCCGTGTGGTTTAATTGTTGGTTTTTGGATATGGGTTGAGGGTTTTGAATGACTGTTGTTTATGTGCTATTTCATGTCTACATATGCATTAATTATGTTTTAAATGGTGGTTTCGAAATCAATTTTATGCATGGGTATGGTGAATAAACTAGGGAATTGAGATTTACCCAAATTTTGTAAATATTAACAATTGAACTGGTAATAGCCCCAACCCAATTTTGTGAAAGTGGTTTTGAGTATGAGTAAAATTGTATTGAACTATTTTCATACAATCATATGATATAAAGAGGTTATTGAATCATAGTTGTTAGATTTAATGAACAAAAGGTGTCATTCTCCAAAGTCAATGGATTTATGATGGCATGTTGATGTTACCTTGCAAGTGTAGTTGGTATGACAATACGAATAATATATGCCTAAATATGTATTATGGTTCAATGAATGAGAATGCATGATATATGTTTTAATAGGGATTAAAAGAGGGTTGTGTAGCTGAGTCGTGAAAGTGAAGGTCTTGAATGACCAATACTGGAAACTGCAGTTGCCGATGCGAGGTCTAAATGACTTGGTGATTCGAGTCCCTCTTATTTTATGACTGGAGGTTCGAGTCCCCATATTATATCACATGATTGGGTTCTTAATCCAGATTGGTATGCCAGGAGTTTTGAGTACCCTATGGTGCATAAGATCCTCTAGTTGGTGTAGCTACACAAACTGGGGCCCTTCCAGCTAGGGAAGAGCTGGAACCATATAGCTTGTGGGTTCCTTCTTATGAAGATTGAGCTACACAAATACAAGTTGAACTTTTAAAGTGCTTTTAAGCCTTGTACCCTATCTCGACATATGACAAATATATATATATATATATGTATCTATATATATTTGATTATGTGCATTAGATTTGAGTTTGAATTGTTGATCATGGCATGATGTTATCCTTATCCCTGAGTTACATGATAGTGCTCAACGCACTAAGCGTCTTCGGATGTTGTATCCCTATGCGGTGTAGACACTGGAGATACTTCTACTTTTCCTGTGCAGTGTTAGATGGATAGGCTTGGTTCATCGGTCATTGGTGGTGATGTGATGAGATTTTATTCTTTGGAAGAATTGGATATTTCATTAGCTTCCATTCGTAGATTAGAATTGAGAGTCTACATTATTATTAACATTGTCATTGTCATGGTCAGGGGCATGTCCAGATGCTTTATTGATTTTGATTTTATTAGAAGGCTTTGTGGATTATTGTCGACTTGGGTGATGTTGGTTGGTTATTTTTGGTCAGTTACCGGATAACGGTTTTAGACATGTATTAAATTCTATGATCTTGTCATATTATATATTGTTATATGTTTGGAATTTATCCGAACTTTGTTGGAATTGAGATACCCGGCATGACTAGGCCCTAGTTTGGGTCGTGACAGTGGCATAATACATGTAGGAAGTCATGTAAAAATGAATTGGCTATGTAGGATGCCACATAAGACACATGTGTCTACTTGCTCAACTTTATTTAAGTTTAAGTGCCTATTTGTTCAAACCCAAAGTTGGAGGATATAGATAGAAATTGAAGCTAAGTTAAAAGGCATATTTATGTAATATGCCTATTAAATATTGTTAGGACTACAAAATGGATTTCTTAAACAAAACACTAATTATAGACATCATGAGAAAAGTATTTACTAATAAAAGAGGTTAAGTCAATGTATTAGAGGTCAAGGACACGCATCTCAATTTAACCTGTTAAGATGAAATCACTGGTAGTTGAATATTATCAAGTCGGTAAGTAAGTACAGAGCTAGAATGATAAAATGAGTAATTATCACATAACAACCATCGTGAAGATCTTTTCATTTTTCTATATTTCGATCATTTTATACCTCTCATAGTTGCTTCCTAGTACTTGTGAGCTATGGGAGTGGGTGGCATGATTTTTGGATATTTGATTGATGTTTATATGAGTTTTTTTTTAAATTATAGATGGTTTTTAAGTTGATATAATTTACCTTGGTCAATATTTGATGATCCAATCGTCATATGAGAATTTTATCAGTGCCATCAGCTCTAGAATATCGAATTTTGGTTAGTAGTATGTTTACTTTAGGTCCGAAGGCTTTTGGTGTAATTTTGGATATTTAGATGTGAACTTGGTTTTAAGTTATCTAGAGTTAATTTTGGGTAAAACTCATTGATAATGACCTGGTTTATGATTCTGATAGTTTTATTAACTCTGCAATGCTTAATTTAATCTAATAGCTAAGTAGGGCCATTTTTTAGGGGTTCTGAGCTTATGCCGATAAATATGTTAGGGAGTTTTGCCTTAAGATTTGTTGTTAAGTTGTTGCTACTGGTGCAGGAGAAATCCTTTTTTTGAGTTCGCAAGGAAAGAATCAAGTTTACAAAGATTTGGATTCTCTGATAATCCCATTCACAGGGGTGGCGCCGTATTCGTAAATAGAACTTTAGCTCTTGTAGGGGTAGGGCCTTTTGGACTTTCCAATTATGGAGTCTCGATTGTGTTTGCAATAGACCAGGTTCGATCCATCGCATTTGAAACAATCTAGTTGCATTCACAAAGAGGAGGGGCCCTAACAGCTTTAAATAATCTTTTTTTATTGGATTTAACCTATTTTCACCATTTTTAAAGCTTAGACCTTGTCTTAGGGAGTATCAAAGTGTTGTTTTTGTGGTTTCACCCATTGGTATGTTCCTAAAGCTCAATTTCATAATTCTCCACTAATTTCCCCCATGATTTTAGCTTCAATCCATATTTTAAACCTTGAACTTTGGAGTTTTCTTAGTAAAATGAAATAATGATATTTGATAATTTCTAACTTCATTTCAACACTTTTTTTTTTGTAAAAGAAATCATATTTAAGTTCTTTGTGTTATGGGTAAATTAATTTTCTACAAAAATTCTAGTTTGTTCTTTTATTTTTGAAATTGATGTTTTAGGGGAACTTTTTAGGTCTAGAACAAAAGTGTTTTAATATGTGTATCACTGGACTCATATTTATGTGTAGAAGTTATTTTGATAGATTGGAAGCATTCTAAGCCGCTTGAAACGGGAAACTTCACATTGAGTGTTTTGAGTTTGAGTATTGGCTTTGAAGTAGGTTATGTGTAACTCTCTTTAGACTTATCTTGAGTGGGGACTTATTGGGTAAAATATTCTATGGAATGAATAATTTACCCATTCTTGCATTAATTGAAGTGTTCACTTTGGTAGTGAGTTGATTTGATCCTTATTACATTGGTACAATATAGTGCTGGATTTTTATCATTTTGATGCCTGTGAGATGGATTATACTGTGATTCATTGAACTTTGGGAGTATTGCTTCATACTTTATTCTTATTGGAATGATTTCATGAATTCTTTTATTATAATTGAGTATGTGTAATACCCCGGGAAATTTTACGCGTAAATATGTTGGGTTCTATCTTCTAGAATGAATTATAAATTTTTTGTGCGGAATGTCTTAGATTATGACCCACAATTTCGTAGAGTATTGAATAATCTTTCCAACGATATGTTGATCATCCAAAACAGACACCCAAGCGACGAGTTATGAATATTCCGATCGAACCGTGAATAGTAGTGAATAGTAAAACATGCAGGAAAAAGTACTGAGGCCTGGTGTATTTTTATTCCAACTTTAAACAATCATAACTCCTTGTACATAATGATTTGTGCAATCTACTATATATCAACAGAAAGCTCTGCGAGTTCTCTTTCTAATGAAATTGGTTTCATCCAATTTTTTTATCGGAGCAAAACGTTATGGTCGATCTACTTCAGCCTAACAAAAGAAATTTTTTAGGTCAAATTCAAATGATCATAGCTACTCGTACACAATGATCTGGGTGAGATACTATATATCAAAGGAAAGATATGAGAGTCCTCTTTCTAATGAAATTAGTTTCATCCAATTTTGACATCGGAGTAAAATGTTATGGTTGATCTACTTCAGACTATCAAAATAGTCCACCAAAGGACAAATTCGAGAATTATTTGATTTTTAGGGGTGTTTAGGTAATTCCCCCTCACCCAAAATCCGTCCAAATCCTATATTAAAGCCTATTATAAGCATTATATATTAAATTTCATTAAATTTCTTCAAAAAGAAAACCCTAAGCTCCTACATCCAACTTTAAGAACCTCCAAAGTTCACCATTAATTCTGCAAATTTATTCAAGATTCCAAGTTCCTAGATCAAGAACTCCAAGAACTATCATTCAAAGGCATGATTAACATCTCAAAAATGAGTATCGATCTAAAGTTCATCATTCAAGGTATGTGGGGTTTTTCAACAAGAACTCTCTTTCGTTCTTGTGCCCAAAAGTAATTTTGTTTACAAAGGCATGATTTTTATTTGATTTTTACAAATTTGAAGCATGAACCCATATCTTATGATGATTATTATGAAATCTTGATGTTTATGATTTTGAAAGATGAATTTACATGTATGGTGATATAAAGCATAAATCTTGAACGATATTTATCATGACTTTGATATTTGGGTGGTGAATCCCCATTGAAAATTGTGTTTTTTTTTTCAGAAAATGTGTGTTATAAGCAAGTTGATGTTGAATATTTGAGATATTTTGAATGATTTGACCTTTTGGTCTTATTGGAGTTGTTTTGAACTCAAGTGTGAAAGAAATCCACAACGTGGTTGATTTTGATAGATGGGAAGCATGATGGCTCCCGATGAATATTTATATATTACTGAAATTATTTTATTGTGGATTGTCTTTGAAATGATCCACGATAAGTTCGGTAGAAATCTTTATCACCGAGTGGGAGGTATAAAGCGACCTTACTTTCCTAGAACTACATGCCCCCGTAGGAGTGAGCCTGAGGCTGATTTATATAGTGATCACTAGTTTGTGTGGATTTGACATCGATAGTCCTACTACGATGGCAAGGATAGGACAACTCTCCCCAACATGGGTTGTACGTTGGACTCCATGTAGCTCACATGGTTTATGTCGGTTATAGGATCTCCCAGTGTGTGTGTGTTTCCTTGTGTCTATGGTGAATGGTGAAGTGATTTGAAAGTGGAATTATGAAAGTTATTCTTTCTAAAGATTTAAATGATATTTACATTATAAGAATTGATATTCTTGATGAACTGAAAGTGCTTGACAAATTATATGATGACTCACATGTGTTATTGTACTTATTTCATCTTCTCATGATTATGATGATTTTCTTCGGGCTATGTGAGTCTTTCATACATCCTGCATATTTCTTATAAATCTTTATGATGATGATGTTTATACAACTACATACACCACCATATACTTGGTTCCTTTCCTTGGTGCTGACCCACATCTTTAGATGTAGGCTGTATTTTCTTGAAATGTAGGTTTAGGTGCTCAGTTTCAGGTTCGACAGTGATTCTTTGGGCATGCTATTCTACATCCTCTATTATGGTGAGTCCTCATATTTTGAGGACGTGATGTCTGATGTTGGTTTCACGGTATTGTTTACATTTGATAACTGAGTATGAGCCAGTTGGGGCATGTCTCAATGGCTCGCTGGTTTTATTGATTTTCTTAAAGTCTTGTCAGACTAGTATAGATGTTGGGAGTTGATTAATAATTCGTATTTTGTTATCTTTCTAAAATTCTTTTATTCTTGGATGATGATTACTCTGTTGATATTTGAGGGTTATTTATAGAAACCCCGTTAATTTGTGTTGAACTGAATGGAAATGGCTCAAAGGTTTATCTTGGGGCTACTCGTAGCCTCAAGCACCGTGTAACACTCCGGGACCCATTTTTCAGGGCGTTACAAACTTGGTATCAGAGCCTAATTTTTTAAGGTGTCCTAGGGAGTTGGACAAGCCGCATTAAGTAGAGTCTTAATCATCGGTGTGTAGCGTTCCATATCTATAAGATCTTTTAGGAATATGTGTGATTCTTTCTTTCAGAAGTCTATCATGCTTAAATTAGCTCTCTTTGCTATTGATTCGTTCTCTCCTCTTTCAGAAATATTCCTCCACATCGACCAAGAAGAAATAATGATGGTCAACAACCTCAACCCACTGACCCATTGAATAAAAATATGTCTCATGCTAAATTTTGGGCAGCCTTTCAGGCGCTGGCCTGAGCTGTTACTGCAAATTTTTAGGCCAACCCGTCCCCAACTCCACAGTAGCGGGGAGGTGATTCAGCTGCTTCCAGGATCCGTCACTTCATGCAGATGAATCCGTTGGAATTCTACGGGTCCAAGTCTGATGAGGATCCACGGTTGTTTTTAGAGGAGTTGTGGAAGATTACTCAGGTGATGCATGTATCTAAGAAACATAGTGTGGAGTTGGCTGCGTATAGGTTGAAAGACCTTGCTTATGACTGGGTTGTTTCTTGGAGGAAAGGTAGAGGTGAGGGAGCTATCCCTACAACTTGGCAAAAGTTCCAGAATACATTCTTGGATAAGTTTTTCCCTTTAGAGATGAGGGAGGCAAAGGTGGAAGAGTTTAAGAACCTTCGATTGGGATCTATGACTGTTAGGGAGTACTGTCTAAAGTTTAATCAGTTAGCCAAGTATGCTCCTGACTTAGTGGCTAGTATCGAGCTAGTATGAGTAAATTTGAGACTGAAATGTCTAGTTATGTGGTTAAGGAGTGTAGGTCTACTATACAGAGTAGTAAGATGAATCTTTCTAGGCTGATGACTCATGCCCAACATATTGAGGCAGAAAATATTAAGGAGAGAGATAGAATGAGAGGGTATAAGAGAGCTAGGTCCGAGCGGCACGGACATGGTCAGACTAGATCATAGGGAGGGAGTCGTCCTCAGTATTAGGATCGTTCTTCTATGCCAGCACCATCATCTACTAGTGCTCCCGTGCCTAGAGGTAGGCAGGAGCAAGGTAGCAGGTCATATGCATCCAGGTCCCAGTATAGTGCTGGCAGTAAGCCAAATCATCCCCTGTGTCCTAAGTGTGGTAGGGCTCATTCGGGTAAGTGTTGAGTAAGAAGAGGGGTTGTTTCCGGTGTGGTAACATGGGTCACAGAGTTAGAGATTGTCCACAGGATGGACAAGGGCGTCGTGACTATCGCCCTCAGACCCAGACTCAGACTTTTAGTCCTCCAGTTCTAGCGACTCACCCATCCCCAGCTTAGGGCGCCTCTTCTAGCAATGCTAGCGGGCAGCGCTAGAATAGATTCTATGCTTTACCATCCCACCAGGAACAGGAGAACTCTCCCAATGTTGTTATTGGTATGCTTCGTATATTTCAGTTTGATGTGTATGCTTTGTTGGATCCTGGATCCAGTTTCTCATAAGTTACACCTTTGATTGCTGTCAATTTTGAAATGAGTCCTAAGATTATTCCTGAGCCTATCCTAGTTTCTACGCCAGTGGGTGATTTGATTGTAGCCCAAAAAGTGTATAAAAAGTGTCCTGGTATCGTTCTTCATAGAGTCTTGTTAGCTGATCTGATTGAGTTAGACAAGGTAGATTTTGATGTGATTTTGGGTATGGACTGGCTGTATTTTTCTTATGCCTCTATTGATTGTCGGACCCGAGTGGTCAAGTTTCATTTTCTGGGTGCATCCGTGTTTGAGTGGTCTGGGAATTCTGTGTCACCCAAAAGTTATTTTATCTCTTACCTCAAAGCTAGAAAGCTTATTTCCAAGGGGTGTATTTACTATTTGGTTAGAGTCAAAGACACTAAGTCTGAGACTCCAACTCTTTAGTCTGTTAACGTCGTCAATGAGTTTTTTGATGTCCTTACGGATGATCTTCTAGGGATACCTCCTGATAGAGAGATAAATTTCGGGATTGATCTTCTTGAGAACTTAAGGAGTTGAAAGAGCAACTCAAGGATCTACTAGATAAGGGTTTCATAAGGCCCAGTGTTTCTTCATGGGGTGCTCCTGTGTTGTTTTTGAGAAAGAAAGATGGCTCTTTGCGTATGTGCATTTATTACCGCCAACTGAATAAAGTCACCATAAAAAATAAGTACCCTATTTCGAGAATAGATGATTTGTTTGACCAATTGCAAGGTGGAAGTTATTTCTCAAAGATAGACCTTTATTTCGACTATCATCAACTCAAAGTTAGGGAGCGTGACATCCTAAAAATCGCTTTTCGAACTCGTTATTGCCACTTTGAGTTTCTGGTTACGTATTTTGAGTTAACTAATGCCCCAACAGCTTTCATGGACCTCATGAATCGAGTGTTCAGACCATATCTAGATATGTTTGTCATAGTGTTCATCGATGATATACTGGTGTACTCCCGTAGTGAGGATGAACATTCTGATCATCTCCGAACTGTCTTGCAAACCCTTAAAGATCACAAGTTGTTTTCCAAGTTCAGTAAGTGTGAGTTTTGGCTAAGGTCAGTTGCATTTTTGGGTTATATCATTTCTTCTGAGGGCATTAGAGTAGATCCCAAAAAGACCAAAGTTGTTAGAAATTGGCCTAGACCTATTTCTCTGATTGATATCCAAAGTTTCTTTGGTTTAGCTCGCTATTACCGCCGTTTTGTTGAGAGTTTCTCCTTTATAACGTCTCCTATGACTCGGTTGACCCAAAAGAAAGTTAAGTTCTTATGGTCCAAATCTTGTGAGAAGAGTTTTCAGGAGTTGAAGACTAGAGTCACTTTAGCCCCTGTTTTGACTTTGCCTGATGGTGTTGATGGTTTTGTGGTGTACTGTTATGCTTCGAGAGTTGGGTTGGGTTGTGTATTGATGAAGAAGGGTAAGGTGATAGCTTATGCTTCTAGACAGTTGAAACCCCATGATAAAAATTACCCTACCCATGACCTTGAGTTGGCTTCTATTGTGTTTGCTTTGAAAATCTGGAGACACTACTTGTATGGTGTCCATGTTGATGTTTTCACTGATCATAAGAGTCTGCAGTATGTGTTTACCTAGAGAGAATTGAATCTTAGGCAGAGACGATGATTAGAATTGTTAAAGGACTATGATATGAGTGTGTTGTACTGTCCGGGCAAGGCCAATGTTGTGGCGGATGGCCTAAGTAAAATGTCCATGGGTAGTGTTTCGCATGTGCTAGAAGGTAATAAAGAGTTGGCTCGTGATGTACATCATTTGGCTAGATTGGGGGTAAGGTTGTTTGACTCTGCTGAAGGTAGTATAGGGGTTCAGAGTAGTTCCAAATCCTCCTTGGTTTCAGAAGTGAAGGAAAAGCAATACTTAGATGCTAGTTTGGACAGACTGAAGGAGTCAGTCAAGGACTAAATAGTAGAGGTTTTCTCCCAAGGGGGAGATGGTGTGTTGATATTGCAGGGTAGATTGTGTGTCTCGAATGTTGATGATCTGAGACAGAGGATTATGGCTAAAGCGCACGGGGTGCGATATTTTATTCATCCTGGTGCAACTAAGATGTACCGAGACTTGCGGGAAATCGATTGGTGGAGTGGCATGAAGAAAGACATAGCAGCGTTTGTAGCTAAGTGTGCAACATGCCAACAGGTTAAGGTTGAACACCAAAGACCTGGTGGTATGATGCAAGAGTTTAGTATTCCCACGTAGAAGTGGGAAGAGATAAATATGGATTTCGTGATTGGTTTACCTCCTTCCCGATGCCATCATGATTCCATTTGGGTTGTGGTTGATAGGTTGACTAAGTCTTCTTATTTCTTCCCTATTCATACTTTATATACTACTGAGGATCATGCTAGATTGTATATCCGAGAGCTAGTCAGACTGCGTGGAGTTCCCTTGTCTATCATTTTGGATAGGGGTACTCAATTCACTTCACAATTTTGGAAAGAATTTCAAAAGGGTCTTGGTACCTAAGTGCTTTTGAGTTTTTCTTTTCATCCGCAGACTGATGGTTAGGCTGAGTGGACCATCCAGACCTTAGAGGATATGTTGAGAGCTTGTGCACTTGACTTTAATGGAAGTTGGGATGATCACTTACCATTGATAGAGTTTTCTTATAATAATAGTTTCCACTCTAGTATTGGCATGACTCCGTTTGAAACCTTATATGGGAGGAAGTGTAGATCACCCATAGGTTGGTTCGAGGTGGGTGAGGCAGCTTTGAGTGATCTTGATTCGGTATTTGAGGCTATGAAAAAAGTTAAGTTGATTAGGGAAAGGTTGAAAACTACGCAGAGTCGTCAGAAGTCATACGCAGATGTTAGAAAGAGAGACCTTGAGTTTGAAGTTGGTAACCTAGTGTATCTGAAAATTTCACCAATGAGAGGGGTGAAGAGATACGGAAACAAGGGGAAGCTTAGTCCCTATTATTTTGGTCCTTTCAAAATTCTTAGCCGAGTTGGTAAGGTAGCTTATGAGGTCGAGTTGCCTTCTGAGTTATCCTCTGTTCATCCAATATTCCATGTCTCCATGCTTAGAAAGCATATTAGCGATGCTGTGGTAGTGGATTCCTCTGTGAGTGCTGACATTCAAGAAAATCTTTCTTTTGATGAGGTTCCTGTTGAGATTCTTAAATATAGTGTACGAAGACTAAGGAACAAAGAAGTCCCTTGGTAAAGGTGTTGTGGCGGAACCAATCTGTAGAGGGTGCAATGATAACGCTCAAACTACAGCTTTCGTAAGAGTGTAAGTGGTCGCTGTCAAATATAGAACCCAAATGGGTTGGGTGTCGAGTCCCACAGGGAATACTCGGTCACTAAGTAAGTAAAGATTATTAGACTTTTGGTGAAAGTTTCGTAAAAAAATGGGGGGATTGTAGCGTGAATTTAAGAGTATCAAAATAATAACGTAAGAATGGAAAATAGAAGAGTAAAATGGATTGCTTGGTTGGTTTTGATCAATGAGAATTGAGAGTTAGGGTTATGTCTACCTTATGAGTTATACATATCTATTGACTATGAGTTATGCGGAATTCAGACATGCATGCGCTTATAGAGAATCGTATTCTATGGTAAAACCAGGTGTCTTTCGACCATCAAGGATTATTTCACTTTAACTCTTTCGAGCTTAAAGCGTATCTAATGGTACAGATTCTCCAAGAGGTTAATCCAGTTACGGCACTAAGTTTTTAATAGGGGTTGGTGCCCTATTACCTTGACATTATCTCTTTTCCAGACATGTAACTTTTCTTTCGAATAAGTTAATGCTATACTGGCGTATTCTATATGTTTGCAACCACAAGAATTTAGATTAAGATGAAGAGAATAATTATATAAGCAACATACGTGTTAAGAATTCACAAACTCATAGCAATAGATAGTGTCTCATAAGGCTTCCATAACCCCAACAGAGAAGTTTAGCTACTCATGAGTGCAACGAAAATCATAATAGACATTATTATCATACCAAAAAAAGAGTCTAACGTGAAGTATGCTTTGGTAGTGCTTGTGGCGTGAATTCCTTGCAAGTAGCATTTCTCTTGTTGTGAAAATTTAGAAGTCGATGAAGAGAAAGTAATAAGAATTAATTGAAAGAGAATGAATTGAAAGTGTTGAATGAATAATAAAAAGTAATTGATTGAAGAAGTATGAAGTATGAAAAACTTCAGCAAAATAGGGTATTTATAATACCCATATTCTATTCCTACTTGGCTACTGCGTACTTATCCTAGTCCTAATAAGTTACTGCATCATTATCCTAATCCTACTAAGTTACTGCTGATCCCCAAAGTCTTTGGAAATGCTGTTTTTGCTCGGGACAGGTTTTCTATGCGTCACTTTTAGTCCCTAGGCGTCCAAGCTCTGCTTTCCTTCTTTCGTGAAGCTTCCTTTGGCATCAAGTTATCCATAAAATGTTGAATCTTCATCATTTATACCTGAAAAACTTGCTAATCACGTTTGTTAGCTCACTTATAGGAAAGAGGACTAAAAGTGCATGAATTATGTATTTTGTCCTCAAAACTTAGCTAAAATATGGGTAGATTATAGCACTTTAGGGGTGTAAATACGCCTATCATCAACACCCCACACTTAAAGCTTTGTTCACGCTTGAACAAAATATCATGTCCTTCTAAACATCTACTTAGGGTTTCATAGTAACAGCACAAAATATTCATCTAGACAGGCATAGCAATTATAAACAAAGAGTAGTTTTCTAATCACTACTAGAAACAATTCAACCTCTAATATAGACTCGTGATGGTGGTTAATTTGTATTCAAGAAGTTAAGGCACAAAGAATCATACACGACTACCCAAAACTCATCAACCATGTGTGTCTCACACAAGATATTACCCATAATCACTCACAAGTTTTGCATTTTTAGAAACATGGGTACAATATTCTCCTTGCTCTCACTCTCACAAAGAATTCATATGTTGCAACTGATGACCATAGGCTTGCCCTTAGTGTAATGCTCCACTAAATATCAGAATTCTAAGCCTAGGATCAAATAGGTCTTTTACAGGTTGTAATGTAGGCTAAGAGACCGGTAGGACTATTTTGGCCAGAAATAGTGACTATGTTCCTAAGCGCTTTAATACATTAAATTATGCCATTTATGCTTTCTTTCAAACAACCTTTCTACTTTCTTTTAATCTACCACCCTTTCTCACCTCTTTTGTTTTTCAATTTTGAACAGAATTAACTTTATATTTTTCTTTTCATTTTTCTCTCTTCCCTTTCTTTTTTTTTTTATAACACACCTATATACTAACCATTCTTTTTCATAATGAATTCAAGTACCAATTCACTTTAAGGCACTACACTCACCTAATTTCCTCTTATTTTGTCACTTGACTTTGCAATTTAAAGCACTTAGGAATTTAGATCAAATTATGGTCTTGAAAAAATAATGGATTGGGCTTACATATGAGGCTGTCAAAGAAAATAGGCTTAAGGCTCAAAGGGGGTTATCTAGGATGATGTCCATGGGTAGATAAAATGAAGGTAAATAATCATAGGTTGCCAAAGAAATGCCTAAATAATCTCCTAAATTCATACTCTTTATTTCTCTTTACATACATACCAGGCAAGTTCTAGCATCAGCCACAGACATAGAATATACTATCATCTCACACACAAGGCACATGGTCGACTTTTTTGGAAGCAGTATAGACTCTTGACCCAACTATGAAGGAATTAAACCACATAGATACCATACAGTGAGTCACACTTAGAGCCTAAACGTCTCAATAGTAATGATTTTATCACAGACTCTTGTCATAATACCATGCTGCCTATCAGAACAATTTCATGCAAAGTTAAAAAAAATTTTTAATACAAAAAAAATAAAACAAACAAACATAAATAAATGCAAATGCAGATAAGGAAGGTTAGCATGCAAATACCAGCACCCCACACTTAGACGGGACACACTGCCCTCAGTGGAAAATAAATAAGAAGAACCTGGTTAGTCGGACTCCTTCTCTATGTCTGGGGTCATACCCCCTTCATCGGAATCATCATCAGAGTCGTCGCCATCAGAGTTCTCCTCCACGTCGGAGTCTGGCATTCGACGATCATCATCGGTTGGCACATCGTCATGAAGAGGTTCCTCAAAGTACACACCTAATCCACACATAGCCCTTGCATGCTCGTTCATTGGGTAGTCATAATCCAACTGTTGGAGCTCTGCAGCAGTTGGAACACGACCTCCGCTCATCATGGTAAATCGAGTCATGCCATAAAGATGGCGAAAGAAACTCTCATCCCGAGCATGACGTTCTGCAGTGGTAAGGTTGACGCCATGCGTGGATTCAGCATCTTTAACCTTTGTGAGGTCAACCTTCTTTGGGTTGTGTGGAAGTTTGTGATCAGCCGGTTCCTCTTCGATGGCTTCCTTCCTCAATATTGCAGTCAACAGATTGCCAAAGCTGAAGTGGGACTTCTTGTGTAGCCTAGCCTTATGCATTGTAGATCGAATAATTGCCCCAATGTTGATAGGGACATTCGTCATCAATGCGTACACCAAGCACACTCTATCTCGTGTTATCTTTGTGTACTGTGTCCCTGGAATCAGGCAAGAGTTGACTATTCACAACCATATCCTAGCTTCCCTATTTAAGGAAGCATCTGGGAAGATGTTGTGCCGACGGGTGTCCTTGTGTCTGCTCCATCGTGCCATAGATCTTGTTCCGCATAATGTGTGTCTAATTTCCCTGTACGGAGGCAATCCTAGAAAAGAGTTGAAGAACTCCGCATTAGTTGAAGGACTTGGCCCCGAATCTTTACTTCACTCCCTGTAATTTTCGGTGACCAGTTGGCATAGAATTCTCATGTTAGATCGAGATTGCATTCTCCCATATCTCAGCAGATGAAATCAAGATGTAACGCCATTATCTTGGCCAACATGCGAGGTTCTTTCTTTTCAAGGCTTTCCTTGTGTATCAACTCCACATGAACATATATTTTTTCTTTATTGTTCCTATACCACTCCTTTCCTTGATCCTCTAGGACCCATTTGATTCCAAACATGCGGCGAGGTATTTGCAGCGAGAAGGATTCACCTTGCTCTTTACGTCCCCTTTTCTGGCCTTTTTGTGAAGTGGTTGCTTTTTCTTTTCCTTGTCTTTGTTTTGGTGCCATTGTACCTGAGATTAAAATAATAGTCATGTTAGCTTCATCTCGGTGGATACAATAAACAAACAAGCAGTAGTAGCACCACCCCACACTTAATTTGTTGGCACAAACTAGTGAAGTACTTACTTGGTTAATGGCCTCGAAAGATGTTCTTGTAAAGTAAAAGAGCAAAAAGGAAAATTTTTGAGAGAATTTGGAGAGATAGGCGGCGCCTAGGTTGAAGTTGCAATGCAATTTTGTGTTAAGACTAAGGTTCTATTTATAGGACAAGCTTGGGTCGGGTTTTGACCCATTTGGAATCGGATTTGGAGACCAAAAGTGACCATAGGCGGCGCCTAATACTTTGCCTATGCTTGGCATAGGCGGCGCCTTTTGCAAAGCATTGTTGAGCATAGGCGGCGCCTATGCCATGTCATTGTAGAATCCGAGAGCTTAGGCCATAGCATAGGCCTTACCTTGTTCTTTGCCTATATTTTCATAGGTAATGCCTAACCCATAGCCTTTTGCTTCTTCATTCCAAACTTAACACCTTCAACATGCAATACTTCCAAATCAAAATTTGAAACCAATCTCCTCCTTTACACCTCTTGCACCTATATTTACTCAAAAACAACAAAAATGATTAGAACGATAGGTTTCCTCCCATCAAGTGCCTTAGTTTTGGTCGTGGCTCGACTCTTCTTTTTGGATTTTTACTTAGTAAAAACAAATGCAAAAGAAAAGATAAAAAAAAACCGATGGGTTGCCTCCCATCTAGCGCTTGATTTATTGTTGCGGCACGACATAGTTACCTCGAGTACTTAGACTTCATCGAGATAGATGGTGGCCATATAGTTTATAGAGTCAAGAGGACCGATATATGGTTTTACTCATTGGCCATTCACCTTAAAGACAATACCATTATTGTCTTCTAGCTCAACTACTACAGACGAGTAGACTTGGCTAATTTTGTATGGACCAGACCATTTAGACCTTAACTTACCTGGGAATAGCTTTAGTCTGGAATTGAAAAGAAGTACCATATCACCCTTTTGAAAGTTTCATTGAACAATCCGCTGATCATGATACTTTTTCATCCGCTCCTTGTAGAGGTCTGATCTTTCATATGCATGTAGACGGAATTCATCCATCTCATTTAGCTGCTCCAACCTCAAGTTCATAGCATCATCCCAATTCAAATTCAGTTGCTTCAACGCCCACAATGCTTTGTGCTCGAGCTCAATGGGTAAATGACAAGCTTTCCCATAAACTAGTTGGTACGGGGACATGCCAATTGGCATTTTGAATGCAGTCCTATATGCCCATAGTGCATCGTCCAGCTTCCGAGACCAATCTTTCCTATTAGCATTTACAGTCTTAGCAAGGATTTGCTTGATCTCTCGATTGGAAACCTCTACCTGTCCACTAGTTTGTGGGTGATAAGGCATGGCTTATGTTGGTTGACACCATATTTTGCCAACACGGATTTGAATAGTTTGTTGCAAAAGTGAGATCCTCCATCGCTTATGATAGTACGTGGGACCCCAAAATGAGAGAAGATGTTTCTCTTTAAGAATGCAACAACACACTTTTCTTCATTATCAGCCAATGCTACTGCTTTGACCCATTTTGAAACATAATCTACAACAACTAGGATATATTTCATTCCAAACGAATTCCCGAATGGGCCCATAAAATCAATACCCCATATATCAAAGAGCTCGATTTCAAGATTTTTTGACATGCGCATTTCATGATGCTTCGAAATTGTGCCTTGTCTCTGACATTGGTAACATGTTCTCACATATTCGTAGGCATCTCTAAATATCGAAGGCCAATAATAGCCGCTATGCAATACCTTTCTTGCTGTCCGACCGCCTGCATGGTGTCCACCAACTTATGAAGCATAACTTGCTTCCAAGATACTTGGCACCTCCTCATGAGATATGCAGCGTCTGATCACACCATCCGCGCATTGTCTAAACAAATATGGCTCATCCCAGAAGTAGTGTCTTACATCATGCATGAACTTTCTTCTTTGATGAAATGATAGATTCGCAGGCATCACATTACTTACCACAAAGTTTGCAAAGTCTGCATACCATGGTAACTCTTCCATCATGGTGGCTAAGATCACTTTATTAGGGAATGCATCATCAATCTCTAGATAAGGCTGCGTTATATGCTCATTCTCAAGTCTAGATAGATGATCAGCCACTTGGTTTTCGCAACCTCTTCTATCTTTTACCTCGAAATAAAATTCTTGCAGCAATAATACCCATCGAATTATCCTTGGTTTTGCATCTTTCTTGGCCATAAAGTATTTCAGAGCTGCACGGTCTGTATGAAATACCACTTTGGTTCCCAACAAATAAGCACGGAACTTTTCAAAAGCATACACAACCGCTAGAAGTTCTTGTTCTATGATAGTATAGTTCTTCTGAGCTCCGTTCAAGACCTTGCTCGCATAGTAGATTAGATGGAATAACTTTTCTCTTCTTTGGCCTAGTACAGCACCCAAAGCTACCTCGCTAGCATCACACATGACTTAAAATGGTACAGACCAATCTGGTGCTACAATGATAGGAGCTTCAATTAGCTTCCCTTTGAGGTGTTCGAATGCCTTCATACAATCTTCATTGAAGTCAAACTTTGCATCTTTCTCCAAAAGTTTGCATAATGGACTAGCAATTTTGGAGAAGTCTTTGATAAACCACCGATAGAAGACTGCGTCACCGAGGAAACTATGAACTCCTTTGACCGAAATTGGGGGTGGTAGTTTCTCGATAACTTTGATTTTAGCTCGATCCACCTCAATTCCTCTTTCAAAAATTTTATGCCCAAGCACAATACCTTCTTTCACCATAAAGTGGCACTTCTCCCAATTCAGCACTAGGTTGAATTCAACACATCTCTCCAGCGTGTCTTCCACCATATCAGAAAAAATGGACATCATACAACGCTGAAAAGTGGCGGGTGCGTTACATAGCCCAAATGGAATACGTTTGAAGGCAAACATACCATAGGATCATGTAAAATTTGTCTTCTCTTGATCTTCGTGGGCGATACATATCGGATTATAGCCGGAATAACCGTCTAAGAAACAAAACCATCCTTTCCCTACTAATCGATCAAACATTTGGTCAATAAAGGGCATTGGAAAGTGATATTTAAGTGTCCACGAATTCAGCTTACGGTAGTCCATGCATACTCTCCACCCTGTGACAGGTCTGAGTGGAATTAACTCATTTTTTTCATTCGCAACTACCGTCATGCCACCTTTCTTTGGTACCCATTGTATCGGGCTTACCCATTTACTATTGGAGGTTGGATACACAACCCCTGCATCTAACCATATAATAATTTCTTTCTTCACCACCTCTTGCATAGGTGGATTCAGACGCCTTTGATGCTCAATAGTGGGTAAGCAATTTTCTTCAAGCTGAATCTTGTGTGTAAAAATCCCAGACGGAATACCAATGATATCAGTGATGGTCCAATCGATGGCTCTCATGTACTTTCGTAGAACCGTGATGAGAGCTACAACTTGCTACTCACCCAAATCTACTGCCACAATAACCGGGAGTGTGTTACCGCTTCCCAAGAATGCATACTTTAAATGGCTAGGCAGCTCCTTCAATTCTAACGTGGGTGGTTCCTCAATAGATGGTTTAGCTGGTGGTGTTGGTCGGTTTTTGAGATCAAGGTCCAGCTTCTTGGGAGCATGAAGATATGACCCTAATCCTGTTAGAGCACAAATAGTTTCTTCATAATTTTCAGCATCCTTATGCTCAACTTCCATAAGCACAACCGCCAATGGGTCATCAACAAGCTGCTCCTCTACAGGTAATTCTTTCTTATCATCAATATAAACATCAGCTACTGAGAATACGTTCAGATCTTTGGGTTGCTTCATTGATTTACATACATCAAAGTGGACTACTTCGTCATTCATCCGGAATAGAAGCTCATTAGCTCTTAAATCAATAAGCACACTTCCTGTTGCAAGGAAAGGGCGCCCCAAGATTATGGGAACTTCAGAGTCCACCTCACAATCCAAAATAACGAAGTCCGCCGGAAAGATGAATGAAGAAACCTTTACCAATACATCACATAAAATACCAACAGGTCATTTTACAGACCTATCAGCCTTCATAAGCATTATATTGGTTGGAGTAGGATCACCCAACCCCAACTTTTTGTAAATGGATAGTGGCATCAAGTTGATGATGGATCCTAAATTGCATAATGCCTTGGCAAAATTCAAAGATCCGACAGTGCAAGGAATAGTGAAGGCTCCGGGGTCGGCCTTCTTCTGAACTAGTGGTCTGGTAGCAATTGCACTACAATGATGAACAACATCTGTCAACTCACCACTTGCTGCCCACTTCTTTGTTAAAAGATCCTTTATAAATTTTGCGTAGCCAGGCATTTGTTCTAGTGCCTCAACCAATGGAACATTAATGGTCAGCTGTTTTAACATTGACATGAATTTATTGAACTTGGTATCATCAGCTCTCTTCTTTAATCTTTGAGGAAAATGTGGTGGTGGAAGGGGAATAGTTTTCTCCACGACTTTCTTTTTATCTTGCTTCGGATTGGCAATCTTTTTGGGCTGTGAACGCTGAGGGGTGATGTCTTTGACGTCTTCTTTAGCATTTTCGGCGGCTGCTGCATTTTTTGTGGTATCATCGGCCACTTTTTTGGTTTGGGATGAATTTTCCAGCACCTTACCATTCCTGGTAGTAATGGCCATGCATGTTCCATCGTTCCTTGGGTTTTGCACTGTGTCGCTAGGTAAGGTGCCAGCTTTTCTTTGATTTAATGTGGCTGAAATTTGACTCAATTGTTGCTCCAGCTGTCTTATTGAAGTGGAATGTGAGTCAACCAATTTCTTCATTGAGGCTAAGTCATTTATTACCTCAGTTACTCCCGTGCTGGTTGCCTTCACTCCTTTCAACAGCTTAGCCATCATATCTTCCATGGACATATTTCCAGACCCAGATGCAGTGGCGTCACGTCTTCCTGGGGGAACATACAGACCACTCTTGTCATTCTTGTTCTTCCAACTTCCTTGATTATGGTCTTTTTTTCCAGATTTATCATAATAGTTCCGACCTTGGTTTCCTTGGGTATTGCCTTGGAAACCCCCTAATTGTTCACGTAGTTGGCTTCTTCCTCAGAATAAGATTCCTCTCTTCCTTTTGACGCAACTGCTTTGACTTTTTCGGTCTTCCCTGATAATAGATGCTTTGTAAGAAGATCCATCTGTGTTTTCATGTGCGCCATATCTTTATCACGTTCTTCTTCTCTTTTCCTTTGTTCTGCAGTCATGCCAATAGACAAAGTGGGGCTTGCTACCTCAGAATCCCTGGTATGCCAAGCTCTACTTTGCTTTGTCATCCGGTCTAGCATATCACTCGCCTGAACAAAGGTGAGGTCCATAAATGATCCTCCAGCCGCATTATCCACCACTGGTTTAGTTACTGAATTCAAGGATCTGTATAGTATCTCCATCAAGTGGACATTGGTCATGTGATTGTTTGGGCACCTCATAAGCTTCTTCTTGAATCTCTCCCATGTTTCGTGGTGGGCTTCAGTTGGAAGCTGATGAAAATTACTGATTTTATCTCTCAATTATGCTTTTTTGGATGGCGGAAAGAATCTTTCTAGGAAAGCGTCTTTCAATTGCCTCCAATTTGTAATAGAATCAGGAGTCAGCCCGTTCAACCATAGAGTTGCCTCCCCAGATAGAGACAATGGAAATAAGCGCAATCGAATTGCATTCTGTCCAACGCCTGGATTGTCGAATAACTTGCATGTAGAGATAAAGTTGACCAGATGCATATTCGGATCATCACCTGCAAGTCTACCGAATAGTCCCTTGAGTTGTAATAACTAAATCATGGCGCTAGTGATGTTGAACTTGGCTCCGGGTGCCAATGGCGGAGGAATAATAGCTCCTGTGGCGCCAGCTCCATCCATATCGTCATCATCATCATCAAAGGGAATCTGCATAGCTCGGCGTTCAGGCAGAAATCTTGCTTGACGATCTCTTCTATTTGCCGGTGTCGCCACCTCAGCATCACGCCTAGGGTTTAGTAGCTCATCATCACCTAAGTCCTCATCATCAGGATCTGCTGCTCGCCCTGGGTTATCAATATTCTGTTGATGTACTTGGGCAGCGGCCAACGCAGCTAGTCTAGCCTGCTCCTGTTGAGCAGCCCTTCTCTCAATGTCATGTTGTGCATCCATCCTTCCAATAAGTTGTGGTTTAGGGTTTATGGGAAATAATGGTTGTCCTGAACTTCGAGTATTTGGCATGCACTAAACAAAAACCTGCAGAAAACAAAAACAACAACTAAAAGTAAAGTACGAGAATCTTTGACCAAAGGGTCTAGTAATTATGACAAACTTAGTTGACAACCGTATTCCCCGGCAACAACGCCAAAATTTGATAACGCTCAAACTACAGCTCTCGTAAGAGTGTAAGCGGTCGCTGTCAAATATAGAACCCAACTGGGTTGGGTGTCGAATCCCACAGGGAATACTCGGTCACTAAGTAAGAAAAGATTATTAGACTTTTGGTGAAAGTTTCATAAAAAATGGGGGGATTGTAGCGTGAATTTAAGAGTATCAAAATAGTAACGTAAGAAGAGAAAATAGAAGAGTAAAACAGATTGCTTTGTTGGTTTTGATCAATGAGAATTGAGAGTTAGGGTTATGTCCACCTTATGAGTTATACGTATCTATTGACTATGAATTATGCGGAATTCAGACATGCATGCGCTTATAGAGAATCGTATTCTATGGTAAATCCAGGCGTCTTTCGACCATCAAGGATTATTTCACTTTAACTCTTTTGAGCTTAAAGCGTATCTAATGGTACAGATTTTCCAAGAGGTTAATCCAGTTACGACACTAACTTTTTAACAGGGGTTGGTGCCCTATTACGTTGACATTATCTCTTTTCCAGACATGTAACTTTTCTTTTGAATAAGTTAATGCTATACTGGCGTATTCTATATGTTTGAAACCACAAGAATTTAGATTAAGATGAAGAGAATAATGATATAAGCAGCATACGTGTCAAGAATTCACAAACTCATAGCAATAGATAGTGTCTCATAAGGCTTCCATAACCCCAACAGAGAAGTTTAGCTACTCATGAATGCAACGGAAATCACAATAGACATTATTATCATACCAAAATAAGAGTCTAACATGAAGTATGCTTTGGTAGTGCTTGTGGCATGAATTCCTTGCAAGTAGCATTTCTCTTGTTGTGAAAATTTAGAAGTCGATGAAGAGAAAGTAATAGGAATTAATTGAAAGAGAATGAATTGAAAGTGTTGAATGAATAATAAAAAGTAATTGATTAAAGAAGTATGAAGTATGAAAAACTTTAGCAAAATAGGGTATTTATAATACCCATATCCTATTCCTACTAGGCTACTGTGTACTTATCCTAATCCTAATAAGTTACTGCATCATTATCCTAATCCTACTAAGTTACTGCTGATCCCCAAAGTCTTTGGAAATGCTGTTTTTGCCCGGGACAGATTTTCCATGCATCACTTTTAGTCCCTAGGCGTCCAAGCTCTGCTTTCCTTCTTTCGTGAAGCTTCCTTTGGCGTCAAGTTATCCAGAAAATGCTGAAATCTTCATCATTTTTACCTGAAAAACTTGCTAATCACGTTTGTTAGGTCACTTACAGGAAAGAGGACTAAAAGTGCATGAATTATGTATTTTGTCCTCAAAACGTAGCTAAAATATGCATAGATTATAGCACTTTAGGCGTGTAAATACGCCTATCATCATGCAACTTGGGAAGCTGAGGCGGATATGTAATCCAAGTACCCGCACCTGTTTTCGGCGAACTTCGATCAAGACGAAGGTACTATTATTTCCTAAATCATGCACTTTTGATAAAAGTTACAGCAGTTCAGCTGTCATTTATTATGTGTTCAGCTGTAGTTTCTTTAATTTATGCATTCTATGTTGCATTCGGAGTGAGAAACGATGTGGTGATGAGTCTAACGAATGGTTTCAGCTGTATTCTCTATTCCCTATCTAATCTTTGCATGTATAGCGTTATTTGAGGATGAATGTTTCGAAGGGAGGATGATGAAATACCCCAGGAAATTTTTCATTCAAATTTTGTGCGTAAATGTGTTGGGTTTTATCTTCTAGAATGAATTATAAATTTTCCGTGCGGAATGTCTTAGATTATGATCCACCATTGTGTAGAGTATCGAATAAGATTTCCAACGATATATGGATCATCCAAAATAGACAAGCGAGCGACGAGTTATGAACCTTCCGATCAAACCGTGAATAGTAGTGAACAGTACAATGTGCAGGAAAAAGTACTGAGGCCTGGCATATTTTTGCTCTAAATTTAAATGACCATGACTCCTTGTACATAATGATCTGGGCGATCTACTATATATCAATGGAAAGCTCTACGAGTCCACTTTCTAATGATATTGGTTTCATCCAATTTGTCTTTCGGAGCAAAAAGTTATGGTCGATCTATTTCAGCCTATCAAAAGCGAATTTTTAGGTCAACTTCAAATGATCATAACATCTCATACACAATGATCTGGGTGAGATACTATATGTCAATGGAAAGATATGAGATTCCCATTTGTAATGAAATTGGTTTTATCCAATATGGATATCAGAGTAAAAAGTTATGGTTGATCTACTTCAGACTATCGAAACAGTCCATCAAAGGACAGATTCAAGAATTATTTGATTTTTAGGGGCGTTTTGTTCATTCCCCCTAACCCAAAATCCATCCAAACCCTATATTAAAGCCTATTAAAAGAATTATATATTATATTTCATCAAATTCCCTCAAAAAGAAAATCCTAAACTCCTACATCCAACTTCAAGAACCTCCAAAGTTCACCATTAATTCTGCAAATTTATTCAAGATTCCAAGTTCCCAGTTGAAGAACTCCAAGAACCATCATTCAATGGCACGATTAACATCTAAAAAAAGAGTATCGATCTAAAGTTCATCATTCAAGGTATGTGGGGATTTTCAACAAGAACTCTTTTTCATTCTTGTGCCAAAAAATAATTTTCTTTACAAAGACATGATTTTTATTTGATTTTTACGAATTTGAAGCATGAACCCATATCTTATGATGATTATTATGAAATCTTGATGTTTATGATTTTGAAAGATGAATTTACATGTGTGGAGATATAAAGCATGAATCTTGAAAGATATTTATCATGATATTGATATTTGGGTCGTGAATCCCCATTGGAAATTGTATTTTTTTTTTTGAGAAAGTGTGTGTTATACGAACGTTGATGTTGAATATTTGAGATATTTTTAATGATTTAACCTTTTGGTCTTAATGGAGTTATTTTAAACTCGAGTGTGAAAGAAATCCACAACATGGTTGATTTTAATAGATGGGAAGCATGATGGCTCCCGATGTATATTTATATATTACTAAAATTTTTTTGTTGTTGATTGCCTTTGAAATGATCTGAGCTAAGTTCGGGAGAAATCTTTAGCACCGAGTGGGAGGTATAAAGCAACCTTACTTCCCTAGAACTACATGCCCCCGTAGGAGTGAGCCTGGGGCTGATTTATATAGTGATCACTAGTTTGTGTGGATTTGATATTTATAGTCCTACTCCGATGGTAAGGATAGGACGGCTCTCTCCAACGTGGGTTGTACGTTGGACTCCACGTAGCTTACATGGTTTATGTCGGTTATAGGATCTCCGAGTGTGTGTGTGTTTCCTTGTGTCTATGGTGAATGGTGAAGTGATTTGAAAGTGGAATTGTGAAAGTTATTCTTTTGAAAGATTTAAATGATATTTACATTATGAGAATTGATATTCTTGATGAACTGAAAGTTATTGACAAATTATATAATGATTCACATGTGTTATTGTACTTATTTCATCCTCTCATAATTATGATGATTTTCTTCGGGCTATGTGAGTCTTTCATACATCCTGAATATTTCTTATAAATATTTATGATGATGATGTTTATACAACTGCATACACCCCCATATACTCAGTTCCTTTCCATGGTACTAACCCACATCTTCGGATATGGGCTGCATTTTCTCAAAATATAGGTTCAGGTGCTCAGTTCCAGGTTCGACAGTGATTCTTCGGGCATACTGTTCTACATCATCTGTTGTGATGAGTCCTCATATTCCAAGGACGTGATGTCTAATGTTGGTTTCACAGAATTATTTACTTTTGATAACTGAGTATGAGTTACTTCGGGCATGTCTCAATGGCTCGCTAGTTTTATTGATTTTTTTAGAGGCTTGTCAGACTAGTACAGATTTGGTAGTTGACTAATAAGTCATATTTTGTTATCTTTCTGAAATTCTTTTATTTTTGGATGATTATTACTTTGTTGATATTTGAGGTTTATTTATGGAAATCCCGTTGATTTGTGTTGAACTAAATAAAAATGGCTCAAAGGGTTAGCTTAGTGCTACTCGTAGCCTCAAGCACCATGTGACTCTTCGAGACTCATTTTCTGAAGCGTTACTGTATGGCATTATCTTGCTCATTCATTTCATGGTTTATGGAACTTGTACTAGTAAGAAATCTTGATTTTTGAAAGAAGTAAATGATTTTAGTTCTGGTTTGAGTTTGGATCACTAATATTTGATGAGAGATGATTTTGTATTAAAATCTCATGAATCTCCTATCAATTATATCCTTGAGATTAATCTCGAAAGGTGCATAAGATTACACATAATCATTGCATAACATCCCATCCCATTGCATTGTATTGTACTACTTTATTCCTACCAATTCGTTTTATGATGATTTGTGCTATTATGCTTGATACTAAACTTTTGGGACTTTTCTGCATGCATGTTTCTTATATAAATATAATTCTTCACTTGATATATTTGTCTACTTAAGATCAATCGGTTGATGATACCTACAGAGTAAAGTAGACTATACTCACTCTTGCTTAATTTTTTGTATAAATCCTAGAACAAGTGCGCTCGGTGGGCCCTAATTGTGCAGTTTATGATAGCCTATCAACAGAGGTCTCCAAACTTCATACATCTTGCTTGTATGCCTTTACTTTTACCGGTGATAGTCATGTATGTGGTTATTCATAGATATTGCTTTCTATATTAGAATCGCTCAGTAGTCACGATTCTTTCTTGGGTTTGACTTGTATTTTTTGATTGTTGGTTTGATGTTGAATCGGTTTTGATTTTAGTATTAAACTTTGTTGTCGTTATTTATCTCCTGAATTGATTATTTTCTATGTTGTGGTCATGCTTACCCACAATGTTTAGGTTGGCTTAGGTGCTATCACGGCCTTGGAATTTTTTGTTGAGGCATAGTAAGTCAAAGAAGCCAAAAAACTTCATTAGCATGTGCAACTGCTCAATTTAGAGAAGTGAGCGTTTGTCTGAGAACGTCGAAACCAAAGTTACTTATAATAAAAAATTGGTTAGGAATTAGGAAAACTTGGAGAGCAAGAATATGATGCAGTGTTGTTGTATTTCTTGAAATTAGAATGCCTCTACAAATTTAGGAAATAAACTATTTATAAATTACAAGGATGAGGTATTAAGCAATACGAAAGCGACGCTCGAGCCCCAAAGTACCGCATGTCAATGAACATTGGACACGTAGTAATGCTGTTAGTGGTGCCAACCAATATCCTTTGTCATGTTTAGTCAACTTATAAAATAATATTCAGGTGTTTGTCTTTTTCTATCCTTTGTCATGTGCATGAGTCATTTGCCACTATTATGTCATCGAGGGGCAATTCTCTTGAGACAAATCCTGCTAGCTTCCTCTCTATCTTTTTAGACCTTTCCACTACGTATCTTTTGATACGCTCAAAATATACCTCAGATAATGTAACATGATCTTATGCAAATATAGTAGCTCAACACGATTGGGATTGAATACCATATAGAATAGGGAGAAAACAATTATAGATTAAACGAGTATCAGATTGATGGTCTAATTTATCCCGTAAGAGTTGAAGATAATTATACAAATAAACTAAAATTGAAGTAAAAATTAAAAGCTGTAAACTTATAAGATTAAAGAACTGCAACAGTGTCTCTATAATGGGATGCTTAGCTCACTGATATTCATACAAATAAATAAACTTTGAATTTTAGTTATGCTCTTAGTGATGATACCATCTCTCAATATTTTTCAAGTGTTGAACAATTATTACAATGTGATGTTCCCACTACCACATGAGTTATTTAAATAAGAACTACTAATAATGCCATGTAAATTCGACCTAACCCTAACAAAATTGTTAAACAAGTTAAATGTCTTGAGTTAATGAGATTTTTCTTTTACTAAATACTTAATTTTCTTTCCTATAAAACTAAGATATTTTGACGTAGGTTTCTATTTGCAACAACCAATTAAGAGTTAAGAATGAGAAGAAGATTGATGTAATGACTTAATTTTTGGTGATTTGTGTGAAATATTTATTTTTATGTGATTTAACTATTTTACCCCTCCCCGTGGTTGCATTGCAGTATTTTTGAGTTGTGTGGATGATTGGCATAGTTCCAAATGCATTTGATGTGTTTTGGGTGAGATTGTGGTTTTTGATGGTCTTGAAGGATTATTAGTTTACTATAATCAACATCTTTTGATTTATGCGTCAAATGGCTAAACGAACTACATCAACAGATCCAGAATGTCAATTGTAGGTTGGTAACATGGTTGTTGTGGTTTAACCATTTTTGTATCTCATCTCGATCCTCGGTTTAAAAAGTTATGAATTTGGGTCTCGAGGGTCAAATATGTGAAAATGATATTTTTTCAAAAATTTGATATTGCTATTAAGTCTGAAGCATCGAATTTAGTTGGATAGTATAGTTTATTTGCATACTCGGGATTCCAAATGAATCTCAAGGGGTCTACGGAGACTTAAAATTGTCCAAGTCTCTTGCTGGTGCACTCGCTTAAGAGATTCTTTGGTCTCTTAAGTTACTTGTACTGATAGCCAAAATGTCACCTAAGTGACGCCAGGCTTTCTTTAGTGATTTTTGCGTAAGCGATGGCCTGGTCGCTTAAGTGACACTGGTGTACCAGACGCATATAGCTTAGCTTAAGTGATAGCTAAGATTCTTACGCGATGAGTAGGGCTCATTTAAGTGACACCTGGTCGCTTATGTGATAGCCACTTAAGCAACCCAGTAGTCACTTAGGCGATGCTTGGGGGGATTACATCCTTATTTTTGCGATTTTTACACCATTTTTGAGACTTAGAGCTTAGGGTTTGAGTTTTTGAGCGTTTTCTTCGATTTTAAAGCTATAAGATCCAAATCCCTATTTCAATAGTTTTCCTTTGATTTTTATCATTTAAATCTTATTTAGAGTTGGATTTAAAGGTGGAATTTGGGGGTATTGGCCCCGAAAGCCCAAATTAGCATTTCCTTAATTCAAACTTCAATTTCAACTCCTTCTTACTTGGGTTTTCTCCTATGAGTTCCTTTAGTCTTGTAAATTATTTTTTTAGACTAAAATCCCAATTTTACCCTTTTTTTTAAATAACCTACTTTGGGGGTCCATTTTGACCCCAATTTAGAAGTGGGCAATATGATATTATTGGCTTTCTTTTGACACGTAGCTTCTATATTTCTTTTGTTTCAACTAATTCCAAGTCTGTCTGTAAGGTGAAAGCTTGGTACTAAAGTATTATTGTATTGATATTTTTATATTGGCATTCGAGGTAGGTTATGGCTTAACTTTCTTCAGACAGGGTTGAGTAGTTGATCATAATGTAAAATCATGCTACATTTATAGGGTTGTATCATGGAAAATGTGTTTTGGTGATTTATGTACCCATGTGGAGGACTATATAGATAATATGTGATGGTTTTGACACATTATTTGATATGTGTGATCGTGTGGGGTCTTATATATAATGTTGTTGGTCTGGTATTAATATATGTATGTTTGGCTGCACAATTTTTATGGGAAAGAACTAGATTTTGAGATTTATATGGTATCAATGACATTTTCTTGCATATTTCACTTTATGGTTTCTGGATTATATTGGATCGTGTATTATTTGTTGATTTAATAGGACTTTTGAGTCAGATGGTTAATATATTGGTTAGATATTGGATATTCTTATTTTTGTTGGTTGTGAGTATTACATCCTCATACATATTCATTCATGAAACATTGGTACCACCATAAAAATATTAGAAATACTGGAAACACCTACTTTTTATGAAAGAATATATGATATTTTTAAAAACCCTATGCCGATGTATACGCCAGAGAGGTGTTATGGATATTGGTTGTATATGGGTTGATGAACTCCCCATGGGTCCTACCTGCAAGCACATCTCGGTAGGTATATGTGGAAGTTGGACGATGACCTTATACATCACATCATCGTCATCATCATCATCATCTTTATTGCACTTCATATATTGTTCTTATTCTGTAAATATATTTTTGTTCTTGACTTGATATATGTTCATTTTTTCTATCATCTTATACTTGTATTTGGTGTACGTGTATATTTGTTTTTCTTTCCCCTACCTATATTTGTTATATATGTATATAGTAGAAATGTTAGTGGAGATGGTGTGGGCTACTATTTGGGTCATTTTCTAATTGTAGGTGACATGCCTAGAGTTTTTGTTTACATGCTTTATTTTCTACTTTACTCAGTCTGCCTATGATACCTGCTGAGTACAAGTAGACCGTACTCACCCCTACTGCTCTGATTTGGTGTAGATCAAGGTATGAGTGTGCCATACAGATAGCTGAATCGAGCGACATTTGGAGTGTATTCGAGGTAGCAGATGTCCTATGCTTCAAAAGTTAGGCTACTACCTCTTCCTGTCTATTTCATGTCTTATTTAGTATTCTGAGATAGATTTTGATCCTTTTTGTACTATTATTGTATCTTTGACTTTTGAGATGTATTTAGTAGTTCTTACATTGTGACATCAGATTTTTGAATTTGGTTTGGTATCTTTGATTTATTTTTAGTACTATCAATTTGTGTGGTTTGCCTTTGCTCTAGAAACCTTGCCTTATGTATTTTTTAGTATTGATTTTCCGTTGTATATCAGTTTGGTGATAGGCTTACTTGTCAAGGCTTACCTCAATAAGTGACAACGTGACCTTTGATTTTGGGTCATGAAAAATTGGTATCAGAGTATCAAGATTTCTATTGGTGTCATCAATGTAAGAATAAGTTGTCTAGTAGAGTCTCGCAGATCGGTATGTAGACGTCCATATCTATCTTTGAGAAGCTATGAGATGTCTTTAGGAAGATCCCTTATTTTGTTCATTCTTATGAGAATTTTTCATACCTTTTTGGTGTAGCTACCTTATGCTACTTAACTCCATATTTTGCCTATGCGGCTTGGAACATCTTGTTGCAAAAGTGTGATCCTCCATCACTTATGATGGTCCATGGTACCACAAAGCAAGAGAAGATGTTTCTCCTTAAGAATGCAACAACTTGCTTCCCTTCATTATATGCTAGAGCCACAGCCTCGACCTATTTTGACACGTAGTCAACAACAACTAGTACGTACTTCATCCCATATGAGCTCACAAAGGGCACTATAAAGTCAATGCCATCCACACACCATCGAAAAAGATATGGCTCATGCCAGAAATAGTGTTTCATATAATGGCAAAATTTTTTCTTCTGATGGAAGGAAAGATTCTTTGGCATTACCTGACTTACCACGTAGTTCATGAAGTCAGCATAACAAGGTACTTTTTCAAGCACTATAGCCAATACTTTCTCATTCGAAAAGGAGTCATCAATCTCAAGCTCGTCTTTTACTGCCTCCTCGCCTTCAAGTCCAGATAAGTGGTCAGGCACCTAATTCTCACATACTTTACGATCCTTGACCTCGAAGTCAAATTCCTGAAGTAGAAATACCCATTGGATCAACCTTGGTTTAGCGTCCTTCTTCACCATTAGGTACCTCAAGATAGCACGGTCAGTGTGTACCACTACCTTGGTACCTAGAAAATATGCCCAAAACATTCTCAAAAGCATACACCACTGGTAGAAGTTCCTACTCTGTGACGGTGTAGTTTTTTTGAGCTCCATTCAGTGCTTTGTTGGCATAATAAACTGGATGAAATAATTTGTCCTTCTTTTGCCCCAACACAACTCTAAGGGAAACACCGCTTGCATCATACATTATCTCAAACGGTTTTGACCAGTCCAGTGCAACAATGATAGGGGCCTTAACCAACTTGATCTTAAGGCATTCAAATGCCTTAATGCATTCAACATCAAAGAAGAACTTAGTTTCCTTCTCCAAAAGTTTTCAAAGTGGATTTTCAATTTTACAGAAGTCTTTTAAAACCTCCGGTAAAAGCCAGCATGTCCAAGGAAACTACGCACCCCTTTCACTGAGTTGGGAGGTGGTAGCTTCTCAATAACTTCTACTTTGGCTTGATCGACCTCTTTTACTTTTGTTTAATTTTTGTGCCCGAGAACAATGTCCTCCTTCACCATGAAGTTGAATTTCTCCCAATTAAGCACAAGATTGAATTCCACACAACTTTGCAAAGCCCTACTCAAGTTTGCCAGACATAGCTCAAATGAATCTCACACCACAGAAAAATCATCCATGAACACCTCCAAGGTGTCCTCAACCATATTTGACAAATAGACATCATACATCTTTGGAAGGTAGCGGGTGCATTACATAATCCAAACGACATCCACTTGAATGCAAAATTTCCATACAGGCATGTGAACGTCATCTTCTCCTAATCTTCAGGAGCCATATAAATCTGATTGACACCAGAATATCTATCCAAGAAATAATACCACCCCCTTCCTACCAGCCGATCAAGTATTTGATCAATGAAGGGCTTGGGAAGTGGTCCTTTAAAGTCCATGAGTTTATTTTAAGGTTGTCCATGCAACTATCCAACCAGTCACAGGCCTGAGAGGAATCAACTCGTTCTTTTCATTTGCAACAACAGTGATGGCCCCTTTATTGGGTATACATTGAACTGGGCTTACCCATTTACTGTCTGAAATAGGCTAAACCACTCCTGCATCTATCCGCTTAAAAATTTCCTTCTTAACCACCTCTTGAATCAATGGGTTAAATTGGCGTTGATGCTCAATGGTAAGAGTACATTCATCCTTAAGTTGTATCTTATAAGTGCAGATGCCAGGGGGAATGCTAATAATGTTAGCAATAGTTCAGCCTATTGCTCTTTTGTATCTTTGAAGCACCGAAATAAGTGCTTCCTCCTGCTGCTCACCCAGGTCAGCCACAACAATAACAGGTAATGTATTCCCACTGCGCAGAAACACATACCTCAAATGACTAGGTAACTCTTTCAGCTCCAGGATAGGTGGCTCTTCTATAGGCTTAGAAGCTGGACTTGGGCAATTTTCTAAGTCCAAGTACAACTTCTTAGGTGCATATGAGTAAGACCCCATGACAGTTAAGGAACATATAGTCTCCTCATAATCCTCTATACCATCCTGATCAAAATTCATCTACACAGCAGCCAATGTTTTAGCAACAAATTTCACTTCAATCAGCACTTTCTGCTCCTCCTCATAATAGACATCCACAATGGAAAACACACACATTTCTTTCTACTACTTCATTAATTGGCACACATCAAATTGTACCACTTCACTATTCAACCTTAATAAGAGCTCATTATCTCTCAAATCAATCAACTCACTTTTGATTACAAGAAAAGGTCGACCCTAGATTATGGGCACCTCAAAGTCCACATCCTAATTCAGAATGACAAAATCCACAGGAAATATGAAACTAACAACCTTTACCAACACATCATACAAAATACCAATAGGTCATTTGACTGACCTATCCGCCATCACAAGTCGCATATTAGTGGGTGTGGGGTCTCCCAAACCCAACTTTTTGTAAAAAACTAGCGACTTCAGATTGATGGTAGCTCCTAAGTCTCACAGAGCTTTTGCAAAGTCCAGAGGTCCAATAGTGCATGGGATAGTAAATACTCCCAGATCTTCCTTTTTCCATACCAGAGACCTTGTGGAAATAGCACCACAATTGTAAATATTGTCTATTGTCTCAAAACTAACCAACCGCTTCTTTATGATGAGGTCTTTCATGAACTTTGCGTACCCAGGAATTTGATCTAATGCCTCTACTAGTGGTAGACTAATCATCAAATGCTTTAGTATAGCCATGTATTTGCTGAACTTTATGTCATCGGCCTTCTTCTTCAACCGATGAGGAAAAGGAGGAGGTGGTTTTGGAAGAGTGATAATCACCACTTTAGCCATCTTTCCCTTATTCTTTTCTAACTCATCAACTTGCTGAATGTTGGATGGTGTGTCATCAATACCCTCATCTGATTTCCTAGACTCTACCAAATGATAAGTCGTTGCTTCTTTAATATCACAGGGTACAATATCAACCACAGGCTTACCCACTGGAGGGCCTGCCAATACCTTACCACTTTCAGTAGTGATATCCATGCAAGAACCATCATTTTGTGGATTCTGAATGGTATCACTTTGCAATTTTCTGGACTTCCTCTTAATCAATGCTACCGAGAGCTGTTTTATTTGTTTCTCCAACTGCTTGATAGAGGTAGAGTGCGAGTTTACCAACTGACTTATAGAAGATAAATCACTCTTCAAGGTAGTCACTCCAGAATTGGTAGCTTCAACTTCCTTTAATAATTTATCCATCATGTCTTCCATGGATATCTTGCCATAGCTAGTTGTAGCACTATCTCTGCTTCTGGGAAGTACATATAGCCACTCCTACCATTCTTACCTTTCCAATTTCCTTGCTCCTTATCCTTGTAACCAGCCTTGTCGTAGTAGTTCTGACCTTGATTTCCTTGGATATTGCCTCGAAACCCCCCCTGATTATTCAAATAGTTAGCCTCTTCTTCCGAATCAGAAACATCTCTAACTTTTGCTACATCAGCTTTCACTTTTTCAATCTTTGTAGATAATAAATGCTTGGTCAAAAGATCCATCTGCGTCTTTAAGTGTGCCATGTCTTGATCACGTTCTTCCTCTTTCTTACATTGTTCTGCAGTTATGTCAATAGACACAACATGTCTTGCTACTATAGAATCCCTGGTATGCCAAGATCTACTTTGTTTGGTAATCCAATAAAGTATCTCCGAGGCCTCCTAAAAAGTGAGATCCACAAATGACCCCCCTGCAACATTATCAACAACTGGCTTCATAATATAGTTCAAAGCCTGATAAAGAGTCTCCATCAAATAAACATCTGTAATATTATTGTTCAAACACTACGTTAGCTTCTTTTTGAACCTCTCCCATGTGTCATAAAGGGCTTTGACTGGAAGCTTCCTACTGTTGCCGATCTCATCTTTCAACTGTACCCTTCTAGAAGGCAGAAAGAACCTTTCTAGGAAGGCCTCTTTTAATTGCCCCCAGTTGGTTATAGAATTGGATGTCAGCTCATTAATCCACAATGTTGCCTCCCCAGATAGAGACAAAGAAAGTAAACACAGGCGGATGGAATTTTATCCCACTACCGGGTTATCAAAGGGCTTGTAAATAGTGAAAAAATTCACTAAATGCATATTGGGATCATCTCCCGAGAGTACACCAAACAATCCCTTCAGATAAAGGAGCTAGATCATTGTACTAGTAATATTGAACTTTGCTAGTGGTGCTAGAGGTGGAGGAATAATAGCTCCAGTGGAACCAGCTCTGTCCATTCCACCTTCATCATCATTAAAATCTAATTGAATAGCTTGACGATCATGTCTCGCCCTAAAAGGATAATTTCTGTTCACTGGTGCAGCTACATTCTCTACACGCCTTTGATTAGTAGGATCTAACAAGTCATCATCCCCCAAATCATCATCATCAGGATTAGGATGAGTGCCTGCTGGCCATCATTCTATTGATTTAGTTGAGCTCTAGATAACACGGCTAGTCTCGCAGCATCTTGGGGTTCTGCTATTCTGCCAATAAGGTGCGATTTCGGATGTATTGGAAATAATGGTGCACCTGATCTCCATGTACTTGGCATACATAACAACTCCCCTACACAAATAAAAACAACAAACAAAAGTATAATTTGGGAAACTTAACCAAAGTTCAATTAAATAAAACACACTTAATTGAAAACCATATTCCCAGGCAACGGTGCCAAAATTTGATACGCCTAAGTAATACCTCTCTTATGTGAGAGTGAGCGGTCGCTGTGATTGGAACTTGAGGGATAACTTATGAGTACCCACTACTCCAAGTTGGATTCATTACGTGAAGAGAAACTGGAAGGTTTAGGACATGAAAGTTTGGGGGTTATAGTGCATCTCCCCCTTGGGACATTATGTCCCTCAAAGAATGCTGCCTTGGCTAAGATACTGAGGAAAAGCTGAGATGATGCATGGGGAGCTTACGAACTAAATCATGACTGAATATTTAAGATCTGAAACTAAGGCATGATACATAAACTGCGCTGAACTCGTAACTACTAGGATGCTTTATCTTGGAACATACTCACGAAACTTTGAATAGTACGACTAGGCGAAAAAGATTGGAAACCATACGAACTTGTTCGCTTAACTGCTAAATTAAATTTAACTCATACTAAAAACTAATACTGAACTGGAAAATCTCTTGACACTCTTTCTATAAGGTTCTACTAACTTTAGGGAGAAATGAAATCTTGGCATGGTCTAAATAAGATATCTGAATCACAACATGGCTAAGATTCTGTAATATGGAGCAAGGCCTATGAACATTATTCAAGATAGAATTACTAAGACACATGTACTGAAACTACTAACTTTCCATCCTAGCCATATTTCTCAACCAATCCCTCAATTGTAATTTCTACTTCAACACCGCATTTCACTTGGGGCTACTAAAAATATTTATGTTGGCATTGCTAACTCTACCTAATGAGGTCTGATCTGGACTAAATCATCCCACTAAGTTCAAGTCTAATCAAATCTCCAAAATATATAAGCACTTACATATAAAAATAACATTCACGCCTATCTTCATAACTAAAACCTTATTTAAAACAAGTATGCAACAATCTTTCCTAAACATGAAACATTTTCTGTCTCCCATCTAAGCAACTGATCATCACCACACCATCTAATATAGAGAGTTGACTGAAGGTTAATACATGAGGGACTGAAGAATGAATGTATACTATACTAAACTTGACACTTAATTGAGGCCTGAGGAATAGAATATCAACATCCTAGATTTATCAAGAGATCTAGACTAAGGATATACATAACATAAATCTGAATTTAACTAATCATTAGGAGTATAACATAAGTCATGGAAACTGAGCACACTTTAAGGCATGTGTACATGAGTCATGAGTTGCATGACCTGAGTTTGGTGTTTCTATATTCATGGAACGTGATTCGTAATACTTGGGAAACTGGAATTCCTTATAATAGAAACTGTAAAGGTACATAATTTTTGATAATATGCATGAATAGGAACTATGATCATAGAGATGAAATGTAATACATGAGTAGATATCGTGATAGCTGAAGTGTAACACTTTCCACTAAGTTAAGGATGGGTTGGGGATCAACCTCTTCCACTGCTTCTCTACACATACTAACATTACTACTAAAATCTAAAAGGTTGACTTGGTTACTTGTTCTACCATCTCCCCCTTCACTCCCGCAACTTGTGGCCTGGCTTACCACATATAAAACATACATTACTGACAGCTCTACATGCACCTGGGTGATGTCTACCACATTCTTCACAAAACAGATAGGAAAGAACATTACTCACACTACCCTGGTTTTTAGAGCCTGGTGCCCCATCAACTGTCATTCCTAAACTTTGGTACTAGTGCACTAGCTTTGAACGGAGCTAGAACTGAATACTTTAGGCAAAACTAGAAAGGATTACCACCCTCTAACTTAGGCTGATTAAAATTAAAACACCTATTCTAGCTCTTGTTCTCTCTCTCTTTCTTCTTAATATTTTGCTCCTCAATTTGTTAAGCATGGACCATAAGTCTAGATATGTCTATCTTTTTAATCAACATCGCAATTCTACACTCCTTAACCATACTACATGACACCCTAGACACGAACTTAGTCATCTAGACCTATTGTCTGCTACTACATAGAGAGCATACCTATTTAACTAGATAAACTTAAGGGAATACTCATTCACACTCATACTACCTTTGTTGAGATTGATGAACTGTAACACCTTGGCTTCTCTCACCTCTAAGGGAAATAATTTATCTAGAAAAGCAGCAATGAAATCTTCCCACTCTATGGGCTCTGCATCTGTGCCCCTGTCTACCTCCACTAATTAAACCATGTATGAGGTACATCTTGTAGCTAATAGGTAGCTAACTCAACACTTTCTCTAGAAGCCACTCCCATAATATCTATGACTTTCTAAAATTGATCGAGGAACTCTTGTGGATTCTCTTCTCACTTAGATCCTGAGAATAGAGAAGGATTCATTCGGATGAAGTCCCAAATCCTGGCTGCAGTAGTATTGGCCACTAGGTTGGCATGAATAACAGCTAGCCGTTTATTCTGTGTTGCAATAAAATTGTCTAGAGTACTGAATGCAACTCTGAATTCTGCATAGGAGACATGCTCGTCCAGGGGATCTGCCCGAATGGGTGGAAGTGCAGACTAATTTCCGGTTGTTTTTTTACTAGTCATTTTGTGAGGCATGTTCTGTAAACAGAAGGAAGAAAAAGATTAAACTGAGATTTTAACTTGAGTGTATGCTCACTCGTACGACATGAATACTGAAAGAAGGGAAACTTTTCCAAAAACATCGCATAGCCTCCTGTCCATAAGTGTGGCGTGCTATACACCCATCCATAAGACTCTACTTGATGCGACTTTCGGATACCCTAGGCTCTGATACTAAATTTGTAATGCCCTGAAAGTACACCCTGGGTGTCACAGAATACTCACAGTCTTGAGGGCACTGAATAAAAATACTGAAATAAATATGGAATTAAGCTTAATTGCCATAAGGTTCAAAATCTAAATACTGATATATAATAACTTTTTGTAGAAACATTTTAAAACTAAACATTGTGTGAATTGGTCTAGTTTGAAGGCCTCTAACTGAACTATCTGAATAGGGAGTTGATGGGACAAGCCCCCAACTAACTCCAACTACCACAATACTAAAACAACTAAATTGCTAAAATAAAAGTATATCCTCAATAGATGAGGACTCACTACTAAATCTGTGACTGCTAACTGGATCTATCTAAGTGCGATCAGGAACCTAAGCGTCTGAACCTATGATATGAGACCCATAGCGTAAAAAAGAATATGCGTCAGTATATGGAATATACTGGTATGACAGATGAGGTAAGGATGAATGCAAAGGTTCATATACATAAATAGTAACTCATAGAATGATATAGAGTAACTGAATATAAGAGTAGATGGATAACTGAAACTACTGTAAATACTGAGTATGTAATACTGTGCATATATGTATACAATAGCTGAACTGAGTATACAGAACTGGACTGGACTGATACTGAGTTTTCCTGAGTTCTGTAACTGACCGGATTCTGCTGATTGGGACATGACTGATGCTATTCTGACTAACACTAGCTCGAGGTACATAACTAAATTCTTGGGTATAAAATACCCCCAGGACCTAATAGAATAAAAAGAAAGACATAACATGATCATAAAGGCATAACAATACTTCCTTGCTAACAATGAACTCATTTAGGAATTTTGTCAAACACTTGATATATATGAAGTTGTGCGTGAATGGGATCACATATTAACATGTAGTGCTTTCACTAGTCAAATCACATGATCATTTTATTAAATACTTGTAGGGCATAAGCTTGTACATGATTGGAATCACATAGTAACATATCATAATTCCGCTATTTTCTTCACATAGGCAATTTAGCAAACACTTAGGGATCATGGATTATTTACATGATAATAGAAAACATATGAACATCATGATACATTAATCAATATGTAAATTTAAGGGTTTATCAAGAAAATACCATATCTATCACCCATGCTATTCAATTTTCATTAAACTTGCAATTAAATCATAGATTGAAACCCAACTAGTATCACGAACATGAATTCAATCTAATTCAAACATTAAATCATGAATCTGAGATCTTGTATGTTTAAAAAGAGTTCTTGGACCTCATTGGTGAAAGGGACCCATGAATGAACACTTATTGTACCTGAGAAAAAGAGTTCTTGAAGGTTCTTGGAGGATTTCTTGAGGATTAACCTTGATTCTTGAAGATAGGGTTTTTGCCTCTTGAGGAGAGTGTTTAAATCTTGAGAAAAATGAGTGAATAATGAGATATTAGATTATTTAGGGTATAAATACCATGTTTAGCATAATTAGAGGTTTTGAGAATTGACCAAGCAACCCCTAAATTAAATAATGAAATCTGGAAATCCTGATTTTTCACCCCGGTATGACACAGAATAATCGTGCCGGCTCACTAGAAAGTGGACTACAGGGAACTGGGTTGATGGCGTGATGTGGCGCCATTGCAGTGACTTATTGATGTGAAACTGGGCCTTGGCGCAATGCACCATTATAGCGGAGAAACACTGGAAAAGTGACAATTGATAAATTGGCTGGTAGGGCAATGCGGTGGTATCATGTTGGCTCACCAAAAAATAACAATTGTCATTTAGATGTACTCTGTGATTTGCTACTCGTATGAATGACTGTGTTTAATGACTGAAACATAAATGTTACCCGGTTATCAGATTTAGGTGCATTTTATATTTTTGGAAAGTTAATTCAATTTCCTATGCAATGGCAGAACCTAAACTAAAAAATATAGAGTATATAGAAAAAATTATACTAGATCACTAGGTACTGAGAGTTAATCTAGGTTAGGGAAATACAGGGTATTACACTTTCACCCATTGATCATTTTGAATACCTAATAGGTGTGGTCAACTATTGGTAACCACAACCTCAATCTAGACATCCATTTTTCTAGGATGATGTCCATGGCATAGTCAACCTCACATTCACCCTTATATCAAAGATGTAAAACTTTAGCAAACTACACATATAATTGTTTATCATTGCTTTGTTCTCCACATCCTTCTTTTGAGGATGATATGGATTCCTATAATTCACCCAAAACCCTTGTTTCAAAGATGGCTTTGAACTTCTATAGCTTGGAGTTTTCACTCATCATACCCATATGGGTATTTGTGGATTTCACGCATCAAATTCCAACAAAAATAGAATAGCAATGATAAAACCCATAAACATGAACTACCAAATAGATGCTAACAATAACAACCAACACACACACTTAAAACCCTATACAAACATAACCCCAAGAGGGAGATTTAGCTACAAATAAAATAAATAAGCATAAATATACCCAAAATCTGCATTGAAATGACTTGTTGAAGATCTAAGCGAATGTAACTTCTAACTTGTCTCTCCCACTATATAAACAATGGAAGTGAACAAATATTCAACTTAGAAAGTCTCCAATGCATTCTTCACCCAAAATTTATACAAAATTTCTTCTTCAAAAATTAAGGCTATGAAGTCTAGAGCTAAACCTAAGATTATGGAAGATGGGATTGTTTATGAATATGGTTAGGGTTTGAGTTATTTTGACAAAATTTGGGATCAACTCATGTAATCACAAATTTGCCCTTGGGCTGATTTCTTCCGCTAGGTCGTAATCAAAAATACCAAACCACGGTTAACATCAGTGATCGTGATTGGAAGACTTTTTCTTGACTACCCTGATCGCGGTCAATAGACCAAAACTGCGGTACGTGAGGTTCTTCTGCACAAAATGTTCAATTGCACCTTTTTTGCTCCCTTTTGATTATTTTAAACTCTAATTCATATATTTTATTTTGATATCTTTAATTCTATACCTATAAGGAGTGGATATTAGTGCATTTACTCATGAATATATCTCATTTATTCATTCAAATCAAGACAGTGTTCTTAAATAATGAGTGAGAATGATTAGTAAAATCACCAGTAATCAACACCCCCAACTTAAAGCTATTGCTTGTCCTAAAATAAAACTACCTCTTACCATGAGCCACAATTATTTTTGCCCAAACTTCATCCTTTAAATATCACAATGAATTTAATCTTAGTCACTACCATAAGTATCTCATTGCACATGGGCTATGCTAATTTCGCTACACCCCTCCTTATAAAATACTATATCTTGGGCTACATAGGCCTTCAAAGAGCAACCAAGCAAAAAGAACCAATACTCTAGAAGTGACTCACTTTTGACCACAACTAAGCTAGACTTCATTTGCCTTATTATCGAAAGGTAACAAAATCACCCACCTCAACTTCTTTCACATGCTGACCTCACAAGAAAGAGAATTCGACACACCAATAAACAATTATGAAACAAGAAACTTTAAGTGCATAAACTCTCACTCTCACAAAAGAAATCTCAATGCAACAAGTGTCATACCATAGGTTTCCCCTATATTCAATCACCACTATAAAGAAAATAAATGGTCGGAGATCTCAAAGGACTTTCTAAGCTTGTAATATAGGTTTGGGTTAGGACAGGATATCATTTAGGAACAGCATGGCTACACCATTCCTTGAACGTCTACATAACCCTTGACAATTCTACCTTTTTTGACTTCGGGCTCTCTTCTTTGTTTTTTATGCCTACATTTTGCTTCCTTTATTCATAACTTTTCTTTCATTTCTTTTTCTTGCAACTTATGAGCATTCATTCCTTTGATGGATCCTTTCTTTTTCTAAACATTTGTTTTTAACACTTAGGGACATGGGGCATTTAACTAATACTTCGCGGCTCCAAACTTTCTTCCATCACATTCACACCCTCAACTTAGGCTTTGAGCATCAAGTTGCATTTTTCAAGTTCAAGGAGGGTACAGTTCAAAAGAGGACTAAAAAGAATGGAACACGACTTGTAATAAGTTTGCCAACGAAGGATCCAAAGGCTCAAAGTGGGTACTAGGGATTATAATTATGCATGGGTAGGATTTTTAGGCTAGAATGGGTTCCAAAATCACAATGGTAGACTAAGATCATTACTCCAACCAACTACAAACAACATTAGCTTTGAAAGACAAACAAGGCAAGTTCTAGAGTGTCTATCATTACTTATAATTTAACAACTTATGGAGTCACATAAAGAGAAAAAGATATGTTACAAAATTGCTCACGTCCATGCCCTCGATTTTTGAAAAATTTTGGACGAAGGGGGTGTTTGTTTTGCACCTGCACCACACATAATTTTCTTATCACAACAAACACTAAAGTCTTAGTCTTACATTTAGAATCAAAATGGAAAAGCTAACTATATGGCTACTTAGTCTTCGCCAATGGTGTATAAAGTGACCCTAGCTTAGTAAAATATAGTGCCACAGGTACTCAGACTTCCCTTGCATCTATGTCTCAAAACCCAAACATGGAAATTTACCCTTAAGATTGTCGTCACATAATCCATAATAGGGAAAAGCTAGTAATGCATCAACAAGATCAAAATAAAATAAAATTACAGGAATACTAAAAGTAAAAGAAAAGCATGATAATCCATAAAACGTGGGCAGTATCACAGCGCCCAAATGAAGTATCTCAAAATAAAATAAAATAATACACAAACTGTCATGCCAAAATAAAATTAAGACATCATCCAGCATGCTCAAAATAATACCAAGAACATCCAAACACTACACATATAGGGGTAGACACCCCCAACTTAAAATCTAGTAGCCATACCCTAATCAACAAGATAAGAGAAAAGAATGCTCCCTGAATCAACTTTATCATCTCTGGTATACCCTGTATCTTCTCCACCATCATCAGCACCAGGCCTCTTAGCAGGGGGTCCATCATCACTTTCTCTTCTCGATGAAAGTAGACATTCTTTATATTTGAGAAACTTAAATACACCCTTTACCCTTCTCCACATCTTAGTGAAGAATTTTTCTCTCTTCTTTTCCCTCTTAAACATCTTTTCCTATGACTCCCAAAGGTTCTTGTGTGATATTGCTAAAGATGAATATACTCTCTCTAATTTGGCAACCCTGGCACCTCCTATTTTCAGCTTCTCCTAATATATTTTATAGTCGTACTAAGCCACATATTAATGGCAAGTAGTGGAGAATTCTCCTAGCCCCTAGGGTAGCTGTGGAGCATATTCCCTAATAGCAACAAGTCTGTCAAGTATTCTAGGAACTTCTCTGGAACTCTATCCATAGAGATACTCTTTTCTAGGAATAGCTTAGACCTTGGGAGGTTATTGTAATAGTGGTTATGGCTCTCTGGGGACATGGGTCTTATCATCTGAGTCTCTCATTTTGTAGATGAGTACTTGTATGGAACACACTTTAGGCTATTTTTAATATTTACAAAGCAAAACTTATGTTTTCTTAAAATAAAAAGCATATGTGGCAATGCAATTAGAGTTTCAGAGGTGAAAATAGGTGTGCAGAAGTTCTTATTTTCCACAGATAAAAGTCCTCAGGTATAGCAACTGCGGAGCATTGATCGCAATCATGATTCAGTGATCACAATCATTAGGACTACAATAGCGATACCTAAGACCACCATAAAAAATTCTGCCCCCTGTTAAAGATGTGCGCAATTAACACCACCTTTCTATTCTAACTAGGCACATAATCATTATGATAATCCAAAGTAAGCCTAGCTTGCGTGATTTTAAACCCATCTCCAAACTTGAAGGATTTTATCTTTACTCTTTTGGGCATTGAATGAAGATATAAAATAAACGTGTGTTTCAACCATGTTCGGCTAAGCTAGGGGTACTAAGACTTCCCAAAATGACGTGTAAACATCCTACAACTGCTGACCATAATTTTAAAAACAAATAAGCATAGTTTTGGCATTGTTAGCAGTTTTAAATCTATATGTCCCAGTCCTACAATGATAATAAAAGAAAGTGGGTTTGAGATTACATACCGGATAGATGATGCAAAAGGGTTTAGAAGAAGTCTTGGAAACACTACATAATGTCGTAGGTAGGAGTGTTTTGAGAATAAATGAGTGGGAAAAATGATAGTTAGATGTCCACTTAAACTGGTATGACCATGATCGAAATTATCGTTCTGCAATTGCGGACTCATGGCATCCGCGATCACAGAAACTAAGGCCAAAATCTAGGCCACTGCGGTTAGTTGCTCAATCTAACATACCACTTTCCTAACTCTCATTTTTAGTTTCAATCAAAATTTGTCATAACAATCACCTTTTCAGGGATCACGCACGAACAAATACAAAAAAAATCTACTCTATTATTCATAAATAAAAGGATATGCACCACTTTTTATAGCATGATGGGTTGCCTCCCATCGAACGCTTAGTTTAACATCATAGCATGATGCCTCCACTCCTTTCTTTTATGTTTTAACTTACAAAATTTGAATCTCTATTCCAACTTTCATTCAATATGCAATGAGCGACAGAGGGATAGAAGATTATAATTTTCGAAGATGAAACTTGGAAAATATGAGGCAAGCCTTGATCTCGCCATTTTGACGACTTTAAACTTTTACCCAACTTTAAATCAATCTTTTAGATAGGCTCAGTGGATAAAAGGGTGTACATAATTAGGCCATTCCTTGTACATCATAAATTGAACTTCTTGGCCTTTGATAGATGTGGTTCCTCATGCTCCCTTGTAATAGCAAACTCCAAAATAAAAGAGTCAGACTCCGCCTCCCCATATTTCTCTATTTGTTCAAAGGGATGGATCCTCATCACATCCTCTATGCCTAATGTTGAAAAGTGGGTTGAATAAGGTCCAACACCCAACTTTGGGGTATCCTCCACCGAAGCATATTCAACTTTAAATAAGCTAGAGTCATTGTAAGGGGTTTGTTTTTATTCTTCTCTTGACTATAAGCTCATTTCTTTTATTTTGGATTCTTCTCCCTCACTTGAATTAGATAATTGGGAAGTCGTTGAGGATTCTTTTCTACCAAGCTCATCATCATAGCTTGGATTCTACTCTTGACATACTTCCTCTTAAGTAATGGGCATAATAATGATAGTTTTAAGCTTTTCTTCTTCTCCTATTACCTCCTTCTTGACATATGTTCATTCTTTAAGTATGTGTTCTAGGCCTTCCTCCGTTGCTCCTAACTGATCCAAGATAGCTTGTAACCTTGGGTCTTAGCCATTGGACTCGGTATCTTACTCTTCCTTACTTTCTTCATCATTCTTATCAATATCATAAGAAGAACTAGCAACTCGATTAGTATAAAAGAGGGAGGGGTCACGCGGACAATCACTCCAATGTCCATTTCCACCACTACATAAAGGGCACCTATACTCCATATATGATCGAGACGGTGAATCCATATCTCTCCAAGGAGCATAGTCGCAATTTCTCATAAAGTGTGGTACGTTGGAATATTGGTATGGATCGTCAAGATAGAACTTCCAACTACCAACATCATATTTCTCGGAAGATGTAGGAGAGAAAAGTAAAATATAATAAAAAGGTACATAGAAAATAAAATGACAAACAAATATATACAATCTTGAATTCAAGCAAGTAACCAAAAATTTTAAACTCACTTAATATAGAAAATTGTTCCATGGCAACGACACCATTTTTTGATAACGCTCAACTTACATGTCAATTTAAGTGTAAGGAAGTCATTGTCAATATATTTATCCATCTTTGGAGTCGGGGTCGAATCTATGAAGAACAATGTGAGTGGCGATCAAATTAATTTGAAATGGTAGATACAAGTTAAATTCAAACAAATGGTACCAAAAGATAAAATGGAGGAGATAGGTTCCTACTATAATATTTCTTTTTGGGTTTTCTAGTATTAACTCGGGGCTACAAATAATTAGAGTTTAACAATTATGGATAGATCTTGGGGTAATGAATTACTAAGGGAGTGACATGTGGGAGTTAGTAATCAACATCAATTTAGTAAATCAAATATGAGTAGGTTTTGTTATTGATTTTGATGCTAGTCTTTCAACAAAACAATAAACTTTTACCTATTGATCCTTTCGAATACCTAATAGATGTGTTCAAAAATTGGCAACCACAACATAATTCTAGGCATCCCAATTTCTAGGATAATGCCCATGGCATAGTCAACCTCATATTCACCCTTATGTCTAAGATAGTAAAAATTTAGTAAACTAAACACATAATTGTTTATCATTGCTTTGGTCTCCATATCCCTCTTATAAGGATGATATGGATTCCTACACTTCACCCAAAACCCTTCTTTAGAAGATGGCTTTGAACTTTCTAGAGCTTGGAGATTTCACTCAGCAAATCCATGTGGGTATTTCGGCATAGCAATGATAAAATCCATAAACATGAACTACCAAATAGATGCTAACAATAACAACCCACACACATACTTAAACCCCTATTCACACAAAACCCCAAGAGGGATATTTAGCTAAACATAAGATAACTAAGCATACATATACCCATAATCTCCATTGAAATGACTTATTGAAGATCTAAGTGAAGTTTACTTCAAACTTGGCTCTCCCATAATATTAACAATGGAAGTGAGAAAATCTTTAACTTAGAAAGTCTCCAATGTATTCTTCACCCAAAATTTATTCAATATTTTTTCTCCAAAAATAGAGGCTGTGAGGTCTACAGCTAAACCTAAAATTGTGGAAGATGGAATTGTTTTTCAATATGGTCAGGGTTTGAGTTATTTTGACCAAATTTGGAATCAGCTTATGTTGTTACAATTTGCCCTTGGGATGATTTCCTCCACTAGGCCACGATCATCAAGTCTAGCTACGATAGCGGATATGCGACCATAGTTAACATCAGCAACCGTGGTTGGAAGACTTTTGCTTGACTTCTGTGATGACAGTCAATAGACCACGACCGCGGTACCTAAGGCTCTTCTGCTCCAAATCTTTTGCTTTACCTTTTTTCTCCCTTATGATCATTTTAAGCTTTAATCCTCATCTTTTCATCACTTCAACTCTATACTTACAAAGAGTGGATATTAGTGCATTTATTCATGAATATGTCTCATTTATTCATTCAAATCAAGGAAATATTCACAAATAACGAATGAGATTGAGTGGTAAAATCACCATTCATCAACAGCCCAGTGACTTATTCTAATGACAAGGCCAACACCAATACCGATCTCGGCCATTCCAACCCATAGAATTACCACAAAGCCTCTATCCGAAAGAGTAATGAAAACTAGTTGGGACATGCATCCAACCATAGCCAAAACCAATATCCAAAATATACTAAATGTGTATAGAAATATCCATAACATGAAATAAATCCTTCTAGAATTGATAGAAGCTAGAAAATTTAGTCCAAATGATGTCCCTAAATCAATCACTATGTAGGAGGAGTAGACCGAATGGTTCATGTATAGCATGGGTATACATCAGCCAATTGACGGGGTTAGCCAGTGACTACTAGAATGATCTCATGGTGAGGATAAAATAATACCATTTATAAAACAAAGTAAATCCATCCATATGCATGCAACTATACAAACATATATATATATAACCATGCCGGGAAAGGGATCGGGTTTAGCATGGCCTTAAAACCTTTACTTGGGTTGTGTAGATTTGCTGTCCTAGACCACCCACGGGCTATATGGGTTTAGCTCCCCCTGTTGAAAGGGCCCCAGTGCGTGTAGCCCTATGATAAGACAAGTATCCCATAGGACAACTAGTACATCCCCATAATATAGTGTGACATCATGTACACGATCACCAAGAACAACCTTATATCGGCAAATATAATTTTTCAGTTCTGGTGCCCCAGGACCTCCACTTTCCAAGGCTTAGCTAAACCTCCCACCATTATTGCCAATTAAATCCAATTTCCAGATATCCAAACCATTATCCATTTATTAACCAAGGCCATTGACATTGGTTTCATCATACCAACCCTTACTTATAAGTATCATGCATAACTAACCATTTATAGGTTTAAAGGGACTTTCAAGTGCCCTTTTATTTATCATATTAACCACTTGGGAGACTTCTATATTCCCTACAAGAATAACCAATTAGCATTTAAGCTTTCCAAGACATTTAAACAATGCATAATTCCTTTATCAATTTTAAAACATGTAAGAGTTCCATTAAAAGAAGTCAATACAATGAACATATCTTTATAAGCATTTTGTAAAAAACATTAGGGCCATAATATGACCAAAACAATTTCCAATTGCCATTGAACCATTCCCACTCAGTCCAATTATCCAAAACCACCATTAATGCATATAAAAGCATAGTTAAAACCATGGGAAACCATAACGAACCATTTAATATCAAAACCCCCAAAATCATATTTTAAAGCAAAAATCATGTAATAGTAAAACCATGATAACATTCATATAAACCATGACTTTAAGTAAAATTAACAATATTGGAAGAGAACATCCCTTAAACTAAGATGATTAAGGAAATAAATCACCAAGACACGACCCAAATTGATCATTTAGTTGAAACCCTTACTCCCCTTGCCCAAAAGCTTTTGAGAGAATTACAGAGTATTTAGGAAGAGTTTATTCAGTGTTAATGAATAGAATAATAGGGTAAATAGCATCCCAAGTAGGTTAGATGTAGTGGGACCTTATTAGCATAAGCGGGAGAATATCCAGAATACCCCCACTTAAGTTGCACCAAAATCCTGTCACAGGTATATAATTGATCCTCACGAGTTGTACCCACTGATACGATTTGTATCTACCACTCATATCCTTAAACTCTACCCTTGGACCAAGCACTGCTTAATATATTACTCATCTTACTAAGTTGTAACCATAGTATACGATCCGCACCCTTTACTCGTACTCCTGGCAGATTTACACCAAAGGAAGAAATAGAAACTGTCTATTATAAGAGTCCTGGGTATGAATTGTAACCTGGTGTACGACTCTTTGTGATCCAATTGTACTCAAAACCAATCTAACTAACAAAGTCTAAGATTAAGTTAAGGAACCAAATGATCTGTAACCAATAATATGAATCATACCCCTAAGTCATATCCATTCCTATAAATAAAATCTATCCCACCATCCAACACTTGTCAGTATATGACTGGACAATACCATCTATACCCCAACATACGACTCATACCTATGAGTTGTATTGGGTCCAGATATCAAAATTCCAGTAAATTTTCTAAGGTCCAAAAACTAAGGTGTTTTAGTTTCCTCACTAGCAATATTCATCCCAGAATGATAAACAAAGAGGCAAGGATATTAATCTTTCCTTGACAAAATCTGAAAATAAAGATGTATTGAAGACACATACCTTCCGCATGAATCCTAGGAGCAGAAAAAATTTTTGATACTTGGACTTTGTGTCCTCTTTTGCTTCCTAAATAGATTCTTCCACCTTATGGTTTCGCCAAAGAACCTCAACTGAAGCCACATCCTCTGTCCGCAACTGGTGAACCTACCTAACCAAGATCTCGATCGAGATTCTTCATAAGACAAAGAACTTGTAAGACCTAACCCTTCCAAGGAAACAACCGAAGAGGGATCACCAATGTACTTTCTCAACATAGCAACATGAAAGACCGGATGAACCAAACTCAAGATATAAGGCATATCCAGTTCATAAGAATCATTACCAACTCTCCGCAAAATCTCATAAGGACTTACAAACCAGGGACTGAGCTTTCCTTTCTTGCCAAACTGCACTAATCCTTTCATGATAGATGCCTTGAGGAAAACCTTATCCCCAAACTCAAACTCCAAGTGTCTATGCCTAATATCTTCATAGGACTTTTGGAGACTTTGGGTAGCCTTAAGCCTCCCCCGAATTACCTTTACCTTCTCCATGGACTGGTAAACCAAGTAAGGACAAAATATGTCTGCCTCACCAAGCTCAAACCAACCAACAGGAGATCTGCACGTCCTACCAACAACAAATCAAAAGAGGCTATACGAATACTAGAATGATAACTATTGTTGAACACAAACTCTATCGAAGGTAGTATCTTAACCCAATTGTCACCATAATCAATCACACAGGCCTGAAGTGTATCCTTCAATGTCTAAATATTTATCTCCACTTTCCCATCTATCTGCAGATGAAAAGCAGTACTCAGACTCACCTTGGTTCTAAAATCTTGATAAAAAAACCACCAGAAATGAGATGTAAACTGCGTGCCATGATCAGAAATAATCAAAATAGGCACCCCATGCAGCTTCATAATCTCCTGATGATAAAACTTAGCATAATCTTCTATTAAGAAGGTAGTCCACAATGGAAAAAAGTGTATAGACTTAGTCATCCTATCTACGATGACCCAAATCAAATTACATTGACTCTGAGACTAATGAAGACCAGTAGCGAACTCCATATTGATCACTTCCCACCTCTATTTGAGCAAATCAATTTCTTAGTACAATCCTCCAAGCGCTCAACCTTAACCTATTGACATACCATGCACTTGGACACAAAATTAGCCATATTACTCTTTATGCCATTTCACCAATAGATCTTCTTGAGATCATGATACATCTTAGTAGAAGCGAGATGAACAACATAGCGCAAATTATGTGCCTCAATGAAAACCCTTTGCTGCAAATAATAGACATCAAGAACACTCAACCTCCCTTGGTATCATAAAGTACCATCACCACTGATCTCAAAAACCATTACCTTTTTCCCACCAATGTCACTCTTAATTTCCATCAAGATAGGATCATGCACATACTTCTCCTTAATCTCCACACCAAGATATGATCGAACCACTTCTTGCACCATCACACCAAAATCTTTGGAGTCCAAGAGACGTATTCTAAGATTAGCCAAGTGGTGAATATCCTTTAGCAATTCCCACTTTCCATCCTCCAAATGAGCCAAAATCTCAATGGATAACCTGCTAAGAGCATTAACAACCACATTATAGTGAAGACTCATTTCATAATCCTTAAGAAGCTCAAGACATTTCCTCTAGCTGAGATTAAACTTTTTCCTAGTAAGCACATACTATAGAATCTTATGATTAGAAAAGATATACATGTGAACATCATACAAATATTGTCTTCATATTTTCAAAGAAACACCACTACCAACAACTTAAAATCATGAGTAGGATAATTTCTCTCATGTACATTTAATTGCCTAGAAGCATAGGCAATCACCTTCCCATGATGCATAAAAGCACAACCAAGACCTACCCGCGATCCATCATAATATACTACGAACCCATCAATGCCACCTGGTAAAGTCAGAATTGAAGATGAAGTTAACTTATCCTTCAACTTCTCAAAACTCCCTTCATAAGAATCTTACCAAGAAAACTTGACCTTCTTCTTAATTAACTTAGTCAAAGGAGCAGCTATCAATAAAAAGCTTTCCATAAATCACCTGTAATGCCCCACTAAACCAAAGAAGCTCCGAATATTGGATAGAGTCGCAGGTCTAGGCCACCTCTTTACCATAGCAACCTTCTACGGACCCACCATGATCCCTTTACTAAAAATAATGTAACTCATGAAAGTCACAACATTTAACCAAAACTCAAACTTAGAGGACTTGGCATACAACTATTGTTCCTTTACAGTCAGAAACACCAGAAGGAGGTGATTAACAAGATCCATCTCACTCATCAAATAAATTAGAATGTCATCAATGAGCACAATAATGAAGAGATCTAAATACTGATGAAAAGCTCTGTTCATTAGATCCATAAATTCCATCGGAGAATTAGTTAATCAAAATGATATCACCAAAAACACAAAATGCCCATATAGAGTATGAAAAGTCATCTTCGGGATATCCACCTCCCTAATTTTTAGATAATGGTACCCATACTAAAGATCTATCTTAGAAAAGAACTTTGCACCTTGAAACTGGTCAAACATATCATCTATCCTTGGAAGAGGATACTTGTTCTTGATCTTAACCTTGTTCAACTGCCTATAGTCAATGCACATCCGAAGGGAACCATCCTTCTTGGTCATAAATTACACCAGTGCACCCCAAGGAGATACATTAGGATGAATAAACCCCTAATCTAAAAGATCCTTAAGTTTTTTGTTGAGTTCTCTTAACTCAGTCGGAGCCATTCTATATGGAGAAATAGAAATTGGATGAGTGTTCAGAATTAGATAAATACCAAACTCTATTTCCTTATCTGGAGGAATACTACGAAGATCATCCAGAAAGACCTCTGGAAACTCATTAATCATTGTAACTGATTGGAAAGAAGGACCTTTTGAGCTAGAATCTTGGACTAAGTAATTAAGACACCCTTTAGAGACTAAACTCTGAGCTCTAAGATAAGAAATAAACCCCCATAGAAGCTAAAGAAACACCCTCCTATTCTATAACTGGCTCACTAGGGAACCTAAAGATAACCCTACGAGTCCGACAATCCAAGGATATGTAATAAGAGTGTAACTAATTCATCCCTAAAATAACATCAAAATCCACCATATCCATCTCAAACAGATCCACCTAATTATTCTTTCCACCAACACATACCATACACCCCCCATTGACTCTCTTAATAATAACTGAGTCACCTACTAGGGTAGAAATAGAAAAAAGATCAAAAATAACTTATGGATCAAAACCAAAAAAATACAACCACATAAGGAGTCACATAGGAGAGAGTAGACCCTTGATCAAGCAAACAATTTATGTCACAAGAGAAAAGCAGTAACGTACCATAACGAGATTAGGTGATGCCTCAGATTCCTGTTAGGATGCCAAAACATAAAACTTGCTCTGACCAATACTACAACCAAAAGTAGTAACAGACGTAGATGCCATACCACTAAGTGTGGGAGCAAACAATGATGCCACATGAATCTTATTAGCTCCCGTTGAAATCTTACTGATCGGACAATCCTTGAGCTGATGGCCTTACTTGACAGACTTGAAGTACTGTCCCTCTCTTTATTACAATAACCCCGATGAGGATAATCATAAAACTAACAAGAAGGACATAAATAATTTGACTGACCTTCATTTGCCTGAGATTAGGCACCTTGTACCCGAAAATGATTATCACCATGATTACTATTGTCGCTCGACTGGTAAGGAGAACTAGAAGAAGAGTAGGAACCATAACCCCCTACTTATTTTTCTACCATTTGCCATTATCTCGAGCAACTTGATATTGAGCAATCTCTTGGTCAAAAGACCTACTCTCTTCTTTCCCTGGCTTTCCCCAAAACTTATTTGGTTTCTCTTTTCATTCTCTACATATTGTATATTAATAGTCAACCTAGAGATATCCATATCCTTAATCAGCAAAGAAGTCTTTCTCTCCAAAATTAGATCTCGATTCAACCTAAAAGTTAACTTTCTCATTCTAGCCCACATGTCAGCCACTAAATCAGGATCATACCTTGACAATTGGTATAACTTCAAGGGATGTTCCTTGAAAGATATTCTCCCCTACTTGAGGTTTACAAACTTCTCCATCTTTTCTTCCCTCAACTCTTTGGAAAATAAATGATTAAGAAAAGCACCAGAGAAGGCATCCCATAAAGATAAATCCTCCACATCTTCTCTATCCTTATCCTACTATTCATACTACTAATATGCAACCTTCTTAAGCTGATAAGATAAAATGTTCACCCCTCCATATCATTAGCCTGCATCACTAAAAATATCTTTTGTATCTCATCCAAGAAGCCTTGTGGATCCTCTTCCACCTTCAGTCCATAAAAAGTAGGAGGACTCATCTTACAAAATTAGCCAATCCTTATGGACTCTATAGACAAAGCATCAGACATATCCTGCTCAGCTTGAGAAGCAACCAATTTAGCAATAGCATGAATAAACTGACAAAATTCTGCATTAGTGACCTTGCCCTAACGAGGACTAGTGGCAACTGGTGGAACTCTAAAACTATCAGGGATAGAATCATAAGATCGCAGATGAACCCTAGAAGTAGGATGCATCCATTAAGAATTACCCCGAGATGGGATAAAATAATTTACTTATGTTCCAGATCTACGAGACATGATCTTAAAGCTGAATCAACAAAGGATTAGAGAATATACCAAGACTGAGACTCCTAGCTTAAAATTAGAATACCAAGAAAGTAAAATATTCCTAAATACCTTATAGCCTCTCCTTTATGAGTATGGTGCACTACATACCCCTAAAAGAGGCTCTACTCAGCATGAATTTATGGACTCCTAATTGAACATGAACATAGGCTCTAATACCAACTTGACATGAGCTACCCTAGGGCCTTGTCGTAAAGGGCATCCCAAGTCCTACCAGGAACGGAGACCACCCTCGTTACCCAACCCAACCTCCAGCAACCTGCCTTGAGTTGGATGAATTTCGAGTATGTAACAAGATACTGTAACAACCATATAATGACTCTGAGAACATATCACAATTGTGACCAACCCAACCAAGTCCAACTATCCCATACCAATAATCCAACTATACCAACACAAGGTCCATAAACCATGTCATAACCAAAGATGTTCCAAAACATAATATAATTAATCCTAAAATAAAATAGGATGGAACAACAAAAAATATCATCCAAGGATGATAGACCACTGGTTTATTCCAATGTCAAGGCTGACACTAACACCGATCCTACCTATTCTAACCCATAGAAGTACCACAAAGCCTCTATACAAAACAGTTATGAAATCCAGTTGGGACACTCCCCCAACCATAGCCAAAACTGATATTCAAAATAAAATCAAAGCGTATAAAAATATCCATAACAATAAATGAATGCTTCCATAAAGGATAAAAGGCCACCACTTTAGTAACAATATTGTCCCTGAGTGAATCTCTATGTAGGAGGAGTTGAATGGTGGGTTCCTGCATAGCATGTGTATACAACTACAAATAGACGGGGTTAGCGAGCGACTACTATTATGAACTTAGGGTAAGGATAAAATAATGCCATTTATAAAACTAAGTAAAATCATTTATATGAACACTACCATACATATATGTATATAACCATGCTGGGAAAAAGGATTGGGTTTAGCATGCCTTTAGCACCTTTACATGGGCTGTATAGCTTTGCCGCCCTAAACCGCCTATGGGCTATATGGGTTCATCTTTTCTAGCTGAAAGGGCACCAGTGCATGTAGTCGCATGACTAGGGAAGTATCCAATGGGATGACTAGTACATCCCCAAAATATAGTGTGATATTTGGTCCCCCAGGGACCTCCACCTTCCATAGATTTGCTACATCTCCTGCCATTATTGCCCAATTAAAACCAATTTCCAAATAGACAAAACATTATCCATTTAATAACCAAGGCCATTGATATTGGTATCATCATATAAACCCTTACTTCCATGTATTATCCATAGCCAACCATTTATAGATTCGAAAGGACTTTTAAGTTCCCTTCTATTTACCATATTCACCACTTGAAAGACTTCTATATTCCCTACAAGCATAACCAATTAGCCTTTTAGCATTCCAAGACATATAAACTATGCATAATTCCTTTACTAAGTTTAAAACATATAGGAGTTCCATTAAAAAAAGTCCATTCAATGAACATATCATTATAAGCATTTTGTCAAACACATTGGGGTTATAATATGACCAAAACCAATTCTAATTACTATTAAACGATTCCCATTCAATCCAATTATCCAAAACCACCATTATTGCATATAAAAGCATAATTAAAACCATGGGAAACCATAAAAAACCATTTAATATCAAAACCCATAAATTATATTTTAATGCAAAAATTATGTAATAGTAAATCTTTCTTTTGAAGAGATTCCTCTTTAGATTCTTGATTTCAGTGTCCGAAGACTAAGGAACAAAGAAGTTCCCTTGGTCAAGGTGTTGTGCCGAAACCAATCTATTGAGGGTGCAACTTAGGAAGCTGAGGTGGATATGCAATCCAAGTACCCGCACCTATTTTCCACGAAATCCGATCAAGCGTAAGGTACCGTTCTTTCCTAAATCATGCACTTTTGATAAAAGTTGCAGTAGTTCAGCTGTCATTTATTATGTGTTCAGCGATAGTTTCTTGAATTTATGCATTCTATGTTGCATTCGGAGTGAGAAACGATGTGGTGATGAGTCTAACGAATGGTTTCAGCTGTATGCTCTATTCCCTATCTAATCTTGGCATGTCTAGCATCATTCGAGGATGAATATTTCTAAGGGGGGATGATGTAATACCCCAGAAAATTTTTGTTGAAATTTTGTGCATAAATGTGTTGGGTTCTATATTCTAGAAGGAATTAAAATTTTTTTCGTGAGGAATATCTTAGATTATGACCCACCATTGCGTAGAGTATCAAATAATCTTTCCAATGATATGTGGATCATCCAAAACGTACAACCGAGCGACGAGTTATGAACATTCCGATCGAACCGTGAATAGAGTGAATAGTAAAACGTGCAGGAAAAAGTACTAAGGCGTGGCGTATTTTTGCTCTAACTTTAAACGATCATAATTCCTTGTACATAATGATCTGGGTAATATAATATATATCAATGGAAATTTTTGCGAGTCCTCTTTCTAATGAAATTGGTTTCATCTAATTTGTCTATCAGAGCAAAAAGTTATGGTCGATCTACTTCAGCCTATCAAAAGTAAATTTTTGGGTAAATTTCAAACGATCATAACTCGTCGTACACAATGATCTGGGTGAGATACTATATATCAATGGAAATATATGAGAGTCCTCTTTCGAATGAAATTTGTTTCATCCAAGTTAGATATCAAAGTAAAACGTTATGGTTGATCTACTTTAGACTATCAAAACAGTCCACCAAAGGACAGATTTGAGAATTATTTGCTTTTTAGGGGCATTTTGGTCATTTTACCCTAACCCAAAATCCGTCCAAACCCTATATTAAAGCCTATTAAAAGAATTATATGTTATATTTCATCAAATTCCATCAAAAAAAAAACTCTAAGCTCCTACATCCAACTTTAAGAACCTCCAAAGTTTATTCAAGATTCCAAGTTCCTAGTTCAAGAACTTAAAGAACCTCCAAAGTTCACCATTAATTCTGCAAATTTATTTAAGATTTCAAGTTCCTAGTCCAATAACTCCAAGAACCATCATTCAAAGGCATGATTAACATCTCAAAAACGAGTATTGATCTAAATTTCATCATTCAAGGTATGTGGGGTTTTTCAACAAGAACTCTGTTTCGTTCTTGTGCCCAAAAGTAATTTTCTTTACAAAGGCATGATTTTTATTTTATTGTCACAAATTTGAAGCATCAACCCATATCTAATGATGATTATTATTAAATCTTGATGTTTATGATTTTGAAAGATGAATTTACATGTGTGGAGATATAAACCATGAATCTTGAACGATATTTATCATGATTTTGATATTTGGGTTATGAATCCCCATTGGATATTGTGTTTTTTTAAGAAAGTGTGTGTTATAAGCACATTGATATTGAATACTTATATATTTTGAATGATTTGTCCTTTTCTTCTAAATGGAGTTTTTTTTAACTCGAGTGTGAAGGAAATCCACAACGTGGTTGATTTTGATAAATGGGAAGCATGATGGCTCCCGATGTATATTTATAGATTACAGAAATTATTTTGTTGTGGATTGTCTTTGAAATGATCTGAGATAAGTCTGGGAGAAATCTTTAGCACCGAGTGGGAGGTATAAAGTGACCTTACTTTCCTAGAACTACGTGCCCCCATAGAAGTGAGCCTGAGACTGATTTATATAGTGATAACTAGTTTCTATAGATTTGATATCGATAGTCCTACTATGATGGAAAGGATAGGATGGATCTTCCCAACGTGGGTTGTATGTTGGACTCTATGTAGCTCACATGGTTTATGTTGGTTATAGGATCTCCCAGTGTGTGTATTTCCTTGTGTCTATGGTGAACGGTGAAGTGATTTGAAACTTGAATTGTGAAAGTTACTCTTTCTAAGGATTTAAATGATATTTACATTATGAGAATTCATATTCTTGATGAACTGAAAGTGATTGACAAATTATATGATGACACCCATGTGTTATTATACTTATTTAATCCTCTCATGATTATGATGATTTTCTTCGGGCTATGTGAGTCTTTCATACATCCTGCATATTTCTTGTAAATATTTATGATGATGATGTTTATAAAATTGCATACACCCCCATATACTCGATTCCTTTCCATGGTAGTGACGGACATCTTCAGATGTGGGCTGCATTTTCTCGGAATGTAGGTTCAGGTGCTTAGTTCCAGGTTCAACAGTGATTCTTCGGGCACGCTGTTCTACATCCTCTATTGTAGTGAGTGCTCCTTTTCCAAGGATGTGATGGCTGGTGTTGGTTTCACGAAACAGTGTATATTTGATAACTGAGTATGAGTCAGTTAGGGCATGTCTCAATGGCTCGCTGATTTTATTGATTTCTCGCTGATTTTATTGATTTTCTTAGAGACTAGTCAGACTAGTATAGATGTTGGGAGTTGACTAATAAGTCATATTTTGTTATCTTTCTGAAATTCTTTTATTCTTGGATGATGATTACTCTATTGATATTTGAGGGTTATTTATGGAAACCCCACTGATTCGTGTTGAACTGAATAAAAATGGCTCAAAGGGTTAGCTTAGGGCTACTCGTATCCTCAAGCACCGTGTGACGCTCTGGGACTCGTTTTTAGGGCATTACAATTACTACACCTGCAATCGTAAAACCTATTCTTAACATAACTCTCAAATACCAACCAACTTAGACAACTTCAAAAGTTATCATACAACAATTCATGCACTCCGCAGCTTAGATTCTAGCACTTACCATGGATACATCAAAACTTCGCTAAACCATACTAACTTATTCGTGCTTTACTAACATCATATCTCAAACTAACACCCTTGTCAACCTCTAATGCCAAATTTAACTCATAATTACATGGTATACCATATATCCTCATTCATACTTACCCGATCAAGGATAACACTAACCACTGAACATTTAATGACTTAAAAAAATCCCCATAACAACTTGAGCATCTTGCTACCTCAAAAGACAATATCACACTTGATCACAAACAAATAGACTTATGCTCCCGTACATACAGTTCAAACCTACTATATCTCCTCCCTATCACTAATGTCATAGCAATTCAATCATTAAATTCATTTTTCTCATCACCCGCTATACAAAATTACCAACTAACTCTGACTACGATTAACAACAATCTCAACAACCATTTCCATCTATCAAACACACCAAACATACTAGTCCACCAAAACCTCATAACGACAATAATCATCCACAATTCCATGGCCTATGCCATAATAATTTATTTACACCGCCTTCCACCACGTTTCCAACCGATGCAAGAACAACAGAGTCAACTTCCAGCTGCTAGTGAATCGAAATAGACCTCACATGGCATCACTAGACTTTGGTTTTGTATTTTGAAAAGGGAAATAAATATCAAAACAATTATGCTAGTGAATTGAAATAAGCCCCACACGGCTTCACTAGACTTCATGTTTTCATCAAAAGGTGATTAGAAAATATTTTCAAGATATAAAAGCCAAGTACAATATAATCAAAGATCCGAGAATATTTGTCTCGCTTTACCTCTATTGAACGACTCAAGAGGGATGAGGGTATATCTTGAAAGCTATGGAACCTTTGCTAATAAGCCCAGGAATATAATCAAGAGAGAAAATTAGAACTAGTTAATTACCCTATCTCAACATTAGTACACGGATAAGGAAAATACGAAATCACATCATGAATTCTAGGGAGAAATCCAAGAAACACTTCCGACATAAGCTTAATGCACAACCTTCAAGAACGTACATATGACACCTCAATTTTTTGGAACTCAAGAGCACTAATGAAATCTTTTTTTTTCTAGCTCACTTACAAGTCCATAATATCAGAGGAGATTATCAAAGAAAGAACCATCTCTAAGGATTTACGCTTGACTATATCCGATATTTTAGAACAAGGAGAAATGACCCAATTTATGCAAGATATGAACCCGTATAAATTTCTTAAGGAACCTTTCCACAACACGATCTATGACTTCAAAGAAAGGGAACATTTTTCTAAATGCCTCGTAGCCTCTTGAAATAAAGTACAGACATCTCCATACCGGTCTGCAAGACTCTACTAGACACGGCTTCATAGACACCCTAGGACACTTGAACTCTGTGCTCTAATACCAAGCTTGTAACACCCTGAATCGGATCCCGACATGTCACACGGTGCTTAAGGTCACAAGTGACCCCAAGCTAACCCTTCATCTGGCACAACCCAAAGAAACTGAATAAAATACATAAAATAGAAGGAATAATATGGAAAAAACCCATAACTTAGTCTGATCAACATGAAAGTAAATTTACACGATCACAATTCTACTCATATATATACAAATCTGAAACTGAATACACTGACTACTAGTGACTGTCTATGAAGCCTCCACTAGCATTGACCAGATATAGCTGGGTCATGACTCCCAACTACCCCTACTCAATATAACTAAATACAGAAAATACAATACACCTCAAATTTGAACAACTCAAGTCCCTAAATCAAAAGGACTAATCACCTGCCGATTGAGAGCTGCGACCCAGCTAAACATAATATGTACGCTACAGCTTGTACCTATATTTTGGTAAGAATATAGCGCATGGAAATATATGGGTCAACATTTTGAAATTTACTGAGTATATGGGGGTGCATACAACAATATAAATAGTATAATCAATTTCATGAAAACATGCATACGAACAATGATGACTCACTTGGCTTGAGTTATATCAAATCATACTTTTCATAATTTCATAATAAATAGTTCATATGATAAAATCTCGTAATCGACGTAAATCATTATAAATTATAAATTTTGATAAATCATCCTAAATCATCACAGATTATCATATTGTCAAAAATCGTTATAAATCATCATAAATGACCATAAAACTTCATAAACATCTCAACTCTTTGACTCAAAAATCTTGGAGTGACTCGGTAATTCAAGACACTTAATCTTATGGACATGGGATTTTCCTATAACCGACAACCCCACATGAGCTACGTGGAATACCAATGTTTGAAACCCTCGTTGGCGGGAGCGTCATACTTTTTGCCAGGGAGTACGACCTTAAAACTACAATTATTACAATCAGGCTCTCTGGCTAATAATATCATCATCAAACAACCATACGGTGGCACATAGGTTTGGGGTAATACCAAATTACCCTCTCGGTGCTAAGTACTACTCCCTGACAAGCTTAGAACGCGTTAGGAAATCAACTACAACATCACAAGGGTCTATAATAAAGACAAAATCAAATCTCTTTCTCATTTATCAAATCATATCAATTTGTGAATTCCTAACTCAACATATTATAGCTCAAAATATTTTAATCTTCCTCAACATCAACAGGGTATCAATGCATTGACCCATAACTTACTTGCCATTTGGACAAGGATATGAAGACTTAATATGTAATAATTTCAATAATTTAAATCATCAAAACCATCCAAAAAAAATCCAAGACTCATTGCAACTTCGATATGAATATACCCAATAACTCAAATCATCATAAGGAAGCTCAAAATTTGACACATGGCTCAAAAATACTTGGAAATGCCAATAATTCATTCTTGAATTTAAAACGTGGATACATGTTCAAAATATATCAATTATTGAAAGAAACACCATAAATACCAATATTAAATCTCAATTCATAGAACGAAAATAGTCAAATACTCATGTGATTCAAAACTTACAATTCAAATCTTTAGAAGTTCATAATCAAATTATTTAGACATAATTCAACTTACAGAACCATATGAATCCATTAAATAATCATAATTGGCAAGATTGAATGATTTACGTATATACATAATCAAAATCTAATGGTAGGATATCTTGGAAGTAAATTCATTTGCCAAACTCATAATAATGCATATTAAAAATTAAAGATACGAGCACAAGAACGAAAGAATTATTCTTGTTCAAACCCCACATACCTTAAAATTAAAGATTAGAATAAATTCTTGCCTCAGAAATCTATTCGCGAAATTGATTGGTGCATCTTGAAGAGCTCAGAATGGGGACTTCATTTATCGGAATATTTTGGAATTTCCATGGTGGAATTGGAAGATTTAGGAAGGGGAATTTAGAGGTTTACAGTTTCTTTCTTTGATTTTTTTTTTGAAAATAACAGAGTTTGATGCCCAAAATAAATTGTTATGTTTATTTCCACGAAATGGGGCAAGGGTAAAATGACTGGATTGTCCCTAAGGAAATTAAAAAATGGAAGAAAAATCCTACGTACCTTGGCCACGAAAAACTGAATAACTCCTCGTTTCGGTATTGGATTTTTGCGAAATTTATATCGGTGGAAAGATAACTCAAACTTATTTTTATATATGGTAGGCCAGAAAGTTCGTCATATATAAGTAGTTATGATCAACCGAAGTTGACAGAAATCAAATCCATCCCTCAGTTACTGATTTGACATGCTGAAATAAATTGATTGTAACTTATTACTCTGATGTTTGAATAGGGTGAAACCAATTGCATTGGAAATAAGACTCAAAGATCTTTTTATTTGATATATAGAAGATCTCCTAGTTCCTTATATTCAATAAGTGATGATCGTTTAAAGTTGGCCCTGAAATGGTGAAAATTTCTGGAGCATGCTAATCGCATGGTACCACTGTTTTGGGCACCCAAACGTGGCCTTATGCTACTCCAAAAATTCTAAAACTCACTCGGAATGTATTACGACCCTTACCCATCATAACGCAACTTGAAAATCAAAAAACGGATGTCGTAAAGGTCGTCAAATAAATACCCGATGATCAGAGGTCTAAATGAGTAAGTTTCAACACTTAGCAAAATTTTTTTTTTGAGTGCCAAGCCTCTCTTGACAAGATAAAAAGGCTTTAACGACTCGACACATTTGGGAGCAAAATATTTAACGGGAAAAACTCGGGGTATCACACCACAAACCCTGTTTTCTCCTATTTCATTTGGACATAGTTTTTAGGGTTTTCTCTTGTACTATAAATAACCCGTATGCACTTTTTAGTAGAGGTGATGCACTTTTAATACTTAAAAATGTATTTTGATTTCAAAATCCATCTTTGATCTTTGGATTTCACTGTATTGACTTTTATTGATTATTTAGTTTACTGTTGAGCCTTTTCTTTCATCTTATCTTTGTGATTTCATATTTTCCTTCAAATATTAATGTTACTGATTTCTTCACAAATATGAGCTTCTAAAACCCATAGCTAGGTTTGTGGAAACCCTGTTGAATTGATGAAGTAGGGGAAATAGAATTGTTTATTTGAATCAATACCCATAGCATACATTGCTTTATGTTATTTATGATTGATTTCATAATTGTTGCATACATTAGGATCCCACCTAGATATTGCTACTTACTCTAAAAGAGGAGTAGTGACTAGGAAAAGATAAAGAAAACAATAATATGAGAGTTTATTTATAATCCATTGCAGTGCAACAGAATATAGTGAATGGTCATTAGCTTCCTCTAATAACTTGAGACTTTAAAGTTTATAGTTAATTGGGACCAAGATAAGGGTTTGTCACGCGACATCCTAAGACTAAAAGGGTAAAGGGTGAAATCCTTCTACTCATCCAAAAGACTATAGGAGGTATATAACTTATTAATTCTACATGTAAGGTATTGGGTAAGTTCAACAATGTATGATAAGCCTACGGAATTGAGACATCAGGGTGAACAAAATCCTACTATTCACCTATGACTAATTCAACCATGTTAATATTGTTCTTTATTCAAAACGACGACAGACAAATTGCCCCATTTACTTTTCTTATTTTGCCCATAGACTTCAACACTAACCTCTGTCAAACCACGTGTTCCCTTGTGATTCAACCACAACTATAATTAGGTTACTATACTTGATAGCGACCATACCATCATTTAAAAAGAGGTGTTTCTTGGACGTCATCAGTTTTTACTATCATTAACTTTATTATTTTTGTATTCAGAGTCTAGGACATGTCCCGATCAAGATTGTTTTTTGTTTTTTCATGAAGAGGCATTGTTGGATTGCTGTGGACTTGGGTGATTTTGGTTGATTGTTGGCTATCATCTTTAGAAATATTGTAACGTCCCAAGATCCCATCCCAATACGTCACATGGTGCTTAAATCCACACGCGACCTCTAGCTAACCCTCTGAGCCTGTCATCTCCTCTATAAATCTCTATGACAATAATTAAGTTGTAATAAAGAAGAATAATCATGTCATGAACGAACTGGAATACAAAGAAATACTATCCTGTACAATCAAAATACTGAAGTTATGTACATACTGGTACTCTTGTCTTACCAAGCCTCTACTACATAAGGCTGAGGAGCCATTGGGACAGATCCCCAACTGACCCATACTAAACTGGAAATAAACAACCATCTAATATCAAGACAAAAAGGTCCTCGAACCATGAGGACTCACCAACTGTACGAATGCAGATGGAGGTACTCGAAGATCACTATTGCTACTGAGATAGAGCACCTGAACCTACATCATGAGAAAATATAGAACACAGAAGAGTATGAGAATCAATACTTGGGAATGTACTGAGTATGTGGGGGTGCAGGCAACATATAAATAATATCATAAATGTCTAAGAATATCATGCATGCTGATAATAATGACTCTCCTCGCTTGAGTTACCTGAGACATATTTTCCATAAATCATCAATAATAACTCATGCTTCATAAATCTCACAAACCGTTGGACTCAACTCAAACTCATTGACTCATGACTTAGAGTGACACGGTAACTCATGAAACTTTGACTATTATGGACGTAGGAGTTTCGTATAACAAATATAAACCATGTGAACTTACATGGAGTCCAATGTTTTGTCCATGTTGGGGAGAGCTGTTCTATCCTTGCCATCGGAGTAGAACCTTAACTTTCATGATAACTATCCTGGCTTTGGCCCTTAATCATAATCCTACTATGGTACGTAGTTCTGGGGAAGTAGGATGAGTTGAACCCATACTTTCCGCTCGATGCTAAATACTACTCTTAGACTTAAGCTCAGAACGCGTTAGGAAATCCACCTTAATCAACTCAAAGGTCTATCATGAAGACAAAAATATAAATATATATCTCACTTGTAAATCATAATCAACTTGTGGATTCCTAACTCGACCAAATCTCAAAATAATCTTTCTCATCATCAAGTACACTTGCTTATGAAATAATATCAAGTATCAAATCTTCCATAAAAAATCATAGAAATCATTCTTGACTCACAAACTCAATATCAATATATATTCAATAGACAAACTTTTCATGGAAAAACATAAATCATGACACTTATCATAAATCACTTAGAAATTATCATTTCATGATAACAATATATAACTCATGATATAAATTCTTAATTTAAGAAATAATATAATGAAGTAGTCATATGTGTCAATCTTGTATAGCTCAAATCTCATAAATCCATGATAAAGTAATTTGGGTGTAAACCCACTTTGAAAAATTCATGAAATTCAATAGAAATTAAATCTTTGGGCATAAGAATGAAAGAAGTGTTCTTGTTCAAAACCCCACATACCTTAATCTTTAAAATTAGATGAAATTTAGTGCTTGAGACTTTATCCACACTTGAAATAAATAATTCTTGCAGCCCACACTATGAGGAACTTGGTTCTTGAAGATATTTTGAAGATTTATGGATGATTCTTTGAAGATTTATGTTCGTGATATAACCCTAGATATATTATCTCAAGAGAATTGGAAGAAAAAATAATGGAATTAGGGTTTGGATAGGATTCTCATATTTATAGAGGCCTTCAAATAATGGGAAAAGACCAAAATACCCTTGCCAAAACGTCTCTAAATTGCTCAAAAAAATAGCTGACAACATCCGTGACAGGCCGTCAGACCCATAATAGGCTGTCACAAAATGTCATCACAAAAGGGTCGAATTTTATTATCTTCTACCTAAGGATGACGACGTCTTCAGAAATGTTATCGGAAACATGATAGGCTATAAGAAACATCGTCACACTTTTCCAAATTGACATTCTAGAGTAAAATAGGTATAACACTTTGCTCCGGTATCGTATTTTGGCGAAATTGGAATCGTTGGAAAGCTAATTCAATTATATATCTATTGATAGGTAATGAGCTTAAAAATTCAAATTATAATGAGAGATATGCTTTTTTGAAGTTGGCTATACAAATATCCTTCCCAAGAATTCAATCGACAAGGAATGTTTTGATTCACCCAATCATTAGAACATCTTTAAGGCCTTAATACACACCATCCTTGATAAGAAAACAACACAAAATATTATAATTTATTTCACATGAGCTTGATTCATGGTTGCACTATTGGTTAGAGTCTCGGGGTATTACAATATCTCCTCTTTGAAAATATTCATCCTCGAATGTGGCAAGATAGGCCAAAAACAAGATAAAATGAGGACGTATAGCTGGAAAAACTCACTAAAAGGGCTTAATTCAATCTAAACTTTCGAGTACTTTAAAAAATGCATGAATCATATAGAGAATAACCATATAGCTGAATACACTGGATTAGAAGGAAACTGGATTAGGGAAGAATAGTGCATTCGACATAATTTGAACTCATGGAGAAGAGATGAGGGTATCTAGTTTGCATATCTGCTTCTACTTCCCAAGTAGCACCCTCAACTGATTGATTTCACCATAGAACTTTGACCAAGGGAACTTCCTTATTTCTTAGTCTACGAACTTGATAATCTAGGATTTCATCCAAAAATTCATCATACGAAAGGCTATTCTGAATATCGAAACTTTCTGACGGATCAACAACAACAGAATCACCAATGTGCTTCTTGAGCATAGAAACGTGAAATATAGGATGGACAACTAACAACTCAGCAGGTAGTTCAATCTCGTAAGATACTTTCCCAACATGATTCAAAACTCTATAAGGGCCAACGTATCGGGGACTAAGCTTCCCTTTCTTACCAAATCTTTTCACCCCCTTCATGAGTGAAATCTTAAAGTACACCAGATCATTAACCTCAAACTCAAGAGCTCTTCTTCTCATATCTGCATATGACTTCTGATGACTCTGTGGTGTCTTCAACCTTTCCCAAATCAGCTTAACTTTCTCCATAGCTTCAAACACAGCATCAGGCCCACTCATAGTGGCTTTGCCCACTTTAAACTAACCTATGGGTGATCTACATCGCCTTTCATATAAAGTCTCAAATGGAGCCATTCTAATGCTAGCATGAAAAATGTTGTTGTAACCAAATTCAATCAGTGGCAAATGTTCATCCCAACTTCCTTTAAAATCAAGAACACATGCCCTCAACATATCCTCCAAGGTCTGGATGGTCTTCTCAACCTGACCATCGGTCTGCGAATGAAAAGTGGAGATAAGATGAACTTGGGTACCAAGACCCTTATGAAAAGCCCTCCAAAATGAAAAGTAAATTGAGTACCCCTGTCGGAGATAATAGACAAAGGAACTCCATGAAACTTGACTAACTCTCGAATGTACAGCTTAGCATAGTCCTCAGAGGTGAAAGATATATGCACTGGAAAGAAATGCACTAACTTAGTCAACCTATCTACAACAACCCAAATTGAATTATGATGACGTCTAAAAGGAGGTAAACCAGTCATAAAATCCATATTTACTTCCTCCCACTTCGAAGTAGGAATACTGAATTCTTGCATCATTCAACTGGGTCTTTGGTGTTCTATCTTAACCTGTTAGTAAGTTGTACACTTCTCTACAAATTTTTCTGTATCCTTTTTCATACCATTCCACCAATAGATTTCTTTCAAATCGCGGTACATCTTGTTAGCACCGAGATGAATAGAATATCGTGCGCTATAAACTTCAACCATAATTCTCTGCCTTAAATCTTCACTATCAGGCATACATAATCTATTCTAAAATCTCAATACACCATCTCCCCCTTAGGAGAAAACCTCCACCTTTTGGTCTTTAACTGACTCCTTCAGTCTGACCAAACCAGGATCCATATCTTACTTCTTCTTTACTTTTGAAACTAGAGAAGACTCAAAACTACTCTAGACCCAAACATTACCGTCAGCTAAATCAAGCAATCTAACTCCCAACCTAGCCAGACGATGTACCTCAATAGCTAACTCCTTCCTATCTTTCTCGACCTGTGCTACACTACCTATGGACGACCTGCTAAGGGCATCTGCCACCACATTGGCCTTGCCCGAGTGATACAACACATTCATATCATAGCCCTTTAACAATTCTAACCATCACCTCTGACAAAGATTCAACTCTCTCTGAGTAAACCCATACTGCAAGCTCTTGTGATCCGTAAAGACATCAACATGAACACCATACAAATAGTTTCTCCAAATTTAAGGCAAAAAATACTGCAGCTAACTCGAGGTCATGGGTTGGTTAGTTCTTCTCATGCGGTTTCAGTTGTCTGGAGGCATAGGCTATAATCTTACTTTTCTTCACCAACATACAACCCAACCCAACTCTAAAAGCATCACAGTACACCATAAAATCATCTACACCATTTAGAAGGGTCAACACAGGGGCCGAAGTGAGTCGAGTCTTGAACTCCTAAAAACTCTTCTCGAAAGAGTTAGACCATAGGAATTTAATTTTCTATTAGGTCAACCAAGTCAAAGGAGATGCAATGGAAGATAAACCCTCTACAAAATGATGGTAGTAGCAAGATAGACCTAAGAAACTCCAAATATCATATGGGGAACTAGGTCTAGGCCAATTTTTCGCAGTTTCTATCTTTTAAGGGTAAACTCGAATACCTTCAGAAGAAACAATATAACCCAGAAAAGCAACTGACCTTACCCAAAATTCACACTTGCTAAATTTGGAAAATACTTGATGATCTCTAAGGGTTTGCAAGACTATTCAGAGATGATCTGCATGGTCGTTCTCAATTTAGGAGAATACAAGAATATCATCTATGGACACAATAACAAACATATCCAAGTACTATCTGAACACTCGATTCATGAGGTCTATAAAGGCTGTTGGGGTATTTGTTATCCTGAAGGACATGACCAACAACTCAAAATAACCATATCGGGTGCGAAAAGCTATCTTTGGAATATCACACTCCCTAACTTTAAGCTAGTGATAACTGGATCTCAAGTCTATTGTTGAGAAATAGTTAGCACCTTGCAGCTGATCAAATAGGTCATCAATTCTAGGAAGAAGGTACATGTTCTTGACTGTGACCTTGTTAAGCTGACGATAATCAATGCACATCCACAATGAACCATCTTTCTTTCGCACAAATAGAACGGGTGCACCCTAAGGAGATGCGCTAGGCCATATGAAATCCTTATCTAGAATATGTTTGAGTTGCTCTTTTAACTCCTTAAGTTCTATGGGGTCCATATGATATGGAGGAATAGAAATAGGCTGTGTGTCGGGGAAAAGATCAATCCCAAATTCTATCTCTCTATCGAGAGGTACCCCTGGGAGATCTTCTGGGAAAACATCACAAAACTCATTAACAATGTTGATCGACTAAATGGTCAGAGTCTTGAACTTAGTATCTTTAACTCAAACCAAATGATAGATGAAACCCTTGGATATTAATTTCCTAGATTAAGATAGGATATTAAATGACTCCTGCGAGATAAAGAATTTCCAGACCACTCAAAGGATGGCTCATTGGGAAACTAGAACTTGACTACACAGATTACAGACATATAAAAAGAGTGAAGCCAATCCATACCCAGAATAATGTCAAAATCAACCATGTCTAGCTTAATAAAATCTGCAAACATAACTATGTAAAGGACGGTGATATGACACTTCTTATATACTTGCTTAGCAATAACAGGTTCATCTACTGGAGTAGAAACTAGAAAAGGCTCAGGAATCTTTTCAGCATTGATCTCAAAATTCACAGCCACTAACAGAGTCACATAAGAAAGACTTGACCAAGGGTCCATACACACATACACATCAAAATGAAATACATAAAGCATACCAGTAAGAACATCTGGTGAATCTTCTTAATCTTGGCGGGGTGGTATAGTATAAAAATGATTCTAGCGCTGACCATCGGCAGTACTAGATGAGGTACCCTCAAAAGGAGTAGGACAAACTTAAGGGACTAGAGCATTAATAGCCTGACTCTGGGGACGAATATCATGGCTCCCCTATCTAGCATACGGGCAATCCCTGATTTTGTGGCCCAACTTACTACAACTAAACCAACCTCTTTGCTCAGCCATACACTCTCCAGGATACATTCTACCACACTTACAACACGGGGGATAGTTAGGTCTATTACTCACACTATCTTGAGACCTAGAAATAGTAGGTCTATTACCCTGGTTCTGCCTGACTCTGGATGCACGAGTACCAGCTAATGACGGTGCTGGCATAAAAGAATGGCTCTAAAACTGAGGGCAGATCCCTACAAAAAATCTACTCTGACTATACCCCTACTACTCCGATCTAACTCTCTTGTTCTCTCTCATTTTCTCTCTCTCTTTGACCTTGTCCACTTTAATCTACTGGGCATGTATCTCAATCTAGAAAAATCCATGTCCCTATTGAGCATAGCGGACCTACACTTTTTCACAACATAACTCGATACGCTAGTCAAAAACTTACTCATACTAGTCCTGGAATCAACCATCATACTAGGAGCATACTTAGACAACTGGTTAAATTTAAGACAATATTCCTTAACTGTCATGGATCCTTGTCTCAAGTTCATAAATTTTTCTAGTTTTTCTTTCCTAAACTCTGGGGAAAGAATTGGTCTAAGAACGTGTCCTGGAATAACTGCCAAGTCATGGGAGCAGCATCCTCCCCTCTACTCTTTTTCCAAAACTCCACCCAATCATAAGCAACATCTTTCAGCTGATAGAAAGCTAGATCCACATTTTCTTTCTCTGTTACATTGATAATTTAGGTGATATTTTTCACCTCATCAAGATTTATCTGTGGGTCCTCACCTACCTTTGACCCATAATCTCTGGTGAATTTATCTGCATAAAATCTCAAACTCGAGCTACTACAAAATTACCTTCGTGCCGAGGTAAAATAGCAGCGTGAACATTGGCCTGAGCATTAGCGGTAACTGCCTGGGCTTTTGGCATGAGTCATTATATGATTTCAAAGATCAACGGGTTGAGGTCGTTCATTATTTCTGTGAGCTCTATGAGGAGGCATTTTCTATCATAAGAGATCACAAATTAATAGCAGAGAGAAATAATCATAGGCACAAAAGACTTCTAAAAGAAAGAAATGACTATTCCTAAAACATCGCATAGCCTCTTACTCATAGATGTGGTGAACTACACACCGATGATAATACTCTACGTAATGCTGCTTGGCAGACTCTCAAGGACTCCTTTAAACCTTAGGCTATGATACCAAGCTTGTAAATCTCCAAGATCCCATCCTAAGATGTCATACGGTGCTTAAGGCCATACACGACCTCTAGCTAACCCTCTGAGCCTGTCATCTCCTCTATAACTCACTATGACAATAATCAAGATGTAATAAAGAATAAGAATCATGTCATGGACATACTGGAATACAAAGCAATACTATCCTGTACAATCAAAATATTGAAGTTTTATACATACTGCTACTCTAGTCTCACAAAGCCTCTACTATATAAGACTGAGGATCCATTGGGATAAATCCCAAACTAACCAATAATAAACTAGAAATAAATAACCATTAACTATCAAGACAAAAATTGGGGACATAGGTCCTCGAAACATAAGGACTCACCAATTGTACGAATGTAGATGGAGGTACTCGAAGATCACTATCACTGCTAAGACTGAGCACCTGAACCTATATTATGAGAATATATAGAACACAGAAGAGTATGGAAATTAGTACTTGGGAATGTACTGAGTAGGTGGGGGTGCAGGCAATATTTAAATAATATCAAAAATACATAAAAAATCATGCATGCTGAGAATAATGACTCTCCTCGCTTGAGTTACCTGAAACACATTTTCCATAAATCATTAACAATAACTCATGCTTTAAAAATCTGAAAAATCATTGGACTTAACTCAAACTCTTTGTCTTATCACTTAGAATAACTTGGTAACTCATGGAACTTGGACTATTATGGACTTGGGAGTTTCTTATAACTGACATAAACCATGTTAGCTTACATGGAGTCCAATGTCATTCCCACATTGGGGAGAGCTATTCTATCTTTGCCATCGGAGATTAAGAAATAATACAATGAAGTAGTCATACATGTCAATCTTGTATAGCTCAAATCTCATAAATCCATTATAAAGTAATTTGGGTGTAAACCCACTTTAAAAATTTCATAAAATTCAAATGAAATTAAATCTTTGGGCACAAGAACGAAAAAAGCGTTCTTTTTCAAAACCCCACATACCTTAATCTTTGAAATTAGATGAACTTTAGTGCTTGAGACATTATGCACACTTGAAATAAATACTTCTTAAAGCCCACACTATGAGAAACTTGATTCTTGAAGAAATTTTGTAGATTTATGGATGATTCTTGAAAGATTTATCTTCTTTATATAACCCTAGGTATATTATCTCAAGAGAATTGGAAGAGAAAATAATGGAATTAGGTTTTGGATGGAATTCTCATATTTATAGAGGCTTCCAAAAGATGGAAGAAAACAAAAATACCCTTGCAAAAATGTCTCTAAATTGCTGAAAAAAATAGCTGACGACATCTGTGATAGGCCATCAGATCCATGATAGGCTGTCATGAAATATCATTACAAAAGGGTCAATATTTATGATTTTCTTCCTAAGGCTAATGATATCTTTAGAAATATCGTCGGAAACATGACGTCGTCATTAGAAATGTCGTCAAAAATGTGACAGTCCATCTGAAATATCATCACCCTTTTTCCAGATTGACATGCTAAAAGAAAATGGGTAAAACTCTTTTCTCCGGTATCGGATTTTGGCAAAATTGGCATCGTTACAAATATAATTCAATTATCTATCTGTTGATAGGTCATGAGCTCAAAATTTCTAAGTATAATAAGAGATATGCTCATTTGAAATTGACTATACCAATATCCTTCCCAAGAATTCAATCGATAAAAAATGTTTTGAATCAACCAACCATTAGGACATCTTTAAGGCCTTAATACACACCATACTTGATTAGAAAACAACCAAAAAAATTTTAATTTATTTCTCATGATCTTGATTTATAGTTGCACTATTAGTTAGAGTCTCGGGGTATTACACATATATTTTATCCTTTGAACTTATCTTCTGCTATCTTGTTATATGTTTAGAATACAACCATTATTTCGATGTGTGTAGTGTTTTGTTAGGTTCATGGAGATACCTGTCATGGCCAGATCCTAGTTTGAGTTATGACAAAGTTTTTATCATAGCGTAGGTTTGGTGTCTTTGAGTATCCAGAAAGCTGTGTCAAGTAGAATCTCTTTTATGGGTATGTAGCATGCCATTCTTATAAGGGAGAGGCTATGAGGAATTTAGGAATATTCCCCTTTCTTGTTGTTCTATTTTGAGCTATAGAGTCTAAGATTTTGAAATCTTATCTGAAACCCTTGTGTTCTCTTTTAAGATCATGCCTCCCTAAAGATCTGATTCTTATGGAAACTCTTTTTTCCCATATAAGAACAATAAATATGGAGTTCGTCTAACTCAAAAAGTTTAAACTCGGTATAGGGTCGCTATTTTTTATTTCCCTAGTGGAGTTCAATCGCTTCCATCTATGCTTTGCCGGACACCTCAAGTTGGCGTGTTTAATGATGAGTTTCATTAATTAATTAATTTTCTTACATAGCTGGTGCCTCTCAGACTGAGCGTGTTACTTTTGTTGCTCTATCCTTTGATTTCTTGACCAATTTATGAGGTTAAGTCCTATGACTTTCACTAGTTCTAGAGTTGAGAAAGATACTCAAAATTTTAGTGAAAAGATAGAAAATATTTTCCATGTGATCCATGGTACGAATGTGGGGGTGTAGAGTTTTCTACCTATCAGTTGAAGGATGTTGTGTATCAGTGGTAAGAGGAATGGGATATGTCTATAGCTGAGAATGTTGAGTCATCTTTATAGGAGGACATCTCTAGTGCTTTTCTTGATCTTTTAATTTCTTAGGATTTAAGAGAGATGAAGGAGATGTAATTTATGAACTTGAACTAAGGAAAAATGACATTAAATGAGTATGCCTTAAGGTTTTATTATTTATCGTGATATGCTTTTGAATTGGTGTCTAGCATAAGGCCTAGAATAAGGAAGTTTTACTTTTGGGTTGTCCCATGAGTTGATTTTTTAGAGTAAGGTTGCCTGGTTGAATAATGACATAGACATGTATATACTTCTAGTAAATATGCAACAAGTGGAAAGTAAGAAAAAGAAGAAAGGAGAGATAGGTAAAAGGAAGAAGAAGAAGTTTTATTATTTAGATTAGGGTGAGGGTCAGTAATAGAGTGGTAGAGATGGTGGAAAATGATCTATGAAGAAGTGGGGAAATTTTGGTTCCTACTTTATGACTAGTGTTCCTTATCTAAAGTCATTGCGTAATTGCTGTTTTGTAAAAAGTGTTGGTTCCAGGGCATAGGGTTCGCAGCCAAAGTCTATTAAGTTTCAATCATCTCCATTGTGGTGTTTATGAAATAGGAGGAATAAGTGCTTTAAATGTGGTTAGATTTGTTATTTGTAGAGGGATTTCCCTTCCACAGTTGGTTCTAAGAAAAATAAGGTCAATGTTACTACTTAATCATCTCCGACACCAAAGGGTGCTACTTCTACTTCTGGCTCTGACACTCGTCAGAACCATCTTTACGTTTTTGCCACCCACTAGGATTTTAATTTTTCCCCTAATGTTGTTTCTGGTATGCTCAAAATTTTCTCTTATGATACTTATTGTCTTCTTGATCTCGGGTCTACCCTCTCATATGTAACCCTTCATATTGCTATTTATTTTGGTTTTGATGCAGACTTTATTTCGAATACTTTTTCTATATCCCCCCCATAGATGATTACATTATGGATAGAAGGGCTTATAGGATTTGTGTGATATCTGTCAGTGGTAGGGAGACCTTGGTGGATCTGATAGATTTGGACATGTTAGACTTTGATATGATTCTGGGGATAAATTGGTTATATTCGTGCTATGCGTTACTTTCTTTTTAAATCCGAAGATTCAGTTTTCACTTCCCTAATGAGCCAGTGAATTAATTTGGAAGGTAGTTCCCTAGTGACTAAGGGAAGGTTTCTTTTCTATCTTAGAGTATGGTAGTTTATTTCTAAGGGTTGTCTATTAACACTTAGTGCATGTTACGAATAAAAGATTTGAAGGTCCTTCTTTGCCTTCTGTCTTTATGGTCTATGAGTTTCCTAATATGTTTCTTGATGATCTATCCAGTGTTCCTCCTGATAGGAAAATAAATTTTGGGACTGATCTTCTTCCTGACGCTCATCTTATATGTATCCCTCCCTGTAGAATTGCTCCAATTTAGTTGAAAGAACTCAAGGAGCAGTTGAGATATCTTCTAGATAAGGGTTTCATTACCCTAGTTTTTTTCTTATGGTGACCTATTTTACTTCATGTGTAACAAGGATGGGTCCCTTTGGATGTCTATAGATTATTTCTAGTTAAAAAAGGTGATGGTGTAGAATAAATATCCACTTCCTAGGATTAATAATATCTTTGATCAACTTTAGTGTGCTAAGTGCATCTCAAAGATCGATTTTTTCTTTGATTACAATCAGTTACAGATTAGGGATATGGATATCCCTAATACTGCCTTTCAAACATGGCATGGTCATTTTGAGTTTTAGTTAATATCTTTTGGTTTGACTATTGCCCCAACAATATTTATAGACCTCTTGAATCAAGTATTCTATTAGTTCTTGGATATGTTCATAATTGTGTTTATAGATTATATTTTGGTATATTCAAAAAGTAAGTCATATCATACCAATCACCTCTACCTTATGTTGAAAACCTTGAAATATCAGTGGCTGTATGCGAAATTCATGAAGTGTGAGTTCTGGTTGAATATTGTGACCTATTTGGGTCATGTTATTTTAGTAAAGGGATCATGGTATATCTAAAGAAAGTTGTGGTGGTGAAGAAGTGGCCTATACCAGTGACTCTAACTAAAATTCTGAGCTTCTTAGATTTAGACAGTTATTTATAGGAGGTTTGTGGAAGGTTTCTCTTCTATTGCTGCCCCATTGACTATATTGACTCAGAAGAAGGTAAAGTTCTCATGGTCTAATGCTTTTGAGGGTAGTTTTGAGAAGTTGAAGGATAAGTTGATTTTATTTCTGGTCTTGACTCTACCTGAGGGTACTTATGGTTTTTTTGTCTATTGTAATGCATCCCGGGTGGGTCTTGGTTGTATGTTAATGCATCATGGCAAGTTGGTTACATATTCTTCTAAGTAGTTGAAGGTTCATGAGAAGAACTATCCGTCTTATGATTTGGAGTTATTAGATGTGGTCTTTACTTTTAAAATTTAGCATCATTATATGTATGGAGTCCATGCAAATATTTATTCTAATCATAAGAGCTAGCAATACGTATTCACTAAGAAAAAGCTAAATCTCAAGAAAAGGAGGTGGCTTGAGTTGCTAAAGGACTATGACATGAGTCTCTATTATCACTCAGGTAAAGCTAATGTTATTGTTAATTCTCTTAGCAGGTTGTCCATGGAAAAGTTATCTCATATAGACAAGGAGAAACAGGATTTAGTGAAAGACATTCGTCGTTTGGCTAATATTTGATTCCATCTTATGGATTCTGAGGATGGTGGTCTGATAATTCTAGAGGTGGAAAGGTCATTTGTTAGTGTAGAGGTGCAGGATAAATATGTTTTGGATCCTATCTTAATACACATCAAGGATGAGGTGGGTCACTAGAAAGTAATGGATTTAGAAATTAGATGCTATGGTATTTGGAGGTGCCAGGGTATATTATGTGTTCTCGATATTAATGGGTTTCGAGGAAGAATTTTTGCAAAGGATCATAAGTCACATAATATGGTTCATCCTGGTTGAAAAAAAAAATATCATGATCTTAAGGAGCTTTATTGGTAGAATACTATGAAGCGGGATGTGGCCAATTTTGTTTCTAAGTTCATGGTGTGTCAGTAAGTGAATTTGAGGCCCAATGAGTTGACTCAAGAGATTGAGTAGCTGGTGTGTTAATAGGAAATAATTAATATGGATTTTATTATCGGCCTTCCATGATCTCGCTAGCAATTTGATTTAATTTGTGTCATCATGGATGGGAGACCAAGTTTGCGCACTTTTTATCAGTAAGGACTAATTTCTCTTCTGAGGATTATGCCAAGTTTTTCATTGAGGAGATCATGAAATTTATGGTGCTCCAGCTTCTATCATTTCCTATCATGGTACCCAGTTCTCATCATTCTTTTGGAGGTCGTTCTAGCGAGGTTTAGGGACTAAGGTAACCTTTAGTACTACTTTCCACCTGCAGACAGATGGGCAAGTAGAATAGAAGATTTAGACCTTGCGAGATATGCTTAGAGCTTCTATTTTTTATTTTGGTGGTAGATAGGTTGATCAATTTCCTATCATAGAGTTCTCATATAAAAATAGTTATAACTCTACCATTTTTATCGCTCCATTTGATGCTTTGTATGATAAGAGGTGTAGGTCTCGTATTTGGTCGTTTAAGGTTTGTTAAAAAAGGTTATTCGACCCTGATTTGGTTCACCAATCTATGGAGAAGGTGATGGTGATTTAGTCAGGGCATAAGACTACCTAAAGTTGCCAAAATTCCTATTCAGATCTGAGAAAAAAGGAGTTAGAGTTTAATATTAGTAACTGGGTGTTCTTAAGGGTGTCTCCCGTGAAGGGCTTGATGTATTTTGGGAAGAAGGGAAAGTTCAACCACCGTTAATTTGAATTGTATTTGGTTTTAAAAAGGGTTGGAATTGGTGCAATATTAATTTGAGTTGCTTTCTGACTTAAGCTCCATTAATCTACTCTTCCATGTTTAGATATTAAGAAAGTGTGTGAATGATCCTTTGTTTGTTGTTCCTTTAGAAGGTGTGGCATTTTAAATTCCTTGTCCTATGAGGAAGTTCCAGTGGAGATCTTAGATCAACCAGTCCATCAATTGCGGGCGAAGGATATGGCTTTGATAAATGTTCTTTGGAGGAACCAAAAGTTTGAGAAAGCTAATTGGGAATCTTAAGTGGACATAAAGTTCAAGTATCCATTCCTATTTCATATTTTGGAAATCCTGCTTAAGGTATGTGTGTGATCTTAACATCATTGTTTTCTATCATTTTTAATGGAAAGTATGGGAGTGTTTCTGCGTTTAATTATGCTAACATATGTCTTGATCCATCATTCTAGGATGAATGATCCTAAGGGGAGAGAATATAACACCCTAGATTTTGGTCCTTGAAAATTTCTAAAATTTTATTCTCACTATCCTAACTATGACTCACCCTATGAGTCGTGGGGTGTCTTTACGGGTCCAATTACCCTAGTCATAAGGTGTTCAGTATAAGGTGCTTGAGTTGCTACACTAAGTACAACTTAGGGCCACATTTCATAATGATCCATGAGTAGTCGTTGGACTCAAATCATAGCCTAAACAGTACGTGTATGGCTAAGTTCTTCTCTAAGTATGAGTGTCTCACTATGAGTCATGAGGATACATTATGACTTATTTTGTCCAAATCAAAGGATGTCTAAAGTTTACCCTATTTTGTTTATGTGTTGACTATGACTAGACCCTATGAGTCGTAGGGTCCTATATACGAGTCATAAGGCCAATAATTTATGTGCCTGGTGACACTGTCCTATCAATGACGCATGGAGATAGGTCGTAATGAGTTATGATGAGTCGTTATGAGACCCATAACAACTGATGGTTTGTTTTTTGAACTGTTATATGGGGTCATTTTCAACATTTCCCCCTTATCCTAATAATACCCATAACCTATAAACATACTTGGGGCCTTATTTTCATGATAACCTACTCCAATTATTCTTTATTCTCTCTTAAGTCACTCAAGCATCCATACATAGGGTTTCCCAGAAGTAGGTCATCTAAGGGCTCAAGGGTTGGATTCTCTCCATAATCTTGGGTATTTTAGGCATGTTACCCATCCCTAATAGCAAATTTGTTAAATACATATGTTTAAATTATTGTTCATATGGTATTGATGATGGTTTTAAAACATGGGTTAAGGGTCTTGAATGTTTGTTGTTGAACAATATTTCCCATGGTTTACGTATGACTATTCATGCTTTAATTAATGTTTTGAACATGTGGGATGCATGGTTATGGTGAATAAATGAGGGGATTTTGATTTCCCCCAACTTGTAACTTTTGAAGTGGTAATGACCTTAACCCCGTATTGCGATATTAGTTTTGAGTATGAAAAGTATGCATATTGAACTACACTTGAAATATTTCATAATGTGAAAATTCAATGAAGCATAATGATTTTTAATTGGACATTAGGGGGTTGTGAAATTCCCCAAGCTAATGCATAATTGAACTTAGGGGGCTATAAATTTCCCCAAATAATGAATGTGTTTCGGTATGTTAATGTTACCTTGAACGTGTAGTTGGTATGATGATACCAACAATGAATTCCTTAGTGTGTATCATGGTTCAATGAAAGATAATGTATGATAAATGATTTAATTGTACTTTAACGAGTGTTGAGTAGCTGAGTTGTGAAAGTAGAGTTCCCCAGGGACTTATACTATAAACTATAGTTTTCGATGTGGGGTCTAAGTGACCAGATGGTTTGAGTTCACCTTATTATCATCATATTATTTGGAGGTTTGAGTCCCCCATATTACATTACATGATTGAGTGCTTATGTCACCTTGATATGCCAGGAGGTTTGAGTCCCCCATAGTGCATATGTATACCCTGTGGTTTGTGCAGCCACACGCACTAGGGCCCTACCAGCTGGGGAGAGTTGGACCCACATAGCCCATGGGTGAATTCTTCTATTATGATAGTTGAGATACACAATCCAAGCTAAAGTTTTAAAGTACATGTTAAGCCTTCTTCCCTATCCCGACATATGATATATATGTGTGTGTGTGCGTATATATATATTTGATTCTGTGCATTGGATTTGAATGATTTGAACTAATTCAGATTATTATTTTCCTATCTTGTTATATGGTTATAATTCATCTACTACTACATGTTATATTCTATTTTGGATAGGCAAAGGGGGTGGTCTCGGGTCTTCGGTGGACTTGGGATACCAGTCATATCCAGTCCATGGTTTGGGTCATGACTAGCAATCACCTCGAGGAGTGAGAAAGAAATCATTGGTAGATCTCTAAAGAAAACTCAGGAAGTAATAGTCCCACAACAAGTAGAGGAGAAGCAAGTGGCATCCAATGATACTTAAAATTTAGAAAAGTCTGAGTACCTAAAAACAAAGGCAGTTGAGTGTACACAAGAGAGACCACTACAACTATTCCCTTAAAAGTTGAAGAAGTATACGGAGGATATATACTTTAAGAAGTTTCTTGACACGTTCAAAGAACTTAACATTAACATTACTTTGCTAGATGTGTTGCAGGGTATGCCTAAGTACACAAGGTACATAAAGGATATTGTGACCAATAAGATAAAGTTGGGAGATATTGAGATGGTGGCACTTATTGAGGAGTGCAGTTTAGTGGTGATTAACAAGATACTGACAGAGCCTAAGGACTTATGGAGTTTCACCCTCCCCATAAGAATTAGTGAAAGTGATGTGGTCCTCGTTTTAAGTGACTTGGTAAAGGGCTTAAATTTGATGAAATTATCTATTTTTATTAGTCTTGGATTGGGAAATCAAGGTCATGTTTTGTGGAATTATTAAACATGTTCTCATTAAGGTTTGTAAGTTCATTATTCCTTCTGAATTTATTGTGCTTGATTATGATGCATATGACATGGTATCAATCATACTGGGGTGTCCATTCTTTGAAACTGGAGGAGAACTAATTGACGTTAGTAAGGGAACTTTAACAATGAGATTTAATGCTGAATAGGAGATCTTCACAGTACACAAAATACTCAATCCATATCACACTATAAGGAATTTTGTATGATCACAGCCATGAAAGTGGATGAGTGTGGGGTGGAGGAGTGATGTAATACCTCGTATTACTCGTAGCTCAATTCAGCCCATAGTGCATGCATAAGAGGCTTAGAAACTAAATATTTAGCTAAGTATTGGGGACTTAGTTTTATTTTTTACTCTCCTAAACCCGAGACAATGATTTCTAAGTTAATTCATGTTCAAGGGTACAAGTAGCATATTTCGAGGAAGTTTTATATTTTTTGAATGGGGTTTAAGTCATCTTTGTATTTCAAAATGAGAAATTAATCGTGATAGCATTGTGAAGTGGCCATTATAGAAATGGATGGCTCATCGCGTTGCGGCACCTCTCTAATCTATGATTCAGTTAAGAATTTAAATCCCAGAAAGGTAGTCTTGTCATTTTGCACCACATCAATCCGTGAAAACACGGTGTATATCATTAGTTACGACATTATATGCTCAATTTCCTCAATTCCTCTATAAAAATAAACCCTAGCCCTCACCTAAATTCATCAATTTCAATCATTAATCCTTTAAGAAAATTCAAGAATCCAAGCTACACCACCCAAGAACTATCAAAAAAGTTAATTCTCTTGCAAGATTAAAACTTTAAGATATGTTAAATGTTTATCCATTGGTCCCTTTTACCTATGGAGTGTAAGAATCAATTTTCAAGTTTAAAATTATGATCTTTACATGTTTCAACAATTATATGCATTAACTTCCATGAATTTCAATTTTAAATCTTGTTGACATGTGTTTCCATTGAAATTAGACCTTGATACGTTTGAAGGATGATATTCGCATGTTAAATCCTTAACCGATGATTGTAGTATCAAATTTATGTTATTCTCTAATGCTTTGACTATTCCCATGCTTAATTTATGACCCATATGTGTTTGATAAAATGCCTAGATGAATGGGTTTTTTACATTGACTACTTATTATGTTTCTGAAGATTGAATATGTTTCTACCATTATTGTTACCGAGCCTTAGGGGTTATCAATACCTTATATATGAGTATTATCAATTCAGTCAGTTATCATACCAATCAAACTTAGATCAGTTCAGGATTTCTTGTCAGTTCAGTTGGGAATAAGATTTAGCACAGAGCGAACCTAGTGATGGGGGCTCAACTGCCAGTTGAAGGTGTGACCTTTAGTAGCAGTTCCTGCATTCCAGAACCACGTAGCCTGTGTAGGTTGAGATGTTAACCTTCCAATTGAGGGTTGACTTATATCTCACTAGAGCACCTGCCAGTAGAGGGTGACTCCTTAGTCCTTTAGGACCTCACTTTAGTGGATCCATATAGCCATGTGTTACTACCCATGGCACGATTCTGACACTGTTCCAACTGGGATCACCGGTGGACCCCAATTAGCTCATATTGGGGCATGTTGGTTAGATAATAGCTCCCACAATTTCAGTCTAGTCTCAGTTCAAATATCAGTTCGGTTTTGCTTGATCATAGCATACAGTTTATTAGTAAAATAAGTACTATGATTTTAGTATTTAAGTTTTATAGATTATTCCAGTATCATGTTATATGCTTGGTCACGGATTCTTACATTCTACAACTTTCATGTATGCCATGCATCAGTTACCTTATGCTATTCATTCATTCAGTAATTAGTCATGTACATGAGCCCATGCATATTAACCTAACCTCATATAGCATAACATTACATTGAAAGTACGGACCACATACTAATTTTTTATGCTACGATGTATCATATCATAGGTTCAGATGCTCAGGTTCCTGACCACAATTAGACATTTTAGAGCATCACAAAACTAGTTGTGGTGAGTCCTTATCTATGAGGACATAGTTGTTTATCTCAAATTTATTCAGTTGTTCAGTATTTTATCTCAGTTAGACAGTTTGAGTTAGGTGGGGCATATCCCATTAACTTTTTTTTAGTCATTTTAGAGGCTTTCGAACATATTTTAGATATTCAGTTAGTTGTTAATTTTATCAACCAATTTTCAGCATTTTTGCTTATGTTTTAGATTGATGGATTTTAGTTGTATTGTTTTTCACAATTTAAACATTATAACATATTCAGATGTTTTCGCACGTATTCATTATCAGTATATTATTTCGTTCTCACAGTAGGTACCATCTCATATGTTAGATTGTGGTCGCTTGTGACCATAAACACCATATTGTATTCATGGTGTACTCTCAGGGCGTTACAAGTGCAAACCTCTATTTGCCTCTTTAGACTATCTCCTAGGGTGGCCCAAATAATCTATTAAGCCGAACATTTAGAAATAAGAGGAGGAGCCTAAAAAGACAAGTGTGGAAAAAGCTACATATCTTAAGAGTGAGCACTCAAGAGGTCAAAAAAGATTGAGATAATGGGTTCCAAGTAAAAGAAATAGGTTAAAGGAAGATGGTTAAGGAGTAGTGATGTAATTCATCCCATGAAAATAAACTAGGCACTGCTTGGAAGGTAACCCAAGTAAACGTAGGTTTTTCTTTTCTTATTTTTCTTTTTACCACTATGACTGTTTTTTTGGAGTCATAAGTTGATTGGAAGTTTTAATACTTGTAATATTTATTAATGAGAATGGAAAATATTGGGGGTGGGATCTACCAAACCTTATTAATGTTTAAGATGCTACTATCTAGGCTGAGAGGCCTCAGTAAGTATTTATGCTTCTACTTCTAGTTATACTTTTGGACAATGTGTGGTTTTATGTGTGTGGTGGGGAATATTTTGATTGCTTAGGGTAAATGTTTCTATAGGATTTCTATTTTTATTTGTCTTTCTTCGTTTTTGACAAAATTTGAAAAATTACAAAAATATTTTACCTTTGATTATTTTTAGTTTTGGTTTGTGTCAGCATAGTGGGCTACACTTCACCCATCCCTTGGTTTTTCTTTTTGATTCTTTTATGAAGGGGTGACTTTTGAAAGTAGTATCCCCTTTTAAAAGTTATGAGTAAATTTTAAAATTTTTGTGTTAGGAATAAGTTAGATGTTCTTGCTCGTTGCTATGTAAGATTACATGATGCAAGTTATTTTTAATATAAAAGCATGTATATAGTTTTGAATGAGTACTTTTGAGTCCTGTAGGCTCATTCATATAATTGTTGACCAATGGTGGCTTTATTTTAATTCATGCTATTACTTGTGTAAGATTCTATAGAGATCTTACTTGATTTTATCATGTCCCATGTATGGGTGAGGTACTTTGTTCTATTCCTTTTGACATATTTATGTTTACTACTTGTTTGGTGTGTGTACAAAGTGAAATAAAGAATGTTGGGTTTAGTAGATGATACAAACGTTTCTTTGATATCCATGTTTTAGACACTTTTTTATCTACTCAAGTTGTATGATCTTATTATCCCTGTTAAGCCTTTAGCATATTTTTTAGTAGCTTCATATAAAGCCTATTCCTTTTTTTTGTTGACCATGATTTGATCCAAAGTTCCTAAGTACCCTAGTTAAAAAATTAATATGGTTAAGAAGTATCAAAATTAAGAAGGAAAGACATGAAAGTGAAGCCTAAGAAGCTATTGGTGTGAAAATTTTAATGTAATATGGTTGGGAGTAGGGTAAAGAGGAAATTTGATAAAATTAATTTAAGTATGGATTGATTTAGAATACTTCGTCCTTAATATATGTGAACGAGCTTAAAGAGATGGGACAAACCAAAATGATTTGAAAAGATAGAAGTGGTGAGAAATTGGTTATTTAGAGAGAAGTTCAATTTATAGTGTAATGTATTAAAGCGCTTAGGGAAGATAGTCACTATTACTGACCAGAATAGTTCCTATCCCTTTCTTAGCCTACATTACAACCCTTTAAGTCCTACTTGATCTTGAACCTTGATATTTTGATATTAATGGAGTAATATACTAACGGCAAGCCTATGGTTAATCTTATGTGACATCTGAATTCTTTGTGAGAGTGAGCAAAATTTCATTCTTATAATTGTGATGCATTTTATATTTGCTAGTGAATATAGGTAACTCTCTTATGATGAGATGCATTTTTGATGATAGTTATGTGACTTGTGTAATCTCTTTGATTGAGTACGACACATGCGAGGTTTTAGTGTTTTAAAGTAGTGGTCATGAGTTTTAAAAAGTATATGACTTGCTTAATGTGGAGCTTGTTGTTCATGCAGTCATTGTAGTAATAGCTTAAGTGTCTTTCTCTCTTGTATGATTCTTAAGGTAAAGAGTTCTCCATGGACGAACAAGGATTTAAGTTTGGGGGTGGTGATCTTAGGTTTATTTATGCACTTAAATGTCATTATTTGTTCATATTTTGCTGAGTTATGATGACTAATTTAAGTATTTAATGATCCCTTTATGGTATAATTGAGTAATTACATGTTAGATCACATGTTTATAGTATTCAAGTTATGTTCAAATAAAGATAAGAATCAATGGGTCACATAGAATTTAGATGAGAAAACTAGTGTTACTAGCTTGAGCTATGTGTTGTTCTAGTGTATCTCAATGGAATCTATTGGGTTGTGTGCACTAATTCTTGTTTTTCATATCAAGAAACCATCTATGATCTTAGGAGCATTGCTCGGGATCATAACTAGTCCAAATAAGGTTTCTAAGACATCCACAAAGTGCGGAACTTAGAGGCCAACAGAAGTTAACTATTGAAAAATCTCAAATTTTTGAGCACAAGGATGTGCCATGCCCTTAGACCTCTAAGATAAGGGAGTTACATGCCTCAATACATAAATTAAACTTACAAAAATAGTGTTCATCCATGTTTAGGGTGTATCATGCCCTAAATCGTATAAGAACAAGGGCGTGCCACTCCCAACGGTAAAAAATGGCTAAAATCTTTAATAGTCTAAATAGGACACTTGTCTCCAAATGTAAAAACCTTGGAAGACTTTTGGTGTAGCAGAAACACAAGATAAGGGTTCAATAGGCTTCTTATTATTTTACTTTAATTTACTTTTGGTTCATACGTATGAATTTTAATCTTATAATTCGTTGTAAAACTATGAATGGCTAAACTCCCCTTTTCTATGGTTAAGGCCAATAACATGATTACATAGCTTATAATTGAGTTGGTTTATTGTTGATTATCTTGTTTGGTTATTCATATGTTATTGTTGTTACTATTCTAGGATTTGTGAACCTTTGGATAAACCTATATTTCTATTATGAGGTCGGAAGGAGGAACAATAGATTAGATCATAGATATATGGAGTGGGATCTTATACTTTAAATGAATTAACGATATGATTTGAAGTTAGGATTGGAATATACCTAATTCGCCCCATTTGGTTAATAATACGAGATTATATACAAATTCGTTTAAGTTAGTATTTACATTCTCACTCGATGGTGCGGTTGTGGGTCAACCTTAGATAGAAAATTAGAGGATGACCATTACCTAATCATGTTATCAACACTGTGAATCAACTACCAGATTATTAACTAAACCAACAAGATTTTATATCTTAGTATGATTGTTCATAGTGACTTGACCCTAGATTCCTTTCTATTATTGTCTCCAACACTTTATAATCTTAAATTACTTACTGTTATTTTTAATTCTATAATTTGAACTCTCTTTGGTTATGGTTTGCACATGTTTAATCTTCTTAGTAACGCTAAAATTTGATTATTGCTATACACAAGTCCCTATGGGATTGATATTCGTCTTTAAAGGCCTACTTTATTACTTACACTACCATGAACACTTGCATATGTGGTAGGATCACAACTTGGATCCTTGAGTGATCTTGCTAAGGATTAAGAATATTGGTAGTTATTACCTGGACTTAGTATGTTATTGAATCATAGTTGTTGTCTTGGTAAATGATTGGTAGTTATTGCCTGGACTTAGTATATTTTTTGTATTGTATTGCACTTGACTGAATTCTGTTGTAATATTTGAGGAAGGCTAAATGGTGCATACATGTATATTAACATAAATGGTAGTTTTTAAGGTGTACATAGTAGTATTTATTTGCATATAATTGGTTATATGCTGTTATTATATAGGTTTTTTCCTAAATAGTTAACTGTTTTAAAATGGTTAATTGTTCTAAGGCACAATTACTTGGAAGTCCGATCTTATTTGTTACTAAGTTTTGAAATCATATAAGTCATGTATGGTGAAATTAATAACTAAGTTAGTGTTAAATTCATTAATAGAGGTGACCAAACTATTGAAAGATAGTGCATTACAGTCAAATATGATGTGGAAGTTGACTTAAGAATTAGTCAGATTGGCAAAAGATAAGGGATGTGAAGAATTAGGGAAAGAAGTTGTTCAAATAATAAAATTTTTTAAGAGTTTCATTTTCGATATATATGTGATGTTTATGTGATTTAAATCAGATCAACTGATGATGCTAACCAGTACGTGTTGTTTGTACTAATACTAAAAAAAGGTACAGTCTTTTTGTAGGATCAGTAGATATCTCATGCTTGATGTTGTAGATATCTGTAGCAGCGTTATCATTTCTCTCTTAAGGTGGATGCTGGATCATATGTATTTTCCAAGTTCTTGACTAGATTCTCAGGGAAGATTATTTATTTAATATTTACGAAAGTGTAACCAGATTGTAAAAACTAAAAGTTCTACTGATTTCTTTATTAATTCCACACTTTTTCAAATTTAGTGGTAAGGGTTCTCCTATATAGGTGGATTGGAGTAGGTGTTCTAATAATTTTATTAGTTGGATCATGACAAAAGCAAAGGGCAAGAGAGAAGTACAAATAGTGAAGGCTCAATTCATCAAATTAAAAAGGACAGTATCATGCGTTCTCTTCATAAATATGCATAAAAAACTATTCTAAATTGCCATATGTCTTTTCTACATCCCTAAATAGTTATCAAAACCGTTCAAATTGAAAAGGGCGTGCTAATAGGGATTAGACGCATCCCCTACCTTTTAAGTCAAAACGTTATAACATTTTACGTTCTTCAAAACAAATTAAAATCCCTTGTTCTTCTCATCAAATCAAAAATATCTCATTAACTCATCTTTAATAGTCTTTATATTTTCAACATCTTCTCTCTTCTTCCTTTGGTTCTCAAAATCACAATGTTACACAAACCTTCATTTTTAAAACCTTTGAAGAGACCTGAAATCCATTATTCACCTATACCCACTAAATAAAATCCCTTATTCATACTACCATTAGTACCCTTTGCTCTGATAAAACCTTTCATAGATGAGGGCTCAGTGACTTCTGAAACAAACCTAGTAATAGCCACTAAGAAAGGGCACTCTAGAGGGGGAGGGGAGGTTAGGTCACCCATAGAGTCAGAATCATGAATTACTCCTTTTGAGAAATTATCTATTTTTATTCCTTCTAAAATCCAAATGTTTAAGAAAGATCTTCCAATTGAAAAATCTAATTATTCAAGAGGTTGTCTAGCTGAGGGTTTGCCTCTATTGGTTGGTGATAAAAGTGGAAGCCATGTTAAAATTGAGGGAAATCCTTTTTTTAAGTCTCCAGTTCACTCATATGATGGGACTTATACAACTACTCAGAAATATGAGCTTGTACAACCTCCAGTGGAAAATGAGAAAGAGGATGATGATAATGAACACTTGAAGTGAAAACGACATTGGAAAAAAGGAAAAAAAGGTTAAGAATATGATGAAAAAAAAAGGTGGTCAAAATATATACCAATAGGAGTGTTGAAAAGAAGTTGCTCGGAGATGCTATGAAGGTTATTAAATCAGCACCAACTAAAAAAGGAGGATGAAAACGAAAATAATAGTGGATAAGAAAATTCTAGATAGAGTAGGTATAGGTGAAGGATAAAAGGACATAGATAATGATGTTTTTATTTCATAAACTAAAAGGAGAAACAAAGTATAAGAAGGGAAAAAGACTAGGTCTTCTGATGCAAAGCAAAAAATCACAACTCCTAAAAAATATATTCCAGTGAAAAGGATAGTTTTTGAGGAACCTGGTCCCATGCTAAAATGTTTGAGAGAAAAGGAATCTATAAGTGGATCTAGGAGAAGAAAATTGTCAAAAGAATAAAGTCTTGTATAGTAAAGAACGAAATGAGGTGTTGAAATCTCAAAAGTGTTTTCAGGAAGGGGATTTGACCTAAGGGTTTTTGACAAACCTAAAATGGTTGAGCTGGTTGAATAAGTGTAGCATGACAAGTGGATGCACCTATAAGAGCAGTATGTCCCTTCACTATATGAAAATGATGTGGTAGATTTCCTTTATATAGTCAAGTTTGCAAAATATAGGTTGAATCTGTCACTAATGGTACAGGAAATAAAAATGGAAGTTAAATAAAGAAATTCTCGGGAATGTTCTAGACATTCCTATTATTGGAATTAAGTTAATGAAAAATCAAATACCATCAACGGAGTTATATAGACTGCTTCTAAAGTAGGAAGGACCTTTATAGCAAGGGTTAGAAAGAAATTTTTGAATGGTGAATTTCAATTGCTTTATGATTTTTTCAAAAAGGTGTTACTTCCCTAGTCTAAAAATAATATTATAGCCTCAATAATATTCCTATTATTGATGGAGTGTCAGAGTTTGAGTTGATAAGCTTACCTTTTTAATTATTGAGCACGTGCACAAAGTTGTGCATATTAAGGAAAGAAAACATAGAATCCCTACAGTTATTTCTTTAACATGGTTTTCAATCATTTCAAGGTTGTATGTGAAAGAGGCATACCTAGTACTCTGAAGAAAATGTTCACTCTGAATTGCTTGGTAGAGAATAAGTGCATTTAAGGAAAAGTAGGGACCAAATCGAAAGTTTCTAAGTTAATATATGTCCAAGAGCAGTTAAATATAGAGGTGGATGAGCTGAGACTGGAATTGGATGCTAAAGATACAGAGATTTCACATCTCAAGTTGAAAATTCATTAGTGATTATTAGAGGCACTTTCTGGTTTAGATGAGTTTACAACTGAAAATGCAACACTAAAAGCACAACTCATTACGTTAATTCTAGGGGTCAAGGAAGTTAATGCTGAAGTCAAGGACTTTACAAAGAAATTTCTCAATACTCATTCTATTGAATGTTTCAGGCTGGAAATGCTCCTTAGATAACTTGCTCCTAAACCTCCACGCTCTTAAGCCCCCCTTTTAAATCATCCTTGTGTCTATTTCTTTTGATTATCCTTGTAGTTTTTTATTCAGTACTTTAGGTTTTTTGGAAATGATATATATGGTATTTCTCCTAAATTTAAATAAAAGGAACTCTTTGTTTATGTTCATCATTTATATCTACTATAATTTTGTTTATTCATGTTAGTATTGCTCTTGGGCCCATGAGTTAACCTATTGTTCTGATTGATTATCTTGATTTGCTGCCTTCACTTTTTATGATGACAAAATGGGAACAGAGGTCTCACTGATGTAGTTCATATAACATGAAGTAATGGGACCTTGTCTTTAAGATACTATAAGGAGTGCTATTGATAAAGGTAAGTTAGTTGAAAAGGGAAGAGCTAACATAAGGGAGAATTCAACTGTCTATGTGAATATGGTTTGTCATTATCAAAACGGGAGAAGTTTTTGTTTATGTTTTGACGATGACAAAGTAATATACTCAGGCACCAAGTCTGATATATGATCTTATTAAGAACTGAAAAATGAAAGTTGTACACTATTGCACTTTGCATAATTTGGTTATGTAGCATCATTACTTTAAAGGTGCATAGTGCACAATATAGGGCAACTGGTATAATAAATTCTTACTAAAATTTACACAAAATTATGTAAACAAGAATGATCAGATTAGGTAGATAGTTTTTGCTATCTCATCTTCTCAAATATTAAAAAACCTCTCTAACTTAAATAGTTTTTGTCAAGCTTTGCCTACTCGATCGTTGGTGTAGAAAAAAAGATAACCTTGGAGGATTCAATATTCTATGTACTATTGGGCCCTCATCTTTTCTTGAGCATTATGCGACTTGAGAGTTATCATTAATCTCATGTTTTTGGTGGTATACAGGTATTTAGGGTTGGGGGCTTCGAAACCAACATCCATGTGGCATTGATGGCTAACCTTATTGTCAAGAAACCAATTGGTATTTTGAGTGATGTGCTGGTCAAGGTTGCATCCTTTATATTTTTTGCTAACTTTGTGATCTTGTACTACGAGGTGGACTTTAAAGTCCCCATTTTCTGGGGAAGGCCTTTCTTAGATACGGGCAGGGCCTTGGTTGACATGGAGATATGATAGATAAAGTTTAGACTCAATGATGAGTAAGTCACTTTTAATGTTTATCAATCCATGTGACAACTAAAACATATGAGAGTGGTGTCCATTATTGATACTATTGAAGATGATAAAGTGATTGTGTCTATTGATAAAAGTCTTAGGGTTCAGGCTTTAGTAGCAGTTATCAAAAATTTTAATAGCAATAGCATTGATAAGTACAATAAGATGATGAATGGATTATAATTTAGAGGTTTTTATAATTATTCTTCGAAGAAGCATGATCTTTATTTGAAGAATAGAACCACTCATCCAGCTCGACCATTCATTGAGGAGCCACCGGTCTTGGAAATGGGGTCCCTCCCAACTCACTTGTGCTATACATTTTTCGAGGCCAACAATACCTTAACATTCAATATTATAGTTGATTTATAGAAGTTGTAGGTTAAGGCATTGCTTTTATTATTGTATATATTCAATAGGGCCATAGGATGGACTATTACAGATATTGTAGGGATTTTACTCGATATTTTCACTCATAAGATACAACTTAAACTGGAGTGTATACCTATCATCAAGTTCCAACATAGGCTAAATCAACCAATACAGGTGGTAGTTAAGAAAGAAATTATCAAATTGTTAGATGCCAGAATAGTTTACCCCATTGCAGACACCAAGTGGGTTAGCCCTGTTCAATACATAGCATAGAAAGGTAGGATCACTGTGGTCCCTAATAAGAACAATGAATTGGTGCCCATGAGACTGAGTACTGGATAGAGAGTGCATAGATTACAGGAAGATGAATACTTTGACATAAAAAAACCATTTACCTATGCCATTCATGGATCGAATGCTTGACAAATATGCAGGCAAGGGTTGGTATTATTTTCTTGATGGGTACTCATGTTACAATTATATTTTGATTACTCTCGAGGACTAGGAAAAAACTACTTTTACTTACCCTTATAGGACTTTTGTGTACAAGTGAATGTCATTTGGATTATGCAATGCTCCTATCACCTTTTAGAGATGTAAGATATCCATATTTTCTAACATAATGGTAGGCATTATAGAGGTATTCATGAACTAATTATCAATAGTTAGGGACTCTTTTGATGATTGTTTGTCCCATTTTGCCAATGCACTCCAAAGGTGTGAGGAGTGCAATCTGGTGCTAAATTGGAAAAAGTGCAATTTTATGTTAAAGAAAGGTATTGTCCTATAGCACAAAATCAAAAAAACGAGGTATTGAGGTGGATAAAGCAATGATTGAGGTAATTGAAAAATTACATCCACTAATCTCAGTTAAATGTATACAAAGCTTTTTGGGCCATGTTTGCTTTTATAGGACTTTTCTAAAATTGCTAGTCCTCTATTCAAGATTTTAGAGAAAGAGTTGAAATTTTTATTTGATGATGCAAGTCTAAAGGCCTTTGATTTCCTCAAGGAGTAGTTGATCTCAATTCTTACTATCCTATCCCCTGATTGGTCTTTATTATTTGAGGTTACGTGTGATGATATAAAAGTATCCTTGGGTTTTGTCTAATGCCAAGGATGTGAGAAAATCCTTCACCTGATCTATTATGAAAGCAATGCATTAAAAGCCCCACAAAAGAATTATACAATCACTGAGCAGTAGTTTTTTGCGGTAGTTTTTGACTTTAAGAGGTTCCAGTATTATTCAATTTGGACTAAAGTCATAGCTCACACAGATTATGCATTTTTAAGATATCTAATATCGAGAAAGGATGCGAAAAAATGCTAATATGTTAGGTTTTCTTACTGCAAAAATTTGACTTTGAGGTAAAAGATCAAAAAGGCATTAAAAATTAGATGACTGATTATTTGTCTCGGCTTAAGGAGGATGCAATGAAAAAATTAGGGGATGAGCTTGACATAGATCATACACTTCAAGATTAGCAGGCCTTGGCAACATCGCACAACTTAATCTCCTGGTTCGCTTATTTTTGCAACTATTTAAAAACTAATTTTTTTAGAAGAGTGGTCATTCCAACAGAGAACGTAGTTCATGCATGAGGTAAGGAAATTTTTCTTGGATGGGCCTTATCTCTTTCGAATTTGTGCGGATGGTATAATTTTAGATGTATTCCTAAGGTAAAGATTATGAGCATATATGAGGCTTGTCATTTATCACTAGTTGGGGGTCATCATGAAGGAACGAACACAACGCACAAGATTCTGCAATATAGGTATTATTGGCCTACCATCCTCAAGGATGCTCCTGACTATGTGCTAGCCTTTGACCAGTGTAAGCATCAAGGCAGTATTTCATGAAGACATGAACTCATCATGACACCTTCTCCTATGGTATAGAGTACATTTTAGTGGGAGTCGATAATGTTTTGAAGTGGGTAAAGGCAATTGCACTTCCCAACAATAAGGGATTAAATGTCACTGCATTCTTAAAAAAGAACATATTTTCTTAATTTGGCACTCCACATGATATTGTTAGTGATGGTGGGCCTTACTTCTGCGATAGCCTTTTTAAGGCTCTGCTAAAAAAATATGGTGTGAAGAATAAGGTGACAATACCTTACTTTCCTCAGATGAATGGGTAGGTTAACGTTTCTAGTAAAGAGATCAATTCCATAATGGCAAAGACTGTGAATGCCAATAAGAGTGACTGGTAAAGGATGTTTGATGACACATTAGGGGCTCACCAAATAGCTTTTAAGACCCCCCATAGGTTCTTCTTCATATTATCTTGTGCATGGCATGGCATGTATTTCTAGTTGAACTTGAGCATAAGGCACTATAGGCCTTTAAAAGGCTCCATTTAGAGTGGCATGATGCAACTACATTGAGGTTGATCACATTGAATGAGTTTTGGCTTGTGCTTATAAGAGTTCTGCTCCAAATAGATAAAGGATGAAGTTGTATCATGACAAGAAAATTGAGAAAAGTGTTTGATCCTGGTTATCTGGTTCAAGACTTTTCTTATTTCTTGAAAAGTTGAAGTCTAGGTGGAATTGACTATTCACCATGTTAAGGGTGTACCCACATGGTGCTATTTTAATAGATTTTGATGGTGAAGCCCCATTTAAGGTAAATACGCAACCGGTGAAGCACTATATGGGAAATACTAATAAGGTGAAAATACGTGTGGATATGGATCTTAGTGAAGTCTGAGTGACCAATGCAAGTGTGACGTGCCGCTATGTAAAATTAGGCACTGCATGGGAGGAAACCCATTGCTGGTTGGTGAAGTTTGAGTATCCAACTTAGCCATGTCATTTCTTTACATTAAATCAAGTGTTGCAAGGGTGGCCACCCTTGTTTTGTACATATGACATTATAGGGTAACGTGTGTGTTCAGTGTGCGAGGCTAGAGATTTGAAAAAGAAGACCAAAAAATTTTCTTATGCTAGGTTCGTGCAACTCATCTAATGTGTTGTTATCACACCCTATGACTCATTACCAGAGTCATAGGGAGTTAGAGCCCAGTCCACCCTCAAGTAAGTAGTTTTGGAGTCATAACAAATCTTAGAATGAGTTGTTGTTAGTGACAATAACCTATAACCCTGAGTGGTTATGGTAGTAGACCCAAGTGTGGTTCTAGTGACAATGGAGAGAGTCTAAGAATCATTCTATATCATCATAAGTCGTTACGTCGACTTATTATCATACCCAATATTATTGTTGTAACGACCCTTCACATCATTTTCAATATTTTTTCTTACTTCTTCCATTTGAGCTTCACCATAGCTACCCTAAATCATTTATGACTTACTGGGACCGACAGTTTGGTTACCGGGTAGGTCATTTGTTTGTTAGAGCCGATTTTCTATTTTGAAGTCTTAGATGGTTCCAAATATAGACAAGTGAAAACTTTAATAAAATAATTTTGAATGCAAATTTCAACTACACCTGCAAATCTGGAATATCAATTTTAGTCTAGGTAGACCTTTGGTTCGGGTCTTTGTGCACCTTAGCACATTTTGACTTATTGGTCAAAAAGTTGGAAAATTGAAATATGGGTGTGGGACATATATTTGGTCTAAATGATCTCGAATTGAAAATCTGACTTCGTTATTATGTAAAAAATATCAGTTTTAAGCTAGGGTGACCCTTGGTTTAGGTCCTAAGGCTTTTAAATTTACTTTGGGATAGAGAGTTGATTCGACAAAAAGTGGAACTATAGGTGTGGGCCTCACTTCTTGCCAAAACAATCTTTGATAAAAGTTTTGATGATTCAAATGGATTTTAAATGTTGTTTACATTAAAATTTCACTATTAGATCATGTATTTTGGGTTTCGAATGAGTTTTGAGGGTAAAAACTTGTTTTTGATTTTGCTGTGATCTGGTGCCAGTGGAGCAACCAAGATCATAACAAATAGTATAGCAATTGCAATAGCGCATATGGCCTATAGGATCTCTATATCGACATCTCCTTACCTACAAGGGTTATATATATAGACCCCAAGACACATTTGGGGCATTTTCCCTTTATCGTGTAGACCTTGAAACCCCAAAATGAGTGTAATAACTCAAAATTAAGTTTTGTAGGTATATTGGAAGCTTGTTTAACATCTATTATCATGATTTCAGCTGGATTAATTTTTTGTTTTTGACTCAAAACCCAAAATTCAGTTAGGCCTTAATTTTAACCCAAAGATTGCTTGGTTTTCACCCATTTTTTGAGAATTTTTATTCCTTGTTCATGTACGAGTATTTGGTGGACCTCGAAAATGCATTTTTCATAAGCGGGGTACACTTGGGTTATTTTGTCTTTTTTGGACCCAAAGCAGTACAATATGAGTGTCATTAAACTTATATTGATGAGTAGATTTTGATTTTTATTGTATGATAGATTTTGGGGGATTTTAAAGTAAAAATGAGCAGTGGTGCATAAAGTAAGGTTTAGCAGTCTGTCTTTGAGGTAGACTCTTGTCTACTTTTATTTGTAGGTGATGCATGATATTTAATGTGTGTGAACATGAATGTTAGGCTTGATTATAATAGGATAACTTAGCCTTGATTATTAATGTTTAGGGATAAGATGGGGATTTTGGACCCGTAAGATGGTATGTTTTTACCCTTTTAGAATCCTATTGCCTCCTCCCTAGTATAGATTAGTTTGTAGCATGGATGTACTGTAAATCTTGGCTTGGGATTTGGTTTTAGCATTGGAAACATGATTAGTATAGTTAATCTTATTGGACCAGTGAGGTGGTCTTAGAATTATAATTTAGGTAAAGTTGACTTGAGCACCCTTATTTCTAGTCAAAGCTCCTATCTTAGGCTTTAATATGACTTATTTGACATCTAGAATTTGGATTATATACCTTGTCTTAATTTAGGGAGTAGTTTGCCTAATTATGGAAATTGAGGTTTAGAAGTGTGATCATTTGACCCACTTAGGACAAGACTTATGTTAGTCATTGTAGACTTAGTTATGGATGTTAGGCCCAATCGGGACTAGTGTGACTTTAGAATAAGCTTACCTTTTGACTTGGTAAATTATGATGATATTTATTGGAATTATCACTGATGAGTTATGGTTATAACATTCCATATGGGAGTTATATTGGGCTTACAGAGATGTTATTTTCTCTTAGACTTATTATTTGGACAATGGAGATGATATTTTCTCTTAGATCTGATGTTGGGGTTTTAGAGATGCTATTCCCTCTTAGAAATAATGATAGGCCTATAGAGATGCTATTTTTTCTTAGATATGACGACGGGCCTATAGAGATGGTATTTTTGCTTAGATATGATGTTGGGCCTATAAAGATGCTATTTTCTCTTAGATATGATATTGAAACTATAGAGATGCTATCTCCTTTTAGTTATGATTATTGGACCTATAGAGACGATATTCTTCTTTAATATGATAATTGTCCTACACAGGTGATATTCCTCCTTGTTATGATGAATGACCTATAGATACGAGATGTCTTATAGATTTGATATGCTTATTGATATTATGCCTCTGATATGTGGGATGCCTCATATATGTAAGATAATTAAAGATTCGCTACATCTTAAAAATATGATTATCAATATGTGTTCCAAATATGTATATGGGCCGAAGGTTATGATTATGATTTTGTGATTATTCCAGATATATTATTGGGCCAAAGACCATGCTATGATATTTGTTAGATATTCAGGAAGGGTAAGTCCGTGTAAAGGATGTAGTTATAGTTTATGAATAAATATATATGTTTATATACACATCTCTCTGACATGTGTTAAAGAAAGATGCAGTATGAGGCTTATTAATCCACTAATTAAATATTAGTGATGGCATGAATCAATTTTATACATTCATGGTTATCATATCGGTAATTGATGTGATTCTAATAGAAGTACGATGTTATGACTCATCTTCCTAAATTAGGTTTAACTTATGTGATATCTAGTTGTCTATTAGGTAACTATAGGACTTGATGGCTAGGAATCTAATGAACTAGTTAATAAACCTTACTTACTTGAATTATGATAGCTAGTGATGGTTGATACGTGGCTTATGGTGTTTTCAAGTCTAGCGTAGGTAAAGATTCGTTGATATTGATGACTAAGTTTATGGTGTCGATTAGTTGATAAAAAAGGAGTTGTGTATTAATGAGCCTAGATAATAAGATATGTCGGGGATAAGATATGACTAGTTAATAACGATGTATAGTTGATAAATGGTTAATTAATAAATAGTTAAATGAGGATTAGTTGGTAAACTATGGTTAGTTAATGAATGGTGTCAGTTGATAAAAGGTGGTTAGATGATAAGTGGGAATGTGTTTTCTAATAATGATTTACGTATATAGGGCGATTAGTTTATAATGATGAATAGTAGATAAATGGTAATTATGGTCTAGTGATGAACCTTTACTAGATATTGGGTATTGGCTACTTAATAAATAGTAGTTAGTTTTTATCCTATAAATAAGGATTATATTTAGGCTAATAATTTGAGGTCATGTGATGCCTAGTGAATTAGTAGTTTAATGACAATAAGTGTTGGTTAGCTAATAACGAGTATTTGGGATGTATTATCAAGATAGATATTTTCTAGTAATATGTTTATGATTATATTGATACCCGACAAGGTTATAGGATATTATAATTATTATATTGATACTTGACAAGGCCGTAGAATACTATGATGATTATATTAATACCTGGCAAAGTCGGGGGATACTGTGATGAGATATTGATACCCAATAAGGCCAGAGGTTGACTATGTTAAAGATGGTCATGATGATGACATATATGATATAGATGGTTATGTTGATGAGATTATGATATTATATATTACCTTGCATTTATTCTTGAATACGCATCGCCTATCACAAGTATGCACCTGTGTCTATCATATAGTATGGGAAAATTGCATAGATATGGATAAAAAATATGCCTTATCTTGTTGTATTCTAATTGAACCTTCTGAGTCTGGGGTGGTGGGGTATGCATAATCTCATTTAGGTATTTAGTTGTCTGAAGTTGTCGGCTATTTGCACTGTTATTGATATTGTTATTATCTTTGTTATGCTTATTATTATGTCTAGTTTATGAAAAATTGGTCATTTATCTGGTATCGGGATTTGATGTATGTCTTCGACTGCTTTAATCTTATGTTTGATTTATTATGCACGATGATTTCATGTCTAGCCATGTGAATTAGAAACCATGAGTATGATATTTTTAAATCCTGATAGTATTATAATGAGGTCTTAGAATAAGGATATAATGATCTAGTTTATGCTTTGAGATGACCTCATGTTTATATACATATACAAATATATATGTATATATTATATATATATGTATATGTATATATATTTTTGTGTGTATGTGTGCATCTAGCTATATGAAGCTATGGTACTACTGTATATCCCTTCCTTTGTCTGTTCTTATTGTATAGTTGTTTCTTCGCCTTGTATATTGCTATATCCTTCTTTCACCCTTTATTCAAATATTTTCCTGGGATATATAGTATAGCATCGACATCTATTAGATATTGTTGGAAGAGGATAGTTCACTCGTGAGACTTTCTTATTCTTAGTATGTCAGACTTTTGGAAATGAATAGGATAGTTGTTCCTTGTTTGCTCATTGACATGTCATTTGACTTTTGGACTCTTGCATGTAGTTTCTATTCTATTTATATGTTGGGTATATCTACTTTATCTTTGGAGCTCAGTTAGCAGTTGTCTACTAAGTATCATTCATTTAGTTCTCATAGTACACTTTTGCAGCCTGTAAATTATAGTACAGGTTTTCACTATTAATATGTGCATCGTGTGGAGCAGCTATGTTTTAGAGACTTAGAATGAACTCCTGATGTTCGAAGTCTTACTTATCTCTCTCTTATGTATTAGGCTAGTCTCTTTATTGTATTTAGAGAAAAGTGATATTAGTGTATTTCTCTTGATATTTCACTTTTGTATTCTTATTATATTTAGAGTCTCTTGTTCTGATACCACCAGGTTTTGGGATTCTACTATGTATTGTTCTCTATTACATTTATTCTGTATTTTTTTCCTTATTTTATTGAGTAGTCCATTACTAGTCATTTTGGACTATGGGTTAGTTGGCCTACTGGTGGGTTATAGTTGATTCCATCATGACCTGAGATATTGGGTCAAGACAAATTGGTATCAGAGCATATGTTTCATCAGTGTATTAGTACAAGAGCTAAGTACTTAGTAGAGTGTTCCGGATCTATATGGAGACGTCCATAACCTATCCTTGGAAAGCTATAGGGACAATCTAGAAAATTCACTTCTTGTCTCCTTATCGTGTGTGTGTGTTCCTACTAATCTCAAACATATTCTTGACTCTATTCTATCCCCAAAGAAAAATGTGACATTGTCGATGGATATGGAGGAGACTTCAACATGTATTTCTAGTGTTTTAGTACAACATTTAACTAGAGAGTTAGAGTTGGATATTGAAGATCTTCAGCAGCATCCAAAAAGCATTGGGCCTGCTTAGGCTTTAAAAAAGCTCATGACTACTTTTCCTTTAAGGTTTAACATTTGGAATATGAGTCATGTTGTTGATCCCTCTCAGCCATGTATGACATTTGATTCATCGAGCAGCTTTCAGTCCAGAGTTGGGTCTATTGGTGTTCATCATGGTTTTTACAAGATTTGAGTACGAGATTAGATTTCTTATATTGTCCAGGCATTTTCCTATGATATATCCTTCTAAGCCAGACATTGATGCATAAATGTGTTAGAGTATTAGTATTGTCATCTGATTTAGCATTGAATCACCTCATAGAAGTTTAATCTTTCTTTCCTTAGGTTGTTGATTAAGAGAGGACTATAGAAAGCATGTATGGAGACTTATGGAAATAGCGGCAAGAGGCATGCCATCAGTTTAGTGTTATTGGTATTTAATTCGAGAGTAAGGATTCTTCCTGTAGAGATCAGCCTCACCTGCAGCCCATCAACTCAATGCAGATAGTATTCCATACCATTGGTAATTATAAGATTAGTCGTGATGATCATAATTTCCAGAGTCCCGATTAGATTTTTAGAGTGTGGTATGGATCTTCGGGGCATGAAAATTATTTATGATTTTGAGGGACAGTATCTCAAAATCTTTTGGGATCTTGGTTTGGTTGTGTCATGATGAGAAATTTGTTTAGAGAATACCCCAAGTACGAGATAGATGATCAGCTAAAGTGAGTACGTATTTGCCTTGTTGAATCGATATAGGTCATTACTTGCCTTATTATTGAATTCATGATTATTTTACTACCCCATGGTTTATTTCCTTTAGTAGTTGATAGAGTAGATAAGTGTTGTTATTTTCTCCTATAGGTCTAGTTTTTGGGTTTGAGTCCCTATGATCTTGGTATTTTAGCCTTATTATGGTCCTTGAGTGGTACAGGATATTTATGATCATTTTAGTACCGCATATTCAATATGTTGATCTTGATATTATTGTTTTTATTGTTACCACTGAGTGAGATTACTGGTATTACTTGATATTGTTACTTGATGAATTTAATCCCCACTGAGTAGCTGTATAGACTAGTGTTATCAAATTAGAAATTTATTTTCTTGTCATATTTTTTGGTTGCTTGAGTAGATTTCGACTGATTGATGATTTCACTCCACTAACACGATGAAGTTGACTGTGTTCCCTCTTGGTTAGCTGTATTATATTGATTTGGGAATGTATTATGATATTGAAGGTAAGTTGACCCTCCATTGTTCCTTGTGGTTTTTGAGTCAGCAATTTAGTTACGTTGCATGTTATTGAGTTCGAAATTCTTAGACTTGACTCCTGAGTTGTAAAGGCTATTGTTTCGCTACTCCTTCCGATATAACCCATTTGTAAGATATAAAAAATTGAGGTATGCTGTTCATTTGTGTCTATTTTATCATCTGATAGCAATTTTGATATTGATTTTGAGATGTCATAGATTTATCTCATAGGTATATTTGGTTCATTCCCTTATGATGATTTGTGTCATTGTTAGTATGGGGATTGGATACTCTTTTGTTCTTGTGATATAGTTTTATCTAGTGGAGTTGGAAAGTTAGAGGTAGATGGCCTTCCTGTTATCGCTTCTTAAGTTGCCAAATTAGAAGTTCTTAATCTGAAGTTGTTGACTTTCTGGTGGCGGTTGTGACTTTGACCTTTATTTTGAGATTGGTATATTTCTTCTTCAATGATGTGATTATGGGGTGGATTTGGGAAATCCCTATCTCAGAGATTTCTTGGCCTAATTAGGCATAGTAGAGTGTTTGTCCTTAGTGATATGTACCTGTTGCTATTTCTTGCCTAGGCAGAGTATTGGGTAAGTTAGTTTTCAGCTTAAGTTGCATTTTTTTGAGTTGCTAGAGCTTTTGCCATTTCTTATGTGGTTTTTAGCCTTGGGAAATTTTTGAGTATATATGGATATTTCATGCCCTCCAATGGATATGGAGTGGGTTATATGCATTTTTATCCAGTGGTTGATCCTTTTTACAATTTCTAATTTGCGGCTATATTTCATTACCTCCAGTCGATATAGAGTTGGTTACTTGTGTTAGTAGTTAGTGGTTATCCCTATGGTGCTTTTTCTCTCCAGATATGTCTTGACAGTGGCTTTGTATGATTTATCTCAGATATGTCAGATTTGGATACTAGAGTTGATATGAGATAGTTGGCATTGATATAGACTTCTTGGCTCAGTTTTGGATTTAACACCTTGATAGTGATTTTGAATTTTGAAAGATTTGGAGAATTAAGGCCTACCCATATCTAGTTTTGATTTATATATTTTAGATCGAGGTATTAAAACTTGGTGTTGCAGAGCTTGTGTGCAACTTTTGTTATAGAATTATCGTTGTTAAGAGATAATCTATAGGGTGATTGAGCCTACTCCGTGGTTTCCTATTCAGTCTGCTCAATGTCGGTTGGATTATAGTTGATAAGTGTTCATATGATAGCCCATGGACCTCATATTGGTTATTTCAAGTTTGATCTCGAGTTTTAGTTTTCTTTAGGAATTTTGGATGATACATTAAGTAGGGGTAATATACTCGAGTTGAATTCAGTATGGCATCATTCTCGATGGATGAGACATAACGGAGTAGAATATTCAATGATGAGTAGTTATACCTTGGACTTCGGGATTTCAGTTTGATTTTTCAGTCGGACTGGTTGAACCATTAACATTGATTGCATTCCTTTATTATCTCCATTTGTATGCCCATATAGTTCCTTATAAGCTTATTCTCATGTTTATCAAATGGTCTTTTAGCGATTTAACTTCAGTTTTTTAGTTCTCCGGGGTGAGACAGTGTGGATAAGACTTAGGTTATTTTCCTTTTGGTTTGGAGTGCATAACTGGTGCAAAAAGGTAAAGGAAGGTTATATTTGGATTTAAAGTCGGTGATATGACTCATGTATTGGTTTTCTTTGGCTTGGATCAACCTTGAAAGGGTTATGCTCTATTCGAAATGGTATCAGTATGTTGTAGTTCAGTTTGTTCTGATCAGTCTTTTCAGTTCAGTTCGAGGCCAATTAGCGGTCGAAGTTGAATTTGGGTTGTTTGGTAGTAAAGTGACAATGCTAGTTGGAAAAGGGATACTTCTACTGAGTTATCTAGGAAGTCATGCTTAAAGCATGCGGGCCCAGTACCTCATCTGTTCGAGTTTTTGAGATTCTTTTTCTCTATTGACTTTCAGGGATGAAAATCCTTTTAGTAGTGGATAATATAATGACTCATCAGGTCATTTTCCATATTTTCTCTTATTTTTGTCATTTCAGCTTCTTCGTAGTTTCCCTAAGTCATTTATGACTTGTTGGGACCGATGGTTTGTTTGGTTCTTAGTGCCAATTCCTTGTTTAGAAGTCTGTGTTGGTTCTAAATGGCCATCGGGTGAAAATATCAGTGAAATAATATCAAATGCAAATTCCAACTATGCCAGCAGATCTGAAATATTTATTTTAATCTAGGTAGATCTTTTTCTCGGGTCCAAATGCATAGGATCGCGATATCAACATCTTCTTACCTGTAGGGCCTATATATAGACCTCAAGATGCGTTTGGGGCATTTCCCCTTCATCATTTAGAGCTAGAAACCCCAAAATGAGTAATAACTCAAAATTGAGTCTTATGGGTATCTTGGAAGCTTGTTTAACATCTATTATCATGATTTTCACCCTGATTAAGGTAAGATTTCATCACATTATTGATGAATTTCTTTATTTTAGACCCAAAACCCCAAATTCACTTAGGGCTTTATTTTAGCCCAAAGATTTGTTAGTTTTCACCCATTTTTAGAGGGTTTTGATTCCTTGTTCACGTATGAGTGTTGGGTGGACCTTAGAAATGTGATTTCTATAAGTGGGACTAACTTGGGCTTTTTAGTATCATTTTTGGACTCGAAGCACAATAGTGCAATATCAGTGTTATTAGACTCGTATTGATAAGTAGATTATGATTTTGATAGTGTGATAGGTTTTTGGGGATTGTGAATTTAAAATGAGCATGTGGTGCATAAAGAGAGGTTTTGCAATTTGGCTTTTAGGTAGTCTCCTGTCCACTTTTCTTCATGGATGACCTGTGATATATATTGTGTGTGAACATGATTGTTAGGCTTGATTATAAGTAGGATAAATTAGCCTTGATTATTTATGCTTGGGGATTAGAAGAGGGTTTTTGACCCGTAAGATGGTATGTTTATAACATTTTAGAATCCTATTGCCTTGTCCCTTGTTTAGATTAGTTTGTAGCATGGATATGATATAATGCTAGGTTTGGGATGTTGTTCTAGCATTGTAAAAATAATAAGTATAATTAATCTTATTGTAGTAGTGTGGTGGCCTGATGAGTGGTCATTTGTCCACTAATTTACACCAATAATGCATGCACACTACCATGTTTTTTACAAGAAAATGAGGCATCATCCTGACTTAAATGTACTAATATGCACATTTTATAGGTATATAGTTGAGAAGGTAAAAAGATGTAGATTAGACCTAATAATGGATTAAGAAGAAGCTAAAGGAGTGTCGATGGAGACCTAGAGCAGTTCAGCCTTAGTTACCACGACTGCGGTCCTCAGACCGCGATCACAGTCAAGCAACAAGGTCAGCATAATGCGACCACGGGGAACAACCGAGTCGCGTATCCGCAATTGCAGTCGAACCTACATGATAGCTGTTTAGCAAGAATATGACCCAGGGCAGTTTTGGAAAATTGCCTAGACGAATCCCAAACCTCATATAGGAAAAAACCCTTTCTTCTTTTGGTATTGCTTACCTCATTGACATTTTTGAATTGGAAGCAAGAAACCCTAAATTGGGCAAGTGTGTAATTAATTGTGGAGGCAAAGTATTTTAGTATTGTTTGAAGAATGAATGCTTTGGATAATCCGGATGGTATATCTTTCTTTACTTTCTTTATGAGAAGCTAAGTAAGTTAGTCTTCATATTATATTTAATTAAAGTGTAATTGTGTGTATTTGCATAATTGTTAGTTTTTGAGTGTGGATACCACTATTGCTTGAACTTATGAGTTGGAATTTGTGGATGAAAAACCCAAATATCCTAATGGGTTTGATGGGTCAAAACCGAAAAATCTAGAAACCCTTCATCATCATTGAAAGAGGGATGAAAGTGAACATGAGGTAACCCATAACATCCTTGAAAGAGGGTTATAGGGGGACAAGGCAATGGTGGACAATTAAGACTATGGTTTACAACCTTTTGAAATATTAAAAATACGTGTTCTAGGAGTGTCAATCCTTTAAAGAGCATCATCCTGGAAATAGGGATGCTTGATTGAGGCTTTTGGTGATTATGAATTGTACACTTGTTAGGTTCTCGAAAGAACTAATGAGTGAATTTATTGAGGTTTTATTGAAAGATTAACCACAATAATCTACGACCTAGCCTATCCTTTAGATAAAAACTAAGCTTTATGTTATTCAATCATCAACCCACATGCTTTTACCTTTCGGTAGATATAATCCCAAGATTTCCTCAAATCTTGATTTTAAATCAAAAATGTCATATTCGTGCATTGTTAATCAAAAATCATTACAAACCAATCCCAATCTAATTGCCCCCATTTTATTTTAAATGTTGTGTTTCTTAGCATTCTGAGAAACCTTTTAGTATTTAAAGCACCCATAGGAGTAGAAATTTATAATTAGCTTGTTGTGTCTTCCACTCTAACATAAGTTGGGTTACTGAAAACAACCACTTCACCCCTCAAATATGGGAGTGAGTTGAGCGTTATCAAAATGGCGCAGTTGTTGGGGAGTGGAATATAGATTTCACTTGTGCGGTGTGATTCTTACTTGGGAATACCCGGGGTTGTATAACTTACTTTATTTTTTGGTTTTGAATTTTCTAGGTGATTGAAGTGTTAATCGAACAATAAGTGATAACACAACCAACATAGGCCCCTTTTATGGTCTCCTAGATGATGAGGGCCAACTAAAAGAAGCAAGCCAAATAAGTACAATTCGTATCCCACTAACTAATGGGAATGGAGAATTCTATGTGACTAGAGACATGCTTTACATAATGCAAATGAAAGAATTGTTCAGGGGTCATGCCTTGGTGGACCCAAATGCCCATTTAAAGAATTTCATGGAAGTGTGTGTGCAATTCAATATAGCACACATTACTTAAGAATCTATTCGGCTTTGCCTCTTGCCATTCTCACTAATAGGTGAGGCAGTTTTGTTTGTCCGCTCACTTCCACCCGGCTCAATTACATCTTGGGAAAAGCTTACTATTGTGTTTCTTAATAGATACTTCCCACCATCTAAAATCCTTCAAAAGCGGGATGAGATTGATAATTTTCCACAAATTAATGTAGAGTCATTGATTGAAGCTTGGGAACGGTTTAGTGGAAAATTGGCGCAATACCCAAATCATAGAGTCCCAGAGAAAATTCATCTTGTGATCTTCAATGGTGCCCTTGATCCATTAAACAAAATGGCGGTGGATAATGTATTGGGTGGATCTATAGTGAAGATGAACTACCATGCAGCCTTTTTATTGATAAGACAAGTGTCAAAGAAAAATCGAGGTTGGCATACCCGAGATACAGAAGCTCCCAAGATCCCTTCCACTACTTCCATGGTCGACAATGAACAAAGAAAGTGAAATTAAGAGAAAGGTGAGACCATGGAAGAAATGATGAACCAACTTGACCTCTTGAAAAAGCATGTTATGGGTACACCCACGAAAGAAGTAAATTCTGTACCATCAAAATCTTTTGAAGATAATGAAGATGCAAAGAAGTTGGATGAGGAAATCCGGTATTTTGCTGACTATGGGGTTCCTGCCCCGCCTATTAAAGGCAAGGTGGGAATCAAGGTTGGATGGACTATGAGTGGGATAGAGTTTGGATAGATAGGAAATGTGATTATAACCATTATATCCCCCTTTGGATTGAGCTAAGACCAAGGAGTAAAGTTCCACCGACCGCGAAAAATTCAAGATCAAGGATATGTTAGATAGAATATTGAATAGAGTGGAAGGTATAGACAAAATGGTCTGTGATTTGAAAGCTGACTTCTCTAAACTATCTCAAACCATGGTGTCTCACTCTGCCTTTATCAAGAAATTGGAAACCCAAATTGGGCAAATCTCCATGCAACTAAATGCTAGGCCTAGTGGTGGACTCGCTAGTGACACAATTGCTAATCCAAAGAATAATGCTTAAGTTCTATCAATTGTCACAAGGAGTGGAAAGGCACTTGATGAACCCTCTAAAGAAGACTTGAGTGATAAAATGCCTAAAGCTAAAGCAAATGAGGTGTTACCTCAAAGTCAAGAAGACAATGATTAGAAGAAAACCGATGAAAGTGATGAAGAAGTTGTTGAGATTAAAAAGCAACAAAGTGAAGTAAGGGTGATAATCCAAGTTCTTCCCCTATTCCCTCATGATTGTATTAAAAAGAGGAAGCTGAAAAATTGAGGAAGTTCATGAAAAAACTTAGCAATCTATCAATAAATATCCCGTTGATCGAGGCAATCCAAGATATCTCGAGATACGCTAAGCTAATAAAAAATTTGATGTCCAACAAGAAGTTGGTTGAAGGTGACACCATTGAGGTCACTCATGGGTGTAGTTCTATCATCGATAGTAATGTTTCAAAAAAGAAAGATGACCCCAGAGCGTTCACCATTCCTTACATAATCAAGACACATGAGTTTTCAAAAGATCTATATGGCCTTGGTGTGAGCAACAACTTAATGCCTTTTATTATCTATAAGAATCTTGGATTAGATGCACCCTACACTGGCCTCAATCCGACTCTTAATGGCGTACCGGTCCGTTAAAAGGCCGGTGGCAATTTTGTTTAATGTCTTTGTTAAAGTGGACATATTTATACTCTCGATGAACTTTGTGGTGTTGAATTATAAAATGGACCAAGAGTTACCTATCATCCCTGGTCATCTTTTCTTGCCCATCGAAAGAGCCATTGTCAATTTGGAGGTGGGGGATATGAAGTTTAGGGTATAAGAGGTTTAGAACTCCTTTAAATTATGGAAGATAAAGAAGCAAACTGCGTACATCCAAGTTGTTTTTGTGGTGGATATGGAGAGTGAGAGGGTGAATGAGGAGGGGCTTGAGGACCCACATTGAGAATGGATGAAGGAAGATGTCATTCTACGATGTTAACTAAGGTTCTAGGTTTGAGGTAACCCATAAATGCCACAAAAGTGGGTTGTATCATTTCTTTCTTGTTTTTGTAGAGTATATGTTAGCTTTTGCATATAAATAACTCATGCATTTGTGGCACTATGGAGTCCATTAGATGAGCTCGGAAATGGGGAAGTTTGCAATTTTGCATTGAAAGATGAACAAGGAAAAAATCAATAAAAACTGAGCAAAAACCAAGACAGGGGGAACAGGGGAGCAAAACTGCTCTCAGTTACCGCGAAGCGCTATTGCGGTCACAGAAATGTCTATGATCGCAGTCACTTGATAGAAGTCGCGGTTATTTCATCTACTTATCCCTAATTTCCCCTATTTCCTTTACACTTCCTTTCAAATTTTACTCTCTAATTGGGCTAAGTTCTGGCTTGGTTTGTGAGATCTCCAATATTATCCTTGCATCCCTCTTGCATCACAAATCAGGTAGGTATCATGAATCTATGCTCTTCTTTTTCAAAATAGGCCTTAGAATATGTTATTAAGTGAGGGCATAAAGCCTTGATTCTTATGCTTTCCATGTTCTCATATTTGGAATTGGTATGGTGTTGGATGCTTGAGTAAGGTGTGCACATATGTGGGAAATCTTGAGTGCCCAAAAATGTGGGAAAAAGGTAGACAAATAAGGTGTGCACACCAAGTGTTTGACATATTTCCTAAATGAACTTTCAATAATGATATCTGCATTTTAAAGGGAACATTCATACACTTATTAGCATTTTTCAATTGGTCATCATATGAATCCATATTGTAGATCATACTAGTAACCTAAAAATTTGGAACAAATTCAAACACAAGGATCTGGCATGAAACCAGCCTCAGGTATCACGATCGCATTCAGGTGGCCACAATCACGGAAATGCAAACGTTGTCATGGGCCACGATCATGGTAATAAGGGCTAGTTTCCTACCATTCCCAAAATGCTGCACTATAAATTTTTAGCCCAACACCACTAATCACCTATTCCAATGAGCTGTAGCAAACAATGTGGTATAGTTTGCATGATAAAACATCATTAATTGATATAATGTGTGCCTAGTACTTTCAGGATAACTTCATGGACAAGTATGATCATATTCGATTCATGGATCTCGAGTTCCACAGTCACTATTACAGTGATCTAATAATGACAAAGTTGCCCCTGCAAAAGAGGTATTTTCTAGGAGAATGTGCCATAGAAACTACCAGCATTTCATGACAAACTTGAAGCACCGGGTGGTAGTTCTTTGCCCTGGATCCTAGCACTGCAAATGAACAATGGGTCCATTAATTCTATTTTAGCATCAATGAAGTGTCCTTCTTGGACCGATTTAATGTGTAATAAGATTCGAGGCAAATCGGTGAAAGTTTGGGCTAAGCAAATCAATGATGTTTATGGGCTCCAACATATAAATATGGGTGAATTCAAAGAAAAGTGGTGTAAACCAGGGATTTGATTAGCACAATGGGAAAGCTCCAAAAAGGAAGTCTCTTGGGCAAATACTAAAAGCACCATCATCATGAAAGACTTTACTTCTGTGGATCAGATATGGTTGCATATTATTTCTAGCCAAGACTCTTCTTACACCCACATGACAGCATTCCCAGATCTGCATACTCGAATGGTTGCTTGCATTCTAGATGGCATCCCTTTGGATTTTGGTCAACTTGTGGTTAATGAAATGGATCACTTCAAAAACCAAGGTTGTACGCATTTTTCCTTCTTCTCTTTTGATTACTGAGCTTTATAGGAATGTGGGGGTTAAAAAGTATGCTAGTGATACATGGGTACGTCCTGGTGCTCCCATCAACCCCTTGAGGATTCAAGGTAAGGGTGCACCTAGCAAAGGAAAAAAAAGAAAGATCGACTTAGAAAAGTCAACATGTATTTAATCGGATTCTCATATGACAATTGTTACTAGACTTCTTGATGAAATTGGATTTTATATTGCAGACATCAAGGAGCTTGTGTCTAGTTTTCCCCAAGAAGAGAAAGAGCCTTCCACCACCCATCATTCATATATGTCACATTCCCATTATAAGAAGTATAGGGAGGACCAAAACAAGCAAAAAAGATACTATTGATTACCTTAAGAAATCCTACTCCTCTTTTGGTGGAGTCATACCGAGACCTCCAAATTACATATGAAAAAATTGTTACAAGAAAGAAGAAGAGGGATAAATTCTTTATCAAGATGTGCAAGAGGGTAAAGGTCCCTATTTAAGGTCCTAAGAATCCTAGAAAGACTTACTTCCTCTCGGGTGAAGAGTAATGATGAGGCCCCAACAAAGTGGAGTGATCTTGAGGAGAATGGTGATGATGCAGAGTCCGAAAGTGAAAGTATCCCTTGATGCAGTTTCAGGAAGCACCCTTATCTTTTTTATCCTTAATTATTTATTTGTACAGTGGGGAAACTGCCATATTTTTAGTTGGGAGCATCTCGGTATTCATTTTAATTGGGCCTGTATTATTGATATTTCTGCATGTATTTTTGCTCTTTTGGATGATTCTTATTTTTATTTGGGTTGTGATATTCAGGCACTCTGATGGTGCCCACATTTGATAGGATTAGTTACTTTATTCTTTGTTTGTTACTTTAGTGTACATTGGTTTTTAGCCATGGATGCGAAGAAAGCCTGAGTACCCGTGGCATGAGGGACATAAATGCAAAGAAAGTCTGAGTACCCATGGCATCGATAAATTGGGATCACATTCATACCCATTGGTGAAGTCTGAATAGCCATATAGGTGGTCCACCCATATTAGAGCCACCATATGAGAAAATAACTTTGATTTTTTCCATGATTAGCAAATTATGCGTGATGCGGATGCAAAACAAATAACCCTCTTAGGCCAAAAATTTTGCAAAATTTAAGGGCATGGACGTATGTAACCTTATGATAAAACTTTTCCTCTTTTTGTGACTTCAAAAATTGACTTCGAAAGACTATTGAATACTTTATCTTTGTGTCAAACTAGAGGAACAATTGAACCTCTTTAACGAAATTTGTATGCCATGTGTGTAAGTTTATTTGTCTATATTTCATATGTACTTGTTCCATCTAGAACTTGCCCATTAGTCTTTCAAAGCTAAATTTTGATTGTGCTTGGTTGGTAAAATGATTATTGGCCATCTTGTGAAATTGGTAGCCAACTTTAGCGTAAGAAACCTACCAATACATAGGAGTTATCTCTAGTCACCCTTTTTGAGCCTTTGGACATTTCTTTGGCAAACACATTACAAGTCATGACCCTTCTATTTTTCCTCTTTTGAACCCTACCTCCTTAAACTTAAGATTACAAATTGAGGCTAAAAGACTAAGTTAGGGGTGGCAGAAATTTAAAAAGGTGAAGTTGGTCCATGAAATCATAAGAAGTGCCTACGAGCTTAAGTAATTACAGAAAATTGATTAGAAGAAGGAAAAGACCCCACAAAAGAAAGAAAGACTTTATCTATTCACACAAAAAAAAAGAGGAAAGTGGGAAAACCAAGAAAAAGTAGGAAAAATAGTAAAGAAAAAATAGTGTCCCAATAGCAAAAAGTGATGAGAGTATGATGTAGAAGTTCAAGGAGGGTTTAGCCTTAACATTCCTATGTTGATATCCTACCCTACCCTAAAATTCCTTGTTGAAAGATTGGTGACTAGGTGTGTGAAATTTTTTTTCTTATGAGGAGGCATGTGAACAGGTTAAGGTGGATGATTTTGTCATCTTCTACGCAATGAGATAAAAGGAAGTATAACATGGTTGTGGTCAGCAAGTGAGTCATTTCTAGAGTGTTTGTAGTTATTACATGGTTTCTCCCCAAAGTCTAATGCATCTTTCAAAGATTCCATTTTATATTGAGGGGAGTAGTTGAAGCCATTTTGCCTATGTGTGAAGGAATTTTTATGGTAATAACCAAGTTGGAGTCATCATGATCATTAGGTAATAGAGTTTGGGGATACATGTAAAGTTGTCCCATTATAAAATGGTGGTGTTGATTGAGGACAAGCAAGGTTTTGAGTTGGGGGTATTGATGAGTTATGATTTTACTACTCATTTACACAAATAATGCATGCACACTACCACATTTTGAATAAGAAAATGAGGCATCATCATGATTTAAATGCACTAATATCCATATTTTATAGGTATATAGTTAAGAAGGTAAAAAGATATGGATTAGAGCTAAAAAGAGATCAAATGAAAGCAAAAAGAGTGCAACTGGAAACCTGGATAAGTTTAGCCTTAGTTACCACGATTACAGTCCTCAGGCCGTGGTCGTAGTCCTCAGGCCGTGGTCGCAGTCAAGTAAGATGGTCACAGTCGTAGTCGAACCTGCACATCGTGGTTCAACGGGAATATGACCCAGGGCAGTTTTATAAAATTGCCTAGACGAATCCCAAACCTCATATGGGAAAAAACCTTTCTTCTTTTCGTATTGCTTATCTCATAGACATTTTTTAATTTGAAGCAAGAAAACTTAAATTAGGCAAGTTTGTAATTAATTGTGAAGGCTAAATTTCTTAGTATTTTGTGAAGAATAAACGCTTTGGATAATCCATTTGGTATATCTTTCTTTAATTTCTTCATGAGTAGCTAAGTAAATTTGTCTTTGGGATTATGTTGAACTAAAGTGGAATTGTGTATGGGTGTTGTTGTGTTTGTATGATTATTACTTGTTGAGTGTGGATTCCACGATTGCTTGAACTTATGAGTTGGAATTTGGGGATAAAAACCCCAAATCTCCAAATAGGTTTGATAGGTGAAAATCCCAAACTCTAGAAACATTCATCATCCTTTAAAGAGGGATGAAGGTGAACATTAGGTAACCTATAACATCCTTTAAAGAGGGTTACAGGGGGATAAGGTAATGGTGGGCAATTAAGTATGTGGTTTACTACCTTTTTAAATGTTATAAATAAGTGTAATAGGAGTGTAAATCCTATCAAGAGCATCATCCTAGAAATAGGGATGCTTGATTGAAGTTTTGGGTGATTAAGAATTGCATATTTGTTAGGTGCTCGAAAGAGCCAATGAGTGAAATCAATGTGGTTTTATTGAATGATTAACCACAATGATCTACGACCTCACCTATCCTTTAGTTAACAACTAAAATTCATGTCAAACCATTATCAACCCACATGTTTTTACCTTTAGGTAGACATAATCCTAAGATCCCCTTAAATAATAAAAAGTGTCATATTCATGCATTGTTAATAAAAAATCATTACAACCCAATCCAAAACTAATTCCCACTATTTTATTTTACAAGTCGTGTTTATTAGCATTCCAGGAAACCTTTTAGTAATAAGAGCACCCATAGGACTTGAAAATTATAATTCGCTCCTCGTTGATTTGATCCCAACTCAAGTTGGGTTATTGACAATGACCGTCACACCCCTAAAATATGGGAGTGATTTTAGCATTATCATGGTCTTAAAATTATAAGTTGGGTAGTGTTTTCTTGTGTTCCCTTGTTTCTAGTCGAAGCATTTAGCTTAGTCTTGAATATGACTTATTTGACATCTAGAAGTTAGATTATACACCTTAGCCTAGTTTGGGGTAAAGTGTTCCTAATTATGGATTTTAAGGATTAGGAGTGGGATCATCCAGCCCACTTAGCAGAAGACTTTTGTTAGTCATTGTGGACATAGTTGAGGATGTTAGGCCTTGTTGGGACTCTTGAGCATTTAGAATAAGCTTACCTTGTGTCTTGGTAAATTGTGATGATGTTTACCAAAATTATGACTAATAAGTTTTGGTTATAACTGTCTTTGTAGGAGTGATATTAGGCCTATAAAGATTTTATTTCCTCTTGGACTTGTTATTTGGCCTAAAGAAATGCTATTTTCTCTTAAATATGATGTTGGGCCTATAGAGATGCTATTTTCTATTAGATATTATGTTGGGCCTAAAGAGATGCTATTTCCTATTTGATATGATATTGGGACTATAGAGATGCTATTTCTACTTAGATATAATGTTTACCTATAGAGATGTTATTTTCTCTTAGATATGATGTTGGGTTTATAGAGATGTTATCTCCTTTTAGTTATTATATGTTTATATACACATCTCTAGTAATATTTGTGATTACATATACAGATTCGGTATATTCATGATTATTATATCAGTAATTGATGTGATTCTTCTGAAATACAATCTTATGACTATCCCTCCTTAATAAGGTTTAAGCTACATTTTAGCTAGTTTTCTATTAGGTGACTATAGCACTTAATAGCTAGGAATCTAATGTACTAGTTAATAAACCTTTCTTAGATGAAATATGGTAGCTAACAATGGTTGATATATGGCGAATGGTGATGTCAGGTCTAGCATAGGGGAAAATTAGTTGATATTGATGACTAAGTTTATGATATCATTAGTTTATAAATGAGGACTTGTGTATTATTCATGATTATTATATCAGTAATTAATGTGATTCTTCTGAAATACAATCTTATAACTATCCCTCCTTAATAAATTTTAAGCTATGTTTTAGATAGTTTTCTATTAGGTGACTATACACTTGATAGCTAGGAATCTAATGTACTAGTTAATGAACCTTGCTTAGCTAAAATATGGTAGCTAACAATGGTTGATTTATGGGAAATGGTGATGTCAAGTCTAGCATAGGTGAAAATTAGTTGATATTGATGACTAAGTTTATGATATCGATTAGTTTGTAAATGAGGACTTGTGTATTAATAGGGCTAGATAATAAAGGTATATTCGTGATAAGAGATCACTAGTTAATAACGATGAATAGTTGGTAAATGGCTAATTAATGAACAGAGAAATAAGGATTAGTTGGTAAATAATGTTTAGTTACTAATAATTGGTTAGATAATATGTGGTAATGTGTTGTCTAATAATGATTAATAGATATAGGACGATTAGTTGATAATGATGAATATTGGATGAATGACGATTATGGTCTAGTGATGAACCTTGACTAGATATTGGGTATTGTCTACGTAATATATAATAGTTACTTTCCATATTATAAATAAGGATTATGTTAAGCATAATATTTAGGTTAATAATTAGAGGTCATGTGATGACTAGCAAATTAGTGGTTTAATGATAATAAGTATTGGTTAGCTAATAACTAGAAGTTAGGAAGTATTGTAAATATAGATATTTTACGGTAATATATTTATGATTTTATTAATACCCGGAAAGGACGGAGTATAGTTGCATGCGCATTGCCTATCACCTTTATGCGCCTATAATTATCAGCCGGTATGGGACAATTTCATAGATTTGGGTAAAGAATATGCCTTTTGTTGTTGTATGTTGATTGAAACTTCCGAGTTTGGGGCGGTGGGGGTATTCATATTTTAGTCTAGGTATTTGGTTCTCTAGAGTTGTTGGTTATTCGTTGTTATTGATATTGTTATTATCATTGTTGTGATAATTGTTATTGCTAGCTTATAATAGATTGGTTTGACCTCTTCTATCTTATAATTACATTATTATTCATGATTATTTCATGTCTAGCAATGTGGATTAGAAACCCTGACTATGATAGTATTAAACCTTGATAGTATCATAATTTGGTCTTAGAATGAGGATATAATGATCTAGGTTATGCATTGAGATGACCTCATGATTATATGTATATATATATACATACATATATATATATAGCTATATAAAGCTATGGTACTACCTTGTATGCCTTCCTTTGTTTGTTTTTTAGTGTATAGTCATTTCTTTGGCTTGTATATTTCTATATATCTTTTTTTGGCCCTTTATTTGTATATTGGCCTGGGATATATTGTATAGCATCGGCATCCATTGAGTATTACTAGAATAGGATAATTTACTCCTGAAACTACTTTAGTCTTAGTATTTCATACACTTATACATGAATCTGATAGTTGTTCCTTATTAGCTTATTGACTTGTTATCTGATTTTTGGACTCTTGGGTGTATTTTCTATTTTGTTTATATTCTATATATATCTACTTTATTTTTTGAGCTTAGTTGGAAGTTTCCTACTGAGTACCATTCGTTTGGTACTCATAGTATACTTCTTCAGCTCAGAGATCATAGTACGGGTTATCACAATTGATATGTGCATCATGTGGAACAACCATGTTTTAGAGACTTAGAGTGAACTCCTGAAGTTTGAAGTCTTACTTATCTCTCTCTTATGTATTAGGCTAGTCTCTTTATTATATTCAGAGATAAGTCTTATTAGTGTATTAAACTTATATTTCACTTTTGTACTCTTATTATATTTATAACCTCTTGTTCTGATACCACTAGGTTTTGGGATTCTACTTTGTATTGCTCTCTATTTCATTTATTTTGTATTTTTTTCTTACATTAGAGTAGTCCGTTACATGTCATTCCAAACTATGGGTTGGCTGGCCTACTGGTGTGTTATGGTAGTGGTCATTATGACCTGAGAAATTAGGTTGTAACAGTAGGCCCAATAGGTCAACCCGTTATGATTTATGTTAATTAAAAAGGAAATTCAATTCGAAAAATTTTCACTTCACATTTTTAACTGATGTTACCCCCTCCATTCCCAACACCACTCATTAACTCCTGAATATACTCTAAATTTATCCCCATCATTAAGATCACAAGTGATTCTCCCCAAGCAAAATGAATTTCACAAGAACTAGGGAAAAGAAACTCCAAAGAATTTTTTCAAGGAATCTAAGCAACTAAATCAAATAAGTCTATGATTTAATATGTTAATCATATAAGTTGGTGCTCAATTTTGTGAAAATTACTTGGATTCAATGAGTAAGCTATGTTCATAGAGTGGAAATTAGTCTTGTTCTTCTTGAGAAACATGATGTACAATGATAAAAATTAGAGTCAAATGCATTTTGTTCTAGATATTATTTGTGGGGATGAATTAAAATTATATTATGCATTCATAAAACCACATGAAGGGGGAATAAAGGTCTCACTGATTAGTTCATATCAAATAAAGCAACGCGACCTTGTCTCTAAGGAACTATAATGAGTGCTATTGAAAGGGGGAAGTGCTAAAGTAATGGGGAATTCAAATGACGTTGTTAATATGGTTTGTCTTCATAAAATGGGGAATTGGATGTTCAATGTTGTGACAATGTCTAAGTAATATGCTCAAGGACTAGGTCCCGTATATGCTCTTTTAGAGGACTTCAGAAGGACAACTATAATTGTTGCACTCAGCAAAATTTTGTCATGTTGCATCATTACTGTGTAGGTGCACAATGTATAATGTGGTACACCAAGTACAATAAAATTTTCACTCAAATTCTTTCACAACTATGTAACAAAAGTGATTTGCTTTGGTAAATAGTTTTGTAATCCCGTCTTCTCAAATATCAGCAAAAACGCTCTAGCTCAAGATCCAGAAAATAGCTTGCTCTTTAACTTATAGTATATTGAGTCCAGTTGAAAGAATTATTTTTACTTTAGTGATTGTGAATAAAATTCTTTTTGTATTGTTGATTGTTTAAGATTAGGTAGATTTACCTAAGGAGGATTGACTAGAGTTAGTCGATTGAGTTAAAGTGAGCCAAAGTTATATCATTGGTTTTTAACAGAGGTAATGTAAGATTTTGGATTTAAATTTAAATCCTTGTAGATTTTGTAATCAATATTTATTTATTATAGTGCAGCTTGGGAAATCCTGTGAGGATAGGTCGAGCTTTTTGATCCTTGTGCAATGAGGTTTCCACACTAAAATCTCATGTTGATTTTTTCTCCATATTTATTTTTTGTTCCTTACTTACTGTCATTTATATTTTATCATGGACCTGGCCCATAGATGGCAGTGAACTATTATAATTCAACAATAGGTATCAAATCCAGGTTTACTCTAAATGATTAACACCTAGAATGGATCCTTAGTTATGGAAGCACTACCAACTTAGAAGAAGGACAACCAACCAGCAGACAACCTCGATTCAATGGAAAACATTATGGTTGGAGGAAGACAAGGATGCATGACTTCATTATGGCTGAAAATATGGAGTTATGGTATATAATTTGTGATGGACCGCATGTTCCCATGAGAAAAATTAAGGAAGGAGAAATTACTAGGCTGGTTTCCAAAATTCAAAGGTAACATAATGGAGAGTATCGGAAAAATATTGAAAAGAACTTTAAAACTAATAAACTTTGGTATGTGGAATAGGACAAATAAAAACAATCATATTTCTGCTTGTGAGACTGCAAAGGAGATCAGGGATTGTTTAAGGACTGTCCTTGAAGAAACTAGTCAATTCAAAGAATCCAAGGTAGTTATGATTACTATCTAATATGATGCCTTTACTATGAAATGCATACAAGGTTTAGCTCTATCACAAATGAATTGCACTGTCTTAGTTAAATAGTATACCTATCAAGCAGGCGAGGAAGATATTGGGTGTACTACCTAAGTTATGGGAGAGTAAGGTGAATGTCATTTTTGAAATAAAGACCTATAAAATCAAAAAGTATCAGGACCAAGAGATAAAAGAGCCTAAGAAGCAAAAATCTTTAGCCCTATGTAATAGCCCAGATTTTCTTTAAGTTGAGTTTTATCTTTAAGAAGAGTAAGGGTTGACTTCCTATATGAAAAATATTTTAAGCCGTTTAGAATTTTCCTAATATCAATTTTTGTCATGTAGAGAATTGAATTACCTTTCTAACGATACCAATTTCGTCCAAATCCGATATCGGGGTGAGAAGTTATGGTTGTTTTACTGAGAGTTATTGGTATAACCACTTGGAAATGGGAAGAGGTAAATATGGACATTGTGACTGGTTTACCTCTTTTGCATCGTCATCATGTTTATATTTGGGTGGTTATAGATAGGCTGACTATGTCCGCACATTTCTTGCCCATGCATATATCTTATACAACTGAGGATTATGCTAGGTTGTACATTCGAGAGTTTTTCAAGTAATATGGAGTCCCCTTGTCCATCATTTCGGATAGGGGTACTCAATTTACTTCTCAGTTTTAGAGAGTATTTCAGCAGGGTCTTGGTACCCAACTTCATTTGAGTTTTGTTTTTCATCGGCAGAGAGATGGTCAGGCTGAGCGGACCATTCTGACTCTAGAAGATATGTTTAGGGCATGTTCTCTTTATTTCAAAGGTGGTTGGGATAAGCATTTTCCATTGATAGAGTTTGCTTATAACAATAGTTACCATGCTATCATTGAGATGGCACCATTTGAGGCTTTGTATAGTAGAAGATGTAGATCACCCATAGGATGGTTTGAAGTTGGTGAAGCTACTGTGATTGGGCCTGATGTAGTGTTTAAGGCTATGGATAAAGTTTAGTTGATTAAAGAAAGGTTTAAGACAGCTCAAAGTCGTCAAAACTCATATGCCAATTTAAGGAAAAGAGGTCTTGAGTTTGAGATGGGTGTTGGTGTACTTACAGATTTTACCCATGAAAGAGGTGAAGAGGTTTGGTAAAAAGGGGAAGCTTAGTCCCCAGTATGTTGGACCCTATAGAGTTTTGAGCCGTGTTGGGAAAGTAGCCTATGAAATTGAGTTGCCCACAGAGTTGTCAGCCGTTCATCCTATTTTTCATGTCTCCATGCTTAAGAAGAATATTGGTGATTCTATTGTTGTGGATCCTCTGGAGAGTGATGATATTTAGAACAGTCTTTCATTTGATGAAATTCTTGTTGAGATCCTACATTTTAAGATCTGTAGATTGAGGAACAAAGAGATTCCCTTGTTCAATGCTTTGTGGAGGAACCATTCAGTTGAGGGGATTGTTTGGGAGGCAGAACCAAATATGCTAGCCAAGTGCCTGCACCTCTTTTCCGTTAGTTCAGATCAATCCAAAGGTATTATTCTTCCTTACTTCAGCTTTACTAAATCTAAAGTTCAGCTATATGTCTATTCTTGCATGAGTGCTTTCAATTTTTGAAGTGTTCAAGAGTTTTGGAAGATTTTAAGCCATTTAGGGAATTGCTTCAGCTATGTGTACTCGGTTTTCCTGTGTTCTTGGTCTAATAAGCGATATTCGAGGATGAATGTTCCCAAGGGGGAGATATTGTACCCCAGATTTTCTTTAAGTCGAGTTTCATATTTAAGAAGAGTAAGGGTTGACTTCCCTTATGAGAAATATTTTAAACCATGTAGAATTTGTCTAATATCGACTTTTTGTCATGTAGAGAATTAAATTAGCTTTCCAACGATACCAATTTCATCCAAATTTGATTTCAGGGTAAGAAGTTATGGCCGTTTTACCGAGAGTTGTCGGAACCGCCCAGGTGTGACAGACAGGTTGATGGACCATTGAGTTTGCAACAGATCATCTCCCGGACTATCGCAAACAAGGCAGTGACTCCCTCTTCTAGCCAAAGTGAGATGGCCAAGATGATGGACCGTCAAGCTAGCAACGGACCGTCGCTAGGACTGTCGCAACAAAGGCAGTGTGGCCTTTTTCTGACCAACGTGCAACAGACAATCCGACAGACCGTAGACTAGCGACGGACCATCACTCCGACCATCACAAATCCTGTTTAGTTTTTTAAGTCATTTTTAAAAGAATTTTTTTTGGGTCTTTTCCTTTATAATACCCTGATATATTCAAAACAAAAAAGATAGCCTTATTATCTCCCAAAACATCCAACAACTAGGTTGTTTTCCCTCAAGAGCAAATCCAAAATCCTTCTCCAAGAAATTCAAGAACTCACCATAGATTCTTCAAATTGAGTTGATATTTGAGTTACCCAACTCCAAGGCTTCAAGAACCCTATCACAAAAAGTAAAAGAAAGAGTTTTAAACAAGCTTGTACATCCAATTACACAATCTAAGGTATGTGGAGTTTTAAAAAAGGGTAATCCTTTTGCCCTTTTTCCCAAAGACTTATTTTAAATTCTAAGTTTTCTACAATTCATGAGATTTTACATGAAATTGAATTATGATTTTTCACCCATTGTTATTGGTTGCAAACTTTTGATGTTTTCCATAAATTGAAAGTAAAATAGCATGATTTTACTTGTTTTCTTAAGAAATTGAAGCTGGGTTTATACCCTATATTGTTATTCCTTAAGAATTTAATGGTTGCAATGCCCTAGAAATTGAACTATATAAGTACGTTGAGATTTTGAGATAAATTGCTGTAAATTCCATATTTCTATATGATTTATGAGTGCATATGATATCTAGTATGCATTTTGATGAGTCTTAACTTGAGATTTGATTATGGGTCATTAATCCCTACTTGAGATATGCAATTTCATGAACTTTTATGTTATAAACACCCATGATTTGAGTACTTTGAGATTATTGGAAACGTTTTGACCTTTATGGTCATAGTAGCTTTGGAATCCACTTTATTACATGAGATTACAAATTTTATAGTTAGGTTCTTTATGAACCACAAGATTATTTTTAAAGTGGATTTCCATGAGATGAGCGTAGCTAACTAAAGGGAGTAGTATTTAGCACCGAGTTGGGTAAGGTACTACGGTTTCATACCCCAGAACTATGTGCCACTATAGGATTGAGATTTTGGGCCCGAGGTCTAGATAAGTGATAACTGACTTGAGGTTATAGTCCCTGGCAAGAGTATCACGCCTCTCGCTAACCTGAGGTCTTTTCCTTAGGAGGACAAGACGTTGGACTCCATGTAGCTCGCATGGTTTATGTCGTTTAATAGAATCTCCCTAAAGTATTTTCCCTTGAGATAGAATATTTTCCCCAATGCTTTGAGATAAGTGATTTTCCCTAATAGTAAGATTTTCAAAATAGCTTCTTGAAGTAAAATTTTCCCAAGAAGAATGTAGTTTTCTCTACTAGTAAGAGTTTTAGAATTTTGAGTTCCAAGTGTCTTGAGTTTAAAAGAGTTTAATGTTCTTGAGCATTAAAGAAATTTTACTCTCCATAAGATATATGCATGAGTTTGAAAGTATTGCTTAAAGCTTTCTTTAGTCTCTGAGTAATGAATATAAGAGAAGAGTTCAAATTTTAAAGCTAAACTATAATGAATCATGAGATTTATGTTACATGTTTCATTATACATGATTTATGAGCTTTACATTTCAGACTTATTCAGGCTATGTGAGTCATTCCAAAATGCATGCATGATTTGATTAAAGAGTACGTATATTGTTTTCTATAAATGTATACACCCCCATATACTCAGTACATTCCCAATTGCTGATCCATATATATGTCTATGTGCTACATTGTCTTATAATGTAGGTTTAGGTGCTCAGCCCCAGCCTCGTCAGTGATTTTCGAATACCTTTGTCTACATCTCCATAGTGGTGAGTCCTCATAGTTGGAGGACCTATTTTTAGATATTTCAGAGTTTTAGTAGTTATATTATTTCTTTCAGTTCAGTTTGAGTCAGTTAGGGACCTGTCTCAATGGATCTCTAGCTAATGGAGTAGTAGAGGCTTTGTTATACTAGTTATCAAATTATTAGTATGTTCAGACTTCCAGTTTTATGGTCATTTGGACCGAGTATTTTCTTTGTATTTCCTATTATTTGATATGATAGTAATGGTGTTTTATTTATTTCATCTCGGATTGAGTTATTATATGTAGTAATAGGCTCAAAGGGCTATTGTTATGCCTAAGCACCGTGTGACATCCCGGAGGTGATTTTGGATAGTTACACCCTAAATGCTTCAAAATATGATTCTATTAAGGATGATGAGGATATTCCCTACTTAGCTCAAAAATTTATTAGGGCTATGAAGTGGAGTGAAGGATTCCAAAACAAGGGTAGTAAGAGTAGACCTGCAGGTGCAAATGATTTGTGTCACAAATGTGGGAAATCAGGTCATTTTATCAAGGATTGTCCCTTACAAAAGATGGATTATCAATAATACCTAAAGTCTTGAGGTGACAAAGCAAAGAAGATGGTTCGAGTCCTTCAGAAGTCTAGAAGAAAGTTGCAGCATATTATGTAGTCAACCAAGAGTTAGCTACTTGGGGAGACTTATCAAGTGCAATTGATGAGTCTAAAAAACTGAAAATGCCTCTATGTTGGCTGTAGAAGATTATGAAACAACCTACAACTCTCTATTTCTCTGATGATAAGATTAGAGGATGATAAAGATGATGAGGTAATTCCCCTTAACATTAAGATAAATACAAATACTACACATCTAAGAAGTTAAGAAAACTTGCAAATATTTTGATTGATTCTCTACGTCACCTCACCATAGATAAGAATCATTTTAAAGAGAATTAAGAACATCTGGAATATGAAAAAATAGTTCTCACCATTCAAATTTCTGAGTTAGGAGAACACTTTTTAAAACTAAATTTTAACAATAATGAGATATTGGAAAAACTAAAGAAATTAGGTGAATCTGATCATCAAGAAAAAAGTGAGGCTAGTATTTTTCAACTTGAGCTTGAGTAGATGCTAAATAAGTCTCAGAAGAATGTCACATCTTCTCTAAAGAAAAATGATGAATTATAAAGGGACCTGGTCTGTATAAGAGAAGATCTTCACAAGCCTCTAAAATAGTATACCTCCTAAAAAATTCTAACTAGTCTGACAAATCAAGGAGTAAATAATGCATGAGGTCCTGGTTGTCAACACAACAATCATCTTTTCAATCCTTACAACAAGTTTGTCTTATTGGAAAATAACATTCTATGCACTTCTTATGGAAGATATAGTCATAGAAACGATGATTATCAAACAGGGCTTTGAGCTTAAATGAACTTATCTAAGCACATTCATTATATAATATCACTTTAGAAGAACTTGGCTACTAGGCTCCAATACAGCTTGGCTGGACCAAGAAAGTTGTGATCACTCCTATGTACCGCTATTGTGAACTAACACTCAATGGGTTCAAAAATCTAACAAATGATCTTTGAATGCAGGTAGAAATAAGGAAAATTAATGAATGTTGGTTCATTTAATAACTCATACTAATCCTAGCTCGATTCAGCTCTTAGTTGCATGCTTAAGGGGCTTAAGACCTGAAAATTTAGCTAAGTATAAGAGACAGTTTTATTTTTGGCCTCTTAACGTTGGTGATATTTAAAGTGACCTTTTCGACCCTGAGATGTAATTTTTTGAGTTGATTCATGTTCAGGGGTTTAAGTAGCATGTCTCGGGTAAGTTTTGGATTTTTTGGACGTGGTTTGGACTACGATTGGATTTTCAAAACAACAAGTCACCATGATGGTGGCGTGTCGTGGTGGAATAAAGATAGAGGCCTTAGCGAGACATAGTGAGGGCTTAATCAACATTTAAGTTACAAATTTTAATTTTAGAGGAGCAGTCCTGTCATTTCCCTTGTCCCCAATTCATAAAAACATGGCCTTAGGCTTCAGCTTGGGCATTATATGCCCATATTCTCCACTTTTTCTCTAAAGAACAAATCCTAATCACCCATTCTAAGTTCATACATTCCATCATATTCACTTCAAGAAAAATTAAGATTTTAACTTCCCTAATCTAAGAATCTCAAGAAATCTTTCAAGATCATCTCCATGACTTTCAAGGTCTCCACTAAGTCAAGTCTATTAAGGTATGTGAGAGTTCATCAATAGGTCCCCTTTCACCCATAGAGCCCAAAACCCTTTTATTTCAATTAAAGAATGAATTTTTCAATCATTATGTTATTTTAGATGTTCAAGAAAGATTGAATTCAATGTTTTCATAGGGTTTTTAATTCTATTAAGCCCATGTGTGATTCCATGCATGATTTTTAATTTCTCATGCCCTGATTTTTCGTTTCCCTATGTTTTAATTAAGTAAATTCCATGATAGATCCTAAATTCATGATTTTAAGCAACATTCCCATGTTTTAAATTCATGAATTCCAACTGTTTGATGAAATGGCCTAATGATTGGTTATTGAATATTGACTACTTATTATGCCTCGATGCTTTAGTATGTTTTATTGTTATTGTTATTGTTATCGAGTCTTGGGGGTTATGAATACCCAAAATTTAGGTTTTTACCTACTTTTTAGAACCTACAAAATAATTTCAAATACATTAGAGTATTATTAGTTTAGTCAGTTATCATACAAGACAAAATTTGATCAGTTTAGTAATCTGAATCAATTTAGTTGGGAATAGGATTTAGCACTGAGCAAACCCAGGAATGGGGGATTCCCTGCCAGTTGAGGGTATGACCTTTAGTAGCAGTCCTAGCATTCTTGAACTACGTAGCCAAAGAAGGTTGAGATATTAACCTTCCAGTTGAGGGTTAACAAATATCACACTAGAGCACCTGCCAGTATTGTGTGACTCTTTAGTCCTTTAGGACTTCACTTTAGTGGATCCACATAACCATGTGTTAGTACCCGTGGCACGGTACTGACACCCTTCCAACTAGGGTCATAGGTTGGACACAATTAGCTCATATTAGGGAATTTCAGTTACATTATAAATCCCACAGTCTCAGTTCAGCAGTAACTTTCAGAGTTTATTTTCTTGCTTTCTAACCAGACCATACAGTTATCAGTATTCTGTTATAAGTATTTTATTATCTTAGCTTACAAATTATATCAGAATCATGTTTTATACTTGGTCTTGCCTTCTCAAAATTTACTATTTTTATGCATTATGCTCAGCTATGTCGTGTTGTTCAGTAGTACGTATTCATATATAAGTTGCACAATAGTATATGCTAGTTATTTCTTGTTCTTAGATTTCACTCATTTTGTCACCTAGGTCTCAAATATTAAGTTAATCAGATCAGTTCAGTACATATATGTTTGTTTTTTAACGTTTATGTATTCATGTTTTACTGTATCCTAGTTTTGATTATACTTATATTATGAAAAGAAAGTCTTAAGAAACTATGTGAGGTGATTCACAAGCTTATCAGATTATGTTTGTTACTTATGATTTAAGCTACTTAAGATTTTAGTTTATTTAAGTCTTTGGGTGAGTATACTTATACCTAGTCATGCATGTTTTAAGATTAAATCTAAAACAAATTTTAGTTATTACATTCACTCCTATTTACTCATTATATTATAGAATTATTCATCCACATATACGTGTATGTGGCTACATTATTTCATTATGTGGTTACCAGTTGTAGTCCAGTTGTAGATTTTATCCAGCAAGTGATGAGTTCTCCTACTTCAGGTAGTTTAGTGAAAAGTTGTTCATGTGCTTTACTTTACTACTCATATATATTGATTAGTGGTAGATGGGTTCATGCCCTAGCTATCTATAGTCAATATATTTGAGGCTTCACAGATGTCGGTCTGAGTCTGTCATGTAATTTAAGTTCTCTCCACAGATTTTATCGGATTGTAAATTGTATCAGTAATATGATTTCTCTCAGATTTTTTCATGATTATAGTTATTCATAGTAGAAAAACTATTTAATATGTTATAATTTAGTTTCTTAAAAGTATCCTAGTCCATGGGTTACCTTGGGATCACTTATGCGTCCAAGCACCATGTTATGACTAGGGGTTGTCTTGGGTCTTGATAAACTTGGTATCGGAGCCCAGAGTTCAAATTTGTGTCTATGAATTAATGTCTAGTATAGTCTTGCTAAATGATACGGATACGTCTATACTTTTCTTTGAGAGGATACAGGGTATTTAGGAAATATTTCCCTTGTTTTATGTCTCAGATCCTGCAGTAGAAGTGTTCTCAAAGAATTTATTCAACTCCTCATCTTTCTCCATTTATGTCAACTCTTCCTTATTTTTAAGGTATCAAAAATAGTCAATCTCAAGTCCCTATAGATAGATCTTTCTCAAATAGCCCCCATAAATAGTTAAGGGGGGATTACACACATGTAACACCCTAAAAATTGTCCCGAGAAGTCACACAGTGCTTAGGACCATAAGTGATCCCAAACTAGCCCTTCTACTGGCATAACTCATAAGCAACTGAATAAAATACATACATCTGAATAAAATAAGCGGAAGATTACTCTTTTCTAAATATGATTAATATAAAACTAAATTTAAATGAATAGAATTCTTCTTTTAGAAACAAAATTGGAATCAAATACCTTTACTCTACTAGTATTGACTTTAGGTAGCCAAGAAATGGCCCCCAGCTATCCCAAATCAATATGACTGAATAAATAAAAAATAAAATACTATTCAAACTATATGGCAGACTCGATCCTTTGAATCAAGAGGACTCGTCACCTGCTTACTGGAAGCTACAAACTATCTGAATATGGTATGAGTTCTACAACTGAAGTAATACCTATATTATGAGAGAATGTAGCACATAGACATATATGTGGATCAATACTTTGAGGATGTACTGAGTATATGGGGGTGAATTCATAATTAAAACATAATATCAATCATCATAATTTGTAAAATGATGCATGCTAAGTGTAAATGAGTCACATAAGCTGGAATATCTAAAATACTGAAATATACAGTAATAGGAAGCAAAACATACTTTATAAATCTTATGAGCCATAAAATTTAGTTCTAAAGGTTGAGGTTGTATTCTCTCTTTAAATCATACTGTCTAGTTGTAGAAAGGACTCACTCCAAAATCTAAATTCTAAAAGCTAAAATCTAAAGTTACTATCTTTCATTAAAACAAAATCTGAGTAAAACTTGTGAGCCTTTATTCTTAGTTTTCTAAAAGCTTTTCTGTTACTCTCTCTGTTGTAAGATCTGTAGTAAGAAAGGAAACTCTTTAGAAACTATTCTGAAAAAGGAAATACTTCATCTTAAGACTTAAAGAATCTTAAAACCATAGCTTTCAAAGCATATGCTTTTATCTTAAGGATTTAAGCCAATAGACTATTTTAAGAGTAGGGGACATCTTTTGGGCGGTTCTTCTAACCCACATAAACCATGTGAGCTGACATTGGAGTTCAAAATCTTGCCTATGTTAGGGAGAGTTATTTTGCCCTTGGCATCGAAATAGAACTTTGACTTAAGTGATCACTATCTTAACCCACTATGCTAAAATTAGAAACCTACGGTAACACGTAGTTCAGGGGTATGAGACCTTGGAATCATACCCAACTCGGTGCTAAATACTACTCTCATACTTATTGCTTAGAACTTATAGGAAATCCACCTTAAAATAGCAAGATGGTCCATAATTAAAAATGAATTATGTTTTTCTTTGTTTTAAATCATAAACTGTATGAATAATGTGGATTCCTATACTAGCTTATCAAAATCTCAATATTTGCTTTTGAAAGCACTAATCAAAATTTGTCAATAGGACTTAAGATCATAATCTCCTTGTAAAATCATCAATAGTATTTTAAGACTCAAAGTTTAAAGCTTTAATGCATCAATAATTACATCAATAATTAGATTTAAACTTTATGCTCAATAATCATCTTAAAAGCTTTTAAAAATCTAAATACAGATAATGGTATATAACTCATAATATGAATATTATAATTTCAAACATTAATATATGTGATTTTCTTGCAATTGGAGCCTTAAATACCATAATAATGTCATAAACTAAAATAATGAGGATCTGGGTATCCACCGTAACTTTAATTTCATGGGAAATCTCATAAATTACAGTAAACTCATAATTAAAATATTGTTTAGGGCACAAAGATGAAAGAATTATCCTTGTTAAAACCACACATACCTTGGATGATGAACTAGATGAACAAGCTTGCTTTTCAGATCCTATTTGTGCTCTTGAATGATAATTCTTGGTGTTCTTGAATTGGGAACTTTGAATCTTGAACTTGTTTGGGAAAATAATGGTGGAATCTTGGAGATTCTTAAAGTTGAATGATGAAGATTATGGTTTTTGTTGAGAGAAATTTTGATGAATATTAGCATAGAGGGCTTGTAATAGGGTTAAATTGTGTGTTTGGACGAATTTGGGGGCTTGGGAATTGACCAAAACTCTCTCTATAAATCCCCTAACGGAACTAGAAAAATGACCAAAAATCCCAATTTGGCTGGCCATCGCGATGCGCCGCAATTGCGGTGGCTCATTGGAATAGGATGAATGGGAACTGGGTTGAACTGGGCTTTCTCCCTGAGGTGAAGGTATCACGGTGCGCTATAGTTTTTCCCTTTTAACAATGTGAAATGGGACTCCTCCATGATGCGGTGGAATTGCGGAGTCTCACTGGAATTTGACAACTGCCAATGTGATTAGCACCGTGATGCGCTGAGATTCCCAGTGACACACTGTTAACTTAATAATGCCATAACTCCTACATCGAGTTTCTGATTTAGGCGAATTTGGTATCGATGGAAATCTTATTCAATTTCGCATACAATAAAAAGTTGAAATCTTGAAAATACCATATGAAATAAATGGTATTCATCTTTGAAACAAATTTTTGACATTTTAGGGACAAATTTAAGCTAGGAAAAGTATGCGGTATTATAATTTCTCCCCCTTGGGAATATTTGTCCTTAAATATGGCTGGTTAAGCTTAAATCACTGAGGAATATGAGGCTATATGCTATCATGCTCAACCAAAATAAACTATATGAATGAATCCCAATGTAGTGGGCTAGTTAATTGATCTATGAGTGCATTAACTTTCATGAAAATAGCTATATGGCTGGGATCAAAATTAGAGAGTCAACTTAAGGGTAATAATTTCTTTAGGCTGGATCTGATTTTGTGAGATAAGATGAGAGATTTATGATATGAAAACTTGAGGCCTTTCAACGCGGGACAAAAAGGATCCTATCAACACCCTTATGTTACTAAGTATGATAAATTTCATTCATGTTCATGAAAATCATTCACTAAGCTAAAGTCTTATGCTCTCTCAGATCCCTTCTCAAAATCCTATGACAGTATGTGACCTAGTGTTAGAAGCATAAACCCAGAAGTTTAAATTAGTAAAGTTGGGATAGTGTTAGCTGGACTGAGCAGATTTTGTATCCATAGGGCTAGTTGTATGAAAGGTGAATCAGTAGGCTTGAAATATTGTATGTAAGAATTTACGTTTGTTGATACAAAATTATATGTTATTGAAGATGGATATGTTGGTGTAATGGTAATTCTCATGGTTTAGTGAAAAATATAAGTTTAGAAATATGGTACTAGTAGGCTATGAGGGAAGTAGTATAGTTCATTAAAGGGTTTGTAGTATCTATGTTAAGTGTTAGAATCTAAGTTTGAATTATGTATGGCTGATCTAATAGAAAGAAGAGTTGAAATTCCCAATAGTAATGCTCCCAAAGATTCTAAGTTAATTAGTGTTTAAGTTGTTTTATGATGATAGTGTGCTATACAAAGCTAAGAGTTGTATCTCAGAAGGAAGTATTTGTAGTGGGTTCTAAACTTTTAGGTATAGTGTTTTAGGTTAAGTTTATTATTTATATGTATTGATATATATCAGGATCTAAAGTAATGTGGTTGTAGTTCAGTTTAGAGTTTATAAATGGGCCTACAAGCTTAGAATGATGGGTTAAATCTAAGGAGAAGATAATAGAACAAGTAACCAATTTAGGCTCTCAAATTCTGGTAGTAATGCCAGTATATTGTAAAACAATAGTAAGAGAAGATGATGCCCAACCTATAATTATCTTAGTGTAAAGAATTTACATCAGTCATGAAGATATCTACTCATACCTTACATGTCAGTTCTATGACCATAGCTTATATTCTTGCATTTTCCATAGAATCATGTACGCTTTTTGTTTCTAGTATGAGTAATTCTAGTTCACTCAGTTATACAAATCATATTCCATGAATTTATGAACTCAAAAATCTTGTCATACAGCCAATGACTCATGTACTTATGCTTTATAGTAAGTTCAGTTTCAGGTACTCATGTTACACTATTAATCATCAATGAAATTCATATTATGTCATATATATCCTCAGCTTAGACCTCTTTGACGAATCCATAATATTGACACTCTATTCCTCACGCCTTAATTATATGTCAAAGTTATCCTTTCATGGTTCAAGTCCTTATGTTCTAACCATTCAATAACCTTTCCTTAATATTAAGATAGCGATGATGACTGATTGTTTAGATACGAGAGAGTAAGTTTTCCGTTTTTTTATGTTTTAGACTAGTATTATAGTGTTATGTGTGTACCTAATGGTTTAGAGTTAGGGTTGAATATGTTGGGAGTATGTAGCTCAACTTAGACTGTAGGAATAGTTATATATACCCATGTAAGAATTATAAGTTGAATCAAATAAGCATGGTTTTTAGGGGGATAAATATAGTTAAGTATAAGCTTTTAGCATAATTTAGTCGTATAGCCAGTAATTTAGTTTAGCAGTCAGACGGGCAAGTTGCTATGGTTTTTCCATTTCCCCGGCTTAGTCTTACTATCAGAAGTCTCATGAATATGGCCATTCCATCATGTAAACTATTCGCATCCATGAAAATTATGAATTTAGCTCAGTTTATGCATCATGCACCATGTTTTAGATTCAGATATTCAGTCATGATTTATTTTGTAAGTGTGACATATATCATCTTAGTATTTCCTTAGTATTTCAGCCAAGACAGTATCATTCGGGGGATGAAATATCCAAAGGGGGAGATGTTACTCCCAATTTTCATGTCCTAAACCTCTCAACTTTACTTTATGAAACCAGTTACAACTTGAGGTGATGATTACTCATAAGTTGACTTTCTCATTTCTATCTCAGCCCTATAAACATTCTCATGTCATTACCTGTATTGAAGGAATTAGTTCAGTTCATGATATTTAGTTTATGTACCATGTTTCAGACTCAGTTATGTAATCATGTTTCTAACCAGTTTCATTCAAGGATGACTGTCCCCAAAGGGGAGATATTGTAATATTCCGTATTAATCCTATCTCGATTCAGCTCTTAGTTGCATGCGTAAGGTGTTTAAGACCTGGTAATTTAGCTAAGTGTAGGAGATTTATTTTTATCTCTGGCCTCTTAATATTGATGATTTTTAAAGTGACCTTCTCGGCCTTGAGATTTATGTTTTTGAGTTGATTAATGTTTAGGGGTTTAAGTACCATGTCTCGGGTAAGTTTTGGATTTTTTGGATGAGGTTTGGACCATATTTAGATTTCCAAAGCAGAAAGTCACCGCGATTGTGGTACATCACGGTGGAATAGCGATAGAGGCCTTGGCGCATCATGGTGAAGGATCAATCAGCATTCCAGTTATGAATTTTAATATTAGAGAGGTAGTCTGGTCTTTTCTCGTGGCCCCTATTTGTAAAAACATAACCTAAGGCTTTATTTAGTGCATTATATGCCCATATTCTCTACTTTTTCTCTATAGAACAAACCTTAATCACCCCTCCAAATTCATCCATTCCATCATCTTCTCTTCAAGAAAAATCAAGATTTTAAGTTCCCTATTACAAGAATCTCAGGAAAGTTGTCAAGATCATCTCCATGGCTTTCAAGGTCAATGTTTCTCAACCAAGTTAAGTCAATTAAAGAATGAATTTTTCAATCATTATGTTATTTTAGATGTTTAAGAAAGATTGAATTTCATGTTTTCATGATGTTTTTAATTCAATTCTGCCCATGTGTGATTCCATGCATGATTTTGAATTCCTCATGCCATTAATTTGAGTTTCCCCATGCTTTAATGAAGTTAGTTACATGATATATCCTAAATTTATGATTTTTAGCAACATTCCCGTCTTTTAAATTCATGTTTTCCAAGTGTTTGATGAAATTCCAATATCATGTCCCAAATCTTTAGTATATTCTATTGTTAGTGTTATGAAGTCTTTGGGGTTATGAATACCCAAAATTTAGTTGTTTACCTAGTTTTCAGTACCTAAAGAATTATTTCAAATACATTTGAGTATTATTAGTTCAGTCAGTTATCATACCAGTTAAACTTAGATCAGTTCAGTAATCCGAGTTAGTTTAATTGGCTGTAGGATTTATCACATATTGAACCCAGGGATAGGGAATTACCTTCCAGTTAAGGGTGTGACCTTTAGTTATAGTACCTGCATTCTAGAACTACGTAGCAAGCATAGGTTGACATGTTAACGTTCCAGCTGAGGGTTAACATATATCTCTCTAGAGCACCTGCCAGTAGAAGGTGACTTTTTAGACCTTCTGGACTTTACTTTAGTGGATCCATGCAGCTATGTGTTAGTACCCATGGCGCGGTACTGACACCCTTCTAACTGGGGTCACAGGTTGGACCCCAGTTAGCTCAAATTGGGGGATGTTGGTTAGATAATAGATCCCACAGTCTCTAAGTATGTATAAAACTAGTACTTAAAAATTATCTGTCATTTAGGTGGGTTAATTAAAATAAATAATATTCTTAGTTGTTTGTTTTAACCTTATTAATTCCTCTATATTTTCATTAAGGTATTTTATATATTTTATATCTTTGGTTCTCATATGTTCTTCTAAATTTGTTTTCATTAGTTTTTCTATTTATTGTATATTTTTCATATCCATTTTCCAATATTTTAAATATACGTAATTTATCATGGTTGATGTGTCGGTTTGGTATATAAGTATTTATAAGAGTAGTTAGGTAGGTAGGTGAGGTATGTAATTTATTCTAGTCATAAAATATTTATCAAATATTTTTTCCAATATGATTTTTCTTATATCTACAATTTCTATATCCTTAAGTATATACAAAACAAGTATTTTAAATTTATCTACCATTTCGTCAGATAAATAAGTATTCATTTTTCATATGTGCTTTTTCAAAATATTCCCTTCAATCATACATAAAACATAATATGATTATTTTAGATTACTATATACTAGATTATTCTTAAACAACATGTTCTTCGGTCACTATTAGCATGGTAATCTAGATACTTTTCTCTGAAACAGCGCCTCTACTCTGGCTACTCCCCTATCACGGCTTTCTTGCCTTACCGATTTCACCTTTAGGATGGCATAGTTCTTAGGATTTTTCTCCTTTTCCAACTTGATAATAAACTTCTTAACATGTTATTTCTCGAATAATTCTAGTATAAAGTAACTAACATGAACTTATTTTATCATATCATGATTGTCAGGAATTTATGAATTTAGCTATTCATAACCATAAATAAATATACCTATCTGGTAGATTTGATAATTCTGCGCTTAGCTTTTCTTTGAAATATATCTGTTTTTTTATATTAAATATTCAAAAGTATTTTGTTTACAAAGGAGGACTTTTTTCTTCAACACATGAAGACTTGCCCTTAACTTGCAGGAGGCTTACATATTTATAGCCTAAGAAAATGCGTAAAACTTATCTACACTATTCTTACTTTACACGTGCCTTATTTTTTACAAAGTGGGTGCTAAAAACTCTTAAAGGCTATTAATAGTAGGTACAAGGAAGTTAAAAAATAATAATGGCACTAAATTTCAAAAAATCTAATCTACTATCTCTTTACGTAAAGAAATTTCATGAAAGGCTAACTTTTCTTCCATATGACATTTTCCTTGTCTCCTTCCTCTATTGCTCCATTGATTTTTATCTTCTAGCTGGCATCCTTATCTTTTTGGTTTTATTCTAGCTGGACTTCTGGGATAATATTATCTCCTTCATTACATTTCGAACATTGATGGTCTGGATATTTATGTCCAAGTATCTTGCAATATATTGTTAATAATTCGTCTGAAATAAATCTTTTCTTAATTGCTCTTGCAGTGGATTATTTTTCTGGGTTAAGTAACATCATTATCCATTGTCTAACGTCTTCCATATCTGTTTGTCGTAGATCTCTTAAATTTTAATAAATCATTTGATGGTCTCTTGAATAATAGCTCCATATTGGGTTTTCATTGATGTAATTATTTGCTAATTCTTGAATAATTGTAGCTAATCCAATAAGTCGTTTATTTGCATAAAAATTAGGTATCTCGATTTTGGGTATCTCTGGTTGTTGCACAATAGCTTGAGCAACTAAAGATATCTAATAACTCTAAACATATACTACTTCCGTAACTTTGATTAGCCTATGCTCTGATACCATTTGTAGGGGGTGCGGATAACTTGGGTAAACAAATAAATAAAAATAGATCCATTAGAGCTATAATAGATCTATTTATTTATTTGTTTACCCAAGTTATCCACACACCCTACAAATGGTATCAGAGTCTGTGCTAATCAAAGTTACGGAAGTAGTATATGTTTGGAGTTATTAGATTAATTTATTAATTATGATAAAATTAGATTTAGATATCCACCAAAATATTATAAATATTGATTTGATGAATAACGTACAAAAACCACAACAATATAAAGAATTAAAACAAATAATATCAGAAAAACATAAAAAATTAAAAATAAGGATAGAAAGAGTACAGTATAATATAATTGTCGGAGTTAGTAAAAACTCAATAAAGGCACAAAAAGAATAAATATCAAATTTAGAATCAACAATAGATAGTCTAGAATATATATATTAACATAACCTATATACATTTAAATAAAATGAACAAAGAAGAATTTATAATAGATTAAAAAACATATGAAAATCACGAAGGATTAAAAATAAAAATAGTATTCTCTAATTTAGGAAGGAGATATAATAAAATAGGTGAACATTTATATTTAACGTTAGAAAAAAAAGAATTAAAATTAGAAGATAAGTTGTCAGCCATGGTAAGAATAGAAAGAGAAAACGAAGAGATAGACAGAAAAAAGGAAATAGATAAAATAAAACAACAAACCACAGAAGAAATACGAAAAATAGAAGAAACTAAAAATCGTATGATTACTGAATTAGAAAAAGAACTACAAATGGTAAAAGATTCGTATGAAAAAAGACAGAAAGAAAAAGAGGAAAAAGATAAAGAACAAAAATTATTAATTAAGATAAATCAATTCAAAGAAAAATTAAAAATAAAAAATAAAGAATCAGAAACCAGTGAATTAGAAATAAATACAATAGATATTGAAGAAATAGATAATTATGATTCAGAAGGTAATGAAACATATACAGAAATTCTAGAAAATATAGGAAAACTAGAAATTAATGAAAAATAAGAAATAATTAATAAAAAAAATCTAGAACTAATAAATACAGAAGTAAATACTCTAGATAAAAATATAATACCGAAAACATAAGAAATAAGAAAACCAACCTATAATTACAAAAATAAGTTTAAAAGATATAATCCAAAGGATGAATATAATAAATGGACACCAAAATAAATAATTAATTACAACCTTTTAGATTTAGATTGTGTAATAGACACAAAGAAAATAATACAACTATAGGTAGGATACATGTCAAAACTATTATTAGATAATAAATACATACAACAAATACACCAGAATATATAGAAAAGACATTAATAGGAACAGTAAAATTATAGTTTTTAAACCTAGTCGAAGCAAGTAAGAAAGTACTAAGATCTGATAATAAAATAAAAGGAACATCAACAACTACTACTAAAATACTACCAACAGAAATATTGAAAAAAATATGAAATAGCTATAAGAGATGAATTTAGCAGTGTAACAACAGAAGAAGAAGAGCAAAATAAAGAAAAAAATATAAATAGAAATTTAATGTTAAAACTAGCAATACGTGATATGTGTTATATAGATGAGTATACGTGTGCATTTAAATAATATTATTAAAGGAACATATAATATAAAAGAAGGTAAAGAAATAAGAACATTATATTTTAGTAAATTACCTGAACCATTTAGTCCAAAAATAATAAAAAATTGGGATGAAGAAAAATAGTAGATATGCAAAAGGAAGAGCTAGTATACCACTAGTAACAAAAAAAATAATTAATAAAGAAATAAACGACATAAAAAGTAAAGACCCAATAAAATATGTACACCTTGGAGGAACAGGGATATTAATAAAAGCATGTTTTAGAGAATGAATAGATACACCAATAGAATTATATTTAGCAGATGATAGAATTATAAAACCTATAGAAAAAGCATAATAACAACCATAAATGGAAATTTAACAGACCAAAAATTTAAATTTATAATAAGTGTGAATTATTGAGTAGCAATAACAAATAAAAATATAGATAAATCATTACTATGATATTGGAAAATATCACGACTAGAACTAACCTCAGAAAGTAAAATATTTACAGCAAGATGTAAAAGTCTATATGTATTAACAACAAAACATAAAATAATGGGAAAAAATAAAATTAATAAAATACAAATAGAATGTCCTTTCGAACAATTTGTAAAAGCAATTGACAATAATGATTATAGTTATAGAGACATAGATATAGAAGAAGATTTAGAAATAATAAATGATAGAATAAGTACAACAAAAAGAATAGCTCATGAAAAACTTGAATCATCAAGCTCATAAAAAAGAACAAGTTATGAAACAAATAAATGAAAAAGAATATTTAATACTCGTAAACACGGGACAAGAAGAAAATAAAATAGCAAAATATCTAGTAAAAAGTGAAGAAATAAAATCTAATAGTGATATATGCCCAGATATACCAAGGAGTCTAATAAACATTAAAGATACGACAAAAAAAGAAATAATAATAGGAGTAAGAAAAATAAAAATAGAATTTGAAATAAAGGAAGAAATGCAAAAAGCAGACATAATATTAGGATTAAAATAGTTAGAACAAGTAAAACCATACAATATAGAACATACACAATTATCTATAACATATAATAAAGAAAGATTATTCATAAGAAGAGCTTTAACCTGATATGAAAATATATGTACTTGTAAAAATAATAGGAGAAGGATATTATAATAGGTATTATACACCTATGATAGATACAAGAGCAGAAACAAACTTATGTAGATACAACTTTTTACCAGAAAGTAAATGGGATAAATTAAAAACACCAATAGTAGTCAAAGGATTTAATAATGAAGGAAGCTTAATTACATATAAAGCTAAAAATATAAAAATACAGATATGGGATAAAATAATAACAATAGAAGAAATCTATAATTATGAACTAACATCAAAAGATATGCTTCTAGGAATGTCATTTTTAGATAAATTATACCCACATATAATAACTAAAATAGATGGTGGTTTACAGCACCATGTAAACAAAAAGTACGGGCAAAAAAAGTTACTAATAAAAAATACAGAAGACACAGTAGAACTTGTTGTATTTTCGATAAATAAAAAAGAAATAACTATATTTTTTGTAGATAAGGTAGCAATAATAAAGAAAAAAATTAGGGCAATTATATAGTAAAGATCCATTAAAAGGATGGGAAAAACATAAAACTACTATAAAAATTGAATTAATAGATAAAAATAGCATAATAACTACAAAACTATTAACATATAATTTTGACGATTTAAAAGAATTTAAAATGCATATAGATGAATTATTAGGAAAACAGTATATACAAAAAAATAATAGTAAACACAATAGTCCAACATTTATAGTAAATAAACATAGTGAACAAAAAAAAGGAAAAAGTAGAATGGTTATAGATATAGAAACCTAAATGCCAAAACTATGACGTATAATTATTCAATACCAAATAAGATATTGAAAATAAGACAACTACAAGAATATAATTATTGTAGGAAATTTGATTGTAAATCAGGACTTTACCGCCTATAGTTAGATGAAAATTCTAAGGAATTAACCGCATTTACGGTACCACAAGGATTTATGAATGGAACGTATTACCATTTGGATATAAAAATGCACCAGGTAGATATCAACATCTTATGGATAGTTATTTTAAAAAATTACCAAATTGTATAGTATACATAGATGATATACTACTATATACAAAAACTAAAGAAGAACATTTAAAATTATTAGAACAATTTATAGATATAATAGAAAAATCGGGAATAAGTTTAAGTTAAAAGAAAACCAAAATTCTGAAAAACCAGATATAGTTTTTAGGAATACAAATAGATAAAAGTGGAGTAAAAATGCAACAACATATAGTACAAAAAATAATAAATTCAAAAGAAGAATTAGATGCAAAAAAGAAATTACAATCATTTTTAGGATTAGTAAACCAAGTAAGAGAATCTATACCAAAATTTGTAGAAAACCTAAAGCCTTTACAGAAAAAATGTAAAAAGGACTTAGAATATAATTACAATGAAGAAGATAAAAAAGAAGTCCAGAAAATAAAAATACTTTGTAAAGAATTATCAAAATTACAATTCCCTGACGAAAATAAAAAATTTATATATATAGTAGAAGCAGATGCTAGTGAATATAGTTATAGAGGAGTACTAAAATATAGATATGAAGAAGAAAAATTAGAACATCATTGTAGATACTACTCAGGTACGTTTAATGAAACAGAAATAAAGTGGGAAATAAATAGAAAAGAATTATATTCATTATATAATTGTTTATTAGCATTTGAGCCATATATTTTATATAACAAATTTATTGTACGGACTGATAATACACAAGTACGTTGGTGGTTAACAAAGAAAATATGAAATTCAGTTACAACTAAAGAGATTCGGAGAATAGTAATGAATATATTAAATTTTACATTTACAATTGAAATAATTAGTACTAACAAAAATGTTATTGGAGATTACATATCAAGACAAAGCTACACAGACTGATATAATAGAAGATGATGCTTTAGAAAAGATACTCAAAACCCTAACTACGCTTTCAATTAAAGTAAACAGTATGGGTAATGAAATGGAAAAGCTAAAGACTAATGAAGTTAAACTGAAATCTAAAGCTATGAATCAGCTAACTCAGCAGTGTGCAGAGCTATGTCGATCAGAGACATTACAATTCCAGAGCTAAAAGGAGACATTAGAACACTCCATAAAACCCATAACCTTTATCAATCTATAATTGCAGGTAAAAGCAAAGGAGTTAGTGGACAAAGATATCAGAACATGAACATGAATAAGATATTTGAAAAACTATTTATACCAAAATACAAAAAGACCCCTTGTACATACCCCCATGAATTACCACATATTGAGATAGTTTGAACCAAGATAAAAAGGCTTATAACCATATATCCCGAGGATATATAGAAAATGTCTATAAAGTACACACTTTTCTATACCTTAACCCTAGAGCTATAAATATCCAAGAACCAAACACAAACTATATAACCCAAAAATTGTAAGGTTACAACAAGCTAATCGCACTACCCAAAACCAATACAACCTTAATAAAAAATGTTTCAACTATGGCTTATTAAATACCATATATACCCAAGATGGAGAAGAACTAGCAACTATAGAACAATTACATAAAGTATTCACCACCTATAAAAGAGTAACCAAAGGAAATCTATTTTATATAAAGTTTTATACTGCACTAGCAGAGATATTATACTAGAGGGAACCGAGGGAACTATATGAGGATAATTAAGGCTTGTACCCCTAGACCAATTATAGATCTTATAATAGAGTATGTCCTGTCAACATTGTCCCCAGTTGGGATGTAGGATTTTTCATGAACTTTAGATCATTGAGGTATTATCTAAAAAGTGAATAAATGAGAACTAAGGAAGATTTCAAGACTTAGACTATGCAGCATAAAGACAAAACACAAGAAAGGGAAACACTCCTAAATGTCTTATAGCCTATTATTTATCAGTGTGGCGCGCTATACACCCTTAAAAGAGACTATCCTTGACACGACTTTATGGACTCCGAATTGAACATAAACCTAAGGCTCTAATACCAATCTGATTTGACCCAAACTAGGTCCAAGTTAGGTCGGCTGTCTAAAGCCAAATCGAAATCGGAGACCACCCCAATACAAAACCATAAATGCCCTACACTTAATGTTAGGTTAACTTCAAATATTCAAAAAGATAGAAAAATTATAATTGAAGACAATAATAAAAATTCATAACCATAGACAGCCAAATATCCAACCAAACATCAAATCGGCATTAGCCCCAATACCAATACCAATGCCAAGGCTAACACCAAAACCGACAATGCCCATGCCCATAGTAGTCACACAAAGCCTCAATCCAAAAAGCAATTCGTTCTGGAAATTACCCCAACCATAGCTAAACCAAAGTCTAAGAAATAAAAAAAAAGTATGTAAAGATATCCATATCATGAAATGGACACTTTTAGAGTATGGAAGCTCACCACTTTAGTGTGACACAAATGTTGTTCTCAAATCCAAGTCACTAAGTCGGTGGATTACAAGGGTTGGTTCTTGTATCGCGTGAAGATACAGTTCCCAAAGATGGTTTAGTGAGTGAACCCTAACATGTACTAAAGAATAAGGAAAAAATAATGCAAATATTTAAAACTAGATAAATAATCATGTGTGATAACATTCATACATATATATATATACACATACCATGCCAGAAAAAAGAACTAGGTTTAGCATGTATTTAAAATCTTAACCTGGGTTGTGTAGCTTAACCATCCTGAAACTATCCACAGGCTATGTAGGTCCAATGTTACCTGTTAAATGAGCCCCAGTACGTGTATCTACACAAACTGGAGATTTCATAAGGGCTGCGAATGCCCATGTGCCACTCTCCCTCCATGATACATTTATTCAAGTATAAATTAGGGGATTCTCGCATACCCCACAAATATATGGTCAACATGGACAACCCTTTTGTTGGCAAACATAGTTTCTAGTGTTCGTCCATTGAATGCACACCTTTATGGTTCACTATCAAACCCCGCCATTAATACCCTATTAAAACCTTTAGCACAAAACCAAACCACTAATTCCAAGAGTTAATTACCAAGGCATTATGAAGTGGTGTTGTCATATCGACTATATCTTGCATGAAGTGTCATTAGCCAACATTTCGGGGATGCCGATGTACCCCGCAAGATTTCCAACTAAACTAAAGCCATGGACACCAAGGCCTTTCCAATCCATTTAAAACCAACCAAACCAATTAAATTTTCATTACCATATTATGCAATGCAAAGTTTTCAATGAAAGTTAAACCATGTGGCAAGGCCATTCTCAAGGGCATTTTAACAATCATATTGAGGGCATATAGTTTTCAAAACCAAAACCAAGAACATAGTTACCATTTCCATGCAACCACAACTCCAGACCATAATTATAACATGAAAAGAATAAGTAAAACATGAGAAAACATTATCCAACAAAGAATAACCAAAAATCCCCAATATATATTTCCAAACCCAAAACATATATCATTAATACAATGAAAGCCATCCTTGAAAACATGATTTTAGTTTGAACTAACAATGAGGAAGGAATAATATACCTTAGATACTAAGGAAGATGAAGAGATTTACTCTTCAAATCCACTAATTTAATCACCTTGAGGAAACCCTAGCCCTTTTTTTAACCAAGAGCTTGAGAGAAATTTGTGAATGTTTAGAGTGTTTTTAATTAAGAATAATAGGGTAAATAAAATTCTAAATTTTTTTTAAGTTGAGCGCTAAAAAGAAGTTATGAGGGAAAATTTCCAGAATACCTCCAATATAAACTATAAAAATTCTCATAGGTGGGTACGGTTAGAACCCCTTACCTATATCGAAACATACGAGTGGTACCCTCAACTCGTACCATGATTAGAGAGTTGGGCATCTTTATAATATCCACTATACAAATTCCCTTGCCCAGTTTGTACCTATACTATACCACTAGTACCCCTTCAAGTCATACCCTAAGCAGAAAAACCTAGGCTAGACAATATACAACATAATGCTTGGTGTATTTGATGAAAGTCAAATCACCCAATCAAATGATGAATTTTGAAATTAAGGAGGAATATTCTTATATTTTGGAGTTTGTCCTTCCAAAAGAGTACACTACAACCCCAATCTTGAAATCCAAGAAACTTAAATATCGATGTCTATTTAGTAGCTATTTAACATTCTCACCGTTGCCAAATGAGCCCACACAAATTTTTGATGCAAAATTAGGCAAGCAGTTTAACTCTTCAAAGTGTAATGATAAAACATTCCTCATCTTGCCCTTACATTTTCCCAACATACCCCAAAGATGTATTGATCAAAAGTTGGGTCGACGTTTCAAATCCTCCAAGTGGAGACATAAATAATTATCAACAAGGTATCTTGATGAAGTCTAAGTAGTCAAGATAAATGAGTTGTGGCGCGATACTAAATTAGGCGCTTCTTGGGAGGCAACCCAAGGTATTTTGTTGTTTGTATTCATATTATGTGACTGACATCAAACCTTCGCACCCATGGTGCCATAGGTATGTTTCTGACTCTCTTATTTTATTTTAAAGCATTAGATACTTTGTATGATTTTAAGTTGAGGGTGGGGAGACTTGTGGGTGTTGATATCTTCATGGGATTTTTGTTATTGTACCTCTTTTCACCAGAGTCTTATTCCTAGTAGAGCTGGCATGTTTAGGCGTATTGCTCTTGTTTTGTGATGTGTTGTAGTTGAGTAGGAGAAATATAAGTAACTAATGCAGTTAACTTATTTTTTTGATTTTTTAACACTTCTCCATTGGTCTGATATATTACTATATGAAATGCATCCATTTATGACCACGGTGTATCTTTTTGTGGCGTTAGTCTGGCAAATAAATAACCTTTGTTAAACAAGTGCATGAACTGGATAAGTAGTGATATGCGAGATACTTATGTGCCTTGTGTGTGTAAGGTCTTACTCAGTTCCCGTTGTGTGTTGAATCTAGAACTTACCCTGTTAGTTTTGCCATGGTCATAGGATAGGAGTTAGGAAAAGATCATTGGCCATTTTTTTATTTTAGACCACTTTAGCCAAAATGATCTTACATCATAGGTTCATAATATCTCTTGATCCCTATTTTGAGCCTAATTAGCTTATTTCTTTCTACGAAATCTATCACATTCCCGTTTATATCATAATGAATCTCTTTTGACCCAGGTCCTCCTTGGATATGTGCACCATGACTTAGGAAAACCCCCTAAGTTGAGGGTGGCTATCATAAGGGTACATGATACAAAATTAGTATGAAGAGAGGAAGAATAATAGAAAAGAATAAAATTTAGGTGCGATAAAAAAGGAATAAGAAATGAGAAAGTTTTGTAAAAGAAGATAAAAAGATAATGTGATAATTGAAAAAACCGCATCCATCTTGAGCATGTGTGATCAATAAAAGAGAGGAAGAAAAGAAGTTTAGGAGTTGAAACCCCAACAGTTTAGTGTAGTGTCAAGGAGGTATAGTCACTCTGAAATATCCATGAATATCATACCAGCCCCTAGCCCACGTTACAAGCTTAAGAAAAGCCCTATAGTGATCCTAATTGACCTTTATGACGACTTGGGTACTGACTATAAGGGAAAGCCTATGGCATTTGATGCACAATGTTGGAACTTTATTCGGAGAGTGAGTTTTGTGTTTATCCTTGTGTTTATGTGTATAAATTTTGAGATGAGTTAAAAAGGGATTTCTTTATAGTGAGCGCACACTAGGTATGTTGCTAATCACTGCCTTATTCGAATAGTGTGATTTGGGTATATGCTGGGTTGCTATTGAAAAAATTCTTGCTATATCTTGATTCTCATGAGTTGTATGGGTGTTTTCAATAATAGATACTGCTCTTAATTTGACTAGCCTTGGAGATGGTGCATGTATTCTGAATTGATATGAGTAGTTAGCTGCCAACTTGTACTTTGTATACTCTTGGTTATATTCTAGTTACTTGAAGACAAGAAATTGTTTAAGTTGACGGTGTTGATGTATGAGCCTATGCTAACACATTTAAAGATTTTAACTCTAAATAATTGTAAAGTCTTGAGCAACTTTAGTCGTTTTTTATTAGTTTACTTTTATTTTGCCGTATAAGTACAGAAGAAGGGGAACCACAAATAAAGGAATTAAAAAAACATGAAATCGGAAGCAAATAAAGAACAAAGTATGGGTGATAACATCCATGACACGTCGTCAGCCTAGTGATAGGCTATGAAGGATGCCATCAACCTTAACCAGAGAAAGAGATTTGCTGTAACCTGGTGACCGCATGTCGTGATAAGGCATCAGAGTTATGATAAGGCATCAGGATCACCATCAATGTTTGGCAGAAATTATCAAAATGGAAAAGGAGCTGACGATATCCATGACGCGCTGTCAGACTCCTGATAGGACGTCATTGTCATCGTCAGCCTGAGATAGCAAAATCCAAACTTAAAGAGAATTTGACGACATCTATGATAGGCCATCACGAGCGTCGTCATCTATTTCGTGGGAGAGCTTAAAACATGATTTTATTCCCTTATTTAAGATTAACTATTTAAAGCCTTGTTTAGGATTTTCTAAAAAGGGCCGCACATTGAGTTCTGGGGATACACTTTGATATTTTCTCTCTCTAATTTTCTAGTCTTGAAAAAGCAAATACTTTGAAGAGATTATCATCATTGTTTTGGAATTTCACTTTGTGATCTAATCTATGATTCACTAATTATTATTCATCTCTGTAAGTTTATCTTTCCAATCATGAATTCAATTATGTGTTTCGGTCGTTACATCATGAGTGGCTAAATTCTATTAACCTGGATTATGGGATCTAGGGTTAGGTCATGATAATGTGTTAAATACTCAAGGTTTAATAAGTTTTAGGATTTCTTGATAACTCTGAGATTATAATTTATGTCTGTTGGTTGCAAACAATAGGTGTACCTACTTTGGTTTACTTGAGAAAGAAATCATAAATAGTAGGAAGTGAATTATTAATAGGGACTCGAAAAGGCTTTGTTTAATAATCAGTGCTGTAACAAGGTTGATTAACCTGAGGTAAAATATGGACAGAGCATAGCGATTCCCTAAGTTCGAGAGGATTAGGAAATTAGACGCTTGAATAGGTCGAGAGATATTTGAGCATATCATCGATGGAGATTGCTTGTGATCTTAACCACCGTGAGAGTCTTAAGTAAATTTTAGCATCTTTCATGTATCGTATGCCCCAGTGAACATAATCCTGGTTATTTCATAAACTCTTGATTACCAAAAATCACTTAATCAACCCTTAAAACCCCTATTTTGTCTTTTCATGTCAGTTGTTTGAATTTAACTTGTAGCTTTAGTTTCAAAGTAATTTAATAACCACCCATATTGTTCCCTGTGGAATTGACCTCGACTTCAAAGTCTGGTAAATATATTGATGATGACTGCCTTGAACTAAATTAACGTGTATGTTGAGCGTTATCACAAATCCTTTGAAATTAAAGTTAAGTTCAAATGGAGTCTATAATCATGAGTCATTTTGAAAATTGTGGAGCTTGAAAAAGCCTTTGAGCACAAAAAAGGTTCCTTAGCGGTGGTGGACTCTTGCATTTAATCAATTATTATTCGAGGAAGGTCACTAAAAAAGGTTTACACCTAATGTAGTCTGTTGGTCGTGGATGCACCACCTATTCTAGAGGAAGGATAAAATACGTCCAGGCTACCTCAATTTAATGACCAATATTATGGATGGTGGAAAGATATAGTGTATGACTTTTTTATGGCTAAAGATAGTAAGCTAATGGATGTGATACTTGATGGTCCTTATGTCCCAATAAATGAAGTTAAAGAAAGAGAGGTAACTAGGCTGGTTGTTAAGAGTAGAAAAGATTATAATGAGGATGATCATAAGAAGATTGAAATGAACTTCAAGGCTACAAAGTTACTTTTTCTGTAAGATAGGACCAAATGAATAAAATCGCATCTCTGTGTATTAAAGTGCCAAGGAGATTTAGGACTGCTTAAGGACTGCCCATAAGGGGATAAGTCAAGTAAAGGAATCAATGGTGGATATGTTAACTAGTCAATATAAAGCATTCTCTATGAAGGAAAGTCAAATGAGCCAAGAGATGCAGACCAGATTTACTTCAATCATAAATGAGTTGCACATCTTTTATGAGGTAAATTCGAGTTATAAAAAAGCAAGGAAGATTCTAGGAGTTCTCTCTATATTATGGGGGAGTAAGGTTGATACAATTTGTGATACTGGATATTTAAAGACATTCACTATGGATGAATTGATTAGGAACTTGAAAACTCGTGAATTAAAGAAATAACAAGAACAATAGAAGAAGTAGCCTAAAAAAGAAAATTCACTAGCTTTAAAATCCTCAAAATCATAGTCTAGTAAGAAGGATGTTGATATTGCCTACATAGCCAGAATGATTTTCAGGAATGATGATGAGTGGCAAGTTTTAAATAAAAGAAAGTAGTAACAAGTAAGGACACATTGTTAAGGTTTATAACAAGAGTGTGAAACTATTACAATGTTTCTTTTCTAACCATTATTTTGATCACAATTAACTATTACCATTTAAGTCTCTAGTTATTAGATGAAATCATACCATCTTACTAAGATAAACCCTAGAAGCATGGATCGACAATTAAACACCAAAATACTATTGTCGTTATCTTTTCCCATTCACTATTCCTCCTTTGGAGTAAGTAGAATAATCTAGGAGGGATTCTAATGTTGGCCACAGGTTTAGAAAACTATTATAGTGAAGATAAAGTAATACATGCACTGGTATCAATTAAGAACAACTACAATACTTCCCCTACTTTGTTAATTTGCCAGGGTTTTCACAACCCTATCTTTAAGTTTTTAGCCACTCATGCATGTGAAGAAATCAATAACATTCATAATTAATGAAATCACAGTGATAAGAATTGTCAAAACCCACAACCAATACTGAATTAATCAACTGAAGTCAATACACATAAATCCTAAGATCAAAATCAAGTCATGGAATCAAAATATGTTTATGAATATCAAATGTTCTTTACTTCTACTAAAATAATACATAAAGGGAATTTATAGTACATGAGGAAAACCTAAAAGCAAAGCCCAAATGAAATAGGAGAAAAAAATGGTCGATGGCCACATGTGGTTCATACCCGAAGTCTGATACCTAACACAGCTAGAACCTGTGGTCCTGACACTAGCGCAAGTACAAACTGCAAGTACTGGGTGATGTATGGTGAATTTACCACTCATTTTCACTAAATATTTAAGAACACTACTTTGATTTGAATTTAAAAGTGAGACATATTTGGGCTTAAATTTACTAATTCCCATATTTTGCAGGTGTACAAGTGCTGAGAAGAAAAAAAGTAAACTTGAGCTGAAAAGAATGAAAAGGGGAATCGACCTGCAAGAGCTAGACAAACTAAAACAAGATCAGGACTGTGATAACGATGGACTTACCGTGATCACAGTAACCATGATCATGATTAATCTTCCATGATCGCATAAGAATAGAAAATAGCACAAGGGATGAAATGACATTTCGACCAGACAACCCTATATCTTATTTAAGGCTTAAAATCCATTCAGTAGGGGGAATCCATCATTCAAAAACCCTACCCCCATCCTTAGTTAAGGGTTTTGTAATTTCTTGGAGCTTGGAGCTTGGAGCTTAAATTTACACTAATTTAACAAAAATTTAAATTAGAGGATTAGGATATGAGTCTTTACTACTATCCAGGTAAAGATAATATGGTTGCTGATGCTCTTAGCACGTAATTTGGAGGGGGTCTAGCTTATGTCATTGAGATATCTTTAGTTTCTCAAGGATTATGATGTGGGCCTTTACTACTATCCAGGTAAAGATAATGTGGTTACTGATGCTCTTAGCAGGTTATACATAGGGAGTCTAGCTCATGTGAATAAGGAAAAGTGGGAGTTGGTGAAGGATATTCACATTTGGATAACTATGGAGGTCATCTTTTAGACTGTGAGGATGGTGGTGTGTTTATTCTGAAAGTTGCACAGTCGTCTATCGGTGCTAAAATAGATGAGAAGCAAGAGTTAGATCTTGTGTTGATAAGTATCAAGGGTAATATAGGTAGGCAAAAGGTGATCTCTTTTAATATTAATGGTGATGGTAGCATGCGGTACCAAGGGAGGTTATTTGTTCCTGATGTTGATGGTTTGTGAGAGAGGATCTTGGCTGTGGTGCACGAGTCATGTTATATTGTTAATCCTAGTTCGATGAAAACGTATCATGACCTTCAAAAGATGTATTAATGGAACAATATAAAGCGGGATATAGCTAATTTTATGGCCAAGTGTGTGGTGTGTCATCAAGTAAAAGTTGAGCACGTAAGGTTCAGAGTTTTGTATCAAGAAATTAAGTTAGCAGTGTGGAAGTGGTAAGTGATTAACATGAATTTTATTACCATACTTTATCCATCTCAAAATCAATTTGATTCAATTTTGGTTAACATGGATAGGATGATGAAGTTGGCTGACTTATTTCTAGTGAGGACTAATATATTAGTCGAGGATTATGCAAGGTTGTATCTTTATGAGATTATGAAGTTTATGGGGTTCCTATTTTGATCATCTCACTTTTGGTAATTATTTGAAAAAGTTTTGGGGACCATGGTGAGTGTTAGTACTATTTTTCACCCACAGTTAGATTGGAAAGCAGGGAGAACTGTTCAAATATTGGAGGATATGGTTCATTCATATGTGATTGATTATGGTGGTAGTTATGTTAAGCATTTGACTATTATAGAAATTTCCTATAATAATAGCTACCACTCTAGCATTGGGATGGCTCTATTTGAAGTTTTTTATGGTAGGAGGTGTAGGTATCCTATTGGGTGCTTTAAGGTAGGTGAGGCGGACATGATTTGCTCGGAGATGGTTCACCAATCCATAAAGATAGTGAAGGTAATCTGGGATAGACTTAAGGTTGCCCAAAGTCACCAAAAGTTCTATGTGAATATAAGGCGAAGAGAGTTATAATTGATGTTCAGATCAGGTATTCTTGAGGTGTCTCCCATGAAGGAAGTGATACGGCGTGGGATAAGAAAAAGATTAGTACCCGATATATTGGCCCATACTTGGTTTTGTGAAGGGTTGGAAATGTTGTGTATGAGTGGGAGTTGACTTATAGTTTGAGATCCATTGAACCAACATTTATTTTTCTATTTTGAGAAAGTGTATGGGTGATCCATCTCAAATTGTTCCTATTAAGGATATTGATATTTCATAATCCTTATCTTATAAGGAGGTCCCAGTTGAGATCTTGGATTGGCAGGCTTATCAGTTATGGACCAATGATATGGCCTTAGTAAAAAGTCTATGAAGGAACCACAAGGTCAAAGAGGCTACTCTAGATGATGAAGAGGACATAAAGTCAAAGTATCCATTCCTATTTTCTATTATGAAAAATCATCCGAAGGATATATTTCTTTATCATACTTTAATTTTCTAACTTAGTTAAAGAAAAGATTTATTTCCTTGCATATTTATTTTCTAACATAGTTAAAGGTCAGAGTTGAGGTATTGTGGTGTAAATCGTGCATGTACTACCTTGTTCTATTATTCGAGGATGAGTAATCCAAGTGAGGGAGTATTAAAACACCCTAGGTATTGGTCCTTAGAAATTTCATGAGTTTTAGCATTATGTTGATCATACGACTCACTATACAAGTAGTATGGTAAGCATACAGGTCATGTGATCTAACTCATAGGATTTCTAGTGTTTGGTGGTCCTGATTTTATTGTGGTTACAATTTGATAGTAATGTGTTATATGTTCAGGGTACTAGTGGTATAGGGAACCCGTATATTGTCAAGTATCTTGCCTAGTTGTTTCTGCTTAGGTAATAACTTAAAGAGCTACTGGTGGTATGGTATGGGTATGAGTTGGGCATGTGGAGTTGTATTGTTGACAGTGTGTGATGTCTAAATTTTTGATAAAGGTACGAGTGAAGGGTACCACTTGTATGATTGATTACGAGTGAGGGGTCCCAACCTTACCTACCTGCAAGAATTTTTATAGTTTAAGTTAGGGGTATTTTGAACATCTCCCCTCTTAACTTGTTTTTACCCCACTACTTAAAACATTTTTGGGACTTTATTTACCTTGTTATTCTCAATCATACACACTCTAAACACTCTCAAATCTCTCTTAAGATTTTTGTTTAAGAAAGGGCTAGGGTTTTCTCAGGGTGATAAAACTAATGTTTTTCAAGTGTAAATCTCTCCATCTTCTTTGGTATCAAAGGCATGTTAGTCCTCCTTCATTGGTAGTTCAAACAAAAAGCATGTTTTTAGTGATGGCTTTCATGGTATTAATGTTGTATGTTTTGGGTTTTGAAATATATGTTGGGGTTTTTTGTTGTTCTTACTTGGATAATGTTTTCACATATTTTAACATATGATTTTCATGTTATAATTATGGTTTATACTTCTGGTTGCATGGGGATGGCAAATTGGTACTTGATTTTGGTTATGGAAACTATATGCCTTCATCAAGTTTGTTAAAATGCCAATGAGAATGGTTTTGTCACATGGTTTGACTTTCAATGAAAACTTTGCATTGAATAATATGGTAATGGAACTTAAATTGGTTTGGTTGGTTTTAAATGTATTGGAAAGGCCTTGTTGGCCAATGCTTTGGTTTAATTGGAAATCCTACCGGGTACATGGGAATCCCCTAAGTGTTGGCTAAATGTTTTAATTGGAAAATATTGTCTTGGTGTGATATCTTACCGTAAAGGTGTGAGTCCGATGGATGGACAGTAGGAACTTATATTTACCGACATGAGGGTTGGTAATGATGACCATATACTTGTGGGGTACACAAGAATCCCGTAAGATATACTTGTTTAAACACCTTGGTTTTTGACACTGAGAAAAATTTCTAGACATTTGAGTTCTGGACAACTCACGAAATACATTAAAAGTCGTATGATAGGATACGGGTTAGGGGTCTTCAACAATATATAAATTAGAGTGTTCTATATCACTTTCTATTTGTGGTATCAATGGACTTCTTACTAAAAGCATGGTAAGCGATGAGTAAGTTATGACTAAGTCATATGATTCCCCCAACTTAGTCTAGAGGATTCTACTTGGGGTATAGGTTATAGAGTTCTTCTCATATGCTAGGATACGAGACAAGGTTAAAACTCGTATAATAGGGTATGGTTTAGTGGGTATGGTCGTACTATCCTATGAGTCAGTTTTCAGCTTTTAAGCTTAGGTTATTTTAATCATTTCCACCTGAATAAGGAATGTGACTCTTTCCTTATTGTTAGTTATCAAATATCATGTATTTTAAGTGTGATTATGATTCTTAAATGGTGGTTTTGAAAACCAAAATTGAGGGTTTTGTTTCATATGAATGAGTATAGTTACCTCTTGATTTAACTTGCATTTATCGATGCTTTTTTGTGATGGTTTGGACATAAGGGTGCTTGGCAATTGTAGATTAACGATTGGGTCATGGGTTATACTAAACTTGATGTTTTTTAACTTGATTTTGGTCTTGATTATAACATTCCCTCAAAGTGTTTATGAAAATGTCTAAGAGAATGAAATAGTCACATGACAATGGTGTTTTTAACTAATGCATTGACCTAATGAATATGAATGGTTGATAAATGATTTTATGAGGGCCTTGTTGGCCATGAAATGATCTAAATAGTAAATTTGGTTGATTAAGTTTTTAAATAGGTTTGAGTCCCTAAATATTAACTTGATTTATATCTTAGTTAGACAATGGGTTCGAATCCCTAATCTTTAAATTGAACAAGTGTTTTTGTTAGACAAATGGTTGGAATCCCCAAGAGATTTGAATAAATGGTAAGTTGATAATGGTAATGGAATGTTGGATACTTGCAAGTAGTGTTGGTACAATAATACCAATGAAGTACATTTGGTAAGTAATTGACTCAATGGTTGCGTATGTGAAATGGTGATTTTAAATTGTGTTTTAAAGCGTGATGTATAGTTGGACTGTGAAAAATGGAGTACGAAAGACTAACACTAGAAACCGCACAAGCCGGTGCGGGTGTCTTATTATAGGGTTGTTTGAGTCATCTGAATGAACATATAATGAGAGGTTTGAGTCCTGCTTACTACATGTATTATTGCTATGTCACCTTAATAATGTTGTGAGTTTTGAGTCCCCTATAAAGGCATATATAGTTATGTATATTCCCTGGATCTTATGGCTACACACACTGGGGCCCTTCTATGTAGGAGAGAGTTGGGCTCACATAGCCTATGAGTGCCTTGTTCTATGATGGCCATGCTACACAACATAGGTTAATGATTGAAAATTCATTCTAATCTTGTTCCCTATCCTGATATGGTATGTATATATATATGTATGTATGTATTGCATTGGATATGTGAATTGATTGATTGGCTTAGAACTATTAACACTATTTTATCCTTATCCTTGAGTTACATCCTAGCACCCCAACCTCTAACTGTCTTCGACGGTATATCCCTACGCAATATAGGTATTGGTCATACTATACCTCCTACTCAGTGATTGTAATCGAGATCAACTTGTGTTGACTTAAAGTGATGAACGTGCACACATTGAAATGTTCTATTTCATTTTTTATTTTCCTATGGTTTTATTTAGTTTAGTTTTTGACACTGGTTTTGGCTATGCTCAGGTGAATGTCTCAACTAGATATTATTTTACTTTTGGATAGAGGTTTTGTGGAACAACTATAGGTTTGAATGGGCAGTGTTGGTATTGGTGTTAGCCTTACCATTTATATTGGTACTATGGCTAATACCATTTGACTGTATTTATGATTGTTCCATCGTATTATGTTATGGACATAGATTTAGTTATTATTTTTTTTTGGTTATAGTTGTTGGTTTGGCATTTGATGGATAGATTTGTTCGGGTTGGTCACGGTTATGATCATATCCCAAAGTCTTTGAATTTCAATTACTCTATCTTGTTATATCTACAGAATTTATCTATCTTAGGTTATGTGCTTAGTTGGTCAGTCTTGTAAATAGGGTGGTCTCTAATCCTTGTTGGGCCTGAGATGCCCGTTACGACAAAGCCCTAGTTCAAGTCGTGTCAAGTTGGTATTAAAGCGTTAGGTTCATGGTCAATTGGGAGTCCAAAAAGCTGTGTCGAGTAGAGTTTTTTTTACGGATGTGTAACACTCTACACTCATAAGGGAAAGGCTACAAGGAATTTAGGAATGTTTCACTTTCTTATAATCTTATTTCAAGTTATAGAGTCTAAGATCTTAGATTCATTTTGATTTTCATTTTCTAGTTTTTTAGATCATTACACAACAATCTAAAGCTCATGGAAACTTATTTTTCCTAACTGAGGACAATATTTATGGAACACTCTGTACTCATGGGATCTATTATCAGTCTAGGAGTCCAGTTACTAATTATCCTAGATTTCTATCGGTTCTCTCTGATCCACCTCAGGCTAATATTATGAATGCTAAGTTTTGTCAGTCGATTCATACTATTGCTCAGTTGGTGTCTTACAAACTGAACATGGTGCATCTGTTACTCTATCTTCTGAGGCTAGAAAGGTTCGCTAGTTCATGAGGGCAAATCCTCTGACTTTTATAGGTGTTAAGTTGGAGGAGCATCCTCAGTGTTTTCTGGATGAGATAGAAAAGACTTTCAGGGTTATGCATACATAAATGTGGAAGGGGTGGAGTTTGTGGCATATCAGCTAAAGAATGTGCCATACCAATGGTACAAGGAATAGGATCTGGAAAAGAGGACACTGATGCATCGTCGCTGTGGGAAGATTTTACAAATGCATTTCTAGATTGCTTCTTTTCTCAAGAGTTGAGGGAAGCAAAAATGGAGTATGCTAATCTGAAGGAAGTAAAGATATCGATCAAGAAGTATGCCTTTAAATTTTACCAACTATCTCTGTATGCTTCAGAGATAATGTCTGATATCAGAGCCTAAATAAAAATATCTTCTTTGGGACTATCTCGTGAGCTGATTCTCTAAAGTAAGGCTGCCTTGATGATCTAGGACATTGATATGTTTAGGCTGGTTGTCTACATGCATTTAGTAGAGGAGGATAAAAGTAAGAATTCAGAGTTTAGTGAGTGGCAAGGGAAAAAATTTAGGCCTTCTAAGCAAACTGGTAGAGATGAGAGTAAGTGGGCGAAGAAGAAGTGGAGGAGTAATGGTTCTTTCTCTTTAACTAGTGCTCTATATCAAAGCCTTCGAGTAATTACTGATCTCAACATGATGGTGTGTCATGGGCATAGAGTGCCTAATCTCAGGCTAATAGAGCTCAATCGTCTCTATCCCACCCCTCTTTTAGATTTTATTCATGGTCGCATCATGGGTTTTCTAAGAAAGGAATGAACATATGTTTTTATTGTTGTAAGATTCTTCACATTCAGTGTGACTGGAGTGTTAGGATGGCTTCTGGAGCTAGTAAGTCCCATGTTTCTTCCTCATCTACCCTGCACCAACAAGTGCTGCTTTTGTAATTATTTCTACTTCTGGTACCAACACTTTCCAAAATAAGTTATATTCTCTAGCATCTTTCAAGGATTTTGAGGCATCTCTCGATGTTGTCACGGGTATGTTGAAACTATTCTCTCGTAATGTGTATTTTTTACTTGATTCAGGGTCCACTCTTTTTTATGTGACCCTATTTTTGGTTTTTGCATATTGGTTGTGGTTCTAAATTTATTTCTAATCCTTTTTTCGTACCTACCCTTATTGATGACTTTGTGATTGCTAAAAGAGTCTATAGGAGGTGTATGGTATCTGTTAGTGGTACATAAACTCATGTGGAATTGATAAATTTAGATATGGTTGGTTTTGATGTCATATTGGGGATGTATTGTTTTCATTTATGTTATGATTCCTTATATTATAGGACCTGCAAGGTCATGTTTAAATTCCCTAATGATCATGTTAATGTATAGGAATGAGGTTTTATAGTGCCTAAGGGGAGGTTTATCTCATACCTTAGAGCCCGAAAGATGATTTTCAAAGAGTGTTTGTATCATTTGGTCTGAGTTAAAGATTCTAACTCAGAAGGTTCTTCTTTAGAATCTATCCCAGTGGTTAATATAATCCCGAGGTTTTCCCTGATAATCTTCCTAGTTTTCCTTCCAATAAGGAAATTGATTTTGATATTTATCTTGTTTCGTACACTAGTCCAATTTTTACCCCCCCTTAAAAATGGCTCCAACTGAGTTAAAGGAGCTTAAGGAGAAATTGAATGATCTCTAAAATAAACTTTTTATTGATCCTATTGTGTCTCCTTGGGGTGATGCGATGTTGTTTGTGCGCAAAATAGATGGTTTCCTTCAGATATCCATTCACTATCGTCAGTTGAAGTAGGTGACCACAAAGAATAATTTTCTTTTTTCTAGGATAAGATTTTTATGATTAGCTTTAAGTTGCAAAGTTTTCTCTAAGATTAATTTTAGGTTGGGTTATCATTAGCTTAATATTAGGAAGGAGGATATCCCCAAGACTGTTTTCAGAACCTGATATGGTAACTATGTATTTCTAGTAATATCTTTTGGGTTGACCAATTCCCCGACGACATTCATGGATTTGATAAATAGCGTCTTCCATTGATTTCTTAATATGTTTATCATTGGATTCATTAATGACATCTTTCTCTACTCTAATAGTAAGGCGGATCATGCCGATCACCTTTGTGCTAAGTTGTAAACTTTGAAAGATCAGTGTTTGTACACTATATTCTTTACGTTTGACTTTTTGTTGAAGGATGTAAATTTTCTTGGTCATGTTATCTCTAGTAAAGGGATCATAGTGGATTTATAAAAGGTTGTAGTTGTTAAAAAGTTGCCTAGAGCTGTGATTCTAACCGATATTTAGAGTCTTTTTGGTTTAGCTAGTTACTATAGAAGATTTGTGGAAATTGTTTTTGATATCTTTGCCCATCGACTAAGTTGACCTAGAAAAAGGGTAAGTTCTTATGGTCAAATATGTGTGAAGGTTGATTTCAGAAGTTAAAGGATAAGTAGACTTCAACTCAAGTTTTAAACCCGCTCGATGGTAATGATGGCATTGTAGTTTATTGTGATTCTTCTAGTGTTGGGTTGGGTTAGGTGGTGATGCAACATGGTAGGCTGGTGGCTTATCTCTTTGGTATTCAGGTTAATATTTTTTTTATCAAAAGTGCAAAGAGTGTTTGTTTACTCCAAATGTGTTAAATCTTAGGAAAAGAAGGTGGCTTGAGTTGTTGAAGGACTACGATATGAGTCTTCATTACTATCTAGGTAAAGCTAATGTAGTTCCTGATGCTCTTAGCAAGTTATCCATAGGGAGTCTGAATTCAAGTCTAGTCGACCCTTGAGTGATGCAAGCTTGATAAAGACGCGGAGTTCCACTCTTCAACCTTCTTTCTAATCGCCGGTTGGGTTGGTCCGACCAAGAAAGGCTTATGTAGATTAGGATAAGTGGGATTTAGTGAAGGACATTCACCATTTGGCTAGCCTTGGAGTTCATCTAAGGGACTCTAAAGATGGTGGTGTGTTTGTGCATCAGAAACCATAGTCAGATCTTGTTATGTATATTAAGGAAAAATAGATATTGGATCCTGAATCGATGAAGATTAAGAGTAATATGGGTTAGCAAAATGTTATTGACTTTCCGATTGTAGTGATGGTATCCTGAGGTACCTAGTCAGGTTATGTATTCCCAATGTTGATATATTATGGGAAAGGATTTTGGCTGAAGCTCATGAATCTTATTGTGCTTTCTTCCAGGTTCTACTAAGATGTACCATGATCTCTAGGAGTTCTGTTGATGTAAAGATACGAAATGAGATGTGGCTAGCTTTGTGGCTAAGTGTATGGTGTGTCAACAAGTTAAAGTTGAACACTTGATACCTAGTGTTTTGTACTAACAGATAGAGTTGCCCAAATAGAAGAGGGAAGTGATTAACATAGATTTATTACTGGTCTGCATCGGTCATGGAATTATTGAGTTTCAATTTAGGTCATTGTGGATATGATGACAAAATTAGCTCAATTCTTACTGGTGAGGACTAGTTATTTGACGGAGGATTATGCTAAGTTGTATCTTGCGAAGATAAAAAAGTTGCATGGTTCTTCAGTTTCTATCATTTGAAATCATTATACTTCATTCTTATCTTATTTTTTGAATTTATTTCAGAAAGGCTGGGGAACTAAAGTTTACCTTAGTACCGCTTTCCACCCGCACTCAGATATATAAGAGAAGAGGACCATTCAGACATTATAAGTTATGCTTCATTCTTACGTGATTGACTATGGTGGTAATTTGTTAAACCATTTTCCTTTGATTGAGTATGCTTATAATAAAAATTATCACTCTAGCATTGATATGGCTTCTTTTAAGGCACTATATGGTAGGAAATGTCATTCTCCTCTTGGGTGGTATGAAGTTGGTCAGGGTAAGTTGGTGTTGCCTTGATTTGGTTCACTAAGCCTTGGAGAAGGTGAAGGTTATTGAGGATAGATTAAAAGCAGCTCAATGTTGCCAATAGTCCTATCATAATGTAAGGCATGGAAATTTAGAGTTTAATGTAGGTGTTTGGGTGTTCTTAAGGGCATCACCCATGAAAAGGGTGATGTAGTTTTGTAAGAAGGGGAAGTTAAGTCCTCGGTATGTTGGTCTTTACTTGGTTTTGAAGGGGTTGTCAATGTTTTCTATGAATTGGAGTTGCCTCCTTATTTGAGCTTTATTCATTCAATTTTCCATGTCTCAATGTTGAGAAAGTGTATGGGTAATCATTCTTCGATTGTTACTTTGGAAGGTTTGGGTATTTCAAATTCCTTACTTATGAGGTATCCCTGGTGGAGATCTTGGATTGTCAAGTTCATCGGTTGGGCTCAAAGGATATGGCTTCAGTAAAGGTTCTTTTTAATAACCACAAGGTTGAAGAAGCTACTTGGGAAGTGGAAGAGGACATGAAGTGCAAGTATTCATTCCTGTTTTCTACTCTAAGCAATCATACAGAAGGTAGGTGTTCTTAATCATATATTTGTTTTCAAACTATTTTAAAGGAAAGGTTGATATCCATGCATCTTTGTATTCTAACTTAGATAAAGTTTAGATTTGAGGTGTTGATTTTTTAACTCATTCTTGTGCTTATGTTACCTTTCATTCAAGGATGAATGATCCAAGTAGGGGAGAATTGAAATACCTTCGCTTTTGATTCTTATAAAAATTAGAGGAAATTTGAGTTCTTGATAACATAAAACATAGGGTACAATCCATGTGATTGAATATGGGTTTGGGGTTTTTAAATCATATGTAAATCATAGTGTTCTATGTTACATTATGTCCAAGGTATGAATGGACTCCTTACTAGAAGTATGGTAAGGTGCGAGTCATATACGACTATGTCGTATGATGCCCTTAAGTTAGTCTAGAGGATTATTCTAGGGCTTTGGGTTATAGGGTACTTCTTGTATGCTAGGATACAAGTTAAAGCTTGGTAGTCATATGTTGGTCATTCTAGGGGTCCAAGGTGAGAGTCTAGGGTACAAGACAACGGTACAACTCGTACCCTAGGGTACAACCTAGGGGGTATGGCCGTACCTTTCTGCGCGATAGTTTTCAGCCTTTAAGCTGAGGGTATTCTAGATATTTCCGACCCCAAAACCCATAATTCCTCACATCTTAAAACATGTTTTGGCCACTCATAAAACACTATTGGAAGATTAAACACTCCAAAAAATCTCTCTTAAAGATTCAGGATAGGGTTCTTCAATGGTGGTCATCTTGAGGATTAAGAGTCAAATTTATTCTCTAAATCGTCTTGAACAAGGCATACAAATCTTCACTCATTGTTAGTTTTCACATATCATGTGTTTTAAGTGTGATTATGATTCTCAAATGGTGGTTTCGAAAACAAAAATTGAAGGTTTTGTGGCATAAGAATGAGTATTGCTTACTCTTATTTAACTTGTTTTTATACATGTTTTTTGTGATGTTTTGCACATGTGGTTGCTTATCAATTGTGGCTTAGAAATTGCGGCATGGGTTACCCTAAACTTGATGACTTTTACCTTGATTTTGTTCATGATTATTACATGCCCTAAACTGTTTGTGAAAATGACTAAGAGAGTGAAATAGTCACATTACAATGGTGTTTTGAACTAAGGCATTGGCCCCACGATTATGAATGTTTGATAAATGATATTGTGAGTGTCTTGTTACGCATGTAATGATATAAATAGTAACCTTTGAGGTTTAAGTTATTAAATGATTTTGAGTCCCTAAAGACTTAATTGGTTTATGAGTTTGTTAGACAATGGGTTCGAGTCCCCAAACTTTAAATTGAACAAGTTATTTTGTTAGACTATGGGTTCGAGTCCCAAAGTCAATTGAATGAATGGTTGTTTGATAATGGTAATGTCATGTGTATACTTGCAAGTAGTTTTGGTATTCCAATACCAATAAAGTGCCTTGGATAAGTAATTAACTCAATGATTGTGTATGTTAAATGGTTGTTTTAAATTGGGCTTTAAAGCAGGATATGTAGCCGGACCGTGAAAGTGGAGTCTGAAGGACTAACACTACAAAATGCACTAGTCGGTGTGGGTATCTTATGACTGGGTGTTTTGAGTCCCCCGAATGAATATATAACGAGAGGTTCGAGTCCCCCTTACTACATGCATTTGTTTTAAGTCACCTTGATTATGCCAGGAGGTTCGTGTCACCCATAAATCAATTTACGGATATGGATATTCTTTGGTTCGTACGGCTACACTCATTGGGGGTCTTCAAGATAGGGGAGAGTTGGGCCTATATAGCCTATGGTTGCCTTGTTCTATGATGGATATGCTACATAGCCTAGGTTAATGTTTTCAAAGTTCATGCTAATCTTGTTCCCTATCCTGGCATGGTATGTATATATATGTATTGCATTATTTATGTGTATTGATATATTGGTTTTGAACCATTAGCTCTATTTTATCCTTATCCTTGAGTTACATGCCAACACTCCAATCGTTAATCCTCTTCGATGTTGAATCCCCAAGTGATGTAGGTGTTTTGTCAAACTATGCCTCCTATTCAGTGTTTGGACTCAGGATCAGCTTATGTTGACTTGAAGTGGTGAGCTTCCATACTTTGGATGTCTTAATTTTTTATTAGTTTCTTATGGTTTAATTTTTTTATTCTAGACACCAATTTTGACTATGTTCGATGGCATATCTCGACCAGATATTGTTTTAATTTATTTTATAGAGGTTTGTGGAACTACTATGGGTTGGTATGGGTGGTGTCGATGTTATGTCATCCTTGGTATTGGTATTGGTATTATGTCTGATACTGTTTGATTGTATTTATGATTGTTCCATACTATTATGTTTTGGAAATGGACTTGGTTGTTATTTTGGGTTGGTTATGGTCATAGGTTTGGTATTGGATGGCTAGACTTGTATGGGTTGGTCACGATAATGAACCTATCCCGAATTCTTTGAGTTTGAAATAATCTATCTTTTTTTATGTTTGAAATTCTTCCAACTCAGGTTATATGTTTCATTAGTTAATTTGGGAAATGGGGTGGTCTTTGGTCATTGTTGAGTCTGATATGCCACTTACGATAGGCCTTATTTTGGGTTGTGTCACTTATATCTATGTATCATAGAGAGTAAAGGGTACATGAGAATCTCTGACCGGTATGATATCTTTGGTTTATGCACTGGGACCATTTAGGGTGTACCACTTGACCTATATAGCCTGTTGGTAGATTTAGGACCATCATGCTACTAAACCCAGGTTATGATTTTAAATGCATCCTAAAACTGGTTCCCTTTCCCATCATGATATATATACATACATGTATGAATGTGATCACCCAAGATTATTTACCTGGTTTTAATATTGGTATTATTTTATCCTTAATTATGTGTACATGCTAGCGTTCACCCTCTAACCCATCTTCCGGCACTATATGACCATACAATGTAGAAACTGACCATTCTACTCTCCTTCTTAGTAAATTAGATTTGGGGATAGTATTTATGTCAGACTAAACTGGTAAACGTCCACACTTTGAAAGACACTATTTCATGCTATATATATTTTTTATACTTTTGTTTATTGTACATTGGTTTAGATATGGTTTGGGGCGTGTACTGACCGTATGTTCTTGGTTTTTATATAGAGGCTTTGTGTGACTACTATTGGCATAGGCGGGGTCGGTATTGGCGTCAGCCTTGTCATTAGTATTGGTATTGGGGCTAACACTAGTTGGATTTTTGGTTGGATATTTGGTTTGCTAAGGTTATGGATTTTATTATTGTCTTCTATTACTGTTGTTCTATCTTGTTATGTGTTTGAAATTCATTTGACATGTAGTGTAGAGTGGTTATAGTTGGGTATTAGTAGTGATCTAATGTCCCAATTGGGCTTGAGCCACCCGACATATCTTGGCCCTAGTTTTGGTTTTGTCAGATTAGTATCAGAGCCCTAGATTCATGGTCAACTGGGAGTCCACAAAGACGTGTCAAGTAGAGTATCTTTTAAAGGTGTGTAGTATGCCACACTCATAAGGGAGAGGCTGCATGACAATTACGAATGTTTCTCTTTCTTGTGTTCTATTTTAAAGTTGCAAAGTCTATATCTTGATATCTTTTCTAATTCTCGTTTCATTGATTTTCAGATCATTCCTCAATGATCTGATGTTCATTGAAACTCCACCGTCCAACTGGGTACAATGTTAATTGGACACACTCTAATCATGTGATACATACACGATCTAGGGGTCCAGTTCGTTATTATCCCCTAGAGTTCCCCCAGTTCCCTTTAGTCCATCTCAAACTCCTCAGGCTGAAGTAACAAACACTGAGTTTAGTCAATATAGTCATATGTCATGAGTTTATTCATAAAAGTAAGGATACCTTGATGATCAAGGACATGGATATCTCTAGGTTGGTTGTCTGCATTAAATAAGTGGAGGAGTAGAAAAGTGAGCATTCTGAGATTTATGAAAGGTAAGGGTACAAATTTAGGCCTTCTGTGCAAAGTGGTAGAGATGGGGGTAAGTGGATGAAGAAGAAGTGAGGGATTTATGGTTTTTTCTATGCAACTAATGCTTCTTATCAAAGCATTCTGTTGCTCTCTGATATTGGCATTATGGTGGGTCACGGGCATAGGGTGCCTAATCTTAGGCTAATGGAGCTTAGTAATCTCAATCCCACCCTTTTTTTATATTTTGTTCATGGTGGTATCATGGGTTTTGTGAGGAAAGAATGAACATGTGTGTTTATTGTGGTAAGATTGGTCACATAAAGCGTGATGTAGTGTTAGGATGGCTTCAGGGGCTAGTAAGGCTCCTGTTTCTTATTCATCTATTGTTGCACCAAACGGTGCTGCTTCTATATCTGTTTTTCCTTCTGGTACCAACACTTTTTGGTATTTGTTATATGCTCTTGTATCTCTCTAGGATTCGGAGGAATCTCCCTATATTGTCACGGGTATGTTGAAACTTTTCTCCCATGATGTGAATTATTTACTTGATCCAAGGTCCACACTTTTTTATGTGACCCTATTTTTGGTTATGCATATTGGTTGTGGTCCAGAATTTATTTCTAATCCTTTTTTGCTATCTACCCCCGTTGGTGACTCTGTCATTGCTAAAAGAGTCTATAGGAGATGTTGGTATCTGTTAGTTTAAGAGAAACTCTTGTGGATTTGATAGAGTTAGATATGGTTGACTTTGGTGTCATATTGGGTAAGAATGAAATTTAACTCCTCGGTAAGTTTTTCCTTTCTTAGTTTTGAAGGATTTCGAAATTGTTGCCTATGAATTAGAGTTGCCTCCTAGTTTGAGCTCTATGCATCCAGTTTTACATGTTTCTATGTTGAGAAAGTGTGTGGGTGATCATTCTTCGGTTGTTACTTTGGAAGGGTTGGGTGTTTCAAATTCCTTAGCTTATGAGGTTGTCCCGTTGGAGATCTTGGATTGTCAATTTCATCAGTTGCGTACAAAGGATGTGTCTTCGGTAAAGGTTCTTTTGATTAACCAAAAGGTTAAAGATTCTACTTGGGAAGCGAAATAGCACATAAATTCCAAGTATCCATTCCTATTTTTTACTCCCGAAATTCAGGCGGAAGGTATGTGTTCTTAATCATACTTTTGTTTTAAAACCTTTTTAAGAGAAAGGTTGATTTCCATGCATATTTGTATTGTAACTTTGATAAAGGTTAGAGTCAAGGTGTTGATTTGTTGACTCATTCTTGTGCTTGCGTTACCCATCATTCGAGGATGAATGATCCAAGTAGGGGAGAATTAAAACACCTTGGCTTTCGAATCTTAGAAAAATTTGAAGAAATTTGAGTTCTTCAAAACATAAAACTTAGGGTACATGTCATATGATTAGATATGAGTTGGGGGTCTTGAAATCATATGTAAACCATAGTGTTCTATGTCACATTCTGTCCAAGGTACGAATTGACTCCTTTCTAGAAGTAAGGTGAGGTGCGAATCATATATCGCTACATCGTATGATGCCCCTAAGTTAGTCGAGAGGATTCTTCTAAGGGTTTTGGTTATAGGGTACTTCTTCTATGCAAGAATAATAGTTTAACCTTGGTAGTTATATGTTGGTCACTATAAGGGTCCAAGGTAAGGTCTAGGGTACAAGACAAGGGTACCACTCGTACCCTATGGAACATTTTAGGGCGTATGGTCGTACCTTTCTGCGAGTTAGTTAGTTTTCATCCTTTAAGCTTAGGGTATTCTAGACATTTCCCAACCCAAAACCCTTAAGTCCCCATATTTTAAAACATGTTGTGGACACTCATAACACATTATTGGAAGATTAAACACTCAAAAAACTCTCTCTTGAAGATTCTGGATAGGGTTCTTCAAACGTGGTATCTTGAGGCTTGAAAGTAAAATTTCTTCTGTGAATCTTCTTGAATAAGGCATGTGACTCTTCCCTCATTGTTAGTTCTCACATATAATGTTTTTTAAGTGATTATAATTCTTATATGGTGGTTTTGAAAACCAAACCTCAAGGTTATCACTAATTGACTCTTTCGAGTACCTAACGAGTGTGTCAATTAAAGCAACCCAATACTTCAATTGGGTATCCCTATTTCTAGGATGATACCCACGGTATAGTCAACCTCCTAATCACCCTTATGTCTAAGATAGTAAAAAATTGTCTAGACATACCTATAAATTTTCTACTATTGCTTTGGTTCCCACATCCTTCTTTCAAGGAAGAGGTGAGCTTCTAAAGTTCCCCAAAACCATTCTTTCAAGGATGGTTTGATCTTTTAAGAGCTTGGTATTTTCATTAATCAAACCTATTTAGGAATTTGTGGCTTTCACCAACAGGTCCCAACCAATTTATTCAAGCAATCGTAGAACCCCACATCACAAACTTGTAAATTCACAAACAAATGACATCCCACACATATTTACACCCAAATCTAGTATAATCTCAATAGGTAGATCTAGCACATCATAAGGATAAACAAAACAAATATACCAAGATGTCCATCAAAATTATTTAGAAGAAAATAAAGAATGGACAAACCACACTTTAGATTGAAATGAATCGTCAATAGACAAAGCCATATCTACACTTCAAGCTCCTCTAATTTAATCTTATCTCAATTTAGTATAAATTTAAGTTCCAAGCTCCAAGAAAGTACAAAACCCTCAGCTAAGGGTATGATGTTGGGTTTTGGAATGATGGATTCTCACTAATGAATAGATCTTTAGCCTTAAATGGGATTTGGAGTATGCTGGTCAAAATGACGTTTCTGCCCTTGGGCTTTTTCTTCTCTCATGCGATCGGAAAAGATTTATTGCGATGTGCTTACTACAATTGTGGTAAGTCCATCGTGATCACAGTTGATTGACTAGCCTAACATGGCACGATTGTGGGCGCCCACACGCAATCGTGATAATTGAGGTCTAGATCTTGATCCTTCTTTAGTTTGTCAAGCTCTTGCAATTCCATTTCCTTTTTTATCGTTATCAGCTCAAGTATTTCTTCTTTTCTTCTCAGCACTGGTACATCTGCAAAATATTGGAATCAGTACATTTATCCCCAAATATATCCCACTTTTACATTCCAATCGTAGTAGTGTGCACGAATATTTAGTGCAAATGAGTGGTAAATTCACCCCTCATCATCACCCCCAACTAAAAGTCTTTCTTTTCCTCAAGGAACACTACTTCTAACAATGAGAAAATTTACATTTATGCCCAATTAGAAGACCCAATTATCATAATGACTTTAAGCTTAGGTACTACCACAAGTGGCTCTTCAAAAATGGGCCAAGCTAATCTCCTGACACCCCTCATCATAAAAGCAAAAATTAAGAATGCAAAAGACTTCAAAGAGAAATCATGCATCAATCACTAATACTTAATAAATGTCTCCTTTTTGACCTTAACTACATTTTAATCCTCTTCCTTATTTTTCAGGAGATAACAAAATCACCCACCGCAATTTTTTTACAAGCCTTCTCACAAGAAGGAAAATTCCATACCCCAAGATATCAAATATGCAACAAGGAATTTAAGTACAAAACTCTCTCTCTCTGTCAAGAACTTTCGAGGTGAACAAGTACCATGTGATAGGCTTGCCCCTATTTTCAACTACTACTACAATTAATGTACTTGGTTGGAAATCTCAAATGGCTTTTTGATCTTATAACATAGGTTCGGGGTAGGGTAGGATATTATTTGGGAACCAAGTGACTATACCCTCCTTGAACATCTACATTATACCCTTTTTTAAAAAAAATCTAACTTTTGACCATGGGACACTTCTATTGTTTTCACTCTTTAAGCATATGCTTTCTTTTACTACCTTGATTCACCCATCTTTTGGAAAGCATCTTCTTTTTACGTCTTTGCGTTGTGCATTTAATGCTTTTATCTCCTTTCTTGGGTCCCTTCTTTTTCATTTTAATGTGTTCTCAAAACTTAGCTCCAAGGCACTAACTTACATTCTCGTGGCACAAAGTAACATCTACCAATAATAACCACCCCCAACGTAGGATTTTATCCTCAATTTCCATTTTTAAGTCGAAGGAGGATAGGTTTAAAAAGACGGATGAGAATTTAAAGGATCACAACTTGCAATGTGTTTACCAAAGAAAGGTTCGACGGGTCAAAGTGGTTGACTAGGGGTAACATCTATGTACGGGTAGGGTTTTTAGGTGAAAGTAGACTTCCAGTGTTTCTAGGAAGGTCTAAGATCATCTCCCAACCAAATATAATAATAATTAGCCTTGAGAGACTAATAGGGAAAGTTCTAGATAGTATAAGTACACAGGAGATTTAGACAAATAAGCTCACCACACTTGGCATGTGAACTTTCCAATTAGGTTCAATTGCCCCTCACGCTAGAGACAAAAATATAGTATCTACCAATCTTGACAAGTCAAAAATTTGGAGTCACAAAAAAAGAATAATAATTGTTACAATGTTGCTGACATCTATGCCCTTGATTATTGAAAAAAAATTGTTAGAGGGGGTGTTTTATTTGCACTTATACCACACATAATTTTCTAACCATGTCACCAACCCATGCCTTTGTCTCAGATTTTGGATTCATATGGGCAAACAAACCATATGGCTACTCAGACTTTGCCAATGGCATGAGTGTGATCATAAATTTAGAATGCCACAAGTACTCAGACTTCCGTTGTATTTATGATCTCGATTCCATGGGTACTAATACTTCCCCTACATCTATGGCTCAAAACCTAGGCATGATGCTTTTCCATTAAGAATGAAGTCACTCAATCAATCTTAGGGAAAGGCTCGGCTAACATTATTATTAAAAGAAATATAAAACAAAAAACGGAAATAATCAATTCACAATATTTTTATGCTTTGAGTGAACTAAGTTTAAGTAATGCAAACCAATGAATACATACTAAGATAGGGTAGCACCCCCCAACTGTAAGACTTGTAGTGAACTTACTACATAACATAAAAGCATAAGAAGGGTTAAAGGGCTCCCTGAAACTGGAATGATAACTAAGGTGCTGGATGGAGAGACTGTCGTGATTGAGATCCTCAAGCTTGCGGTACCTGGGTGATTTTGCTCCCCTATTTAACCTTATTTTTTGCAGGGCTGCCACACATCTCAAACATTGTTTTCCCCTCATTTTGGCTTTCAATCCTGTCCAAAGTACCTATAAAACATCAAAATTATGTGACTTATTAAAAAATAAATCATGCAAACATGAAAATGATGGTTGCCTCCCATCAAGCGCTTGGTTTAAAGTTGCGGCTTGAATCCTTTTTAACCCTCATTTGTGTCTCCACTTAGAGGATTTAAAATTTCTGCCCCACTTTTGTCATTCAATCTCCGAGGCTCTTGGGGCAAATGGATTTGATGAATAGCGTCTTTAGTTGGTTTCTTAATCTGTTTCTCATTTTCTTCATTGATGATATCTTTGTCTACTCTAATAGTGAGGCAGATCATATCGATCACCTCGGTACTACGTTGGAGACCTTGAAAGATCATTGTCTTTATGCTATGTTCTCCACGTTTGTATTTCTGTTGAAGGAAGTAACTTTTCTTGGTCTTGTTATCTCTAGTGAAGGGATTATAGTGGATCCACAAAAGGTTGTGATGGTAAATAAATAGCCTAGACCTACGACTTAAACTGATATTTAGAGCCTCTTGGGTTTAGCTGATTATTATAGGAGATTTATGGAAATGTTTTTAGCAATAGCTTCCCATTGACTATGTTGACCTAGAAAAAGGTCAATTTCTTATGGTCAAATGTGTGTGATGGTATCTTTGAGAAGTTAAAGGATAGGTTGACTTCAACTCTAATTTTGATCCTGCTCGATGGTAATGATGGCTTCGTAGTTTATTATGATTCTTCTCGTGTTGGGCTGGTTATGTGTTGATGCAACATTGTTGGGTAGTTGCTTATGCTTTTAGGTAATTTAAAGCTCATGAGAAGAACTAGCCCACTCATGACGTGGAGTTGTTAGCAATAGAATCTTTGTGGCGTTCGTATGGATATTATTTTTGATCATAAAAGAAAAGTGTATTTATTCACTCTGAAAGTGTTAACTCTAAGGCAATGGAGGTGGCTTGAGTTACTGAAGGACTACGATATAAGTGATGCTCTTAGCAAGTTATCCATAGGAGTCTGGCTCATGTGGATTAGGATAAGTGGGAGTTAGTGAAGGACATTCACCATTTGGCTAGTCTTGGAGTTCATCTTAGGGACCCTAAAGATGGTGTTGTGTTTGTCCATTAGGTATGATAGTTATCTCTTATTATGGATATAAAGGCAAATCAGATATTAGATCCTAAATTTATGAAGATTAAGAGTAATGTGGGTCGGCAAAATGCTGTTGACTTTAGGATTGGTGGTTATGGTATCCTGAGGTACCAAGACAGGTCATGTATTGAAAAATTTGATGTATTAAGGGAAAAGAAATTGACTAAAACTCAAGAATAACATTATGCTATTCATCCTGGTTCTACTAAGATGTACCATGATCTTAAGGAGTTCCATAGGTGGTAAATATGAAATAATATGTGGCTTGCTTTATCGCTAAGTGTATAGAGTATCAATAAGTTAGTGTTGAGCACTAAACACCAGGTTATTTATACTAAGAGATAAAGTTACCTGAATGAAAGTGGGATATGATTAACTTGAATTTCTTAACCTGTCTTCCTCGGTCTTAGAATTCATATGTTTTGGTTTAGTTCATTTTGGTTATGATGGCTAAATAAGCTCACTTCTTGCTGGTGAGGACTAGTTATTCGGAAGAGGATTATGCTAAGTTTTATCTTGTGGAGATCATGATGTTGCATTGTGCTTCAGTTTCTATCATTTCAAATTATGATACTCTGTTCTCATTACATATTTCAAAGTCATTTCGGAAATATTTGTGAACTAAACTGTACCCTAGTTTTGCTTTCGACCCGCAGTCGGATGGACAAGGGAAGAGAACTATTTAGACATTATAAGATAAGCTTCATGCTTGCATGATTGACTATGGTGGTAATTTGTTTCACCATTTGTCTTCAATTGAGTATGCTTATAGTAATAGTTAAACTCTAGAGGGTAAATTTTTGGGCCCTGATTTGGTTCACCAAGCCTTGGAGAAGGTAAAGGTTATTTGAGATAGTTTGAAAGCAGCTCAGTGTCACCAAAAATGATATACGGATGTATGGTATAGAAATTTGGAGTTCAATATTGGTGATTGGGTATCTTGAAGGTATCACCCATGAAGGGAGTGATGCATTTTTGTAAAAAGAGAAATTTAACTGCTCGGTAAGTTTTTCCTTAGTTGGTTTTGAAGGGGTTTGGAATTGTTTCCTTTGAATTGGAGTTGCCCCCTAGTTTGAGCTCTGTTTATCCAATTTTCTATGTCTCCATGTTTAGAAAGTGTGTGGGTGATCATTCTTCGGTTGTTACTTTGGAAGGGTTATGTATTTTAAAGTTCTTATCTTATGAGGTAGTCCCGGTGGAGATCTTGGATTGTCAAGTTCGTCGTTTCCATACAAAGGATGTGTCTTTGGTAAAGGTTCTTTTGAATTACCAGAAGGTTGAAGAAGCTACTTGGGAAGTGAAATAGGACATAAAGTCCAAGTATTCATTCCTATTTTTTACTCTCAAAATTCATGCGAAAGGTATGTGTTCTTAATCATACATTTGTTTTAAAACCTTTTTAAGGGAAAGGTTGATTTCCTTTAATCTTTGTACTCTAACTTTGATAAAGGTTAGAGTCGAGGTGTTGATTTGTTAACTCATTCTTATACTTTACTTACCCATCATTCGAGGATGAATGATCTAAGTAGGGGAGAATTGAAACACCTTCGCTTTTGAATCTTATAAAAATTAGTAGATATTTGAGTTCTTCACAACATAAAACTTAGGGTACATATCATATGATTAGATATGAGTTGGGGGTCTTGAAATCATATGCAAACCATAGTGTTCTATGTCACATTCTGTCCAAGGTACGAATGGACTCCTTACTAGAAATATGGTAAGGTGCTTGTCATATATGGCTACATCGTATAATGCCCCTAAGTTAGTCAATAGGATTCTTCTGGGGTTTTGTTTATAGGTTACTTTTTCAATGCAAGAATACCAGTTAAACCTTGGTAGTTATATGTTGGTCAGTATAAGGGTCTAAGGTGAGGTCTAGGGTACAATACAAGGGTACCATTCATACCCTAGGGTACAATTTAAAAGGTATGATCATACCTTTCTGCGAGTTAGTTTTTAGCTTTTAAGCTAAGGGTATTCTAGATATTTCCCACCCCAAAAACCTGAAGTCTCCACATCTTAAAACATGTTGTGGCCACTCATAGCATGCTATTGGAAGATTAAACAAAAACTCTCTCTTGAAAATTCAGTCTGGGGTTCTTCAAAAGTTGTTATCTTGAGGCTTAAAAGTCAAATTTCTTCTGTGAATTTTCTTGAATAAGGCATATGACTCTCCCCTCATTGTTAGTTCTCACATATCATGTGTTTTAAGAGTAATTATGATTCTTATATGGTGGTTTTGAAAACCAAAATTGAGGGTTTTGTTGAATATAACTGATTATTTCTTACTCTTATTTAACTTGTTTTTATATATTTTTTGTGATATTTTGTACATGTGGGTAGTTTTCAATTATTGCTAACAATTGGGTCATGGGTTACACAAAAATTGATGGTTTTTACCTTGATTTTGGTCTTAATTATTACATGCCCTTAAGTGTGTGAAAATGTCTAAGAGAATGAAATAGTCACACAGCAATGGTGTTTTGAACTAAGGCATTGGCCTTAAAAATATGAATGTTTGGTAAATGATTTTGTGAGTGCTTTGTTGGACATGTAATGATCTAAATGTAAAATTGTGGTTTAAGTTGTTAAATGGGTTTGAATCCCTAAAGATACTTGATTTATGACTTTGTTAGACAGTGGGTTCAAGTCCCTAATCATTAAATTGAACAAGTGTTTTTGTTAGACAATCGATTCAATTCCCAAAGTCACATGAATGAATTGTTATTTGATAATGGTAATGCAAGTGGTATACTTGCAAGTAGTGTTGGTATGACGATAGCAACAAAGTGCCTTTGGTAAGTAATTGACATAATGGTTGTGAATGTGAAATAATTGTTTTAAATTGGGCTTTAAAGTGGGATATGTAGCCAGGGTGTGAAAGTTGAGTCCTAAGGACTAACACTAGAAGCAATACTAGTTGATGTGGGTGTCTTATGATAGAGTGTTTTGAGTCCCCCAAATGAACATATAACAGGAGGTTCGAGTCTCCCTTACTACATGAATTGGTTCTAAGTCACCTTGATTTTTCTAGGAGGTTTGAGTCACCCATAAATGAATATATAGATGTGGATATTCTCTGGTTTGTGTGGTTACTCTCATTGGGGCCCTTCCAGGTAGGAAAGAGTTGGGCCCACATAGCCCATGGATGTCTTATTCTATGACTGCCATGCTACAAACCCAGGTTAATAATTTTAAAGTTCATACTAATCTTGTTCCTTATCCTTGCATGGTATGTATATATATGTATTGTATTGGTTCTGTATATTGATTTATTGGTTTTGAAATGTTTGCACTTTTTTAACCTTTTCCTTGAGTTACATGCTAGAGTTCCAACCGCTAACCATCTTCGATGATGTATCCCTAAGCGATGTAGGTGTTGGTCATACTACGCCTTCTACTCAATGATTGGATTTGGGATTAACTTATGTTTACTTGAAGTGGTAAGCTTTCATACTTCGAAAGTCTCCATTTTGTAATTATTTCATCCTATTATGTTATGGATATTGACTTGGATGTTATTTTGTGCTGGTTTTGCTTTTAGGTTTGGCATTGGATGGCTAGGCTTATTTAGGTTGGTCACGGTCGTGAACCTATCCCAAAGTCTTTGAGTTTCAAAAAATCTATCTTATTTTATGTTTAAAATTCTTTCGACTCAGGTTATGTGCTTTGTTAGTTAGTTTGGGGAATGGGTTGGTCTTTGGTCCTTGTTGGGCCTGCTATGCACATTACGACAAGGTCCTAGTTTGGGCCGTGTCACTTGTATATATGTATCATGGGGGAAAAGGGTACATTAGAATCCTCGACCGGTATGATATCTTCGGTTCGTGTGGCTCCACATACTGGGCCTGTTTAGGGGGTACCACATGACCTATATTCCCTGTTGATGGTTTTAGGAAGATCAAGTTACACATCCTAGGTTAAAATTTTAAATGCATCCTAAAAATGGTTCACTTTCCCAGCATGATATATATATATATATATATATATATTTCTGAATGTGATCACTCTTGATTATTTACTTAGTTTTAATATTATCCTTATTTTATCCTAATCGATGTAGTGTATGGCGGCAGTTATGGTTGGTTATTGGGGGGGTCTTGTAATACCCTGCAAAATTCTCTCATAGTCTGAGCCTTAGAGCATGTTTAGTGAAGTGTTAATCCGGCCCTAAATGGTTGAGAAGTGTCTTCCCTAGTGAGAACTATTTTGAACCATGTAGAATTTCCTCAATATCGACTTTTTTCATGTAGAGTATTGAATAACCTTTCCGTCGGTACCAAATTTTCCCAAATTCGACACTCGGTAAAAGATTTAGAGACATTTTAGTTAAATAGTGTTCCACCTGGCACTTTAGCGCGTCGCGGAGCTAGCCAAATAGAAATCGTCAAAATTCAGTGAGCCTCCACTATAATGGAGTGTCGCGCTAAGGCTTAATTTTAGAATTGTCAATTTGTAGTGCACCAACGTGATTCCACCACATTGCGGTGCCTTTCTAGTTGACAAGCAAGGTGGTAACGTGATTCCACTGCGACGCACCATCAATCAGTTTCCTGATTGTCCAATTTCCAATGCGCTGGTGCGATTATGGTGCGTCGTGCTAGCATGTAAAATTTGGATTTTTCAGTTTAATTCTAAGGGAGAAAATAGTCTTTTCCTAACCCCTATATATACTCCTTTACACAGGATTTGGCCTCATTTTACCCAAAATATCATTGTTTTCTCTCAAAGTTGTTCAAGAACAAGAGTTATGGTTTCTACAAAAATCAAAACCCTTCCTTCTTCTTCAAGAGAAATCAGGAATCTCTCCAAGGGCGTTCAAGAAAGAGTTTCTCTAAGGTATGCAGATGTTGATTCTTGGGTCCCTTTCATCCAAGAAGCTCAAGAACCCTTTTTCTAAATTTCAAAGTTTTTATGTTTATGAGTTTTCATGATTCATGTGAGTTGAAGTTTATGTTCATGCTATTATTGAGTTGTGGTTGATGTTTGTTTAAAAGATTTTCAAGCTTTGAGCTTAGTATGTGATATTCATGTGATGTTCATGATAAACCCTCTTCAAGTTACTTGTTAAGTGATGCGTTCAAGTCAATTAGGTGTAGAAATTGTTGAATAAGCAAAGCATGCTCCCCCTATGTTTGATAAAATGCTTATGTAAAGAAATTAGAGCCATTCTAGCATGTTGATTAGAAATCCATAATTGTGTGTAAGCCCATATATGCCAAGTGTTTGCTGAAAAACCTTAGGGAATGAACTGTGGCATGATAGCATGAAATTCCCCAATTATGTGCTCTTTGATACATCCTAAGACTTTAATACACGCTAAGTGTTTGATGAATGAATTGTGGCATGATAGCATGAAATTCAACAATTATGTGTTCTTTGATGCATGCAAAGATTTAATACATGCTAAGTGTTTGATGAATGAATTGTGGCATGATAGCATGAAATTCCCCAATCATGTTCTCTTTGATACATGCTAAGACTTTAATACACGCTAAGTGCTTGAAGAATGAATTGTCACATGATAGCATGAAGTTCCCCAATTATGTGTTCTCCGGTACATGCCAAGACTTAAATATGTGCGAAGTGCTTAATGCAAGGACTTCTTGAATTGAGTATAATCCAATTTTAGGATTCCTAAATGCTTGAAGTGATTCTTTAGTGATTGTGATGGTGAATGACTATCCATTTTCTTGATTATTCAAGAATGGTTATGTTTTACTTTTATGTTATCGAGTCCTGGTGTATTTATACCCAACAACTAAGCTATTGTCTAGAGCCCATGTCAGTTTTTATAATAACTCCAGTCGAGCCATGATTCTCAGAACTCAGTGAGTTATAGAACTCTGTATTATCAGATAGATACAGAACTTAAGAAATATCAGTAATCTCTGTGAACATTGTAATCTCAGTATCGCTAGTAATCTAGCCTAAGTTCTGTACTTAGCTCAGATCTAGTAGTATTCAAGTGTTAAGTTTAGTCCTCAGTAGTATTCGAGTAATTTATCCGCAGCTCTTTGTCGTTCAGTCAAATAACGAGATTTAGTGGTATTTCGTAAGATACAGAACCAAGTCAATTAAACTTAACTCAGTCAGATCATTCGTAAAACATGATCAGTATCTAATTCATCTTAGTTTATGTTCAGCTAAGAATCAGTTCAAAGTCTTTCAGTTGAGAGTAGGAGCTAGCACCGAGCGAGGGCAAGGATGGTGGCTCCCTACAAAGAGTAAGAGTCGTCAGAAGCAATCCCTGAACTCCAAAAATGCATAGCCAGCACAGGAGTCACCCATCAGGAAAGGCTAGTCCCCGTCAGATAGGGTTGACTATTATATTGCTTTAGGCTTGACTTCCTGCGAGGGACACCTGTCAGATAGGCTTAAGAAGATAGGTCATTATCCATGGTACAGTATTGAAAACTTTCCAGCTGGGGTTACAGGTTGGACCCTACCGGTTCAGTTTAGGGGCATGTCAGTTAAGTAACTACTTTCTATAGTTGCAGTTTTAGTATCAATCTTAAGAAACTAGGACTGTCAGATACAATCATCTATCCCAGTGAGGAACTCAGATAGTTCCATTGATTCATGGACCACCCGTCATATAGGCTTGGTCCCATATAAAGTTATTCAGTTTTGGATGAACAGTTTATCTCAGTAAGGAACTCAGATAGTTCCATTGATCATGTACCACCCGTCATATAGGCTTGGTCCCATAAAAAGTTATTCAGTTTCGGATATTAAGATCACCCATCAGATAGGCTTGATCTCAGTCTCATATTTAGTTGAATGTTCTAGTTATTAGATCTAGAGATCACCCGTCAAATAGGCTTGATATCAGTCTCAAATTTAGTTGAGTAATCACATTATCATATCTTGAGATCACTCATCAGATAGGCTTGAAATTACAGTCTCAGATTCACTTGAGTATTTTTTTATTAGATCTAGAGATCATCCATTAGATAGGCTTGATCTCAGTCTCAGATTTAGTTGAGTATTCTTGTTATCAGATCTGGAGATCACCCATCTGATAGGCTTGATCTCATTCTCAGATTTAGTTAAGTATTTTTGTTATCAGGTCTAGAGATCACCCATACGATAAACTTGATCTTAGTCTCAGATTCAGTTGAGTATTCTTGTTATCAGATCTAGAGATCACTAGTCAGATAGGCTTGATATCAGTCTGAAATTTAGTTGAGTATTCTTGTTGTCAGATTCTGACATGATCTTTTCTTATTGTTGCTAGTAGATTATGGAATCATCTGTTAGAGAGGTTTGATCTCAGATGCATTCAGTCCAGATTAGAAATCTTAGAATTCAGTCATTGATATGATTAGATTAAATTAATTCATTTCAGTATTTTGAGTCACGATGATTTCTATTATGGTGCATGTATTCATGCATGTATTCTCATTCTACACTCTCATGATTGTTCAGTTAAGTAATTGTTCGTACACAAGCACTTTCATTATGCCTTATCTAATCTTCATACTAGGTATATTCCCATAATGACGCATTTGTGCTATGGTGTTTTATTTGATACCATAGGTTTAGAGGAATGAGATCCAGAGTATCCCTAGCAACTAAGTCCCAGTTAGCAGCAGTAGACATAGTAGTGAGTCCTATTCATTCGAGGATAATCCTTTTATCATTATTGCACAAGATTTTATTTATTTTCAGTAGACAAAGTTAGTTGGGGACATGTCCCATCAACTCCACTGCTCAGACAATTTAAAGGCTTTTTGGACAGATGTATCAGTATTAAGTTTTCAATTTTGAGTATTTTTAGAAGTTTTGAACATTATGGCCACTTTCCACATTTATTAGCTATATTATGCAGTTTTTCTGTACAAATATTAGTAGAGGGTTGGCTTGTGGTCCTTTAGGATCATGAGCATTATTGGACGTTCCTATTCCAGAAAATTTAGTTTTTACAGGTCTCCACTCCTGATTGGGCTTGAGGCACCTAACAAGACTTGGCCCTAGATTAGGTCATGTTAGACTAGTATGAGAGCCCTAGATTCATGGTCCATTAGGAGTCCACAAAGCTGTGTCGAGTAGAGTGTCTTTTAAAGGTGTGTGGCATGCCACACTTATAAGAGAGAGGCTTATGGCATTTATGAATGTTTCTCTTTCTTGTGATTTGTCTTTAAGTTGTAGAGTTTATGTCCTAAAATCTTCTCTAATTCCCATTTCTTAGATTTTCAAATCATGCCTCGATAATTAAATGTTCATAAAAACTTCTCTGTCCAACTGGGGATAATGTTGATGGAACATAGTCTAATAATATGATCCATACTCAATCTAGGGGTCTAGTTTGTCATTGTCCTCCTAGAGTTCCCCCAGTTCTCCCTAGTCCATCTCAAACTCCTCAAGCTGAATTGACAAATGCTGAGTTTCATTAATCTACTCTTATGTTGGCATAGTAGGTAGCAACTCAGTATGAGCATGGCATTTCTATTACTCTATTTATTGAGGCCACAATGGTTGGACAGTTCATAAGGTTGAACCCTCTGACATTTACGGGTGTTAAGGTTGAGGAGGATGCTTAAGTGTTTACGGATGAGGTAGAATGTTTTTTGTAAGTTGTGCATGACACAAATATGGAAGGCATGGAGTTCGATGCCTATCAGATGAAGAATATGGCATACCAATGGTACGGGCAATTGGATCAGTCAAAGGTGTAACGATGTAGTGCTATCTTTATGGGAGGATTTTTTTTATGCTTTTCTAGACTACTTTTTTCCTAAGAATTTTAGGAAATTAAAAACGGAAGACTTTGTTAATCTGAAGCATGGTAAGATCTCAGTCAAGGAGTATGCCTTGAAGTTCCTGAGACATGATTTTAGAAAGTAAAGCAGCCTTGTCTATCAAGTGTATGGATCTCTCAAGCTTTGTGGTATACATGCAACAGGTAGAGGAATAAATCAAAAAGTAGGTTGAGTTTGGGGAGAGGCAAGTAATGAAGTTTAGTCTCTCTGAGTAGTATAGTGGCTAACAATAAAGTGGTAGGTATGGTGAAAAGTGGTCCAAGAAGAAGTGGGGCAATTTTGTGTCTTCATCGATGGCTAATGCTCTTACCTAAAATCGTCAGATGATAGGCATTTCTACAGTAGCAATAAATTTTGAGAATAGGGTGACCAATCTTAGGATAGTGAGGCTCAGTCAGCTCCATCATATCCTCCTTACAAGTTTTATGGTAGATTGTATCGAGGTGTCTGGGATAAGGGAAGGGGCAAGTGCTTCAACTGTGGTTAGCTAGGGCATATGCTTAGAAACTGTCCTATTGGTAATGTTTTCTCTAGTGAAAAAAAGGTTCATATTGCCTCTTCTTTAGGTCTGGCACCAAAGGGAGCAACATCAGGCTCTAGCACTAGTCGAACTGTCTCTATGCTCGCACTACACACCAGGAGTCCGAGGCATCAAGAAATTTCATGAATGGTATGTTGAAACTCTTTTATCTTTATATGTATTGTTTACTTTATCCAGTTTCCACTCTGTCATAAATGACCCTATTTATAGCTGTGCATTTTAATTTTAGTCTGGAGTTTTTTTTGACCCATTTTTGTTTTCTACCCCAGTAGGTGACTGCGTGATTGCTAAAAGAGTCTATAGGTAGTGTGTGGTATCTATTTGTAGTAAAGAAATTATGGTGGATTTTGATTTTATATTGGGGATGGATTGGTTGCACTTGTGCTATGTGTCTCTACACAGTGGGACACTTAAGGTTGTCTTTAAATTCCCTGATAAGACAATTATTGAATGGAGAAAGGTTCCGTAGATCCAAAGGGAAAATTTATATCATATCTTATAGATTAGAGGTTGATCTTTCAGGGGTGTCTCTATAATCTAGTTTGGGTTTAAAATTCAAACTCGAAGGGTCCTTTTTTGCATTCCATCCGGCAGTGAATGACTTTCTTGAGGTCTTTTTTGATGACCTTCCTTGTGTTCCTCCTGATTGGGACATTGAGTTTGGGATTGATCTTTTTATGGACACTTTTCCAATTTTTTTTTCCCCCATATGGAATAGCTCAATTTGAGTTGAAGAAGCTTAAGGAGAAACTCAAGGATCTTTTACATAAGGGTTTTATTCCTCTTAGTGTGTTCGTGTAGGGTTCACCTATGTTATTCTTTCATCTGCTTCCCTACAGATGTGCATTGATTACTAGCAATTGAATAAAGTGAGTGTAAAGAATGAATATCCTTTTACAAGGATAGATGATTTGTTAGATCAATTATAGGGTTCTATGTTTTTCTCTATGATTAATCTCTGGTCTGGATATATATCCCTAAGACTACTTTTTGTACCCGGTATGACCATTTTGAGTTCTTAGTAATGTTGTTTGGTTTGACCAATGCGTCAATGACAGATTTGATGAATAGGGTCTTCCATAAGTTTTTAGACTTGTGCTTTATTGTATTCATATACGATATTTTGGTGTACCCTAAGAGTTAGGTGGATCATGCCGAACACCTTTTAATGGTGTTGAATACCTTGACAAACTAGTAATTGTATGCCAAATTTTTGAAATATCAGTTTTAGTTGAATGCTTTTATTTTTCTAGGTCATATAATTTCTAGTGAAGGGATCATGGTAGATTTATAGAATGTTACAGTTGTTATGAAATAGACTAGACCAACTACTCCATCCAACATTTGGAGTTTCTTGGGTTTTGTTGTCTACTATAGGAGGATTGTAGAGAGTATATCAATTATAGCTACCCCATTAACTAAATTGACTCAAAAGAATGTAAAGTTCTTATAGTCTGATACTTGTGAGGGGAGTTTCAAAATGTATTAGTGGAAAAATATGAAGCGAGATGTGGCTAGTTTTGTTGCCAAGTACATGGTGTGTCAAGAAGTGGATATTGAAAACATAAGGCTCGGAGGTTTGTAAGTAGAAATTGAGTTGCCAGAGTTGATGTAGGAAGTGATCAATGTAGATTTTGTTACTAGACTTTCTCGATCTCAAAATTAATTTGATTTGGTTTGGGACATCATTGATAAGATGATGAAGTTGGCTCACTTTTTGCTAGTGAGGACTAACTTCTCGACCTAGGATTCTGCTAGTTGTATCTTCATGAGATTATGAAGTTCCATGGGGTACCTATTTCTATCATCTCATATTGTTGTATAGAGTATTCATCTTAGTTTTGTCAGTCATTTCAGAAAGTTTTAAGGACCAAAGTGAGTCTTAGTACTGCTTTTCACCTGTAGTCCGATTTGCAAGAAAAGAGAACTATTTATATGTTGGAGGATACGCTTTGTGCTTATGTGATTGATTATAGTGGTAGTTGGGCTGAGCCATTGCCTCTTATAGAGTTTGCCTATAATAATAGTTGCCCCTTTAGAATTTGGATTGCTCAGTTTTAAGCTTTGTATGGTAGGAGGTGTAGATCTTCTATTAGGTCATTTGAGGTTGGTGAGGAACACATGTTTGGCCCGAATTTCATTCACAAAAATAAGGAGAATTTGAAGGTGATTCGAGATAGAATTAAGGCATCCCAAAGTCACCAAAAGTCCTATGCGGATATGGGGTAAACTGATTGAGTTTGAGGTTGGGATAGTGTTATTCTTGAGGTGTCTCCCATGAAATGACGTATGCGGTTTTGGAAGAAGGGGAAAATTAGTCCCTAATATGTTGATCCACACTTATTTTTGAGAAGGGTTGGAAATATTACATATGAGTTGGAGTTTCCTTCTAGTTTTAGATCCATTCAGCCGATGTTCTATCTTTCTATGTTGAGAATGTGTATGGGTGATCTATCTTAAATCTTTCCTATCTAGGATATTAATATTTTAGACCCCTTATCTTATAAGGAAGTCTTGGTGTAGATCTTGAATCGGTAGGTTGGTCGATTGGGGACCAAGGGTGTGGCCTCGGTAAAGGTTCTATAAAGGAACCACAGGGTTTAAGAGGCTACTCCGGAAAGCAGAAGAACAAATGAAGTCCAAGTATTTGTTCCATATTTTGCTCTGAAAATTCATGCGGAAGGTGTGTGTTCTTCATCATACTTTTATTTTCTAACTTAGTTAATGGAAGGATTGATTTTCTTCCATCTCTGTTTTCTAACTAAGTTAAAGGTCAGAGTTGAGGTATTGGGGTGTAAATAGTGATGGTACTACATTTCTCCATCATTCAAGAATGAATGATCCAAGTGGAGGAGAATTGGAAAACCCTTGGTTTTTGCGCTTGGAAATTTCTTGAGTGTTCAATTTTTATTGATCATACGACTCACCATACAAGTCGTATGATGAGGATACGGTTAGGTGAACCAACTAATAAGTTTTCTAGTGTTTCGTGGTCATGTTTTTTTTGTGGTTACGATTTGATGGTGATGACTCCTAGGTTCACGGTACGAGTGTTATAGTGAAACCGTATGTTGTCCAGTGTTAAGCCTAGGTGTTTTTGCTTTGTATATGACTTTAAAGGGTAATAGTCATATGATATGGGTATAACTTGGGCAAGGGGAGTCGTATAATGGAAAGTGTACGATGTTCAACTTTCTAATCAAGGAATGAGTGGAGGGTACCAGTCATATCATTGTGTATGGGTGAGGGGTCCAAACCGTACCCACTTGAAGGAATTTTTACAGTTAAAGCTAGGGGTATTCTAGACATTTCCCCTCTGAACTTCTTTTGAACCCATGACTTAAAACACTTTTGGGTCTTTATTTACCTTATTATTCTCAATCAAACACATTCTAAACACTCTCAAATCTCTCTTAAGCTTTTTGTTCCAAAAAGGGCCGGCGTTTTCTCTCCGTCTTCCTTAGTATCTATGGCATGTTACTCCTCCCTCATTGTTATCTCAAATTAAAAACATGTTTTCAGGGATGGAATTCATGGTATTAGTATTTTATGTTTTGAAATATATGTGGATTTTGGTTGTTCTTTGTTGGATAATGTTATCCTATGTTTTTACTTATGGTTTTCATATTATAATTATGGTCTGAACTTTTAGTTGCATGGGAATGGTAAATTTGTACTTGGTTTTAGTTTTGGAAACTATATGCCCTCAACATATTTGTTAAAATGTCTATGAGAACTGTTTTATCACATGATTTAACTTTTATTGAAAACTTTGCATTGAATAATATGGTAATGGAACTTAAATTGGTTTGGTTGGTTTTAAATGGATTAAAAAGGATTTGGTGTCCATTACTTTAGTTTAATTGGAAATCATGTGGGGTACACGAGGATCCCCTGAGTTTTGGCTAGTGACATTGATTGCAATAGATATTCGGTATGACGACACCAATTAATAATGTCTTGGTAATTAACTCTTGGAATTTGTGGTTTGGTAAGGTGCTAAAGGTTTAAATTGAGCAATAATGGTAGAGTGTGATAGCTTACCGTGAAGGTGTGAGCCTAATGGATGAACATTGGAAACTCATGTTCGCCGACATGATGGTTGGTCATGGTGACCATATACTTGTGGGGTATGCGGGAATATTCTAAGTTATACTTGTATATATGTATCATGGATGGAGAAAGATACACAGGAATCCCCGACCCATATAATATCTATGGTTCGTATGGCTATGCGCATTGGGGATCGTTCAAGGGGTAACACTGTACAATTAAATCCCATTGGTAGGTTTTGGACGGTTGATTTACACAACCCAGGTTAAGATTCTAAATGCATGATAAACCCAGTTTCCTTTCCCGGCATGGTGTATATATATATGTATGAATGTGATAATGTATGATTATTTACCTGGTTTTAAATAAAGGGATTATTTTATCCTTATTCTTGAGTACATGCTAGAGTTCACCTGCTAACCCATCTTTGGGTGTTGTATCCCCAAACAATGCAGGACCGATCATTCTACTCTTCCTATAAAGTGATGTAGATTTGAGTACATTATTTGTGTTAGACTTAAGTGGTGAGATTCCATACTCTGTAAGACTCCATTTTATGCTATTAATATGTTTTAATACTTTTGTTTATTTCTTAGAATTTTATTTATCTATGGTTGGGGGAATGTCCCGACTAGATTTTCTTGGTTTTTGCATAAAGGCTTTGTGTTAATACTATGTACATGGGCGGTGTTGGTATTGGTATTAACCTTGGCATTGGTATTGGTATTGGGGATGACACTAGTTGGATGTTTGGTTGGCTATAGTTATGGATTTTTATTACTGTCTTCAAGTATAATTGTTCTATCATTTTATATGTTCAAAAATCCTCCGACATTGGGTGTAGGGCCGTTATGGTTTGGTATTAGGGGTGGTATCCAATCTTTGTTGGGCTTGATGCACCCGACACCACTAGGCCTTGATTCGGATCATGTGAAAAGCAAAGGAGTAAGAGTAAAAGTACTAAACAGTATCCCCATGACCTAGAAAAGTTGGTACAAGACCATTAAATCAAGAGATAGATTACTATACAAAATCTAATATACATGTGTCGAAATATACAATAGAGTATACAAAAATAATAGAAGGATAGAGGATCAACTCGTTACTCAAAGAACTCACCCTATCTCTAAATCAATAGAAAACCTGGGGAAATGTCAATGATGGAGGCTCATACTTAGATTTGCATTATGAAAAGATCTAAAAGTGTGGTATTGGTAATAAAAACAATTGGTACTCAGTAAGCATCATTGGCTGATCAAGCTAAATTACAATTGCAGTATAATAAAAAGTGAGAATGTAAACTAAAGTCAGAAACAAAGGCATACACAAAAATAATATCCCAAATTAGGTGAATACAATAAATGTATACGATAAGTAACTCAAAATTAAAAACAATCCAACTACAACGTAACCGGGCTATATAAGCTTAGAAGGTACAAAAAAGAAGAAATAACCTAACTGAGCCCTCAGAAGTGTCGTTGATACAAAGAAGGAAGAAATACCGACAATGATAAACTAAAAGTGTACTCACAAGTGGCAACATACTTGGAACTAACGACCTTAGATCCTGGGCTTGAATCAAAACTAGAGAATAGTATCTACATTAAAAGTTCCATGGGTAGATCATGAATGTCACCTAGAACCAGAACAAGTAAACAAGTTTCAAGTAATAATAACCAAAGGTTATGACCAAATAATTCTCTATCTCCTAGATGGACAGTCAAATCAATAACTCAAGTGGATGTTAGCCATTAAGTCTATGTAAAAGGTTCTAAGGACAAAGGTTCTTCTAAACTGAGTAATGAAGATAATCATAACTCAATAAATGACCTAAGGCTCCCTAATTTTCAATGTTTAATCTAAAGTGATGAATGAAGTCCTCTTAGATGTATAAGGAAATAAAGTACACATTTGATCTAAATGGAGAGCCATTAGGTCCCTCAACTAGTCTGGAAATTCTATACTAGGTAAAGCATCAACACGAACCTCAACTAAGCCTTTACAATTCCATCCCAAGGACTTAAATAAGCCAAAACTAGTCCTAAAGGATCATTCTACTATTATGATGGAAAATGGGGCCAAATTCTACATAAAAGTCCCCCAAACCGGCTAACTATAGCCAATAAAATACTAAACTATCGACCAAATCATAAATATCCACCCATATTTATCATAATACTACACTAATAACAGAATAAAGCTCAATATATGAGGAAAGTAAGCCTAGCCTACTTGGACACTACCGAAAGCTCGTAAAGTATATTATTCAAGAGTTTTTCCCTTTTTGGAAGCCTTTAAATGTTGCCATGCTATAAAAATAATAATCTAAGAATCAATATAAGACCAAAGATACCCAAATTACATATAAAGGCTTTGGGAAAAAAGTATACTAAAAATCTCTTATGGGGCCTACAAGCAGAAATCATAAATTTGAAACAATCAACATGTCTCAGGGATCATTTATCCTAAAAACTCAATGGAATTCGAGCATAAATAACCTTAAATTATCCACAAAGTATGTTAGAGATTCAAAGTTAAATAAGAAATCAAGCAAAAACTTAGAGAAATAATTACAAAGGGATGACTACAATGAAGCTCCTAACTCACTCCCAGCACCCAATAATTATTTCAACAATTTTCTAAGCTTTCTAGGGTTTAATGATGCTTCAAACTAAGAGGAAATGTCTGATAATAGGTGATGTAGCATTTAAAACTACTAAGGGTCCATTTATTGCAAACAGATGACCTTGCTACGAATAATACACCTCACTTAAAATGGCCTCTGTGAAAGCAGTGAGTTCACCATGAACGAGAAGTGATGTGGCATAGAAACACAACACCTTCAATGCTTGAAATAGTGAATTTATGCATGAACTTAGGGTGTTTTGTTAGATTTGATGTACTTTTGTATGAATTGTAAGTAAAACTAGTCTAAAACAGGGTTTCAACAAAAAGTGGTGAAAAGACTTGGAAAAGACAAACATTGATCAGCATGAAAGTAACATCAGAGTCATAACCATTCATTACGACTCAGAAGCTAAATCATAAGCATAACAGAACCAAAATTCAAATAAAAAAGCAAAGTATAGAGAAGATACGACTCAAGTATCCCAGTTGTAAGGCAGGATACAAATCATATGCTAAAGTCGTGAGCATAACAGAATCTAAGATACTACATAGGAATTAAAGTATCATAAGGATACAAGTTGGAAGTCTCAATATGACTTACAAATAGATGTCGTATATAAATTAGTGTTCAAGACTAGAAAAGACTGAAGTCCCAGGTGGATACGGATCGAGGAAACAAGTTGTATACATAGTTATCACTCATAAGCTGAAGTCGTAAGCTGAACAGAGAATTGAAACCATGGAAATATTAGACACTAGATTGGTTATGAATAGGTAGGGTATGACTCGTATGCTGAGGATACGTGTGAAGATTGGATCATATCGACTACCGACTTAACTTTATCTTTCCCATTTTCATAGGATTTTTATGTTATTTTGAGATACTATAATTACCCAAGGGTTTATCTTTTATTAGGTTAGGAATATTAACATTTTTTTATGCAAAATTACATACTTTTACAATTATTCATGAGATTTGAGGGTTTTATTCAATTAACGACTTTGGAGTTTATTCATCACATTCTTGTGCATTTAATTTATCTGTTCTTAATTGATAATCATGATTTTTTACACAAACAGGAGCAGAAAATCTCCTTATCTAGGGTTATCGAAACCTTGGAAGGTTAGCTATATAGAGAAAGTATGACACTAATCTATTCTAGGGTATATACATGTATACTAATTCTTCATAAATGTAATTGATTTCAAGTAATTGCAACATCTTGTGATAAAATCCAGAATCATATTCTTTCGATAACGAAGAAGATGTAATTGGGAAAATAAGATTAGGATAATAATTTGGGATTTCTACCTCCACTTTATAGTCCCCCCCATTCAATCTTATCACTTGATCTGATAACCAATGATCAAGTGAACTAAGACCGTAATAAGGGATAACAAGGAAACAACCAGCGATGATAACCAAGTCTAAGGGTTAAATTTATTTTCGCACTCAAAAGGCTGCTGATAATGCCTATCTTATAGGATTTACAAGTAGATTACTAGAGTAGTAGGTAGATCATGAGAAGTCTACAAATTTGAGAAGCCATGGGAAAAACAAAACTAACATCCATCTCCTATTGATTAAAACTTAAAAGCACTCAAGAATTGGTTACTCTTTGCTATTGACAACAAAATTCCCCCCATTTACTTTCCTGTGCTATTAGAGGGTTAAATCAAGGCAAGAAACTGCTTATGTTTTAGCTTTGGAGTTGAACCCAACCTAGTTGGGTTATTATATTTGCATTGACCAAATTATACTTCCAATTGAGGTGTATTTTTAGGCGATATCAAATATTGGCACTGTTGTTGGGGAAGACGATTTCTGAATTTAATTGAATTAGTAAAGTTCTCAAGCTTTTATTTTCTATTCTTGATTTGGCATATGCTGGTGTATGCCAGCACTAGGAGTAAAGGAAACCATTACTCCCTTTTGATCCAGAGCTAGAGAGAATCATTCAAATACCGAGAAGGATGTCAGGAAATATTTATGATGAGGTGCAAGAACCCCTACTTGTGGATCCAAATGTGGCAATCTCACATGATCCTTTAGACACATAGAACATTGAAGACATACAAACATAATTACTACTGCAATGAGAACATAGAGAAGCTAAAAAGATAGACAGGCTACTGAAGCTAAATTAGTGCAATAACATGGACTAGCCAGACCTAGATAGGTTCTTGATCACCGAGTTAGGAGGGGAAAAGTTCTATATTTTCCAGCATACCAATACTTAGATATATACAAGGAAGATGACGAAGAAATGGGCTATGTTGACGCTGGTAAGATTGGAGTTATTATTTCTCCTGCTTTAGCCACTAATGTGAAGTTTGATATTACTAGTGCTATGATCTAGCTATTGAATCTATAAGGTGTATTTTCAGGAGCAGCTAAGGATGACATAACATCCATCTTACAAATTTTCTTAGGATATACACAAATATTAACCTCTCAAGAATTGATCAGGAAGAATTGAGATTTTGATTGTTCCCCCTTTACTTAACTAGAGATGCATCTTTATGGCTAAGGGAAATACAAAGAAGATGTATCACTATTTGGAATGAGTTGAAGAAACAATTTATGAGCAGATTTTTCCCTCTCGCACGAATGCTATAGTTGAAGGATAAAATTTATAATTTCAAACAACTACCTGCAGAATCAATTTACCAAGAATGGTTTATATTAAGAAGAAGCTGAGCCCTATGCCAATCATAGAATCAGAGAATTTAATTAGTCAAAAAATCTTCTATAGATGACTGAGTAATAGTTTGACAGCCATTGTAGATACTATTTCTAGAATAGAATTTATGCATCGTCATTAGGATGCTACATGGGAATTGCTTGATAATATTGCAGTCACAAATAAAGGATGGCATAGTAGAGATTCTAATCGTGGTAGTCGTACATATGTTATAGGAGCAACAAACACAAATAGAGCAGTTAATGATATGGTTGCATAAGAAGTAGCACAGCTTTGGACCGATAATGGATTTCTCAGGAAGCATTTTGTGTCACTAAATTGTAAGAAAGTGAACGCAGTAGAGACAATGGTCCTATATGCAAACCATTCAACATTGAATCTAAAGAAGAGGCAAAATATCTTGATCATAGATTAGCGGATTTTTTAGCTTAAAGGCAATATAATTAAGGTCAAAACTATTATAATGATAGATATAGAGGTAGGAGCATAGACAGAGATGGAGATTAGTGATATATGGATGACTATAAGGAGAAGAGTGAAAAATACATTCCACTAGGCTGCAGAGATACATAGTTTAGAGTTGAGGCTCTCTTTTATAAGCTATTCAAAGGATAAGAAGGTCAAGAAAATTCTCTGACGGATATCAAAGTAGATTTGTCAAGACTAAATCAAAAAGTCAAATCACACGTCAAAACAATCAGGTAGTTGGGCAGATGTCAGCCATAGTAAATTAGATATAGCCTGGCACTCTTCCAAGCAACACAATCGTAAATCCCTAATTTAATAGTAAATATCATTCCATTACTACTTAGAGTGGTAAAGTTAGTATAGATCCACCTATGAGAAGAAATAGAAATATGTTGAGCCAGTTGATATGGGAAGCAACAACAAGCAGAATAAAGTAGAAGAAAATGTTATAGATCCTTTGCTAAAACCCATTCCAAAACCACGTCCTCCACATCCACAAAGACTTAAAAAGAAACAAGAAGAAGGTAAGTATCCAACATATTTTTATGAGCTAGAAGAACTAACTGTCAATATACTGCTAGTAGTGCCATTGGAGCAGATACTAGGCTATGCAAAGTTCACGATGTGGCTGATTATATTGAAAAGAGTAGTCAGTTATAAGCCGGTTGAGAATGCCCATAATAGCAGTGTTGTGGCTACTAGATCATTGATATTGAAGAAGGAGGATCCTGGTATAATCACTGTACCTTGCACCATTACATCTTTTCACTTTACACATTCATTGAGCGATTTGGGTGCTACTATTAAATTCATGCCATTTGTAGTTTTCAAGCAGTTGGGCTTGGATTCTCCTAAACCCACCATCATGAGGCTAGGCATAGCAGATAGGATTATGAAGAAAACAGTCGGTATCCTTTATGATGTCTTAGTAAAAGTATCTTCTTTTATTTTTCCTACTAATTTTGTTGTGTTGGATTATGAAGTAGACTTTTATGTCCCTTCTATTCTTGTAATACCTTTTATGGATATTGGTAGAACATAGATTAATCTAGAGCTTGGTTATCTAATTTTAAGATTCAACGACAAATAGATGATACTCAAAATATGCAAATCTATGAAGCAACCCGATGATTTGAGGGAAATTTCTATTATAAATGTGAATGATGAAAAAGAAAATTTATTTAATGATGTTGATGCAGTAACTTTGTTGGATGATGGTTCTGATATGGTTGTTCCTATTAAAGAAAGACTAGGTATTGAGGCACTTGTATTTTTTATCATGAATTTTGACTCTGATGGCATATAAGAATATGAGGAGCTTATTTGTGCATTTATTGGTGATGGTTAAAATTTTTCTCCAAAGAATCTTAATCTAGAATTTAAGAATAGAACAACTCTACCTGCTCTCCCATCCATTAATGAACCATCAATGTTAGAATTAGTGTCCCTCTCGCAATTGTAGTATGCATTTTTGGGGGGGCAACAATACTTTTCCGATCATTATTGCTGCTAAACTGAGATAGGAAGAAGTGGAAGCATTGTTGTCAACTTTATAAAATTTTAAAAGGCCATTGGATGGTCCATTGCAGACATTGTGGGTATTTCATCGAGCTTATATACTCATAAATTTCTGCTTAAACCATATTATGTTCCATCTATTTAACACCAGTGATAACTTAATCCTCCTATGCAGGAGGTGGTTAAGAAAGAAATCATCAAGTGGTTAGATGCTGGTGTGGTATTTCCCATTACAGATAGCAAGTAGGTTAGTCTATCTCAATGCATTCCCAATAAGGGAAGAATTAAATATTGTTCTTAATGAGAAGAATGACCTAGTGCCAATGAGACCAATCACTAGAAAGATAGTGAGCATAGATTATAGAAAGATAAATGCATGGGTACTTTTTGATGATGGTACTCGAGTTATAACAAAATTACTGTAGCACTGGAGGAAAAAGGGAAGACTACTTTTACATGTACTTATGGAACCTTTGCATTCCAATGAATGCCATGAGGGATATGCAATGCCCCAGCCATGTTTCAGAGCTGTATAATGTCTATTTTCTCCAATATGGTGGAAGACACATGTGAAGTTTTTGTGGATGATTTTTCGGTGGTGCGTGACTCTTTTATGATTATCTCATTCACTTGGAAAAAGCCCTACAAGATATGAAGAATGAAACTTGGTAATTAATTAGGAGAAGTGTCATTGCATTGTTAAAGAAGGAATTATAATTGGGCACGAGATTTCAATGTGAGGCATAGAGGTTGATCGAGTGATTGAAAAATTTCCTTATCTAATTTTTTGAAGGGAATTCGAAGTTTTCTAGGATATGCTATGTTTTTAGAATATTTATCAAGGAGTTATCAAAAATTTCAATTCCTATTTGAAAGATTCTTGAGAAGGAGGTAAAATTTAATTTTGATGATGCATGCATGAAAGCCTTTAAAAGCCTTAAAGAGAAATTAATGAATGCTCCTATCATTGTGTCTCCTAATTGGTCCTTACCTTTTTAGATTATGTGTGATGCAAGTGGATTTGACTTAGGGGTTGTACTAGTACAATCCAAAGAAAAGATCCTTCATCCCATCAACTATGCTAGTAAGATACTAAATCCTGCTCAAAAGAACTATACCGTCATAGACAAAGAGTTGTTGGCAGTGATTTTGGCCTCTGAAAAGTTTAGATGATATTTGATAGGTACCAAGGTGATAGTACACACTAATCATGCAGCATTACGGTACCTAATGGCTAAGAAGGGAGCAAAACCTAGGTTGATTCGATGAGTGCAGTTGTTGCAAGAATTTTACTTCGAAGTGAAGGACAGAAAGGGCACTCAAAATTAAGTTGCAGACCAGTTATCTAGATTAGAGAAGGAAGCTATGAAGAAGGTTGCTATAGGAGTAGAAACTGAAGATAGTTTCCTAGATAAGAAAATATCAACAACTTCCCAAGATCTTATTCCATGCTTTGCAGATTTTCCAAATTACCTTGCCAGAGATCTAGTCCCATATCATCTCTCAAATCAGCAGAGACAAAAATTTATGCTTGAGGTAAGAATGTTTTGTTAGGATAAACCTTATCTTTTCAAAATTTATGTTGATGGAATAATTCATAGGTGTATACCTGAGATGGAGATGATTAGCATACTTAAGCAGTGTTATTAATTGTCAGTTGGGGGTCACCATAGAGGGGCCCAAACAACTTATAAGATCCTACAAGGAGGTTAATATTGGATGACCATATACAATGATTCTCATGACTATGTTGTTGCTTATGATCAACGTCAATGACTAGGTACTATTACTAAAAGATATGAACTATCTATGACCCCTATCTTATAATTGGAAGTGTTGTATGTGTGGGGCATAAATTTAATGGGATATTTTATGACTTCATGTGGCATATAGTACATACTGGTAGCTGTTGATTATGTTTTGAAATGGGTGGAAGAAATTGCACTTCCTAATAATGAGGCAAAGAGTGTCACAAAATTTTTAAGAAAGAATATCTTTTCTCGATTAGGCTTGCCACATGCTATTATTAGTGATGGAGGGTCACATTTTTTCAATTACCTATTCAAGTTTTTTCTTGAAAAATATGGAGTGAATCACAAGGTAGAAAAACCTTATCATCCACAGACTAGTGGAAAATTTGAGGTGTCTAATAAAGAAATCAAGTCCATATTGGTGAAAACTGTTAATGCTAATCAGACTGATTGGGCCGAAAGGTTAGATGAAGCATTATGGGCTTACATAAATCTTACAACATCCCCATAAGAACTTCACTCTATCAACTTGTGTATGACAAAGCTTGACATTGACCAATTGAGGTTGAGCATAAGGCACTATGTCCATTAAATAATCTAAATTTATAGTGGAAGATGCAACTAAGTCATGGTTGAATAACATCAATGATTTGGATAAATTCTGACTCTGGGCATATAAAAGTTCAACAAAATTTACAAAGAGAAGATGATGTTGTATCATTATCGAAAGATCGAAAGGAGGGTATTTGAGAAAGGCGACCAAATACTAATGTATAACTTTAGGCTTCAGTTGTTTCCTAGAAAGTTAAGGTCTATCCCTATGGTACTTTAGAACTACAGAAGGATGGTGCACATCCATTCAAGGTAAATGGTCATAGAGTAAAGCACTATATGGGAAATACCAAATAGGCAAATAAAATAGCTGATATTGACCTTGAAGAAGTCTAAGTAATAAAGGTAGTCTATTGTGTTGTGACGTTAAATAATATTCTATATAGAAGGCAACCAATTATGCTAGTTGGTGAAATCTGAGTATCCAACTTAGCCACACCATGTCGTGACGTTACATCAAGTGTTACGTGGGAGGCAACCTATGATTTCGTACTTATTTCATTTATTGTATAATCTGTTTGTTCAATATACTAGGCAAAAGGATAGACATCTAATCCAGAGAAGTAAAGAAAAGGTATCACACTAACTTTTTATGAGTCGTATCTATATGGTACGACTCATTAGTAGGAGTTGTAATGACCTAGCAGATGAATTAGAATTAGAAATTATGTTCTGGAATGCATACGAGTTTTGGTAAGAGTCGTAGCATCTGGTTATAGATCGTGATAGTAGTTGTACCCACTCCAGAACCCAGGTAAGATTCTAGGTCAAACTAGTTAAAGAAATAACCCATAAGCCACGGTACGAATCGTATCGACAATTCATAACCTAGATTACTAGGTTAATTCTTGGGTTTGACATGATGCAAAACTTAAATAAAAGGGAAAATGTCAACCTGATTGAATACCCAAGACTTTTAACTAGTACCTGCATAGTTTTCTTCAAAATTTTGAACTCAAATCCAAACAATCAACTTGTTTTCGACTAAATATACATACCAATAACCTCCAATCAATCGATTGGAGCAATTTTAATTTAATTACATGCTCTTAAGATCCCAAAAACAAAATTTGCTACACTGTACGTACCAAGTAGGTCACCGACCTTATTTTTTCTAAATTTAAGTTAAAATGTGTAGTATCTGGTATTGTTAACTTGGGTTAAATGAAATTTCTTAATTTTATGGATTTTTGGTGCACTATCTATGCTATTTGAAGTTGAACATTAAAAAAGGAAATAAAACTAGGGTTTGTGAATAGATTCTTGAGAATTTGTGTTCAAATTGCTTGATATAGCTAAATATCATAGTGGGTAGATTAGGAATTTCATCAAAATAAAACTTTGAAGTTGGACTTCTATGCTACAGTGGATACGAGAAACCTTACGACTCGTACCTACTGATAAGGGAGTCATAATAAGACTCGTAGCCACTGACAACTGGGAAATTTGACAATTTAATGATCTAGAATAGATATGACTCAACCATATGATTCGTATCAAAACCTTACGACATGTACCCACCAGGGAAAAAAATACATTGACTAAAAGTTTCTGACCATCTTATGACTGTTGGTCATGAGTTATAACCAGTCGGTACGACTGGTAAAGAGAAGTCTTAAGTTGGCTAGTAAACAATGATCATTCATTGCTTAGGTTATGACTCAGGTATATAAGTCGTACCTAATGGGTACGACTGTTACCCACCACTCGTACCCAACTGGAAAAAGGTATATTAAATTGTCATTTTGAATTTTTTTTGCTTTTCTTTTCTTTTCATATTTACTAACCTTAGTGTATTTGAATGAAAAATGCATCCAAAGATTGCATCTTCATAAAAACTGTGGCACAGAAGGGAAATAAACAAGCACCTATCAAAAGTAAAGAAATAAGATACTCCAAATCTTAAACCATCTCTGAAAGCAGTGGAAAAGAGTATGTTGGGGCCTCATCCCAAAAATATTCACAAAAGGGTAAAACAACTGCTAAGGCCAAGGGGAAAAAATAGTTCCCCAAACTTCTAATACACCACCGATAGGGCCACATAGAAAGAATGCCACTTTCTCTCCTACATATACAGAAGTACCAGTGGATGATAATTATAATGAGGATGAGTTTATTTTAGCTAAGGAAAGTACGGAGGAAGCATACGGTCCCGAGGTTGAGGCCACTTTGATATCTAGACAGGACCCCCTACTAGCAATAGCCCCTACTTTGGTAGCCATCGTTAAATGATGGGGCTACCCCAAAATACAGGCGACATATTACAAGGGGTTGTCTCAGATACCAGGAGGGAAGATTAAGAAAGTATTGTACGAAGAGAGATAGATGACTAGTACAGGTATGGCTGAATTGCCCAAGTTTGCAAAATGTTTCATAAATTATTATTTTGAATGGATGATGAGACAGCCAGTATAATATAGTATGTTCCTTATCTGTGAGTTCTATTTCTTATATAAGGGTGAGTTGCTATGAAAGTATCCACTGGGCATGTTTCAGAAGGGGTTGACCATATTGCCTCTCTAATTATTCATCGCTGTAGGGTGGATATATCACCCTGAACCACTAGAATATTTTTGTGTGACCCGATATATCATGCCCTGGCCTACATAATAGAAATGGATTACAGAAGGGCTGAAATGAGGAAGATCACTAATCAATCATTCGGTACTAATGACAAAATGGTAATGTTCTAGTGGATTGCAGAGCGTATAAATTCAAATAGTGTGTATGTTACCTAGGTTGAAGGCGGTATTGGAGAGTCTCAGCAAATAAAGAAGGATACCCTAAACTTTGAGGATAAGTATTAGTGAACTATAGCTCGTAACAGGCTATGCCCAACTACAGGTGATGATTTACTAAGCCCATTCTTGGCTGTAATGATAGCAGGATTTGCAATTAGGTAAGCATTTTATGATGATGAGTTCTTATCTCAAGAGATGAGAGATAGGGCTATTCTAGAGTAGAATGCGTTGCTACCCTACCCTTGCATGACCACACAAATATGTTTAGCTACAAGATATTGGATATCTCGGGCATTGATGACATGAGAGAGACACGTCAGACTTTTGATATTGCATTGATTCGTGATGCAGCCAACCCATTGGTCAATGTTCTGAGACAAGAAATAGATACTATGGCATGATTTTTCCCATAAGATGGTTATCCAGATATTGCTGCCAATGCTGAAGACACCGAGATAGATGCACGAACTAATACTGCAACCAAAGATGCAGAGGGTACTTACTGTTCCCCAACACTAGTCTAGTCGGTGCTACCTAGGCCACATGGTATGCCACCTAGGGTTCTAATGAATTCTCAAGCTTTATGGATAGAGGTGATGACTTAGTTAACGACATTGACTTCGAAGGTAAGTCATATGGAAAGTGAACTAAGAAGTTGGATGACTCAATAGTATTAGGCATAGGATAAGCGTATATAAGAGTGCTTAGATGCATTTGATCTAGTGATTACTTGGCAGTTTGGAAGTGGACAAATGCCTAATGTTTCCGATGTTAGAGCAGAGATTTCAGAGTTAAAGAAGATTGTCATAGAGATATATGAGAGGCCAATGGTTATTAATTCTATTGTATAGACTCTGATTACTATAGTTGATGTAAGAAATATTTGGGAAATACCAAAGGATAAACAAGCTGAGTAAACCGAGGAGGAAAGAAGAGAAAAGAAGTCAAAAAGGCAATGAAGAAAGCCAAACATGAAATTATCCAGGATGAGCAGGACCGATAGACACGGATCCAAGAGAAAGCTAAGAGAGTTAGTAGTTTGATAGTTTTGGTTGTTTATGTTGAGGAGGTCGATATTATACCCCCACCTGTTATTGATCAAGTCCTGGTTGGGACAGTTGCTGATGAGAGGGGGACTCGACCTGAGGGCCCATATTCTAATATTGATGCTATAGTTCCTTGAATGCCAAGGTATGATTTTTATCCCAACTTTATTTATTTTTTATCACTGAGGATATTGCAATTTTATTAAGTTAGAGGTGGCGGTATGAGTACCAAAAAATTTTGGGAGCAGTTTGAAAATTTTCAAATGTAGCTAAACCTGAACGTTTTTTATGACTTGCAGGTTTGGTGCAGGAAACTAAGATAGGGAGTAGATCAGCGCACCTATGGTAGCAAATATTTTTTATTATAACTTTGATTTTTATGGATTTTGAAAATTTGGGATGTACTTAAAGATTTAGACTCTGATTTTGATTTCTCATTGTGATTGATGAGACACTGCTGATTGTTGTGGTTTTTTTACCTTATCTTTAAAAAAGTAGTGTTAACTTTGCTAAAGATTTGAAAATGTTGATCCCCGTACAAATTGTTTTTAAACAATTAAGTGATTTGTATATTTATGCTAATACTGTTAAGTATCTGCTAATGGCATTAGGAATAAGGATAGTATAGTTAGGGACCAAACAAGGGCAGAGCTGGATAACTAGTACATAGTAATGTAGCCCTGTGAAATTGTACATAAGTTTTACTAATTTCCTGGTTGTGTTGGAATCTAGAACTTGCCCGGTTGCTTTTACTAAAGTCTAGGATGGTTAGGTAGGAGGTAAAGATAGAACCATTTTGTATAAGTCCACTTAATCCTAAAATGCCCAAAGAAATTGAACATTAACCTTTGATCCAAATATTTGAGATTTAATAGACAAAATTTTCTTGTTACCTCTATCACCTTCCCATTTAGCTTTAAATAAATCTGTTTTAGACTCTAGTCCTCCTGTGCATACTGTGCACCTCAACCTAGGAAAATAGCCTAAGTTAAGGGTGTCTATTATAGCCGTTCTTAGGAGAAAACGTGTATGAAGAAAAGAGAGAAAAGTGCAAAGTATTGAAAAAGAAAAAGAAAAATAAGCTCTAGAAAAAGAAAAGCATGACCCATTTGGAATATGCTTAAAAGAAAAAAGAAGATATAAGGGTGGAGATAAATTAAAAATTTGAAAGTTTGTGGACCCCAAAAAAACATATTGTTCAGGAGGCTTAGCCACTAAAAGAATCCGCAAAAGATATCCTACCAGCTCCTAACAATGTTACTAGCCAAATAATGTCATGTAGTCATCTTATCACAACTATCTAAGAACATAGGAAAAATGCATAAGGTCAATCCTATGGTATTCAATGAACATAGGTGATATTTGTTCGTGAGAGAAACAATTATTTGTTATATTCCAGAATAGATTGATATATAAGGAGAGAATGGGGTTTCTTTGACTGTGAGTGCACATGGGTTATAGTGCTAGGTTGCTAAGAGTGTTTGATGAATGTAAAGCATGTATATGCCCAAGTGTCTATTGCTACTATAATTCCATCATCGAATTCTTTAATCTTCCTATATGTGCAGAATTTTTGTATGAAAGTTTGAGTTGAAAATTTTAAAATTAAGAGGGGAACTATAAAATTGAAATTTAATTAAAAATCACTACCATGGGTGGTTTGAGATTTTCTCGTTTTAAGCATCGCCTCAGGGGAATAAAATAGTATTTGGTTTTGTTTGCCTGAGGACATGTAAAAGTCTAAGTTGAGGGTGTTGATGTGGAGTGGAAACACGACACCTTCGATGCTCAAAACCAAGAATTTATGTGTAAACTTAGGGTGTATTATTAGATGTGATACACTTTGGTGAGGATAGAAGGTAAAACAGGTCTACAACTAAGTTTAAATGAAAAGTGTTGAAAAGACCTTGAAAAGACCAACTTTGATTAGCATACGAGTCAACACCAGAGTCGTAACCATTCATTACGACTAGTATGTTATATCGTAAGAATAATAGAACCAAAAGCTGAATTATGAAACCAAGTATAAAAAAGATATGATTCAAGTATGCCAATTGTAAGGCATGATACAATCGTATGCGAAAGCCATGAGCATAACAGAGTCCAAGATACTATCCAGGAATTGAAGTATCAGAAGGATACGAGTCGAATGTCTGAGTATGACTCGTATAGGGATATCGTATACCAACAAGTGTTCAAGACCGAAAAATTGAAGTCCCAGGAGGATATAGATCAAGGACACAAGTCGTATGCGTAGTTATGACTAGTAATCTAAAGTCTTAAGATGAACAGAGAATTGAAGCCATGGAAAGATTAACCACTGAATAGTTACGATACGGCAGGGTATGGCTCATAAGTTGAGGATACAATTGAAGACTGAGTCGTACCGACTAATGACTTAACTTTACATTTCCAATTTTTAATACGATTTTATTGTTATTACAGGATAATAAAAATACCCTAGGGTTTATCTTTTATTAGGGTCTGTGTAGTGACATTCCGTTGTACACAATTACATACTTTTACTATTGTTCTTGAGATTTTAGGGTTTTATTCTATTATTGACTTTGGAGTTTATTCATCTTATCCTTGTAAATTTGATTTTATGTGTTATTCATTGATAATCATGATTTCTTGCACAAACATGAACGACTAATCTCATAAGCTAGGGTTCTTGGAAACCTGGCAGATTAGCTACGTAGAGGAAGTGTGATACTCATCTATTCTAGGTTTTATGCATGTAACCTAATTCTTCTTCACTATAATTGATTTCAAGTAACTACAACATCTTTATATTAAAGGTTGTATTTGAATTATTTCGATAACCAAGAATCTTGTGTTGGGAAAAGAAGATTAGGATAGTAATTTGGGATTTCTACCTCTACCTTATAATCCCCGTATTCCATCTTATCACTTGATCAACTAACAAAGAATAATGTGAACTGAGGCTATAACAAGGGACAACAAGGGAACACCCGGTGATGATAACCAAGTCTAAGGGTGAAATTTATCTTTGAGCTCAAAAGGAGGCTGATAATACCTATCTTTTAACTTTATTTGCAGTGCGCTAGAGCAGTGGGTTGATCAAAAAAAGTCTACGGAGTTGAGAAGCCAGGGGGAACACAAACATAGATTTAGTCTCCTATTGATTACAACTCAAAACCACTCAAGAATTGGTTACTCTTTGCTATTGATAATAAAATTCCCACCATTTACTTTCCTGCATTGGTCGATGGTTAAATTAATAAAAGCAAGTGCTTACATTTTCCCTGTGAGATCGACCCCAACCTATTTAGGTTATTATACTTGGATCAACAACACTATACTTCTGATTGAGTGTAGTTTTGGGTGACATCACAAACAAGGAACTCAGGTTGGTTGGCCAACTAACCATTCTACAATACAAAGGTCTACTCACAAAAGTGGAGGCCAAAATTTTTTGACCTTCATTAATGTGGCGAAGGTCCCGCGAATGCAAAGGCCATTTTATGCCTTTACCAATAGATTTAGTACCAACAAACTTTACTACATATCAAGTTTCCAATCATAGTCTGATGATTCATTTAAAATCTGATGGACGAAAAATAACTACACCACCCTATGAAATTCATTATTCTGGACTTAATTTTGCCATTGAAATTTCTATCTGAGGTTGGTTCTAATAAAAGTAGGCCCTATGCCTAAAGGTCAATTTTAACTATAAACTACCTAATAGCCCAAAATGCGTATGGAAGCCTCTAGACCCAAACCAAGGGTTTCCTAGCCTAAAATGGACATTACAGAGTTAACAAGATTGTCAGAATTAGCATTCGAGACCATTTACATAATGTTTAGACTCAATACCATTTTTCTTACAATGAATGCTCCAAAATTTGGAATTGGCTCTAAAAATCAAACAAACCACACGATAACCAAACTGCCATTCCCAAGAAGTCGTAAGGTAGTTATTGGAAAGCTTTAAATATGGAGAAGGCATGGAAATACATGAAATGAACTAAAGGATCATTCTAATACAACTCTAAAAGGACTTTCATCCAGTGAAGTAAAAGATCATGAAGTACTTGAAGGCTTAAACAAGTAGGAATACTAGGCCTGCATCATACTCTAAATCTTCCTGGTAGCCTCCTCAACTAAATGATGTCTTTACTGAACCTTAACCTATGGAATATTCATAGATTTAAACTGTCTGACATTTATAATAAATGTTTAAATAGCTCATCCACAAAGGTCAAACTCTTATATAACTGAAGTTAATCTCAATAAAGCATGTGCAACTCATCTGGAATATTATTCCACAATATAGATATACTAAAAATTAGATGGACGACTGAAAAGAGTTAAAGTAAGGACAACTCATAATCTACCTCTCCAACTTTTTAAAGTATCTCAAATAGCTGGATATATCTAGGGCTAAGCTTGCATTTCTTCTAGAGTGTCAGCATTTGCTTCTTAGGCACCACTCAAAAGAAAACCTAGTCACCAACTCCAGACATCAAAGAACAAAGCTGACAATATGCATAACTATTTTGACTACTCTAAGCTTTCCATAACCTATCCTCAATTACCCAAAACCTATCAAATGACTCACGAAGCTAGTTGGTACAATGGGGTATAACCAAGGAGTCTTAAACCATCAAATTTGAGATCGAAAATACCTACCTTACAATTCCTCAAATGATGCCATCTCAATTCTTGAATGGTAGATATTATTATAGGTAAAATTCTCTAAGGCTAAATTCTACAGCCACAAGGCATTTTCTACCACATTTGCCTTGTCTAAATGGTAGTGAAAGGAGATGCCATAGTCGATCAGTAACTCAATACACCTGAGCTATCTTGTATTAAGATCTGTTTGAGTCATAATATACTAAATACTTTGATAGTCTATGAATATCTCTTAATTAATACCATACAATTAATTTCTCTGAATTGTCAGTATAAAAATTATAGTAAATTCTAAGACACGAGTAGGTTTGTGGCGCTCGTGGACCTTCAGCTGCATCGATAGATATGCAATAACTCGACCCTGCTGCATCAGAAAACTCACCTAAACTAATACTAAAAGCATCACAATACATAGTAAACCCTATGCCATCAACTAGAATATTCAATATAGGAGTTGAAGTGAGCAAGTCCTTATGCTTTAGAAATCTCGCCTCAAAATAATTAAACTAAAATGGAACCTCCTTCATAGACAATCTTGTCATGAGCGCTACAATAGTAGAAAATTTCTTGATAAACCTCCTATAGTAGCCTACAAAACCAATAAAGCTACAAATCTTGATCAAAGATTTATGTCTGGCCCAATCACGAATAACCTTAATATTGTTGGATCCAACTTAAAACAATCCTTAGATACTACGTGTCCTAGGAGTGCCACACACTTTATCAAAAATTAACACTTCTAGAATTTGGAAAATAACCTCTAATATCTCATACCACACACTCTATCAAAAATTGACACTTTTAGGATGTCGCAAATAGCCTTTGATATCTTAAAATGTAGAGTACAGTTGTCAAAACCTTCTTGTTCTTCTCCTCATTTCATTAATTAAAAAATATCATTGATAAAAATGGATACAGATAAGGCATGAAAATATGGTTCATCAAGTCCATTAACGTTGTTTTGGAATTACTGACCCAAAAGACATCACCGAGAATTCATAATGACCATAGGTAGTCCTGAAAGGTGTCTTAGGGATGTCCTCTGCTCGAATTCTCAACTAGTGGTAATCATATCTCAAATCAATCTTAGAAAATACTGCAACACCATAAAGCTGGTCAAATAAATCATTGATACAAGGCATATAATAGTTATTATTCATTATCACCCTATACAACTCCTTATGGTTGATACACATATTCATAGGACAATTTCTTTTCTTCATGAAAAAATTAAGAGCACCATAAGATAACACTCTTTGCTTAATAAAACCTTTACCAAGGATATACTAAGGTAAGAATTTAGTTCCTTAAGCTTGGTAGGAGCAATATGGTAAGGTTCTATGGAAATTGGTAGGGTGCACGAGTTAAGGCTAATAGCTAACATAATACACACTCTGGATGAAGTCCAGGTAGTTTGGTAGGGCAAACATCAGAAAAATCACAAATAATAGGAACAAAATCAAATATAGGAATCTTCAAACTAACATCACCGACATAGGCAAGAAATGACTCACAACTCTCGGATACAAGTCTACTATCTAGAACATAGGAAATGATACCCATTGTAGCATTAGTGAAAGAAACCTAGCATACAGTTAGGGGTATGCCAGGTATGGATAATGGAATGGTCATGGTAAAATAATTCAAGGCCTCATTATAGAGGGATAACAAATCCATGCGTAGAATTAAGTAAAAACCCACCATATCAAGAACACAAATATCAACCTCGACATTATACTCTAGAATAATCCCAATACATAATCTATAAATCCAATCCACTACTAAAGAATCACCCACAATATTAAATAATAGTATAGATAAAGTCTCCCAAGATAACTCTAATCACAATTCATAATAAGAAGACACATATGAATAACTGGATCCTAGATCAGATAAAATGATAGTTGGCTAATGGCATACTACCTTTAATATCAATATTGGAAGACTCTACCTCAAGCCTACAAGGTACAACATATAATTGACCCTGACTGCCTCTAGATTAGACACCTATCCTACCTCAAATCCAACCTACATAAGGACCTACTCTAAAAGATAAGGCACCACTTCTATGAACCTAATACCACCCCTAGCTGAATAATCTATTGATTTGATCGGATGAACACTGTGTGCTAAAGGATCAATCGTCCATACAAGGTATACCCTCTAAAGAAATGATCGATCACCCCATAATAATAACATAAGCACTCTTCTCTATATAAATGGTCCGACTCACCTATAATAACCACCTTGTCTTGAAGACCCTAAACATTATAGTTATTATAAATGGTTGACTCCTATTAGTAATAAAAAGTGATACCTAAGTGAGCCTAAAAGACTAACCTTAGTTCTTATGAGACTGGCACTAAGGGTTTTAACCCTTGATAATACTAAACTTACATGTAAATTTAAGTACTATGAAGTCATCATCAATATAATTACCCAACATTATATCAAGGTTAAATCCTCTAGGATAATAAGAGCGGCAAATAAATAAGTTTGAAGTAAAAGTTATTTGTTAGGTTCAAAACTAAAAAACATGTATTTTTGGGGATTTTGAACGTTTCAAAGCTATGATTATTTTTATGAACTTTTAAAGGACTAATTCAGGTCTATGAATAATTAGTGTGTAAACAATTAGAAATAGATGTTGGGATTATGCTTTCCTAGGGGAAATTATGCTTGGGATAATGATGAATCAGTGGAAATTGTAGTTGTTAGTGATGTGGTTGGCTAGGTTGTAAGTCCTCGAAGCTTGTTTGTCAATAAAGTCTAAAATATGACACTCATTGACCTTTTGAGGACCTAACTAGTGTGTCAAATAAAGCCACCCAACACATAAATTGGGTATCCCTTTTTCTAGGATGATACCCAAGGTATAGTCAACATCATAATCGCTCTTATGTTTAAGATAGTGAGAATTAGAAAACTACGCCCATAAATTATCTACTAATGCCTTTGTTTCCACATCCCTCTTTTAAGGATGAAGTGGGTTTCAAAAGTTCACCCAATCCCCTCTTTTAAGAATGGTTTGACCTTTCAAGAGCTTAGGGTTTTCACCCATTAACCCATTTGGGTATTTGGGGTTTTCGACCATAAATCCTAACAAATTTAATCAACCAATTGTAAAACCCATCACAAATAAAATAGAATATACACAAATAAATAGTAACCCACAAATAATTGCACCATATTATAAAATAATCCCAAATGGAGAACTAGCTACACATAACATTATTAAGCAAGATATACTAAAAAATCTCTATCAATTCAATTTATTGAAAGATAAAGATAATGCAAATTGCAAGCTTTAGCATTCAACAAATCTGTAATTGAAATTACCTATCTTACACCTGAAATCTAATCTATTATATTCATTACCCAATAATTAGTACAATAGTTTTCTTTTCAAAAATGAAAAGTCAATGGTTGGAAAATTCCAAAAAAGTCAGCTCCCCTCTATGGAATAGGGTTTGATCCTCTTAAGAAAATTTGAGATTTAGCTCTGTGCATTCACACCTTTGCTCTTTGGCTATTTTTACAATAGGCCACAATTGTGGGAGTTTGCCCGCATTTACGGCTACCACGAGCGTGGTTAGAGTCATGGGATCATGCTATATTTACCTTCTTAATGAGCACAAGCACGGTAACAGAGGCTATTTTCTACTCTAACTCTTTAAGCTACACTTCTTTCTTTTTTTTGATCTTTTTAGTTCACATCCATATATTTTAATATTATTACCTATGTGTCCGCAAAAAGAGGGTATTAGTGCATTTAATCACAAATATGTTTCACTTATTCATTCATAATGTGGTAATGTGCATGAATGTTGAGTGCAAATGAGTGGTAAATTTACCACTCATCAATACCCCCAACTTAAAGCTTTACTTGTCCTCATGCAACTTTACCTATTACCATGTGACAATACAAATTTATTCCCATATAAGATGACCCAATGATCACAATGAAATCAAGCTTAGTTACTACCTCAAGTAGCTCTTCAAACATGGGCAAACCTGTTTTCCCGATACCCCTCAACATAAAATTCAATAATGCAAGATTCAAAAGACTTCAAAGAGAAATAATGTAACAATCATTGATATTATAGAGGTGACTCACTATTTGACATCAACTACATAGTAATTTGTTTGCCTCTATTCTCGAAAGATGACTAAATCACCAATCTCAACTTGTTCATATGCCTCCTGACAAGAAGGAAAATTCCACACACCAAGCTACAAAATATGCAACAAGGAATTTAAGTGCAAAACTCTCTGCCCCACAAGAACTCTCTATGCTAACAAGTGTCATACCATAAACTTGTCCTTATTTTCAATCGCCACTACAATTAAAGTAAATTGTTGGAAATCTGGAAGAGAGTTTTGACCTTGTAACATAGAGTTGGGGTAGGGTAGGATATCATTTAGGAACAATAAGGCTATACCCTCCTTGAACATCTATATCACACTATTTAATCCAATTCATGACTATGGGCCAATTTAGTTTCTTATACAAATGCCTATTTTTATTACCTTGGTTCACCCATTTTCTTTCATTTCTTTTTTCTTCAAAATTTATGCAATCCTTTCTTTTGTGGGTCCTTTCTTTTGATTACTAATTTTCTTTCAATGCTTAAGCTCGTAGGCATTCACTTATAACTTTGTGGCTAAAAGTTACATTCTTCAATCCTCACACCCCTAACTTAGGCTTTTAGCCTCTAGTTACATTTTTAAGTTCAAAGATGGAATAATTCAAAAGAGGGATAAAAATTGAATGGTTCATGACAGGTAATGTGTTTTACAAAGAAACCTAAGATCATATCACCAACAAAATACACTCAAAATTCATTCTTAAGAGATTAATAAGGCAAGTTCTAGATGACACAAGCATAAATAAGATTGATATAAATAATTCACCACACATGGCATCTAAATTCTCTAAGGGGGATCAATTTCTCCTCCCATTAGAGGAAAAATAGAGTATCAATCAATTTTTGAAAGCCAATTTTTTGGAGTCACAAATAGGGAAAAAGGTTTGTTACAAGGTTGCTCACGTCCATGACCTTGACTTCTGAAAAATTTTGGATGGAGGGGGGTGTTTGCTAATGCATTTGCACCATGCACAATTTTCTAACCAAGGAAACAAATCAGGCCTCTGCCTAACATTGTGGATTTCATACAGGAAAACCAACCATATGAATACTCAATTTTTCCCTAGGTATGAATGTGATCCAAAATCTGAAATACCACGGGTACTCAGACTTTCCCTGGAACTATGACCTTGATGCCAATAACGATTCTTTTTCATTAAGAATGTCTTCAATCAATCTATCATAGGGAAAAGTTCATCCAATAAAATCACAACTTAAATAAACATAGAGTAAAATAGAAGATCTAAAAACAAAAAAAATAACTAATCCATGAAATGTGGGCACCATAAGAGTGCCCAAATAATACAACCCAAAAATAGAATAAAGATCATCCAAAATGTCATAAAAACATCCATAAAAATCTAAATAATACAATTTCAGGGATCCGAACCCCTAACTAAAAATATAGTAGTGAATCCACCGTATAACCAATAAAGCAAGAGAAAAGAGTGCTCCCTAAATCTATATCAAGAGCTTCTCTCTCTTGTTGACTTTCCACCATCACCACTAGTATCATAACAAGACCACTAAGCAGAAACGTCGTTATTATTCTCAACTCTTGGTGAAGAAAATCTGTCATAATGTTTTAGGACCTTTCACAGGCCCTTAAAACCTTTCCACATATTGGTGAAGAACTTGTCTCTCTTCTTCTCCTTTTTCTTCATCTTTTTATAGGAGGCCCAAAGTTCCATTTGAGACTCTGTAGATGCTAAATATGCCCTCTAAATCCTAGCAATCATTTGTTCCTACATCTGCTCCTCTTTCTTATACTTCTTATAATCTAAGCAAGAGATATAAGAATGATGCCTAGTGGAGAGCTCTCACTGCCCTTAAGGAAATGCTGATACCAGCTCCTTGATGACCCTAATATCTTTAAGCATCCCTACAATGGATAGTCTACATGATTCTTACTCCTAAACTGTCAACTTTCCCAAGTCCATCTTTCTTTTTTACCTCTTACCTGGTGCACCCTTGCCCCAGAATTTAAGAGGGTGAATAGGGGTTTCAGGCTGCAACCAAGTTTCATCTGGGTATTCCACCACCCCTTTTTGCCTGCACATCTTAATAATAAGAGAAGTGAAGAATATATATATACCACCATGGTTTCTATAGAACTTTATATAAGAAATCATCAAACGATCAATATTTAGATTAATATTATATAGTATGCAGGTAACCAAGCAGGAATGCAAATATTTAACTACACTTATGTATGTGCCAGGAGAGATCCTTCTCCAAATGATGATCATCTATATCTGACCCTCTGTAGGGAAGTCGCTCATGGAAATGCCCTTTTTTGTTGCCGCCCATGGAACTTTCTTTCTCGGTCATAATTTCTCTATCAACCAGTTGTGTGGCTCAAAACCTTTTTCCTTAAAAGCAGCCATGTCTACATTTAGGAGCCCATAAATTTCTTTTATTTGCTCTGCTCAAACATTCACATCCACCTCCAGATTCTAATAACCTTGTTTGCAAAAGACATTATGCTAATATAAGCATAGAACTCTTGCACCCACTACTCATTTTCCCTACATGGGTTTGGGGCAAACGTATCCATCTGGTGGCCACAAGAGAAGGATAAAATGTTGAATATTTTTTTGGCACACTTTTCAAGCAAATACCCCTTTTTAGGGGCAGCTTAGTCCTTGGAAACTCAACATAGTATATGTTGTGGAATTCGAGATTCATGAATCGAATGTGTTCAAAGATCTTTAATTTTATGGTTATGTAACATAACACAAACTATAATTGGTAGTTCCACACAAAAACCATGCTAGGTTAACCTGATAAATTCTTGGGGTAGTGTCATAGTAAGTTTCGGGATGAAAATTGGACATGCAAATTTTTTTATCTAAATAGAAAATTGCTCTTAGATGTAGAGATTGCGGCACTTGACCACGATCGTGGTATGACAATTACGGCCCCGATGACTGCGATTGGGGTATCTAAGACCAACTTCGACCAAATTTTTGAAAAACTAAAATATACAATTCCCACTCCAATATATGTTCCAACTAACCATATAACTATTATTCTCATGGAACTTAAACCCTAAGTTCTTGATTATGCTCTTGAAACTTGATGGATTTTGCAATGAGTTCATTCAAGCATGTAATCAAGCATATGGTTTAAACACTAATTACAACCTATTTACACCAAATTTTGGGTACTCAAAACATCCCCATTGATGTGTACCACAATTACAATAGTCTATCACATACATAGTCACATTTAAGAATAGGTTAGGTATTGGATATACTATTTCAGGCGTATTCCTAAAGTCCAAATTTCAATACAACAAAATATGTAATTAAGGTGACTTAATACAAATACTATTTAGTATTATGTACAGATGATGCGATGAATCACTTGGATGCATAAAAATTTTGGACTTTTGGGTGCAAATTTAAGAGAAAAATTGAGAATGGATTTTGGGGAGTTATGGGCATATGGATGGTCTTTTAAACTACTTTGACAACGATCCTAGACACTCGGATACCATGACTGTTGAGACATGGGCCACGATCACAGTACTTGACAGCTTATTTTAGGCTGTCTGCACTCCCTGCTCAGTCTAAAACACCATGGTTTCACACTTTCCCTTTTTCAATTTCTACCATCAATCGTCATATCACTACAATTTCCTAGATTATGCATAAAAAATAAAATCTAATATAACATGTAAAAATAAAAGGATATGTCTAAGTTTCATGGCTTAATAGGTTGCTTCCTATATTTTTTTGCAAGACACCCTCCAACCATCATTTGTGTTTCCAATTAGAAGATTTAAATCTCTGTCCTAACTTTTCTCACAATGCAGTTAGTAGCAGAGGAACAAAAGATTCAAATCTTTCAAGATGAAAAATGATAGAAATGAGGACATGGAGATCTGGCTTCTATCTCGCCACTTTAAAGGCTTGAACCTTTTAACCAATTTCACATTAAATTTCCAATTTGCATCCTTCGATAACGGTGGGAATAGGCCACTACTTGAAAATCAGAAGTTGAGCTACTTGTCCTTTAAATGTAGGGTTCTCATATGCCCTTTTGGAATGTCAAACTCCAAAATAAGGGTATGGTGTTCCTTCTCCCTAAAATCAAGCATTTGCTTGGGTAGGTGGACACACATCACACCCATAAGCCACAATGTTGAAAAATAGTTTGAATGATGTCTATCCCTTAATTCCAAAATTGTATCCCTATGAGAATCCTTACCCCCAAATGGACTAGAGTCTTCACAAAAGATTAGCCCAGGTTTTTCTTTTGATTCTAGTACCATTTCCTCAATTTTGGCATCTTAAACTACTATATGTTTGGTTGGTTGGGAAATAATCGAGGACTCATCGCTAACAAATAATCATTTGTCATATACCTTGGTCTTCTTTTTGATCCTCCTTATATGGAAAAGTAGGCAAGGCTATGCTATTTTGATACTTTGTTTCCATGCCCATTTTCTCTATCTTGATAATCTCCCTTCGAAATGCCCTATTAGATTGATGCAAGTCATGCATGACCTCCTCCAATGTAGTTACCTGATCCAAAAGAGTTTGAAGTATCACTTCAAAACTAATGCACCCGGCATGTTGTTCTTTCTTTATTTCATTATGGTACCTATCAAACTCATAAGAAGAACTATCATTTGGGTTAGCATAACAAAGTGAGGGAGCATTCAGGAAATCACTTTAATGTCCATCTCGAACACCCTATAATGAACAATCATACTCCCAATAGGATCGATATGGTGTCTCCATCTCCCTCTAGGGAGCATACCAACAATATTGCCAAAGTGGGGTCCTTCAAAATTTGGACATGGATCACAAGATAAGATTTACAACTATTAAAATCATATTTGTCCCACGATGCCACAGTGACAAGAAAAAAAAATCTACCTAACATATGAAACAAAAGAAAATCACAATTAAATATTTACAAGTATGAATCCAAGCAAGTAATCTAAAATTCGAAATTAACTTGATACGCCAAATTGTTCCCTGGAAACGGCGTAATTTTTGATATCGCTCAACTTACACATCAATTTATGTGTAAAGCAGTTGTCGTCAATATAATTACCCAACTTTGAGTCGGGGTCAAATGTATGAGGAAAAATCTGAGTGGCATCTAAATAAGTTCAAAACTAAAGTTACTTGTTATTTTCAAACCTAACGTACAAGCATTTTTTGAGATTTTGAGCGTTTTAATGCTATGATTATTTTTTTTGACTTCTAGAGGACTAAATCGGTTCTACGAATAATTAGAATATATCAAATTAGAATTAAATATTAGGATTTTTCTTTAGTGATGTGGTAGGCTAAGTTGTAAGTCCTTGAAGCAAGTTTGTCAACAAAGTCTCAAAGATGTCACTCATTAAGCCTTTTAAGTTCCTAACCTTTGTGTCAATTTAAGACATCCAACACCTCAATTGGGTATCCCTATTTCTAAGATAAAACCCAAGGTACAGTCAACATCATAATCAATTTTATGTTTAAGATAGTGAGAATTAGCAAATTATGCCCATAAATTATCTACTATTCTCTTTTTTTCCACATCCCTCTTACAAGGATGGTGTGGGTTCCAAAAGTTCACCCAAACCTCTCTTTCAAGGATGGTTTGAGCTTTCAAGATCTTGGGGTTTTCACCCACAAAACCATTTGGGTATTTCGGGCTTTCTCCCACAAATCCCGATAAATTTAATTAAGCAATAGTAGAATCCATCACCAAAAAACTAGCACATACACAAATGAATCATGACCCACACATAATTACAACCTATTATAACATAATCTCAAGAGGAAGAACTAGCTATACATAAGATTAATAAGAAATGTATACCGAAAAATCTCCATTAATTCGATTTATTGAAAGATAAAGATAATGCAAATAGCAAGTTTAGGATTCAAAAAATCTTTAATGGAAATTTCCAATCATTAACTTAAAAGATACTCTGTTCTATTATTCTCCAAAAAATTAGTACAACAATTGTCTTCTTATAATTGGAAAGTAAATGGTGGAAAAATTCCACAAAAGTGAGCTCCCTTCTATGGGATAGGGTTTGAGCCCCTTAAGGGAATTCGGGATTCAGTTATATGCATTTACAACTTTACGCTTGGGTTGATTTAATGCTATGCCACAAAAGAAGGAGTTTGTTTACATTTGTGGCTATCGTGATTAGGTTCACAACCACGTGATCAAGGTGTATTAAACTTCATGACTAGCAGCGATTGTTATCTGAGTAACGAGGATATGTTCTATTCTAGATCTTCAAACTGCACTTCGTTCCTTTGTTTAATCTTTTTTAGCTCGCATCCACATATTTTTATCTCATTACCTATGTGTCTGCAAAAAGTGGATATTAGTGCATTTAATCAAAAATATGTCTCACTTATTCATTCAAAACATGGTAATGTGCATGAATGTTTAGTGCGAATGAGTGGTAAATTCAACACTCATTAACACCCCAACTTAAAGCTTTGTTCTTCCTTAAGCAACATTACCTCATACCATGAGACAATGCGTATTTATGCCAACATTAGATGACCTAATGAACACAAAGACATAAAGCTTAGTTAATGCCTCAAGTAGCACTTCAAACATGTGCAAAGCTATTATACTGAAACCTTGCAAAATAAAATGGAATAATGCAGGATGCAAAAGACTTCAAAGAGAAACAATGCAGCAATCAACGATACTCTAGAAGTGACTCACTTTTTAAACCCAACTACCCCATACTCCTTTTCTTTTTTCCACAAATCATCACAAAATCACCCACCTAAATTTTTTCACATGCCACCTCACAAGAAGAAAAATTCAATGCACCATGCTACCAAATATGCAACAAGGAGTTTAAGTGAAAAACTCTCTCTCACTTGAACTCTCTCTACCAAAAAGTGTTATAACATAGGCTTGCCCTTATTTTTCATCGCCACTAGAATGAAGGTAAATGGTTGAAGATCTCGAAGGGCTTTTTATACTTGTAATTTGGATTTGGGGTAGGGTAGGATATCATTTCGCAAAAACAAGGCTATACCCTCCTTGAACATTTGCATCACACTATTTAATCCAGTTATTAACTATGGGCCACTTTCTTTCTTTTAAAAATGCCTACTTTTATTACCTTGTTTCCCCCATTTTAATTTATTTATTTTTCTTGCAAATTTCATGCAATCCTTTCCTTTGTTGGATCCTTTTTTTCTTACTAATTTTCTCTCACTACTTAAGCCCATAAGTATTCACTTATAAATTTGTTGCCAAAGTTAATTCCTTTATTCCTCATCACCCCAACTTATTATTTTAGCCTCAAGTTAGATTATGTTAAAGGAGGGTATGGTTTAAAAGAGGTATAAAAATTGAATGGCTAACTCCTTGAAATGTGTTTGCCAAAGAAAGGTCCAAACGCTCAAAGTATGTGACTAGGGATAACATCTATGCACAAGGAGGCTTTTTAGGCTAAGTGGGCTTCCACTATCACAAAGATGGACTAAGATCATATTACCAACAAAATACAATAAAAATTTAGCATTTAAAGACTAATGGCGAAATTTCTATATACGACAAGTTTACATAAGATTGATACAAATAACTCACTGTATATAAATGTAAATTCGCTAAGGGGGATCAAATGCCCCTCCCGTTAGAGACAAAAGATGGAGTATCTATGAATTTTCAAAATCCACATTTTTGGTGTCACAAAAAGAGAAAAAGTTTAGTTACATGGTTGCTCACGTCTATGCCCTTAATTTTTGAGAAAATTTTGATGGAGGAGGGGTGTTTTCTATTGCATTTGCATCACACACAATTTGAAAACAAAAGAAACAACCTAAGACTTTGCCTCACATTGTGGATTTCATATGGAAAATGAAAAATATGAATACTAAATTTTTTCCATAGGTAAGAATGTGATCCTAAATCTGAAATGCCATGGGTACTCATACTTATCATGCATCTGTGTCCTTGATTCCAATCACGATGCTTTTCCCTTAAGATTGTGGTCAATCAATCTATCTTAGGGATTAAATCATCCTATAGAATCACAACAAAAGTAATGATAAAGTAAAACAAAAGATCTAAAAACAAACCAAATAAATAATCCATGATATGTGGGCTTTATCAGAGAGGCAAAATAATGCAACCAAAAAATAGAATAAAAATCATCAAAAATTTGATCAAAACATCCATAAAACATCTAAATAATACAAATCAGGGGACCAGCACCCCAACTGAAAATATAGTAGTGACCCAACTTCTTAACCAATAAAATAAGAAAAAAGGGCACTTCTTGAATTTGCATTAAGAGATGCTCTCTCCTAACGACTCTGCACTATAACCAATACCATCAAAACCAAACCACTCAATAGAGACTAATCATCACTCACTACTATGGGAGAATAAAGTTTATCATGTAGTTTTAGGACCATCCATAGTCCCTTGACCACTTTACACATTTTGCTGAAGAACTTATCTCACTTTTTCTTCCTTTTCTTCATCTATTTGTAGGAGGCCCAAAGCTCCCTATGAGACTCTATCAATGCTGAATATGTCCTCTCAATCATAGCACCTGTGGCTCCTTGTGTCTACTACTCATTCTTATACTTCTCATAATCTGAATGGTAGACATATAAATGATGCCTGGTGGGGGGCTCACCTGTACGTTGAAGCAATCCTTATACCAGATCATTAATGAACCTAATATTAACCCGAATATCTTATAGTAGCCCAGCATTAGATGGAATATACGACTCTGAATCCTAAACTATCGACTTGCCCACATCGATGTTTTTCTTGTTGCTCTTTCCAGGTGCACCCTCACCCTAGATCTTATGATGGTAAATAGGGGTTTCGGGGTGTACCTAAGGGTCATCCAGGTATTCCACTATCCTTGATCCCCTACACATCTCAATAATAATAAAAAGGAATAAGATATGCATACCACCATGGTTCGTATGGAACTTCATATCAAAAATCACCAGATGACCAACATTCAGAGAAATGTTGTCCAATATGAAGAAGACCTTGTAGAAACGCATATCTGTAACTGCAGTCATGTGTGTACAAGGAGAGATCTTGCTGCAAATGATGTTCATCCATATCTGGGCCTCTGTTGTGCAGTCATTCATGGTGATGCCCTTTTTTGTTGTCGCCCATGGAACCCCCTTGTCGAGGCACTATTTCTCTATCATCAGGTGCCTGACTCACACCCCTTAGCCTCAAAAGTAGCTATGTCTGCATTTGGGAGCCCATATCATTTATTAATTTGCTCCGCTCCAAAATGCATATCCACCCCCCGAATCCTGATAACAAGGTTTGAAAAAGACACTACGCTAACTTTAGTGTTGAACTTTCGTATGCACTACTCGTTTTCCCTACAAGGGTTCTAGGAAAAACAACTCTTTTGATGGCCACAAGCCTAGCATAAAACTCCATAAATATTTTCAACAATCTTTCCCAGAAAGTACCCCTTTCCCAGAGCTTATTAGTCTATAAAAACTAATTGTAGTACTAGTTGTGGCATTCAGGAGCCATGAACCGATTATGGTAAAAGTTCTCTATTTTTGTGGTTGATTACCTGCAAGAAGAATAACACAAACCATCATTATTAGTTCCATACCAAAAGTATGCTAGGTAAACCTAATAAACTCTTGGGGCAGTGTCATAATGGGTTTTGGGATTAAAACTAGACATGCATAATTTTTGGTCTCAATAGAAAACTACTCTGAGACATTGTGATCACAACCTTTGACAATGATTGCGGCCCTGAATATTACGATTGCAGTATTAGAGACAAGCTTTGACAAAATTTTTGACAACACAAAAACTAATTACAACATCAAGTTTTGTTCCAACTAACTATATTATTGTCATGCTCCATGAACTTAAGACATAAGTGCTTGATTATGCTCTTTTAACTTGAAGAATTTTGCAATAAGTTTATTGGAGCACGTAATAAAACATGTAGTGTACACATTAATTTCAACCTATTTACACCAAATTACAAGTACTAAAGACTTTCCCAGCGGCGTGTACACCACTTACAACAATCTACCACACATATAGTCATATTTAAGCATAGGTTTGAAATTGGAAATACTATTTTAGGCCTATTAATAAAGTACAAATTTCAAGCCATCAAAACGTGTAACCAAAGGGATTTAAAATAGATACCATAGAGTAGGATGAATAGAAGATGTAATGAATCATTTGGATGCACAATAGTTTTTGACTTTTTGGTGATTATTTTAGAGAAAAATACAGAATAGAGTGTGAGGTGTTATAGGCATTCAGATGGTCTTTTAAATTGCTTTGTCCATGATCATGAACACTTGGCTACCATGATTGTGGTGATACGAGCTACGGTCGTGTTACCTGAGACTAATTTTTAGGCCCTCTGCACTCATATGCTCAGTCTAAAACACCATATTTTCATAATTTCCCTTTTCAATTTTGATCCACTATCCTCATAGCACTATAATTTCATATATTATGCTTAAAAAAATAAAATCTAATCCATTATTCAGAAATAAAAGGATGCATGCCACTTTTGTGGCATGATGGATTGCTTCCCATCTTTTGTGGTAAGACATCCCACCAAATTTCATTTCTATTTCCACTTAGAAGATTTGAATCTCTGCCCGAACTATGGATCACTATGCATTGAGCATCAAAGGAAGAAAATATTCAAATCTTCTAAGATAAAATGTGACATTAATTAGGACATGGAGATCTGACTTATATATCATTACTTTGAAGACTTGAACTATTTATTTGATTTCACATCAAATTTCTGGTTCAACTCCTTGGTTAATAGTTGGAATAGGCCAGTATTTGAACATCGGAAATTGAGTTCCTTGTCTTCAAAAGTGGGGTTCTAATTTTCCTTTTGTAATGTTGAACTCTAAAATAAAGGAATGATGTCCTTATCGCATTATTTGCTTGGGTATGTGAACTCTCATCACACCCACAAGGCATAATGTTAAAAAATGGTTTGAATGAGATCTATCCCTTAATTTCAAAATCTTATCCTTGTTAGCATCCTTACCTTGAAATGAACTAGAGTCTTCACAATTGATTAGATCGGGTTCTTATTTTAAATGTAGTACCATTTCTTTGATTTTGGCATCTTCAACTATGTTATATTTGGTTTGTTGGGAAATTACCGAGGACTCTTTTCTACCAAGCTTATAATTGATAACATAGTTTTGTCTTTCTTCTTGATCCTCGACATGTTAAAATATGGGAAAAGTAATATGTAAACCTCATATTTCCCTAGATAAAATTATCTCTCAGTCTATGAGTTATCCAATGTAAAATTTTTGAAATACTTAGTATTTTTTAGTTTAGAGCCTGTCATTGCATAGAAAATTCAATTATCTTTCCAATGATACAAAAATCCCCCAAATTAGATACCCAGGCAAAATGTTAGAGCTATTTTTGTGAAATAGTGTACCACCTAGTACTTCAGTGCATTGCGGAGGCAGTCCAAATGGAAATTGTCATTTTCAGTAAGCCTACGTGATACCACAACATCACACCACCAACAAATTTCCCAATTATCACTTTTCTAGTGAGGTACCATGATGGATCCGCGTCACGTCATCAGCCTAGTTCCTAATTGTCCATTTTCCAATGAGCCAACGCGATAGTACCGCATCGTACTAGGGTGAAAAATTGGGAATTCCAGCTTCCATTATTTAATTTCAGGGGCTGTTTGGCAAATTCCCAAAACCCCTAATCAGCCAAAACATGGATTTATACCCTAAGTAACCCAATATCTCATTTTTCACTCACTTTTCTCAAGATTTGAAATGTTCTCTTTAAATAGGCAAAAACCCTAGCTTCAAGAATCAATTTTAGTCCAAACGAAATCCTCCAAGAACATTCAAGAAATCTTCTTCTATGGTATGTTAGGTGTTCATCTATGGGTCAATTTCACCCCTAGGGTTCAATAATATTTTTTAAACATACAACATCTCAGATTCATGATTTCCATGTTTGAACTAGATTGGATTAATGTGACTATGATATTATTTGGGTTTAATCCACGATTATTATAAGATTCACAAAATTAAATTAGTATTTCATGGGGAATTCTATAGATTGCATGCTAAACCCAAGTAAATTTTTGTTTGGGCATTGTAGTTGACATGTTTATATATTATCCATGATTGTGTACATTAAATTGTGTTCCCCTAGTGTTTGGTAGAATGTCAATGTGAATAAAGTGATTAAATCATTACGTGTTAGTATATGTTCAAGTTTATTCCCTACAAGTGTTTGATGAAATACTTATGTGATTTGACTAGTGAAACTATGAAATGTTATTATATAATCCCATTCATGCACAAGTTCATGTATATCAAGTGTTTGACAAAATATATAAATGAGTGCATAGTTAGCAAGAAGTATTGTTATGCTTAACAATAAAACTCAGTAAACTCAGTAGCAGTCCAGTCTAGTTCAATATAATTAGTTCAGTGTATTTTAGTTGAGAGTAGGATTCAGCACCAACTGAACCCAGGGATGGGGGCATTTCTGTTACTGTAGGGTTTGACCCTCAATAGAGATCCTTGAGTTATAGATCTACGTAGCCACCATAGGTTGAGATGACTTCCTTCTAGATAATGATTGACATATCGCTCATGAGTTTTCTTGCTAGTGAGGGTTGACAAAATGTCTTACTGTTAGTTAGAGTTAACTCACAGCCTATGTTAGTACCCATCACACGGTATTATCACCCTTCCAACATATAGGTTTGACCCCAATCAACTTTGAGAGGGGCATATCGATAATTACCTCCCACAGTTTTAGTTTTAGTCTTTAGTTTATAACTCAGTTCAGTTCTACAGAATCAAGATTTCTAGACAAAGTCAATCAGTATTAGTAATTCAGTTATTAGAAACTTCAAATATTAGTTACTCAGCTATCAGAACTCAGTACTCATCTTCAAAAAATCTCAGATACAGTATATATATGTAAGTCCATAGTATTATATACTCATTGTTTTTAGTAGTATTAGTTATCCATATACTCGCATGTTCAGTTTCTCTATATCATCCAGTTAGTAATTGTTTATACATATGAACACTTGCATTTAGCCTTACCTCATCTAGCATACCAGTGCAATACATGTACTGATGCATACTTTTTCTTTGCGCTATGTCGTCTCATATCATAGGTTCAGATGATCAGGTTCCTAACCGCGCTTAAGTAGATCCTGCCAGCAGTCACAGATTTAGTAGTGATCCTCATCTATCAAGGATGTACATTTATTTCAGTATTTCAGTTTAATAGTAGTTCCGTAGTTAGAGTTTGTTAGGGGCTTGTCCTATTAACTCCCTATTCAGACACTTCAGTTAGAGGCTTTTCGACTAGACTAGTTCATATAGTATGTAGTTTTTAGATGTTTCTACCAGATGTTATTTATCAGAATTTAGATTGTTAAACTTATAGCAATTTATCTTAATTTTGCATTTATTTTTGTGTTATTATTTAAAGCTCATAGCAGTTATTAGTCTTCAGTTAGCTTATGGTCCCTCAGGATTGTAAGCACTGTGTGACGCCTAGGATGTACTCTAAGGGCGTTATAAACTTAGTACCAGAGCCTAAAGTTCAAAAGAGTCCTAGAGAGTCTCAAAGCCTCATTACATAGAGTCTTGTGCATGGGTGTATAGTGTGCCACACTCATGGACAAGAGGCTATGAGATGTTGTAGTAAAAGTTTCCCTTTTTCCATTTTTCATGTCGTGTGAGTAAGCATGAGTTCAAGATAAATTATCAGTCTAATCCATTTATTCCTTCCAGTTATGGTACTTTAGAAAAATCCCTTCAGTTAATTTCAGTAATATAGTCATTCCATTCTAGTTTTTTGATGAACCAGTCCCTGAATGAAGGGGTAGTACCTCAGTTTTAGTGGATATAAGTTTGAATCTCTAGATTGAACTAGTAGAAAGTAAAGCTAAGAATTCTATGTTAGTCAGTGTTGAGGTTGCTATATGATGATTGATTGGGCAATAGAAAGCTAAGAATCATGTATCATAAGAAAGTACTAGTAGTGGACCTTACTTTATCATGAGTAGTCCTTCATAATAAGTTTAGTTTTTATAAGCATTGTCATTTCTCAAACTCTAGAGTAAAGAGGTCTTAGCTCGATATAGAGTTTATTAATGGGTTCACATACTTAGAATAATGACTTTAAGCTAAGCGGGAGATGGTAGAACATATAACCAAGTCAAACTTTCAGATTTTAGTAGTAATGTCATTATGTGTAGAGAAGTAGTGGAAGAGGTTGATGCCCAACCCATCCTTACCTCAGTGCAAAGTTTTGCACCTCAGCTATCATGATATCTACTCATGACTTAGATGTCAGCTTTATGATCATAGTTTCTATTTATGCATGTTATCTGAAATTATATATATTTATAGTTTCTAGTATAAGGAGTTCTAGTTTTCTCAATATTACGAATCATGTTCCATGAATACAGAAGAACCAAAGTCAGTTGATGCAGCTCATGAATCATGTACTCATGCCTAACAGTGTGCTCAGTTTCTATGACTTATGCTCTACTACTAATGATCAGTTAAATTTAGATTTATCTTATGTATATCCTCAGTCTAGATCTCTTGATAAATCTCGTATATTGATATTTTATTCCTCAAGCATCAGTTAAGTGTCAAGTTTAGTATAGTGTCTATTCTTGCTTCAGGTCCTTATGTTATAACCTTCAGTAAATTCTCCTTATTAGATGGTGTGGTGATGAGAAATTTCATAGAAGGGAGAGAGTAGATGTTTCGTGTTACGTAAAGATTATTGAATCCTTGTTTTAAACGAGGCTTTAATTATGAATATAGGCTTGAATATCGTGTTGATATGTAAGTGGCTAGGTACATTTTAGAGATTTGAGTAGACTTGAACTAAGTAGGATGATTCCGTCGAGCTCAAACCTCTGTAGGTAGAGTTATCAGTGCCCATGTAAATATTTTTAGTAGCCCAAGTGAAATGCGTTGTTGAAGTAGAAATTAAAGTTGAGGGAATAGTTGAGAAATGTGGCTAGGATGGAAAGTTAGTAGTTTCACTACATGAGGCTTACTAATAGTATCTTAGATGACGTTTCATAGGCCTTGCTCTATATTAAAAAATCTTAGCCATGTTGTGATTTAGATGTCTTATTCAGACCATACCAAGATATCCTTGCTCCCTAAATTTAGTAGAACTTTATAGTAAGAGTGTCAAGAAATGCTCCAGTTGAGTATAAGTTTTTAGTATGACTTAGTATGTAAAGCCAGGAATCCAGTTTAGCAGTCAGGTAGACAAGCTCGTATGGTTTCCCATTTTTCCATTCAGTCACCTTATCCAAAGTATCCCAAATATGCCCATCTGAAGATGGAGTATCTTAGTAGTTACAAATTCATCCCAGTTTATGTATCAAACCTCAGTTTCTGTGTAATAACCCAGAAAATTTTTTGTTAAAATTTTTTGTGTAAATGTGTTGGATCCTATTTTTGAGGATTATTTATAATTTTTTTGTGTGTAATTTTTTGGATTTAGATCCACTATTTTGTAGAGCATCGAATAAGCTTTCCAATGATATATGGATCACCCAAAACGGACACTTGAGCGATGAGTTACAACCATTCTGATCATAACTCCTTGTACATCATGAACTGTGTGAGCTGCTATATATCAACGGAAAGCCCTGAGAGTCTTCTTTCCATCAAAATTGGTTTCATGCAATTCGGACATCAGAGTAAAATGTTATTACAAATTTACTTCAGCCCATCGGATAGATCACTGAAGGACAGATTCGGGTTTTATTTGTTTCTTAGGGGCATTTTGGTCTTTCACCATTCTTTTAAACCTCTATAAATACCCTATTCAGCTGAGAACTTGTACTATTTTCCTCTCATTTCTCTTATATGTATATATATATATCAAGTTAGGCTTAGGGTTTTCAATTGGGGGAAATTAATTGGAGGCTTTGATTCAAGAATTCCTTCCATCAATCTCTTTTGGCCACGAAATCTAAGGTATGCAAGTGTTTATCTATGGACTCCTTTCGTCCATAGAGTCCATGAATCCCTTATTGAAAGTACAAGTTGTGTATATATACTTTTTAGACTTTGATGATGTATATATATATATATGTTGATTGATATTTGATGGTTGAGATATATATGAGGATTATGTATGTTACTTGATATATATATATATGATTATGCATGTTAGTTAATATATATATGTGCGGTGATGGTGTATGTTGGTTGATACATGCATGTGATGATTATGTGTGTTGGATGAGATATATGGGGTGACGGAAAACATGAGAATTTGATGAATTCACCAATGCATAAAAGTGCATGTAAGGTGTTTGTGGAATTTTCTAAGAGGCTATAAATTTACGTTCTTAGGATATAATAAGTTCAAAATGACTTGACTACTTTCTATGTATGCGTTAAACATGAACTCTATGTTATTGCCTAAATTTGGGGATGTTGTATGGAAGGATTATGATATAGTTGTAAGTGCGGACGAGGGATTTAGTTTGCAGAATTAAGATGAATGACGGTGTTGTAGCACATGTAATTGTTCATACTGACCTATGCCTAAATAGTGCATGCAAGGTAATTGTAGAAATGCCTAGTTGAAGAAGAATGGATCGTATGACCCCTTGTGATCGAAGTGATGAGTTTATACCATACTTGCATGCTATATGTTTACTATGATGCTTTAGGGAAATGGTAAGACCATTAGGCCACACTAAGTGTGAAATGTCTAATTATTGGTCAAATGGCATATATCAAGATCTTAAAGGAAAGAACCTTGAGAAGTGAACCATGATGTGTTGAATGTATGTTATTTGTATGTATCCCGATTGGATAAACTATGATAAGTTGTATTCTTCCTTAGCCATATGTATCCTTGTTGAATAATCTATGATGTAATTGCATGAGATCCCAATACTTGTATATGAATATGATCTTAAAATGGTTGGTGTGAGGTATCAATGAATGCATAGTGCATGATGGCATGTGGGCATGTGAGTATGTGTTGTTGTATGCTACGTATTACTTATGTTATTGATTGCTGGGGGTACGTATGCCCGAAATAGTCTGTTGGTCTAGAGCTAAGTCAGTTCTGCGATAATCTTAGTCGTGCTACGATCGATGAATTTTTGATGATTTCAGAACTTAACATGAATTCCGTGAGAACTTAGTATGTGGGGTTTTGAACAAGAATATCTTTTCCTTCTCGTGCCCAAAGAATTGATTTTATCATTGGAATTTCATGATTTTGTAAAGTGGGTAAATACCCAAGATGTTTTAATGATGAATTATAAGGTTATGAAAAATATAAATTGTTTAAGCTTTGATGTACATGATTACTTTATTATTCCCAAGTGATGATTTGATATGGTGAATTTCATATTTCTACCATGACTTGATATTTCAAGTGTTTTCAAGATTTGATTTATGGAACATTGAATCGTCCAATATTGGTATACATAATAACCTTATTATCTTATTTTCTTGAATTGAGATTTTATGCCATAAATTGCATACCGCTACTATGAAATTATTTATTTGAGGATTCTTGATATAAGAGCCATGATTTGAGTTACATTACGACATACAAAATCTTACTATGATTTGAAGATCTTAAATGCTTTTCAAAAGCTATTGTCATGATTTGAATATTGTAATGAAAGAATGATCATTTGAGAATATTGATTTGCATCCACAGAGTCGGGATGATTTATATTGATTTTAAGTTGGCAGAGACAAAATGTTGTGTTATTGATACCATGTCGAAGTTGAGAAAAATTAAAATGCTTTGAGCTAAAATGTGTTGAGTTAGGAATCCATAAATTGATATGATTTGATAAATGAGAAAGAGATTTGATTTAGTCTTTATGATAGACCCTTGCGATGTTGTGGTGGATTTCCAAAGAGATTTGATTTAATCTTTATGATAGACCCTTGTGATGTTGTGGTGGATTTCTTAATCGATTTTGAGCTAGTCGGGGAGTATTACTTAGCACCGAGAGGGAAATTTGGTATTTCCCCAAACCTATGTGCCACTGTAGGGTTGTTGATGATGATATTGTTGGCCAGAGAGCCGAATTGTGATTATGAAAGCTTTAAGGTTGTACTCCCTGGCAAGAATACAACACTCCCGCCAATGGGAGTGCTCTCCCTAGGAGGGTAAACGTTGGTATTCCACCCAGCTTATGTGGGGTTTTTGGTTATAGGAAACTCCCTTGTCCGTAAGAGTATGTTTCTTGAACTATTGAGTCGCTCCGAGCCTTGAGTTGATGAGTTTGGTTATCTATGATGAGTCATGATAATTTGTGATGAATATTGATGATTTTATGATGATTTATGGGATTTTACTTATGTTTTCCTATCTATAATATTATGAGAAGTATGGATAATGAATTTCAAGCCATGTGAGTCTTCATTTTCTGTATGTATGTTTTACGAAATCAAAGATATTATTTAAATTATTGTGTGTAGCCCACATATTTAGTTGCTTATGAGGAGTCATGGTGAGTTATGTCACTACTCCCCACGGTTTTTGTGTCAGTATAAATCTTCGAGAGTCAGGGGTGTGAGTGTATTCAATTGATTAGTGTTGTTATCCTATGATTCAGTAATGCAGTACCCTAGTATAGTAGTGAGTTCTGAGGACAGTAAAGTGGTATCCGAGCTGTGGTATCTGGATTCGTTATAATTGTTATAATGGTTGTGAATTGTGCATTCATATATGTGTACTCATTCGTTATTCTCATGATTATTCTGTTGATTAAATGTTCATCCATAAGCCCTTGCATTTAACCTTCCCTGCTTACATACTCAGTACATCTTAGTACTGACGCATTTGCGCTATGTGTTCTTTTATTTTGGGGCACCATAGGTTCAGAGGAGTGAAACTTGGAGCATCTTAGAAGTCACTTGTATAACAGTAGTAGGTGCAACAGTGAGTCCTCATCATTCGAGGATGTTGTTATTACAGTATTTGACTTTAGTAGACGGCGTTAGTTGGGGAAATTGTCCCTTCAATTCCACAGTTTAGGCAGTGTAGAGGCTTTTCAGACAGATGTACTAGTGTGTGGTTTAAGGTATTTTATATTTCTAGATGTTTGAATCTTATGGCAAGTGTTAGCCAGGTTTTGCATGTATTTTATTATATTATGCAGTGAATAGGTACAACTATTAGAAAAAGTGTTAGCTTGTGGTCCTTCGGGATCATAAGCACCGTGTGGCATTTCGGTTCTCGGGAATTGGACAGTTACAAACTTGGTATCAAAGCCTAAGGTTCAACAGTGTCCTAGGGATTCTGAAAATCCACATCTAGTAGAGAGAGTACAAGAGTATGTTGCGCACCACATTCATGTACGAGAGGCTATGGGATGTTTAGAAGAGTTTCCGTTCGTTCATGATCTAGATCATGCTATAGTAAGATTTTCCAAGAGAGCTATGTAGACTCTTGTAATAATCTACTTATGTCAGATTTACCTTACTCTTAAGGTAACAGAAGTAGTGAAGCCAAAGTCTTTCAGATAGAACTTTCTTTGACGGTCCCCGCTGAAAGTTTCAGGACAGTGTTCTCTAAAGTGAGCAGAGTATACCTTATGGGGTTAGCTGTTTATATGGTGAATGAATAAGATTGAAATTATATATGTAAGAATCTAAGTGTGGAAGTTGGGAATTATATGTGTTGATTGATAGAGATATAGCTGCGATTCTCATGGTGTAGAGAAGTATAATTTTAAGAGATGTGATATTTGAAGGCCAGAATGAGAATAGTATGTTTATTAAAGATTTGTGGATATTCATGTTATGTTTTAGAAGCTAAGCTTGAATCTTTGAAGAATGTAAGTTTGTGGACTCCAAACTAAGTATTAAGATGTGAGTGTGGTATTTGTAGCCTATGAAGAAATCAAAGAAGATAATTTGTTTAGTGAGACAAGTAGGTGTTGAAAAGAGTGCATGTATATGATGATGATTGCAGAGACTAAGGAATGATAAGAGTTGTATTCCAAGAAGTAGCATTGGTATTGAATTTATGTTTTCAGGTGTAGTCTTTCTGGATGAATTAAGTTATCATTTTGTGCACCGTTGTGCCTCAAGTGGTGCCAGTAGATATGGAAAAGCAGTAAAGGGAGATAGTTCCCGACCTATTCTTATTTCAGTGAAATATGTCTAGAGGGACCTTAGTTCCCAAGGGGGAGATACCCCATAATGCTATACTAATTGCATGTCCATGCTCTTTCTATGATGTTCACCTCATCATTTATTGCATTTCTAGTTATGCTTTCGAGAATTTTGTGTATTACATATATTTGTATTTAATATGCATGTTCAATAGAAAGGAACTCGAATAGTGGGCATGTTTGAACATGTATTGAAGAGATTGGTTGGGTTATGATTCTGTACAGTTGAGATATATGTGTGTTGTGAAAATTTACCCATGAGTGTGTTGTTGAATGTTTTATGCGATAAATGTACATGACTAGTGAACGTATGCAGAGTATTGGTTGCTTCAGTCATGTGGTTATGTTTTGAGATGTGTTGTTGTCTTGAATACCAGTCGATTAGTGTTCTTGATCTGGCCTTCACATTCGAGGATGAATGTTTCCAAGGGGGAGATCATGTAATACCCCAGAAATTTTTTTGTCAAAATTTTGTGTGTAAACGTATTGGATCCTATCTTCGAGATTAAATGGAAGATCTAAATGTAATAGTGACCACATCAGGAGAATTTTCCTGATCTTGTTTGGACTGAATTGCATAAAGCTTGTTTGGACATTGCACACTGGTGGCTCTGGAAGTGGCACCCTGCTTATTCAAGCAACCTAATTGAGAAGAAGAACGTGTATGCTGAACCTTAGAACCTTACTGCGGATAATATCTAACTCTGTGGCCTGGCTTGCCACACTTGAAAAATATATCACTACCAGATCTGCAAAAATCTTTGTGGTTTTTTCCATATGTCTAACAAAGAGGATTTGTCCAGGCACTGCTGACAATACATTGAGACATAAAGCCTGGCACCCAATCATTGTTACTATTTTTGAACATAGTTACTAAAGCTCAAGCTGAGGACGGAGCTAGAACTAAAGATATTGGACAAAACTGGGAACGGTTACCGCCCTCTAACTTAGGCTGATTGAAATTGAAGTTACCTTCTCTAAAGTTCTTTTTTTGCCTCTCTTTCTTTCTGATCATAGCCTCTTCTATCTGCTGAGCATGGAGCATGAGCCTGGATATGTCCATCTCCTTAAACAACATCGTTGTTCTACACTCCTTAACCATACTATCTGATACCCCATATATGAACTTGCTCATTCTGGACCCACTATGTGCTACTACATGGGGGGCATACATGGCTAACTGAGCAAACTTGAGGGAATACTCATTCACACTCATACTACCTTGCCTGATATTGATGAACTCTAACACTTTGTCTTTTCTCAGCTCTAAGGGAAAAAATCTCTAGGAAATCAGTAGCAAACTCTTCAAATTCCATGGGCTCTACATCTGGGCCCTTCTCTACCTTCTACTGCTTAAATCAAGTATAAGATACATCTTGTAACTGATAGGCATCTAACTCAACACTCTCAGTGGAAGTCACTTTCATAATATCGGTGACTTTCTGAACTTGATCGAGCAACTCCTTTGGATCCTTTTCTAGATTAGATCATGAGAATAGGAGAGAATTTATTCAGGTAAAGTCCCAGTCCTAACTACAGCAGTACTGGCCACTGGATTTGCTAGAATAGTAGTTGGCTATTTTTTCTGAGCTGCTACGGAGTTGGCTAAAGTAGTGAATACAACTCTAAATTCTGTTTAGGAGATATGATCGTCCATGGGATGCTTACTAATTTCTTGTTCTCTTTTTGTTAGTCCTTTTGGGAGGCATGTTCTATAAAAGAAAAGGAGGAAATCGATTAGGCATAGAGTTTAAATTGAACACATGCTCAATCGTACAACATAAATACTGAAAGAAAGGAAACTATTTCCAAAAACAACTCATAGCCTCTTGTCCATAAGTGTGACGTGCTACACACCCATGGACAAAACTCTACTAGATGCGACTTTCAGACTTCCTAGGATACTATTGAAACTTAGGCTCTAATACTAATTTTGTAATGCCTTGAGTCTGTACCCCGGATACTACACGGTACTTACGAACTCGAAGGACCACAAGCTAACCCATGACTATTATCTGTTGTGAGCACTGAAATATGATACTCTAATAATTATGGAAAATAGGCTGACATGTCATAAGGTTCAAAATCTATATGTACTGCTAAAGTGTATCAACTGAAATAACAATCTGTAAAACTAAACACTATTTAAAATCTAGTCTTAAAAGACTCTATAGGAAACTGTCTGAAAGTGGAGTTGATGGGACAATCCCCCAACTAACTCCATCTACTGAAATTTTAAGTCTACTGAAATAATGAAATAAGAGAATTTCCTCGAATGATGAGGACTCACTGCTAATATACTGCTGCTGGCTGAATCTGAGTTTATCTCTGCGCGGTTAGGAACCTGAGCATCTGAACCTATGATATGAGAGATCATAGCGCAATGAAAGAGTATGCGTTAGTACGTGGAATATACTGTTATACTAGATGAGTTAAGGCTGAATGCAAGGGTTCATATGCATGAACAATAACTGACTGTATGATATAAAGCAACTGAAAATGAGAGTACATGGATAACTGATCCTATTATAAAAAATATTGAGTATGCACTAATGTACATATAAATGAAAACTGTGACTAAGCTTGTCTGAAGCTAAGTCCTGAGTTCTGATACTAAGTAACTAATATCTGAAGTTACTGATAACTGAGTTACTAATACTGGTTGACTGTATCTGACAGACCCAATTCTATAGAACTGAACTGAGTTTTATTCTTATGACTGACACTAAGGTTGTGGGAGGTAATTATCTAACTAACATGCCCCAAATAAGATAAGTGAGTTGGGGTCCAACCTGTGACTCTAGTTGGAACGATGTTAGTACTGTGCCACAAGTAAAGACACTAAAGAGTTACCCTTATCTGACAGGTACTCTAATGAGAATGGTGAAACCCTTATCTGAAAGGTTAAAACACCTCATCAACCCTCAACTGGCAGATTTGATATCTCAACCTACGTGGGCTATGTAGTTCTGGAATGCAAGGATTTCTTCTAGAAATCACACCCTCTACTGGCAGGTGAGCCCCCATCATTAGGTTCACTATGTGCTGAATCCTACTCCCAACTGAAAGACATTAAACTGAGTATACAGAACTGGAATGGACTGATACTGGGCTTACGGAGTTTTCCTATGTTCGGTAACTAATTGATTTCTATTGACTTTTGTAAGTAACTGAGACTACTACTAATCATCACATGACTGAGATTCGGTATCTGACACTGGCTCTAGGAACACAACTAAATTGTCAGGTATTAAATACCCCTGGACTCAATATCATAAAAAGTAAAGCATAATATACTCTTCACATTCATAACAATGTATACTTGTCCATAGTTCCCTCATAGAGGCATTCAATCAAACACTTGTAATGCATATACTTATATATGAATGGGGAATACATGCTATCATGTTATAGTGGAACTATTTCATTCATATACACATTTTATCAAACACATGGAGAGCATGTTTAGGTTATACAATAATCAAAACATATAGTTATCATGGCTACATCAATCAACTAGAAAATTTAATGGTTTATCATGAAGATCATGTAATTCAACACATACAATGATGTATTTCATAAAATCATGTAATTCAATCATGGACTAAAACCCAATAATAACATAAACATGAATTTAGCTCAATTCAAGCATGGAAGATCATAATTTAACAATCTTGTATTTTTAAAATAGATTTTTCGACTCTATGGGATAAAGGAACACATAGATGAACACCTAACAAACCTTAGATTGTAAATTCTTGATGGTTCTTAGAGAGAATTTTGATTTTTGCTATTGTTTCTTGAAGCTAGGGTTTAGCCCTTTTGAGAGAGAATGACTAAATCTTTGAACAGAGTGAATAAATAATCAGATAATGGGTTATTTAGGGGTAATTTTTTTTAGACCGATTAGGGCCCTGGAAAAATACCTATTTACCACTGAGAACAGCTTTAAAATTCATATATAAAAAACTAATTTTAGGCCCAGGCATGACCCGCCGCTATCGTGCCAAGACACTAGAAAATAAAAACTGGGAATATGGCTGGTGGCGTGATGCTGTGGAATTGTGTTTCAATACTAATTGGGACCTAGAATCTCGGCACGATGCGTTATAATCGCATTGGCTCACTGGCTATTGACAAATGTAAAAATGAGCTTTGGCGTGATGTGCCAGTATTGCGGTACCTCACTATAAATTGACAATTGCCATTTTGGCTTACTCCACAATGTGCTACTGACCTGAATGATGGTGTTTAATGTCTTATACTTAAAAGAGTCATAACTTCTAATCCAATTATCAGATTTAGGCAAATTTTATATTTTTGGAAAGATAATTCAATTTTCTATGCAATGGTAGGCTCTAAACTGAGAAATACTGAGCGTTTCTAAAACTTTATATTGGATAACTCATGAACTAGGAGTTAAGTTAAGATTGAAAAAGATGGTGTATTACACCTCTATAAAGGGAAGCCCATTTGTTCAAAGTCTTTTACCCCAATGTGATCAAAAATTAAAAAATGGAAATTTTTAATTTTTTCTCATTGTTTTAACTTATTTTTTCCCAAGTTGGGTATATTTTAATGGTGTACGACATTTATACTTTGTTCTTAGGGTGATTAACATAACAATTAATCTCTAAAAGCTTAAAGGTCTTTGGAAAACAATTTTCAAGTTAACCACCCTCTTTTCTAATTCAAACTCATGAACTCCATAAATATTTTTCTCAGAATTCTATATAAGTGTTGAGAACGTTAAAATAAACTAACGCACTTTGGATATATCTCCCTATCAGAGATAAACCAACCATAACCGTATAATCCCAAAGTTTTTGCTCAAAATAGTGTGTTATTAGGTATGATGAATTTTAAAAGTAACAGCTTCAAAATAAATTAATGAAGGAGATACCTAAATGAATCAATAAATAAATGGAATAGTAGAGAGTTTTGAAAGCTTTAGAGGTTTTTGTAAGTTGGAAAAAGTGGAAATTAAGTTCTTCCATGGCCCTTAAGCAGTAATAGTTAATCATTACAGATTAATTTCCACTATAGTGAGAATTCTGCTGGTGAAGTGGCTTGCGTGTGGTTCCAAGCTATGGTTTCATGGCTTATATGCTTTCTCTTAATCATTTTGTTTCATGCTATTATTTCATGTATTATATGTTGTTTCTTAATATTATTCTTTTGGTTATAGTGAGTCCTTGTATAAACTTGTATAAAATAAATTCTTTCCCCAAACAAGGAATTTAAAAAATAGATTGCTCAATTTATGTATACTACATTGATACACACTTATTTGATTTGAATGGTCTCTATATAGGGAGGCTAAATGTTAAATGTGGTTTAGTTTTGTTAAGGTTGAGTAATATGAGTTAGATTAGATAGGTTTTCTTAAAGGTAACGTCTTTCCGAATTCAAAACTTTTTCTTTTCTACACCTAAGTCCATTAAGGGATGAATGATTGGTAAATTGGTAAAGGATATGATGATCGTCCTATTGTTATTGAAATATTTGCTATAAAACAATAGACTTTAAAAATTTACATCAGATCAAATTTGAGTCTGGGATAACCATTTATTTTGTGTAATGAGTGTGAAGAAATAAAACTAATGAAATGAGCCAAAACTGGCAAGTAACATTGTAACAATAATCTTTAGTTGAAGCAAGACCTCTACAATGAGTGAGGGATTGTTGTAGTTGTGGTTGCACAAGTAGAACCCATATTTAATGAACTTATTTTAGTTTCAGCATTTGTCTTAATCGTTGTTCTCTCCTAAAAACACCCCTAGGATTATTTTATATTATAGAAATCAAAGAATGGAGATGAAAAGCTCTCAAAGGAAATGTGGCATTGTCACCTTCTTTATGTATTCTCCATTAGAAAACTCTATATCGAGAACAAAGAGCAAGAATGCATGCATTTTATGGAAGAAAAATGGCATAGAGATAGCTTATGATTTAATGAGTAGTCGGCATAGATTAGATGAAACACCTCAAGTGTACAATCTAGATGGAAGATAGCAGGTTCAAAGATAACCTATGGAATTTGCATGAATCTAAGAGAAAATATAAATTTAACATAAGCGAAAGTATTTTTTTCCATGAATTCAAGTGGGCATAGTGATAAACATAACTGTTTGAAACAATTGAGGAAATCTATCATGACTATTTGATCCAAACACTAAAAATATCTAACCGAATAGCTATGTTTGAAAGCCTCTAACTATTATAGATAAGTTACTTGGAAAAATTCTCAGCTAAATCTTGATAATAAAAACTAAAACAAAAATATATAGGACTAGAGTTTAAAGTAAAGAATTTCATTAACCTTGGATCATGATGACTTACCAGTAGCTGTTGAACTGTGGACTAGGTGTGAGTCTAACCATCGATTGGGAATGGAATGGGTATCCAATCTATACTATAAAAGAATATAATGCAAGAGAGAAATATGTGATAAGTACTTAAGGATATACTGAGTATATCAGATCATAATATCATGTATGTAGCATAAAATCACATTGAAAACAAGTATCATGGAAAAGTACTAAAGTTATAACAAATATATATGAGAAATAAAGCACAACTAACTCACACTGTCATAAAGTAAATTAGATAACTAAATCATCTAGAATAGTCATAAACTAATCATGTCTGTACTAAAAACTAGTGAGTCATGTAAAATTGTTATGTTCTAAATCATTTTTAGTAAGATTCTCTTAACTAAAGTAAACCATGCAAATAATATGGGGTGTCATGACCCGATTTACAAGTCATGATGGAATCTACTTTATCCTTGTAGTAGGCAAGACAAACATAGCCCCTAGCAATAAACAATGTGTTAACTTGGTGGGAATGGCCTAAAATTAAAAAATCAATAATACAAGAGATAAAACAACAACAAAGTAGTTATAACAGTCTCACATTATATAAATGGTTAACAACTATCCCAAGACTCAGTAATATTGATAAAAGAGCTACTACAAATGAAGCATAAGTAATGAATAGTAAAATACTATTTACCTCGAATAGGAAAGACTAGACATAGATAAGAAGAAGGAAAAAGGGTAACTCCAACTCCAAAAGCTCACCAAATCTCTGAAATCAACTCACCAAGATCGTTAGATCAACAAAACTACTAGTACTTTGATTTGCTCAAAAAAGGTACAAAAGTGTAGTATGAATACCAAAACCAATGTATAGTCAGTAGGTATTATTGGCGTATTAAGCTATATCATAATATATATACAGTAAGATACAAGATAAATTAACTAAGTCAAGAAAAAAGGGAAAACCTGAAAATATGCTCCAACACTACTCTGGATAAGTAAATAATAAATACGTAAAGTAATTTAATATCTCAAAATTATAACTACTAAATATGCTCCAATGAGATAATAAGTACGAAAAAGTAAATAATCCAATGTAGGCCCCCATAAGCCTGGAGGGTACAATAAAGGAAAGTAAATAACCTAACAACCATAAATCCTTCTGAACCATATCACATCACAAATAACTCACAATATTGGTTATGAAGTAAAATTCAATAGTATCATCATCATTACCATCATTTGCTAGGATTCAATCAGAACTTATATTATCAACATTATCATCAATTATCAAACATTAACCAGCATTCATATATATCATTATCATAATCAATTTTCATACTCAAATCGGAACACATATATCATTAGACAATATTAAAAGACTATTTAAATAAACCATAATCATAATCCATATAACAATAACACAACAATTATCCACCAAAAATTACCCATAATTAGCAGTAACTCTAAACTACATCACTAGCTTCTTTAATAAGCATATAATCTCTTCAAAGTCCAAAAATAAGCATTAATAAGGGTATAACATTCATAATTAAGTCTACTTAAGCTAACACATGTTTTGCCCTAAGGTAGGCCAAAGGGGCCTAATTCTAATCACCGAAATCTATTTTAGGTAAATTCTACCCCGTTCTAGGTTAAGGTATCTAATTCATTTATAGGTGTTAAATATGCCATAATTATACCTAAGATAGCTATTCTCCTTAACACATGAACGACTAGGTAAATTATGCCAAAATTATAGTTTCAAGATAACCTAAACAGTCCAACTAACCAAAATGTTATCAATCATACCTCAAACAACTAAATCTCATCCCATATATGTCATATTATCATAATCATACTCCGAAATAGCTCAATCTATGAATAGAAGAAACCTAGCCTACTGTATGTCGAAGAAAAGCCCTAAGAATCCGTTAAACCACAGATTTCCCTTTTTGTGAAGTTTTTAGAAGGTGCCATACTATCAAAATCACATCAACTTATGCAAACGAGATCAATGATACTCATATTGCACTATTGTGCTTCACGTACAAAATTACATAAAAGTCCCATGTGGGGCCCATTTATGAAATCACAGTTTCGAAATCAACACAACCACTCTCTATACTCAAGGAATATTTACCCTAAAATATGAATGAAATTTGATCTCTAATGGTGCTATAATCAAGCCAAAAATCTTTTAGGGATGTTATAAGAAAATGGAGAAATTAATCATGAAAACAATGGAAGAATATCACAAATTTGAAGAAGAAAAATGTAAATTAACTTTACCTAAACTCCAAAATCACCCAAAAATGATTCTCCCATGTTTTCCCACTTTGTAGTGTTCAATGTTCCCGTTAATACATTAAAAATTGTGAAAATCGAGCTAAGTGGGGTATTTATACCATCCCCATGTACGCGAATGTTGCTTATGTGGACGTTGTAGCTTAAGTACTGACCTAGTGTCGCATTAGCAGTACTTTAGCATCTGGCAGGTACTACTTATGCAGTACCTAGAAGCTCAATAGCTATTGATTATGAAGTAAGGGTACCACTTAAGCGATGCCTCGCTCGGCCAGTCTAACTATTTTAGTGGTCAGTTGGGCACTTTAACGACCCTCCACTTAAGAGAACAAAATGGAAGATTAAGCGGTCCAGTAGTTCAGTGCACCAACTAAAGCATCAAAATTTATCCAAGTTTCGACCAACCACTCTAATTTATCCGGGTTTCCACCAACCTCTCTAAATTTATCAAGAATTCCTTATAAGCAATCAAACTATGCAACCCTATCAAATTTGATATTCTTGAGTCAATACCTAAATCAAATTTAAATTCAAGGTCGTTTTTGTGAAAAATAGGTCCTACATACATGTGCCATTCTCTTAACTGCCAGCCAATAGCCCAAAATGAGTTCAAAAGATTTAAGACCCAAATGAAGGGTCCACTTATCCTAAAATAGACATTCGAGAGTTATTTGGACTGTCATATTTAGCATACAAGGTCAGTTGACTAAAATTTTTGCTCTGTAGCCAACTTGAATAAACAAAGGATTCAAAATAGGGAATTGGCTTTAAGAACCAAATAAACTACCGGTAACTGATTAGTCTGATCAAGCAACTCAAAAATTACTTGGGAAGCTATAGAAAAGATCTAAATTGAGAAAATGAGTTGAAATAAAGTAAATGACTTATTGGTTCATTACAATATGCACTATTAAAAGAACTTTCATCTGTAAAAGTAAAGGAATAGGATGCACCTGAAGCCTCAAATAGGTGAGGATACTAGGCCTACATTTTTATTTCAGTTTCCCAAGTAGCCTCCTAGACTCGGTGAGTCCTTTACTGAATTTTAACAACTGGAATCTCACTAGTGTGCAATCGCCTGGCATTACTACCCAAAATGAGTGCAGGCACTTCCAAGAACGTCAACCGTTCATCCAAATAAGCTAATTCCCATCTAAGTACATGAGATGGGTTAGGACTATAATGTTCTAACATAGAAACATGAAAAACATAATGGACAATAGCAAATTTTGGGGGTAAGGATAATTCATAAGCAACCACACCAACTGTGTAAAGAATCTCAAATGGTCTAATATATATATGGCAAAGCTTACCTTTTCTCCCAAACCTCAGCATACCCTTCATGGGTGATACAAAGAGAAATACCAAGTCACCAACTATAAATCTCAAGTCACAAAGTATACGATCTACATTAGCCTTCTACTTTTTTTGAGCTAGCCTCAACCTCTCATAAACACCCCTAATTCTATCCAAGGACTTCTAAAGAAAGTCTGTACAACGAGGCCTAATATCGGACATCTCAAAAAATCTAAATGGGGAATGACATCTCCTACCATATAAAGCTTCAAAAGGTGCCAACTCAAAAATCAAATAGTAGTAATTTTATACACAAACTCTGCCAAAAGATATGTGTAGCTCCCACCAACACCCGAAATTTATATCATAGGCTTAAAGGATATCCTTAAGAACATGAATAGTCTGCTTAGACTGTCTATCGGTCTAGGAATGAAAGGTTATACAAAGAACAACTGTAGTGCCCAACTCTTCTTGAAAAGCTACCTATAAAATAGAAATAAATGCCAAACCCTGATCTTAAATGATAGATATAGGCACAATATGCCAATGGATTTTCTTAACAAATTAGATACTCTCTAACCTCTTCGCACTAAAGGACATCTAAGGAATAAAATATGCCAACTAGGTCAACTGATACACAATGACCTAAATACCATCGGAACCATAGGAAGGGCAAGGAAAACCAATAACAAAGTTCATGGTAATTTTCTCCCACTTCCACTCCGGAATGGGCAATCTCTAAATCAAGCCACTAGGTATCTAATGCTCATCTTTTACCTACTTACATCATAGGCAACAAGCTACAAAGTCTTCCACATCTCTATTCATACCACTTTATCAATAATGTTTCCTCAAATATCTATACATCATAGTTGTACCTAGGTGAACAGATTATCTGTAACTGTGAGACACATGAAAAATTTATTGAATTAAGTTTTCAACCATTGAAACACAAATTCGTCTATTAAATCTTAAGACTCCTTAAAAATATGTGGTATCCCTCTAGGACTCACCACTCTATACCTTATCATGAAAGATGAAAATACTTTTATCCTTAAATTAAGGACTCTAAATTTTCTTACAAAGTGAGGACCCCATGTCATTACAAGGAAAAATCTTCCTAGGGTCCAAAATAAAATGTCGTACCATCAAATATTCTAAGGACTAAATGGCCCATGCCAATAGACTCTAAGTAAGTAAAATAAAAGATAAAACTGTTACAATCCTTAAGATACTTCATCCATGTATGATGCCTAGAATTAAACTATCTTTTTGTCATAAGATGTGGAAGACTATGATGATCCATGAAGATCTTAAACTACACTACATAAAGATAATGTCTTAAGCATATAAGTGTGAATACTATTGTCCCCGACTCCAAATGATGCATGGGGTAGTGGCAGTCGTGCATGTTCAACTGCCTTAATGCATAAGTAATAGCATAAATATAAGACTTCCATCCCCTTGTAATATTTCTCCTAGAATAAATATAAGAAATAATCCCAATCGGCTGCAGCTAATCGCTCCCTGCCATATGATTGAGGTATGTTGGGTATTACTAATGTAATGGTCATGGAAAAATAATACAACATTGCATGATGGTGAGATAACCAGGCTATGCGTGTAATCTCATCAAAATATACCATGTCTAGTTTAATAAGTTAAGTATGAGTATCAACCTTTTTAATAAGTTAAGTATGAGTATCAACCATTGAACCGTCATAACATATGATCTGATAACCCTATCTACTAATAAAAAATCACTCATAAAAATATACACACATAATGGAATGCATAATAAATCCAAATATAACTCTAACCACGGAGTGTAATAGGAAGAAACAAAAGATTAAGTAGATCCCAGATTATATATAAAAGTTGACTTATGATAGATTAAGATCATACCTATGATAACAACATATGAAGACTCATCCTCTAGTCTAGAAAGTACTATATACAACTGACACGCCCGCCACTTTGCTAGGCTCCTGGTTGATCTCCTGTCCTACCTCTATGAGCACCCTAGGTACCATCCCTAAGACCATAAATACCATATTAAGCTAGTGGAAAAATTGTACCTATTAGTGGAACACATTGAACTAAAGAAACCTTCATTCAACGATAAAGGAACTCTTTGTAGAAATAATCAAAAGCTTAAAAACTAAAACATGCCCCAGGAACTGTACCAAAACTAGAATATATGGCTGACCCAAAAAAACCACCATAATTAGAATAACCAGAAGATACACCCCTCAATGACGAACCACTACTCTGTCAAAGATGATCAATAAAGCTAGACTAGCCTACCTGAATAATCTGAAGTACAGCCTAAACTGACCTATTAATTTTTCCCTAATATTGATATGGCTAACGTAGAAGGTACCTATCATGAGAACAACTATCTTCGAACTGCAAGGCACTACGACTTCTATTAAAAGTATCATGATACCCTAGAATTTTATTGCTTCTCCCATGGGCCTGCCAAAGTATCTCCTCCACAACATAAGCATGCTTCAAAAACTCAACAAAAAATCTAGTAGCAAAAATCAAACTCTCTGTAGACATACAAAGAGAAAGTCAAAATCCCTAAACTCAATTGTTAGAATAAAAGTAGCATATCTAGACAACTTATGAAATGGAGAATCATACTCTAAAATAATTATGGATCCCTACTCCAACCTAGAGAACTATTCCTTAAAATTATCCCTAAGTGTAAGGGCATATACTTTTAAAGGAATATCTCAGATAACTAAGCCCATGTCAATGGGAGATATCCAATTTTCATGGAATCAAGATGTCCTCTAAAGCAATGTTGAGCCATAAAATCCATCTAAAAAGTAGTGTAATACAAACCACGAGTTTCAAATAGTACTAAATTATGAAGCCTATCCTCGCAAGCAATCTAGAACTCATAAGCTCCTCGCTCGATGCACCAAAAAACCTAAATCTTACAAATCTTAGAAATATCTTTTGCACCTCAATAAATATCGAAGGGTAGGAAAATACCAATTGAGAAACTCTCTCTGGGAAATTACCGCAACAAGATGAGCCTTATCTTTGGTAGCCGCAACTAATAACTATGCTCCCCCTTAATACTCGTCTGATCTATAAATTTGCATAATTATATGTTTAACCACCATTCAATCCCAAAATCTAAAATAATGCATCCCTAAGTATTGAAGATGAAACAAACCTTAGTGGAGCCAGAACTAGTCCTTGCCCCACCGCTAGCTTGGCAGAATAATCTCTAGCTCGAGAGAAAGAAAAGGGTTTGGTGAAGGCCTACTATTATAGCCCCTAGTTTGGGGCATATACCTAGGCTATCACAACCTATATGTTATCCACTAGCAGTGACATGATCCCTAGGCTCAATTACAGGACCCTAGTCTCGTGTGGCGGTATCATTTGTCCTAGCCATCTATAGAAGAGTGGAATCAATAGAATATTTTAGAAACTAACTCCGTCTCTTAGCATTAAATGAGTGAAAGAAATAAAGAGCTAGTAATATCCTATAGACTTTAAAAGATAAGAAATAGATGTTATTATTTTGATCTAAAGGACTCTACTAGAAATTGCTCTTGTACCAATAATATTGGTGAAACCTAGGGTTTAATACTAATTTGTCACTACCCAATTTATGAGTCTTAATGACAACTACTTATCCCACTAGAAGATATGGAAAATTATAGCCCAGAGTTATAAGAAATGGGCTAATCTAGTGGAAAATGGCCTAAAATAAAAACCTCAACAATACAAGACTTAAAATAACAATAAATCAGTCATAACAGTCTAATAAAGAAATAAATGGTCAACAACCATACCAAGACATATTTATGTCGGTACAAAAGCTATTATAAATTAAACAAAGTACTAAAAAGTCAAATATAATATGCCTAAAAAATAAAAGACTAGACATACATAAGTATAAGGAAAAATGGAATCTCTGACTCTAATAGCCCACCCAATCACTAAAATTAAGTCAACTCGATAGTTGGATCAACATAGTACACTAGTACTTGGATATACACCAAAGGGTATAAAAGTGTAGTATGATTACCAATCTATAGGTACTTAGTAGACATCATATGTTGAATGATATAAATCATGATATAAATACGATAATATAAAAGATAAAATAAGTAAGACAAGGTAAAGGGGAAAATTTGTAAATAAACTCCAACACTACTGTGCATAAGTAAATAAATAAATTTGGTATGTAATGTAATATTATAGAAAAATAAATTATCCAATACAGGCCCCCATTAGCTTGGAGTGTGCAATAAATAAAAGAAAATAACCTAATAACCATATATTTCACATTATTATGTCAAACCAAGAATCCATTCGAACCTTATCACATCATAAATAACTCCTAATGCCAGACTTGAACTGGAACATAATAGTACCATCATCTATAATACCTAATATTTTAAACCCTAAATATTTTTAGGTTTTAATATCCCTATCCTGAGTACAACTTAGGTGACATATCGTGAAGACTTCTCACAATTTGTAGGGTGCCAGTCCTTGTCTGACTAGTAGGTTGCTCAAATATTTTTTCCTGAATACGATCAAGAACTCATGTGTCATGGTGAGATATTTGGAGCTATAAGATAGGACTCATCGTCCCACCATTTTTAGGTCCATTATTTCTAAAGTGATAGTGACCAGGACGCTACGCGTTATCAAGTCTAGTCAAGAGTCATAGTGTGGGACTCATGACCTTAGTAGTAAGGTTGATATGAGTAATTTTCAATATAACGAGTTATTGTTATGACTTATAATGAGTCCTTAAGATTCATAAGGAGACCCGTAGTCACTAGAAATAATTTTTCCTGCATTTTAATTATGGGTACTTAGGTTATTTCCCTCTTTCCTTAATTAATACCCACATCCAAAAATATCTTTGGGACTTTGCTATCACCCTAAAACAAATCAATTAAAACCCTTATCTCTCTCAAATCCCTTGTCAAGAACAATTATGGTTTTCTATGGGATTGTTTATCTTCAGCTCAAAGGACGATTTCTTCTTCAAAAATTCCTTGTATGAATTGGCTTGATATTTCCACCATTTTAATTTATGGTTTTGAAAGATGTATTAGGAGTTTTTGATGGTAATTGTTTAAATGCTTCTCCTATCGATTTTATGGATTATCCATGCCATGAATTGATTGTTTGAGAATTCATTGAATGCATGGGTATGGTTAATGGGACAAGGGTCATGTAATGCCCAAATAAAAGATTTTTGGTCTTGGAATTGATGATCATCTCAACTCACTAGCGTAATTGTCTTAGAAATATGGTTTTGCCCACTTTTTGAAACTAATGCATTGCATAAAAGGTTAAAGGACTATAAATGGCTTCCAAAGTATTGAGTGGCTAAGATATTATTTTTATTAGATTCTTAGGGTTCGTTGATTAACTCAAGTTGTTGGATAATGGAGTTTTGAGGTCATGGATTCCCCCAAGATGATGTCATAATAAAATTGCTTGAAATCTTAAATTTGTATGATGATACCATTTGATAATGCCTTTTTATGACTCCTTAATTTAATTTATAGGTGATGTGAAAATATTTTAATTGGTCTTAAAGGGGGGAGGGTTTGTGCAGCTCACTGTAAAGGTAGAGGTCTTGAGAGAAGCAATACTAGAAACCACGTTTGTCGGTGTGGGGGCCTTGATGATCGTGTGCATATGTCACGCTTTATATATTTGTATTCGAAATAATGTGGGGTCATGGATTCCTTGGTCTTTCTTTGAGATCTCTAGTTCGTGTGGCTACACGCACTAGTCTCTTCCGGTGAAAGCAACCCAACACATATAGCATGTGGGTTATTTTATAATGGTAGAGTTGTACAGTATAGGTTAATCATTTTAAATCTCATTCAAATCCTTGTTCCCTATACCAACATATTATGTAATGTAAATGTATTTATGTGAACATGTATATTTACATATGTTTTGAATTGCTTAAAATGGAATTACTATTTTATCCCTTATTCCGGAGTTACATGCTAGCGCTCAACCCACTAAGAATCCTAGTATGATACATCATTTCATAATATAGGGTCCAAGGACACTTCTACTTCCTTGCACAGTTCTAAGTGATTTTGGTTCATCAGTGAGTTAAACTGAAGTGGCGAGCCTACTTCTTTCAGAAGACCTATTACTTCATGGATTGGTTTATGCCTTAGATTTTTTTTGGTTCTTTTGGCTATTATGTGGGGCATGTACCAGGTTAGATTGATGTTTGGTTTATTTAGTTAATTTTGTGGATAAGATTTCTTGAATAGTTATTATTGACATTTAGAGTTTACTATTGAGTTACTTAAATTATCTTACTATCAAGTCTGGCTATATTTTGTTTTTGTTTGGGTTATGTTTTAGATAGGCTATAGGGATGGAATGGGTTTGAGATGCCATCACGACTAGGCCTAGGGTTGGGGTCGTGACAAGGTTTGTAACAGATCATGTGTTAAATATCTATGGTTATCCAAAAATGCATGTTTGGTAGAGTTTTTTTATGGTGTATTGTGCCACACACTTATAAAGAGGAGCATACAAAGAATTTAGGAATGATTTTCTTTTCTTGTATTGTATTTCAAGCTATAAATTCGGTGTCATGAACCCTCTCTAACTCTAAGTTTGTCCACATTTCAAATTATGCCTCCTTGAAGATCTGATGTTCATAAAACTCATTTGGCATTTTTGCCTTACCTAAGTGGAATGTGGAGGGGACTCTCCCTATCTCTGAAGATCATACTTGGTTTAGGGTCCCCGCTCCTGATTATGCTGCTCCATATAGGGTTCTACCAGTCGCACTAATCCTTTTTTAATTGGTTAACCTCATGATAATTCACCACAGGGAGACATCTCTAGTGCGAAGTTTCAACATTCTTTTCATCTATTGACTTAGTTGGTGACATATCAATATTGCTAGGCCAATTATGTGGGTTTTGTTGGTCCTTCTTCTGAGGTTACCTAAGTTAGGTAGATTATGAGGTTGAATGCCCCAACCATTACTATTTCTAAGGTTGATGAGGATCCTCAAGGTTTTGTTGATGAGATAGAGACGATATTTAGAGTTATGCATAATATTGATTCTAAGTGTGTAGAGTTTATTTCATATCAGTTGAAAGTTATAGCATATCTGTAGTATGAGTAGCATGGGTAGTTGAAGAGTGATAATGCAAAGTAGGTAATATATGAGTAGTTTTTTGCTGCCTTACTTAATTATTTAATTTCTCAGGAGTTAAGGAAAGATAAGGTCAAAGATTTTGAGAATCTGAAGTAGGGAAGGCTGATTCTGAAGGAGTATTCTTTGAAATTTAGTCAACTATCTCACTAAGCTCTGAAGTTGTATCTAGCATGATGGATAGGATAAGGTAGTTTGCTTCGCGATTGTCGCGGAACTTAGTTTTAGAGTGTAAGCCTTCTATGTTGAATATTGATATGGATATCTCTAGACTTATGGTGTACATGTAATAGGTTGAGGATAAGAAAATGAAGCAGGCAAAAATAGGATAGAAAAAAAAAGAGGTTCAGGTATTTAGAGAAAGGTGAAAGATAGTGAAATAGTATTACAAATGGTAAAAAGTGGTCCAAGAAAAAGAGTTGGGGGAGTTCTAACTGATATTCAATGGGTAGTGATCATCATTTTTAGTAAGATGATGGTCTTAAGGCAAATGATGCCTAGTCTTAGGCTTGTGCAGCTAGTCAACCCCACCCAATCCTCCATGATAGTTTTATGGTCATTTTTATCACTGTCAGTGTGATAAGGGGAGGAATTGATATCATAATTGTTATGCAAGGGATATATAGTGACACTTCCCTTCTACTAAGATTGCTACGAGAGTTAATAAGGTCTCGGTTTGTACTTTATTAGTTCCTGCACCAAAGGTTCTACTTCTTGTACCAGCACTGGCCGAATTTTTCTTTATGCTCTTTTTACCCGTCAGGAGTCTAAGGCATCTCCTAATGTTTTAATCGGTACATTAAAGATCTTTTCTCATGATTTATATTGTCTGCTAAATCCGAGTTCTACCCTTTTTAATGTTATCCCTTATGCAGTTGTGTGCTTTGGTTTTGGTCTTGAAGGTATTTTGGATTTCTTCTTTATGTCTACCCCGGTGGGTGATTCTATTGTTGCTAGAAAAGTCTATAGGGGTTATGTGGGGTTAGTTTTTCATAAGGAGAACTCTATGGACTTAATTGAATTTGATATGTAGGATTTTGATTTGATCTTGTGTATAGATTGGATCCATTCATGGTATGCTTTTTTAGATTGTTAGACCCTAAGGTCAACATCAAATTTCCTAAGGAGAAAACTATAGAATCGGAAGGGGTTACTTTGTACCTAAAAGGAGGTTTATCTCTTTTCTTAGAGCCCGAAAGCTGATTCCAAAGGGTGTCTTTATCAATTGGTCTGGGTTAAATATTCTAACTTAGAGGGTCAGTTTTTATAATTTGTCCTTGTAGTTAATTAATTTCTAGAGGTCTTTCCTAATTATCTTCCTATTATTTTTCCTGATAGGGTAATAGATTTTGTGATTAATCTTTTACTGGATACTCATCTTATCTCTAGTCATCCTTACATAATGACTCTGACTTAACTGATGGAGTTACAGGAGAAACTAAAGTTTCTTTATGATAAGGGCTTTATCTGCTGCATCACTTTTGGTCCTTAGACATCCAAGACTCCCTTTTCTCCCATCGTGAAGCTTTCTTTGGCATCAAGTTATCCATAAAATGCTGAATTCTGCATCATTTATACCTGAAACTTTGTTAATCATGTTCGTTAGCTTACTTATAGGAAAAAGGACTAAAAGTGCATGAAATATATAATTTGTTCTCAAAACTAGGTTAAAATATGGGCAAAATATAGTACTATAGGCGTGTAAATTCGCCTATCATCATCTGCCTAGTGTTTCTCCATGGAGTTCTCTCATTCTTTTTATGTGTAAGAAAGATGTGATTTTTTTATGTCTATAGATTATCTTTCCTTGAATAAGGTGATGGTGAATAATTAATACCCTCTTCCTAGGATTGATGATCTCTTTGACCAGCTCCATGGTGTTAGATATTTCTTTAAGATTGATCTTCGCTTAGGCTATAATTAAATTAAGATTAGATAAGGTATCTATTCCTAAAACTGCTTTCCATACTTGATATGGTCATTATGCATTTCTGATTACGTCAATTGTATTGACTAATTATCTAGATGGTTTATGGATCTCATGAACCAGGTGTTTAGGCAGTTTTAGGATCTGTTAGAGATAATGCTTATCAATGAAATCTTGGTGTATTCTAAGAGTGAGGATGATCATGCCAATCACCTCTGATTGAGATTCAGACACTTAAGGATCGATGATTGTATAAAAAATATTTAGAGTATGAGTTATGGTTGAATGTTTTGACCTTTCTCAAGCATATTATGGCTAGTGAGTGGATCACGGTGGATCCACCGAGGGTTAAGGAGATTGAGAAGTGGCCTAAAGCTATAACTCCAACTAATACTCAGAGCTTTCTTGGGCCTTGCTTGGTATTATATAAGGTTTGTAGAGAGTTTCTCTTTTATTTTTTGCTCCATTGAAAAAGTTGACTTAAAAATGGTTATGTTTTTATGGTTCTGCACTTGTGAGGGTAGCTTTGAGAAGTTTAAAGATAAGTTGACTTTAACTCCTTTCTTGACCCTGCCTGAGGGCACTGACGGTTTTGTTGTTTTTTGTGATGCATCCCATGTTGAAAGGTTGTGTGTTGATACAACATAATAAGGTTTTGGATTATGCTTCTCGGCAGCTTAAGATTTATGAGAAGAATTATCTAATGCACGACTTGTAATTTTTAGCTTTGGTTGTTGATCTAATATTTTGGTGCCATTACCTATAAGGGCTTTATGTGGAAATCCATTCGGAGCAAAAGAGCGTTCAATATGTGTTCAGTTAGATGGGGTTTAATCTTAGGCAGTGGTGGTAGCTTGAACTACTCAAGGATTATGATACAACTCTTTACTACTATCCAAGTAAAGCTAATATGGTTGTTGATGCTGTTAAAAGGTAATCTAGTGGGATCTTATAGCATGTAGAAGAGGAGAAAAGAGGTTGGTGAAGGAAATTAATCGGTTGGCTAAATTTGGAGTCTTTCGATTCTATTTCGAGGATGGAGGAGTTATTGTCCAAGAAATGGTTAAGTTATCTTTTGGTATGAAAGTGAAGGAGAAACAAGTTTTGGATCCCATTCTTATCCATATCAAGGATGGTGTGCATCAATAAAAGGTCATGGGATTTGAGATTGGTGGTTATAGTATCTCGAGCTACCAAGGCATTTCGTGTGTCCCTGATGTTTATGGGTTGTGGGAAAGGATTTTGACTGAGGCTCCTGAGATGAGCTACACTATTTATTCTATTTCGATGAAGTTGTACCAGAACTTGAAGGAAATTTATTGGTGGAATAATATTAAGAGAGACGTGGTGAATTTTATTTCCAAGTGTAATGTGTGTTAGCCAGCCAAGGTTAAGCATTTGAGGTTGGGTTGTTTGTATTAAGAGATATAGTTTCCCAAAGGGAAATAGGAAGTGATCAACATTGATTTTGTAATCTATCTTCCACAGTCTCGTAATAAGTATGGTTTGATTTTGATTATTATTTATTAGATGACTAGGTCTTGTAACTTATTTCCTGTTAGGGATAATTATTTTTGGGAGGATTATGCTAAGTTGTTTATTACTGAGATAGTCAAATTGAATGATACATCGATGTCCATTATTTTGGATTGAGATACACAATTTTCCACTTACTTTTGACATTCATTTTAGAAGGGCTTGGGGACTAAGCTGAACCTTAGCATTTCTTTCAACCCTAAGATAGAAGGACAAGCGAAATAGGCTATTCAGATTTTGGAAGATATGCTAGGGTCTTTTGTGATCGACTTTAAGGGAACATGGGTTGATCACCTACCTCTCATTTAGTTTGCGTATAACAATAGTTATCAGTCTAGCATTAGAATAGGTCCTCTTGCGGCTATTTATTATAGGAGATGTAGATATCCTATAGGTTGTTTTGAGGTTAGTGATACTCGATTATTTGGTCCCAACTTGGTTCATCTTGCCATGGAGAAGGAAAAGATGATTAGCAAAAGACTTAAGACCTTCTAAAGTCACAAAAAGTCCTATGCAGATATGAGGCAAAGGGAGTTGGAGTTTGATGTAGATGATTGGGTTTTCTTGAAAGTTTGTCCTATGAAGGGGTAATGCAATTTGGAAATAAGAGAAATTTCAATGCCCATTATGTTAGGTCAGTATCTAATTTTGAGAAAAGTTGGGAACATTGATTTTGAATTAGAATTTCCTGCGAGCTTAGGTTCTTTTATCTAGTCTTCCATGTTTCATTGTGCCTATGGAGAATGTTGGTATTTCAAATTTCATGTTTTATGAGGAAGTCCCGATTGATATTTTGGATAGGTAAGTATATAGATAGAGGACTAAGGATGTGGCTTGGTGAAAGTGCTTTGGAAAAATCAAAATGTAGAAGAAGCTACTTGGGAAGCTAAATAGGACATGAAATCCAAATATTCGTTCTTGTTTCTTGAGTTGGATAATTATTTTTGAGGTATGGGTTCCCTATAAAAATTGTTACTCTTTGAATTTCTCTTTGGTTTTATAGTTGCGTTCTATCATGTATTCGTGCCAAAGGTGCCTTAATTAATCATTCATGGATGAATGATCCTTAGGGGGGTAATGTAATACCCCAAGGTTTGTACCCTGAACATTTCTGAATTTTGAACTCCCTATTAAGGGTACTATTTAGGAGATGAGTTGTGAAGACTTCTAATAAGTCATAGGGTCCCAATAATTGTCTGACTAGTACGATGCCCTAAGTTCCTATCCTAAATATGATTAAGACCTCACGAGTCTTGTTAGACATCATGAGCCGTATGATGGGACTCATGGTCCCATTAGTGTGATGGTCCATTATTTCTACTAAGACAACGATTTGGACCCTATGATTCGTTAGGTTTGTTCACGAGTCATGGTGTCCATCTTATAACCTTAGCATTAAGGTTACCCTAAGTTATTTTCTAGATCATAAGTCATAGTGATGACTCATAAAAGCTCTTTACGAGTTGTAAGGTGACCCGTAGTCACTAGCGATAGTTTTTTCCTGCATTTTAATTAGGGGAAGCATGGTGATTTCCCTTTTTCCCATATTAAGACCAATGACCATAATACATCTTTGGGGCTTCATTATAACCCCAACACAAGTCAAATACAACTTTTATCTCGCTCAAATCTCTAGGCAAGAACATTTAGGGTTTTAAAGGGAATTGGTCATCTAAGGCTTAAAGGTTTATTTCTTTGTCTAAAATTCTAGGTGTCTTAAGCATGTATTTCTCTCAATAAACTTATTCTTTCATTATGTCATGCAATGGTTTAATTATTTCATGGCTTAAATGTTTTGTTTTGAAAAATGGATTGAGTCTTTTTATGGTAATAGTTTAAATGCTTATCTATGTTTTTTATGGATTATTCTTTCTTTGAATTAATGGTGTGAACTCATTGTGTGCATATTATGTTAAATGGGATGGGGGCCATGGATTCTCCCTAATAAATGGATTGTTGGTCTTAGAATTTGTACTCATCTCAACCCACTTGCACAGTTGGCTTGGGAATATAGTTTTGTCCACTTTTCTAAACTAATGCATTGCATAAAATGTTAAAGTACTATAAATTACTTTCAAAGGCCCTAGCGGACATGATATGGTTTTAGTTAGATGCTTGGGGTTCGATGATTCCCCCAAGTTGTTGGATAATGGAGTTTGTGGGTTGTAGATTCCCCCAAGATGATGGAATAATGAAATTGCTTGCGAGCTTGAATTGGTATGGCAATACCATTTGATAAGGACTTAATGAATGACTCTTTAATTTAATGGATGGGTTATTTGAAAATATTTTTATTTGGCTTAATGGATGGGGAGGGGTTGTGCAGCATGCCTTGAATGTAGAGGTCTCGTGGGGAGTAATATTGGAAACCTCATTTGCCGTCATTACTATCTTGATGACCATTTGCATATGTCACACTATATATATTTTTATCCGAAATGGCCTAGAATAATGGATTCCCCAACCTTCCTTTGATATCTCTGATTTATGCAGCTACACATACCAGGCCTTTTAGATGGAGGAGTTGGACCCATGTAGCCCGTGGGTAATTTTATGATGGTAGAGATGTACAATTAAGATTAATTATTTTAAATCTCATGCTAAGTCTTTCCCTATTCTGGCATCTCATGGATATATAAATGAACGTATGTGAACTTGTACAGTGACATTCGTTTTTGATGGTTTAACATGGCATTATTAATTTACCCCCTATCCTAGAGTTACATACTAGAACTCACCCCTCTATCCATCCTTGTATACTAATCATAATTTAGGGTCCGAGGATAGTTCTGGTTTCTTCAACAGTGTTAGATAATTCTGGCTTATCAGTCGGTCAACTTGAAATGGTGAGCCTCCTTTTTCTGAAAGCCATGTTACTTCTTAGATTGGTTATGTATTAAACTATTTCTTTGGGTTATTTTGGCTATTGTCTTGGGTATATCCCTACTTATATTGATGTTTTTTTTTCCTTAAAGTCTTTTGTGGACAAGATTGTGAGAATTGTTGTTGTTTACTCTTATAGCTTACTATTGAGTTACTTTGATTATCTTATTATTATTTCGCGCTCTATTTCGTTATTTTTTGGGTTATGTTTTAGACAGGCTATAGGGGTGGTCTTAGGCTTTAGTCTGGCTTGAGATACCTCTCACGACTAGAACTAAGGCCAGGTCATGGCATCATAATTATCATCATTTGTTGCACTTGAATCGGAACTAACATTGACGACATCTTCATCAAATGTATGACTTGAATTGGGAATATAATATATATTATGATTATCAATTTCTGAACTCAAACCAAAACTCATATATCATTAGATAATTTCAAAAGACCATGTAAGTAAACCATAATCATAATATTTATGACTAAATCACAACTATTATCCACCAAAACTTACGTAAAATTAGCACTAATGGTCAATTATTGAACTAGCATAATCTAAAGCATCTAATTTCTTCAAAGTCCCAATATAAGAATTACCAGTGTTATATCATGTGTGTTTAAGTCTATAAAAGATTAAAAAAGTCTTGCACTAAGATGCACCCTAGGGGCCCATTTTATATCCCCAAAATCCATTCTAGGAAAATTCTACCTCAGACTAGACTAAGGTATCGAAATATGTCTCTAGGTCTTAAATAAGTCATAATTATCCCTAAGATAAAAAGTCTTTATAAGACTTGACAAACTAGGTCAATTATGCTTAAATTATAGTTTCAATATAGCCTTAATAGTCCAACTAACCAAACTATTATAAACCATACCTCTAATACCTAAATCTCATCCCATATCTAGAATATTATCATAATCATATTACAAAATACCTCAATATATGATGAGGATAAACCAGCCTACCTAGACACCAAAGCAAAGCCCAAAGAATTTGCTAAACCACCAATTTACCTTTTTGAGATTATTTTGTAAGGTACCATGCTATCAAAATCATAATCTACTCATTAAAACAAGAACAATAACACCTATATTGCGCTATTGTGCTTTTCGAAAAACTAGAAATTAATCCGAAAAAAAATTGAAGCTCACCACAAATTCAAATAAGAAATGTGTAAATTAACTTTCTTAATCCTTTAAAATCAACCATAAATGATTCTCCTAAGTTTTTCAACTAATTAGGGTTCAATACTCTAAGGAATGGATGAAAAATGGTGAAAATTGGGCTAAGTGGGGTATTTTATACCCTTCTCAAGTACGTGGATACTACTTAAACAGTATAGATGCCACTTAAGTGATGCCTTACTAGGCCATCCTTACCGCTTAAGCTGTAACAGGGGCACCTAAGTAGACCTCTGGTTAAGTATCCCAAACAATTGCTTAAGTGGTGCAACAACTGAGTGTACCATTTAAAGCGTCAAAGTTTATCCATGTTTCCACCAACCCCTCGGAATTCAACAAAAATCATGATACAAATAAACTACGCTACCCTATAAAATTTGACATTTCAAACTCAGTAGTGCTGTCAAAATTTCTATCCGAGGTTGTTTCAATGAAAAGTGGGTTCCACTCCCTTGTTCCATTTTCTTAACTTCTGACCATTATCCAAAAATGAGTATAGAAGCCCCGAGAATCAGAAAAAGCATCAACATAACCCAAAATCAATGTTATAGAGTTTTTGGCATTTTAAGAATCCATATACGAGGTCATTTATGAAAAGTTTTTCCTGATATACAATTTAAACCAGTGAAGGCTTTAATAAATGGAATTGGATTTATGAATCAAAAGAACTGCCTATTAACCGAATTATCAATTTAGTAAGTCATAATTGGATTGGGTGATAGCTATAGCAATGCTCTATATGGTGAAATTAATAGGAATAAAGTAAATAACCTGGAGGGTCATTAGATGAGTCTAAAATATATACCTCATTCGGTGGATAAAATATATCTTACAAAAGGTATAAATCCATGACTGATGTGAATTCACTTCCTAAACCTGTTAGGGCCAAATAAAACTCATAGTTGTAACATAGTGTTGCGACTTTAGTTTGATTGAACCTTTATCAAATTGGTGATAAATACCACACCCAAATCATACTTGTGCGCATATCATTCCATGTGACTTAAATGAACGATAAAACTATTCATAATTGTTGATTGCATATCTGTATGTCATACTAAGTATGAACTTACTATTATGAGCTAAGATCCATGTCAAGCCATAAATTATATAGTAAAAGACAATGTATAGGAAAATATGTCTGCATAATTTCGATTTTATAATGGTTTATAAAGAAACCTGAAAGCATATATATGATGCTTAAATAAGAACCCGGAGAGAAACAATAAAATCATGTAAAAACCTTGATCAATAAATTGTCTCATACTTAATATAAGACCATTAGGTCAAATAATTTCAAATGTGTTTAATTAGTGTTTAATTACGTGTGAATGTTTTAAAATAATTTGAAAGTTGTAAAATCATGCATGCTTTTATTTAATTAAACTAAAAAACACGAGAAACCTGTAGTATATGAAAATCATAGAGTTTGCATTGTTAGGAATAAACCATAAAGGAATAAATTATACAAATTATAACATTAAATCAAAAGTTTTAGGAATAAGGGAAAAAAGAAACCCTCAATGAGTTCTCACATACATGGAACCAGAGAAATCTACAATTAGGAACTTCGAAATCTTGAATTTTGTTGAACAACACAAGCTTGGCCTAAGAGACTTAGTGTTGGTTTTTTTTATGTTTGAGAGTTATGGAGAGAATTATTAATTTAATCATAACTTAACCTCTTAAACTCCTCTAAATAATTAATAAAATGAGATAGTTTTGGGGTTATAGAATAGGAAAAGACCAAAATGTAATTTTTAGTACATAACTGAACTTGTTGGACTGCATCACATTAGTCAATGGTACTATTCATACCATGAACCAGTAAATCATACATAAATTCATGTTCCTAGTATCATTTGACTCTATTTTATTTTAGGAAGTACGGGTCAATAGTATGACAGTACCTTTGTTCTATGATTCTTATTTGTAACTTGTGGTGTCTTGGACTAAACTGAAAGTGTCCCAAATTCCAGATATATGATTCATGGTACTACTCTTACCTTGATCATATGACTCATACTGAGTGAGTCTTGGTTCCCGAGGCAAGTTTTCAACTCTCTGTACTTAATCAATTCAGTCATAATAAGACTTTTTTCATCTCACAACTTGTACCAAGTAGTCGGGGTACAGTTTCACAGGAGAAATTTAGGCAGTAAACTATGTATCAACAATATCATTCTTATAATAATTCATAAATAAATCTTAAAGCATATATGGGATGATTAACTAAGAACGTGTAGGGAAATTATAAATCATGGAAAAACCTTGATCATGAAATCATATCATACTTAATTTAAGACCATAAGGTGAAATAATGTCAGATGTGTTTAAATAATACTAAATAATGTGTTAGATTTTTAAAATAAATCCAAAGTTTTAAAATCATGCATGTCTGTATTTAATTAAACTAATGAACATGAGAAACATACAACACTTGAAAATCACAGTGTTTGCATAGTTAGGTATAAAGCCTAAATAAAGAAATCATAAAGACTATAACTTTAAATCCAAAGTCTTAGGAATAAGGGTAAAAGGAAACCCTTATTGTATTCTAAAATACTTGGAACCAGTGAAATCATGAATTAGGAACTTGGAAATCTGGAATTTTGTTGAAGAACACTAAAATGAACTAAGAGACTTAGTATTGCTACATATTTTATGTTTGGGAGAATTTGAGAAAATGATTACTTTAATCACAACATAACCTCTTAAACTCCATTAAATAATGAATAAAATGATGTAGTTTCGGGGGTTAAGAAATGGGAAAAGACAAAAATACCTTTTTTAAAACATAATTATGCTTTTTGGACTGCATGCCGTGAGTCACTGGTACAACACGTGCCAAGAACCTATGAGTAATACATAAACTAATGTTCCTGGGACCTTTGGAGTCTATTCTAATTTATGAAGTACTAGTGAACAGTAGGACGGTACCTTGGTACTATGATTCATAGCTATGACTCTTGTTGTATTGGACTAAATTATGGATATTTGAATAGTGGTACTACTCGTACTTTGATCCTATGAATCATACTGGGTGAGTCTTGGTTCAAGAGGAAATTTTTCCACTCTCAAGTCTTAATAAGTTGAGTCATTAAACAACTCGTATCAGTGTCTCACAATTTGTACCATGGAGTCATGGCTAATATTTTACAGGAGAAATTTAGTCAGAAAACCGTGAATTGAACTCAAAAGTAGTTATCCATAGTACGACTCATATTAAAAGTAGTACTAGTCTATAATTTTTTTAAACTGGTTTCTGTTATTAGTGTGTGCTTAATCTAGGTAAACTTTTTGGGTTTCACAATGTGCCTTCTTTCCGATCATTTGACCTCAAATGAAGATTGAAACTAATCTAGACTTTTATGGAAAGTAACTACTAATATGTAACTGAATTTCTAAAATACTAACATGATGACCTATTTGAATGGGAGTAGAAACTCCACTAAAGTTTGTAGGAAATACATGTGTATTTAGAAACACTCACACTGACCCGGGCCTAGTCGTGATGGATATCTCTAGTCTTGAATGCACTGTAGATCACCCTCTTTACCTAACAAATCCAAACATACAATGGACTAAGGTTGGCTGAATTCAAAACATATAACATGATAAAAGGTTATCAATTTAAATTCAATCTAATAAGTCTATAACCAAAACCAACCAATACCAGTATCAATGTCAATACCAATACCAGTACCAGTACAAATACCGATACCTCCCATACCCATAATAGTCTTACAAAGCATCAAAAACCAAATAATATTAAGTTGAAACCTTTCCCGGGGCATAGGAAAAAACAAGACCAAAAGTGTAGTAAAGTAATAAAGAAATCCATAGCATGAAATGGATCTCTCTGAAATATAAAAGCTCACCACTTCAGTCTGACTCAAAAGTTGTCCCTGAATCACCAGAAGGAGAAGTGGAAGTATGACAAATTCCTACATTGCGTGGGGATACAACTTTCAAAACGGTTGGTGGGGTGAATGCTGGCATAAATTGGGGATAAGGATAACATAATGATATGATCAACAGTTTAAAATCATTCAAAATCCAATGAACATAATCAAATGCAAATGTGTTTATATATATATATCATATGCTAGTATAGGGGACAATGCTTAACATGCTTTTCAAAGCTTTAGCCTTGATTGTGTAGCTCAAACGTCATATAATAGTACCCACGGGCAATATGTCCACAACTCTCACCCTCTGATTGGGCACAAATGTGCGTAGCCTTATAATAGGAGAATAATTTCATATATAAACACACGGAGACTAGAACCCTCCAATATATTCCAAGATAACTTAAGCACCCATTCATAAAATGATTTATGGGTGACTCGAACCTCCCAAATCATGAAATACTATTATGGGGTAATCGAACCTCCGTGATCACTATGACCCCCAAGTCGAGAAATAGGGTTTCTAGTATCGATCCTATGGACTAGCTCATTCAAAACTCATCTACACAATCCTCATTAAGGTCCAATTAAATTGGGTGTCACACGTTTCCTTTCATTTAACCACGTTCCACTTTAAGGCATACGCTATTTGTATAATCATACCAAATTTGCTTTCATGGTAAAAACAACATGCCAAAACAATTCCCATTAACTATAGGAGAACAACTCTCTTCATTCCTTAATACACATTGGAAAACACCGACTCCCTTTGTTCATTAAATTATTCTATTGTATTTCAAATATCTTTTTATGTCATGCAATAATTCAAGAGAAATTCAATTAAACAAATTCCCACTATTTGCATAACTAAAACCAATTTGACATTTTAGGGTTGGGGGAATAACCGCATCAAAAGTCACAAGTTTGGAAAAATCATAATTTCCTAGTTTATTCAGCATCCCCACGCACCCACAAGTTTAAAGCCATATTTAAAGCATGAAATTCTTTTATAAACCATGAGAACATTACTTAATTCTTAAATATTCTAAACTGCGTAACCCGTGTTTCTAAATCGTCATAATAATTTCATGAACAATACTTTAAAACACATGCTTTTACAAAATTAACAATAAGGGAAGAGTAACATGCCTTAATCACCAAGAAGTACTAAGAGAAATAACCCTTGATAGCCTTAATTGATCAACCTATTGAAAACCCTAAGTAATATTGGCCCTCAGGATTTTGAAGTGTTTTGACAGGTTATTTGATATGTTTATGATTGCTAATTATTCTATAAGTAAGTTATAAGACGTTGATTTTAAATGGGACAAGAGGGGAAATATCCAAAATGCCCTTAACTCAAAAGTTGAAAAAAGCCACATATGGTTACAATTTAACCCATTGACTCGTACCAACATCTTATGACTCGTGACCATGAGTCATAAGCAAAAAATTAACTAGGACCCCTAAATACTGCCTACCTTATTACTCCACCAATAAACTCATAATGAGAATTTACAGCTCGTAAGGACTAGTCTTGATCAACAGAAAACCTAAATGACTTAAACACTAGACATCCTATGATTTGAACCTATGACTCCTAACATATCCTTATGGCTTATAGTGAGCGACCGTAATCATAGAATACCAAGACACAAACTTACTGATTTTCTTCATGACTTATCCCAATGAGTCGTTAAGATACCCTACGACTCTGGGGTCAAGTCGTAACTAAGGTAGTGAGCCCATAACTCAAGAATTTTCAAGGTCTAAAATCTGCGGCGTTACTAATACAAGAATGACCTATTGATACAAGAACGACCTATGAAGTGCTAAAATAGCCAACGAAATAGAAAAAAATAGTTCACTATCACGAGATGAACAAGCAATACAAAATGGAAAACAACATGACTATAACTAAGAGGATAGATAGTGAGACATAATGTACTACACGTTCTAGGAACTAAGATGTATATTAAACATCAAAAAACAAAAAACATAAATATAAGATGCCTACACTCTTACGAATACCTCAAAGGAATCAGAACTCCCAAGAAACCACCGTTTCTAAGCAAGTTAACAACAAAAGTATTCCACCTTAACACAAGGATTCCACCTTTCCTAAACACTATTAATGAGTTTACAAATATATCATAAAAGTTCTAATAGAAAAAATTACGTAAAAATTCTATTTATAAGTTAGGGTAACCCTAATTAAAAAATTACCAAAAGGTCCTTAATGAGACCTTACAAAGGGGCAACCTTAACTTGGCTTCATGGATGGCTTTGGAGTGTTGGGACTTGGTCTCTAGACTTCAAAGTTTTTTTCTTTGATTGGAAGCCCCATAAGCTCAGGTCTGCCTTCACATATTGATGTCCTGGAGTGCTAAGATGCCTCTTTGACCTATATCATTCTCCCTTCCTTATAAAGGATTCATCCTCGAATCTGAACCTTGTAAAATAATAAGAAGGACAGGTAAACAAGTTCCTAAAAATATGAGGGTTAGAATTAATGTAATCAATCATAGAATCTTGCCAAGGTGGTTTGAACTTCACATACAACCAAATATCCCTCTTACCCGAATATCCTCCCAAGAAAGAATCAACTAGTCTATCCACATAAGTATCACTAGAAATAACGAACAAGAGTCGTTTGTCAAGTGGAGAACATAGAATACTCTTAGAACAACAAATATACTTGAAAGTTGAGATAGGAAAGATATACATACCATGCACATTCAAGTTATCACAAAAGCCATCATCACCGTATTTCAAATGATGACTGAGGTCAAATGTGTGGAGTGTCCATGGGCATGGGTTGGGAACACACTTTCTTACTCCAATACTACTACAATTACGATCAAATGTCCCCTCTATACTAGCATGATCTACAACAAAAACAACTAGAGGTCCATGCTTAGTCAATCGGCCAACATATTCAACATCAAAATTTTCACACACAAGTTGGTTTTCATGACTTCCATAAGACAATGTACTATCACTTGGAACAATGGTTTTAACACTAGGTAGATCAAATCGTGTATCCACAATTTCATATTGTACATTATCTCCGTAAAATGAAGGAACATTTGACAAACTATCACTTACACTTAGTTGGCTATTAGCCTCCTTCACTAGAGTGTAGGGGTTAGTTGATTACCTTGTAGTACATTTGGAGCATGGCTACTCACAGGAATTTGATTAGGAAAGCGTGGATGCTCTATCAAGTTATCCAACTTCTTGAAAAGAGAGATTTCCATCCTTTTTATTCTCCCTTCCATTCATTTCATCCTTCCTTCCATTCTCTCCATTTTCCCTTCCATAGATTCGAATCGACTTTCCATGGCATCAAGCCTTGATATGATCAACTTAACCCAACTACGCATCTTGCCTTCATTCGCCATTGCACATACAAAGAAAGTCTAAATAGAACACAAACAACAACACATTAAAATTTAGCAAAAATCAGACCGAAATGCATCTCAAAATAGTCCACAATCTCTAATGCTCACACTTTGACGTTTTCCCTCTAATGGCCTCACAAGTGTTGATAACTTGCTTATAATCCAATGAGGTTACTTGATCCCAATTGTGGCTCAACAACGGAGTGGATTATTGATTGAAATGACTCAAGAAATGATGTTAAAACTTGGACCAAAGAAAATACTACAACATAAAATGAGAAAAGAACATAATACAACACTTAACACAAAAGAAAACATACTTAAAAACTAATCTACAACTTAGTAGGTATTTACTAGTTTGCTAATTAGCATGAGAATCAACAAAATGTGAACTAATGGAAACAAGAAAGTGAAACTAGGAAATCCAACATTCTTGAGATATTGATGACATGGCACTCGACTATTGGTCAGTGGACAAAATATTGTTGAAGATGAAAAATTTTGTTCCATAATTTTTGTTCTTCAAATTTCACAAAGATGGGGACGGGGGGCGGGGGCGGGGGGAGGAATTCGGTTTTGGTTGGTTAACAAACAAGACTTCAAGTCCATTTTTTCAACATTCAAAACCTTGACCAACTTTCACCCTTTTGGGAAAACAACCTTTTGGAGGTCTTGGCACGCTTTTCTATTTTGGCTTGTCTAGAAAATGAACTTACTCCCTTTTGGTATGAAGAATTTTAGGAGGTCTTTTGTTCTTTTACCGCATTGGTAATGTCTTGAAAGTTGCTTGAAGACTAAGAAGGTTTTACTCTTCTTTTTTTTGACTCAAGATCAAACAACACTTCTTAAAAAACTTCTTCAACAACAACAACAACATGAACATTAACAACTACATTAAGCAAACCGTCCACTCTTCCAACAACAACTTACAATTTTTGCTCCAGAACTTGTGTTAGAATCAAGTAGTGTTAGACAGTAAAAAAACAAACACAAGAAATACCAAAAGACAATAGAAGCTGCACCTAAATATAGACACAAATTCGGCCAAACAACAACAACACTTCGGCAAAGACACCAAACCCGTAGAATACTTTATCTTTTTTTTTCCACTAAGGGAGCCCAAGATTGGTAGTGTAGGAACACAACCAGCCTTAGCTGTGATACCAAATGATACAAGAATGACCTATTGATACAATAACGACCTATGTACTGCTAAAGCAGCCCACGAAATGGCACAAAATAGTCCACTATCACGAGAAGAACAAGCAACACAAAATGGAAAACAAGATGAATATAACTAATAGGATAGATAGTGAGACAAAATGTACAACACGTTATAGGAACTAATATGTATATTAAACATCAAAACACCAAAAACATGAATAAAATACACCTACACTCTTATGGAGACCTCACGGGAATCGGAACCCCCAAGTAACCACCGTTCCTAAGCAAGTTAACAACACAAGGATTCCACCTTGCTCAAACACTCTTAATGATTTTACAAATATATCATGAAAGTTTTAATGGAAAAAATGATGTAGAAGTTCTATTTATAAGCTAGGGCAACACTTTTTAAAATATGACCAAAAGACCCTTAATGAGCATTTACAAAGGGACTGCTTTAGAGTTGGATTCTTGGACAACTTTGAAGTGTTGGGAGTTGTTCTCTACACTTCAAAGATTTTTCCTTGGATGGGTATCCCCTCAAGCTCGAGTCTTCACCCACGTCTTTATATCCTCGAGTACTAAGATGCCTCTTTGACCCGTATCATGTTACATTCTTCCCCACTTGGATTATTTATCCTCTTATGATGGGTCAACACAACACAAGCACAGTTGGACTCCATATACATTTACTCCTACCTTTTACCATATTAAAAAACAAATATTCTAATGAAATCACCCTTATCTTTAACAAAGTCTGAAAATAAAGATGTGAAGAATAACACATAACTTGAGCGCAATTTTTCAGAATAGAGAATAGAAACAAATACTTAGACTTCATGTCCTTTTAGGCTTCCCAAGTAGCCTCTTCAACCTTGAGGTTCCAACACAGAACGAGGACCACTGCTACATCCTCCATCTGTAACTGAAGAACTTGCCCATCCAAAATTCTATTAGTGACTTCCTCATAAGAGAAGAAATCTGAAATACCATTATCCTTCATAGGTATAATAAATGAAGAATCACCCACACACTTCATCAACATTGACACATGGAACACCAACTGAATAAATCTTAAACTAGGAGGAAACTCCAATTCATACACACTATAACCTACCCTTTTCAAGACTATGTATAGGCCGACATACCGGGGACTAAGCTTTCCTTTCTTCTTAAGCTGCATTACTCCCTGCATAGGAGATATCTTCAAGAACACCCAATCGCAAACTTCAAACACTATCTCCCTACACCTCAAATCTGCATAGGACTTTTGGTGACTTTGGGCATTATTAAGTCTATGCTGAATCACCTTCACTTTTTCCATGTCCTGGTAAACTATATTAATACCAAACAACTCATTTTCACCAACTTCATACCACTAAAAAGGAGAATGACACCTTCTACCATACAACACCTCAAGAGGAGCCATACTAATCCTAAGGTGATAACTATTATTATACGTAAACTCTATAAAAAGCAACTGATCGACCCAAATACCATGATAGTTAATTATGAAATCCCAAAGCATATCTTTCATGACCTAAATTGTCCTTCCCTCTTGCCCATCCATGTGAAGGTGAAATACAGCACTAAAGCTCGCCTTAGCTCCCTAACTTCTCTGAAATAATTGCCAATAGTGACATGAAAATTGAGTACAAGTATTCAAAATAATTAACTGAGGGTAAGTTTAGTAAAGTCATATGAAAATTTTCTATGAATTACATATCTGAAATCATACTTTCTTGAGTTTTAAAATGACCATATCAAAAGATAGCACAACAAATTAAATACTATTAGGTGGGAGTTTATTATAACCAACATACATCTCAAGTAATAATAATGTCCAACATCTAACCTAGATTGAAGGGTTTCCCCTAACCATACAAGGCTATGGAACTATATATATTTATGTGGATCAACTTAGTGGTCTTTTTAGGTTAAAAACATCCAACATTACCAGAAGCATAATCCTACAATAGCACATAATTATGGGATTTGGGTTTTATAAACCTGTACCTTCTCAAGCTAAATAATCCCACCTCCAAACATTCATATTATCACATGATAAATAAAAAATATTAACCAGTATCGATTAATTGAAAACAATCATAAGCTTTACCCTTCTGTGGGTTTACTTTATTTTCCTGCATATTCATAATACCACGAAAATTCTAAAATCATTATTTAAAACATAAACTTCAAGAATAGTGCACAAAATTATGTCAAGAATTAAATGGGAAACAAAGAAACCTTGCTAAGTGAAAAGGGTAATAGAATTGTCATACAATTCATAATCTTGAGTAATGACTTCAAAAATTCATTAAATTTGATCATAAAGATAGTGAATTTGAAAGTGCATTTATAAACCTTAGTTAACGTTTTAAATTCATGAAATTAATATATTTTTAGACATGAGTATGAATGGAAATTCCCATTAAGGTCCTAGAAACCTTAATTTCTTGCCAAGAAGTTAAAAATGAAGTCTAGCCTTAGAAAATTTCCAATAATTCAGTTTATGGAATCTTGTTTAAGTTTTTATTTAAAATCCTCAGTTAAGGTATGGTATTTCATTTATAATCTTGAAAGAGAGTGACTGAAATAGTAGGAATTGTTTAGAATTTAATGAGAGAATCCCACCTTAAGGATGGAGGATGAGGAGAGGAGTAAATACATAATGATGACTAATGGGAAGGAGAAATAAAGTTGAGAAGATCAGAAAATGGCCTTTGGATAAATTCCATCAGTCACTTTTGTGATATGGGCATGACCTCGCCAAACTACTTGGTGGCTTGCCAAAGTGCAGCCTCAGATCACCAAATTGGATAGTTTTTGAAGGTTTTATGACATATTTGGTGAGATAGTTTAGTGTGTCACAAAACTTATTCCAACACTGAGATGTTTTAGTGAAATGACCATAACTTTCTACTCTAGAATTAAATTAACAAATGGTTGGTGGCATTGAAAAAAGATCATAAGAGATTTTATGTAGTGGTTCTTGAGCTGCAAAATCCATCATATTCTCTCATTACCCAATTTACAAGTCATTATCGAACCTACTATATCATATTAGTAGATAAGTCAAACAATAGCACAAAGCTATGAGTAATGGACTAATTTGTGAAAAATGGCAAAAAAGTTAGAAATTTGTGAGTAAAGACTTAAAACAGTAGTTCAAATAATAGGAACAGTCTAAAAGATAGATAAAAATAATAAAATCCCAAGATCTAGTAGTGTCGGTACAAGAGCCACTAGAAAAAATATCAAAAGTAATATAATAGTCAAAATACATTAGTCTCGAACAATGAAAGACTAAGCAAGGATAAAATAAGGAGCAAAGGGAAACTTCCACTTCGAGTGCTCACCCTATCTCTAAACTCTAAATAGCATGATCGTTAAGTCAGTTGTGACCACTAGTTATTCGATCTTAACCAAAAAGGTACGGAAATGTATTATGAGTACCAATGCCATGGACACTTATTTAGAATTATTGGATGACTAAGCCAAATCATTATATAAATATTATAATATGGGAGATAAAAAAGTTAACTCAAGATAAAAGGGCAAACCTAGAATAATGCACCAATAATATAAATAAATAAAATAAATAATTCAAAATAATAAAAGAAAGAACATACAACTATTAATATAAAATAGTGGCCCATAGGATAGTAAGTGCGGAAAAATAAATAACCTACAGTAGGCCCTGATAAGTATGGATGATTCAATCAATGATAACAATTAACCAAAAATATATGAAATAAATTCATTTCAAGCCTTACCCAAATATCATAACAAACATAAATGACCTGTCACTTCCATACTTGAACCGAAACTCGTATAATCAAATGTCGAACTTGATCCAAAACTCATATCATAAATAATGCTAAAATTAAACCGGTCATGAGATCATAAATCACTGGACTTTAACCGGAACTAGTATCAACTCCAAAGTACCAAACTAGAATATGTACCATGTAACCAACCTATTCAAGCTACACAATATATGATTTAATGGACACAATACATCAATAAAGTTACAGGTAGATTATAAAAGTCTTGACCTAAGGTGGGCTGAAGGGGCCCACTTCTAATCCCCAAAATCTACTCTAAGGAAAATTCAAGCTCGAACTAGGCAAGGTATCTATGTCTTGACCTAAATTATTGAATTTCCCTCATTTGAGCTTCTGCAAGATGCCAAGCTATTATGATAAAAATCTACTTATCAATACGAGAAAAATAATATCCATACTATATGTCACAACCCAAGGCTACCACCTAGTCGCAACAACGGTGCTTACTATCACAATTGACCACAACCTAACCCTTGTGTTGTTACCTACTGTGAGCATTGAATAATATACTGATAATGAACATATCCAAAAATAACTAAATAAAGCCATAAGGTTCAAATACTGAAAAAATAATTTAAATCATAAGTCTGAATGTGTGATGACATATATAAAAGAATGCTTAAACATTTGGTAAACTGACTAACTGTCTGAATGACTGAAAGCATCTGCAAGACTCTATCTGTCTTAAGAGTTGATGGGACAGGCCCCAACTAACTCCAAACTAAACTATCTGGAAAATAAATACTGAAATACTGAAATAACATAATAGGTCCTTAACATATAAGGACTCACCACAACTATTGTTGCTGATAATATAAGTTGTCTAAGCGCAGTTAGTAAACTGAGTGTCTGAACCTAAGATAAAAGATATCATAGCGTGAAGAAAAGTATATGGTCAGTACATCGAATATACTAGTATATGAGATTAGGTTAGGCTATAATACAAGGGTTAACCGTGCGTCAAATAATAACTGGTTAAATAACATGTATAACTGAGTATGCATGCATAAAAACTAAAATACCAAAAATACATGATCAAACATGTAATGTTTTTGAAATAATCTGTAAACTAAATTACTGAAAATTCGATAACTGAATAAATGGAATTCTATATGATATTATGTAACGCCATGAAATCTCATCACAACACATCACACGGTGCTTAAGGATACAAGTATCCCTAAGCTAACATATTAAGCCTGTTACTATTTCTAACACTTGATTTAGGATAAATAAGTTAAACAATAATGCCTTACTGTGTCAACCATAATCCAAAATAACTGGAAATAATGTCTGGATAGCAAAAATACTGACTTGCAATGATCTGAAAGTAAAACTCAAAACACTATGAAAGTAGAAAAGTCTCAATATAGGTCCTGGAACTATGAGTACTCACAAAGGACAAGGATGTAGATAAGATGATCAGAGATCACTACTGGGACTGAGCACTTGTACCTACATTATGAGACAATGTTGCACACAGATGTATATTTGGATCAGCACTTTGGGAATATACTAAGTATATGGGAGTGTATGTATTTACAATAAACAATATCAATACTCTTTAATAAAATCATGCATGCACATAGGAATGACTCACATGGCTTGAATAAGTCTAAAATATAGAACTCAGAAATCAGGAATAGTATAACATGTAACACAAATCTTCTGAGTCATTATACTTACCATTAAAATCTATACTCTCCTCTTATTCTCAGTACTTAAAATCTACATGAAGCTTTAAATAATACTTTCAAACTTGGACTTTTATCTTGTGGAGAGTAAAAATTCTTTAAAACTTAGAGCTTATTGAACTTTTAGGAATGTTTAGCACTTGGGAACTTTGGAACTCTTTTAGACTCAGGACACTAAGAACTCAGGAGTTTCTTCTAACCGACATAAACCATATGAGTTACATAGAGTCCAACATATTTCCCACATTGGGTAAAGCTGTTCTATCCTTGCCACTGAAGTAGAACCTCATCTTTATTGATCACTATCTCGTCCTCGAGCCCACAAATCTCAATCTTACTGTTCCATATAGTTCTGGGATATGAGACCTTGGAATCATACCCAAATCGGTGCTAAATACTACTCCTATACTCAGCTTAGAACTCTTAGGAAATCCATCTCAAAATAACTCAAGGGTCTTTAATAATGACCAAAACATATTTCTATTTGCTTTACATCATACTCAATGTGGATTTGAACCCTATTATGACCGAAAGGACAGATCTACCTGAATAATATCAAAGTACTAAATTTATGGGTGCTTATAGTATATAAGTTCATAAAATTGCAAATCTCAAGTAGGGCTTAGTGACCCATAGTCAAATATCAAGTTAAGACTCATCAAAGTACATACTAGATGTCATAAAGATTCATAAATCATATAGAAAATATGAAATTTTCAACATTTTGCCTTAAAATCTCAACATACTAATGTACTTACATTTCTAGAATATTAGAACTATTAAAATCTCAAGGGATAACAACATAGGGTATAAGCCTATACTTCAATTTCATATGAAACCATGGAAATTTATATATTATCATAAGTAAAACCACTTTTGGTCACAAGGATAAAAGAAGTGTCCTTGTGAAAAAATACATAACTTAGATTATGACTTGTAGGTGAACAACTTGCTTAAGACTCTTTTTTGGAACTCTTGAGTGAGGGTTCTTGAAGCATTTGACTTGGGAACCTTGATTCTTAACTCAATTCGTAGAAACTATGGTTGAATCTTAATCTTCTTAGAGAAAGATTTAGATTTGTTCTTGAGTGTTAATATTTAGAGAAAACCCTAATTTTTGGATGCTATGGTAGAATATAATGTTTTTGCCTTTAATCTGATATATTTAGATGTGGAAAGGGTTGAAAAGGACCAAAGTACCCTTTAAAAAATGACTTAGAATTACTGAATGGGATTTGGGATGGTGGGTGCGATGGTTTGACTTTTCCTAACTATCACACCTGTGCCAAAACACGTTTCACTATCTCATCAGCGATGATAGGAGCGATGGTCCGTCGAGGTCTCGACGGTCCATAGACCTTACCATTACACTTAAGAAGAATGGGGTATCACTGCCTCTTTTGTGATAGTTTGGGTGATGATCCATCGCAAGCTTGACGGTTCATCGACCCTCTCCATCGCTCCTAGGCAATTTTACTGCTTTAAGTAAAATGGCTATATCTTTCTCTTCCAATGTTGGATTTTGATAAAATGGGTATTGTCGAAAAGATAATTCAATTTCCCACATGATAAAATTTTTCTTTTAATAAAATTAAATAAGGTTTAACCACTTAATCACTTTGGAAGTCACTTCTTAATCTTTTAGGGCCAGAATTACACTTCACTTGACACACTTTAAAGCCTCAGACTATGAGGGAACTTTTCTGGGTAGTACATATTGTCAATCAAACCTAAACTAAATTTTGTACTCAATAATATACTAAGACTGTGGGAGGTATTATCTAACGTACATGACCTAATCTAAGGTAATCACAGTCCAACTTATACCCTTGTTGGAAGGGTGTCAGTACCATGCCACATGTACGAACACTTGCTGTGTGGATCCACTCAACCAGTGTTTCGAACGACTAGGAAATTAGTCCTAAACTGGTAGGTGACCCCTAATTAAATTTCAATCCTAAACTTGTGGGTAACATCTCATAGAATGTCAGTCCTAAACTGGCGGGTGATATCTCATAATCACACACTGGCTATGTAGTTATTGAACTTAGGGACTTCTTCTAAGAACCTATTTCTAGTTGGCGGGTAAGACCCCAAACCTAGGTTCAGTCTGTGCCAAATCATATTCCCAACTAAATAACACTTCTTACTTGATTGAATAAGATGAACTAAGCAAACAACTGATCATGATTACTAATTAAATGACAATGCTCATGGTTTATCTGAAATCATTTGGAAGATACTAAAATTATGTAAACAGCTAAGCATTTGGTGTTCGATATTTAGACCCTCTAGCATAGAATTGAAGTATCAATAAGGATATGTAAAGATTTAAACCCAATAATAAAGGATCATTGCTAACAATCCAATATTTAGACATTTCATCAATCACATAGAAAGCATGAACTTAAGCATGGGAATGGGTAAAAAAATTGATTAAAAACATTGTTACTATACTAAAATCATGAATTAGAGATTTAACATGAAAATTTAATCATTCAAAAATGTAAAGGGCACATCCCATCGAAAAAACTTGTAAATATAATTTATAATCAAAATTCGTAAGTGCTTCATGGAGATAATTCATCATGTATAATTCATAATTTAAAACATAAAAATGGATTCATGGACTCCATGGGTTGAAAGTGCCCATGGATCAAGATCACATTTATCTTAAAAAGAAAAAAAATCTTGATTCTTTTATTAAAAGTTATTAAATAAGTGAATTTGAATTCTTGGTTTCTTTGGAGAGAAAAGAATGAAATTGATGAACTTGGGGATATTAGGTTTTTTTTTAGAGGAAATTGGAGAATATGGGCAAATAATGCCCTAATTAATATTTTTTTTGTGTTTTTATAAATTGCGTCAATGGAAATAGACTCAATTGTCCCTCATAGAATTAAATTCACAAGTAGAATGTAGATTAGTAGGATACCATAATGTGATGAAAGTCTTATCGCTATACCCACTGCGACGCAACACTATCGCGGTGAATTCTAAATTTGAAATCAAAATATGACCCAATCCTCGTCAAAAAAAATCAAAAGTACCTCGAGACTTGTCCTTACACCCTAGACATAAATTAACTAAAAAAGCAACATCTCAAGGTCGGGAAAACTCATTTAAAAATCCTCAAAGTTAAGAGGCTAAAAAATTGACTAACTCCCCAACACTTTCTGAAATTTTCATGCTTTGTGCCTCTTATACATGTAACTAGGTGTTGAACTAAGTTAAGAATAATATGGGGTATTACAATATCTCTGTAATACACTAGATTTTTCTTTATGTTGAGTTTTTTCTTTAAGAAGAGTAAGAGCAGACTTCCCAAGTAAGATATATTTTAAACCGTGTAGACTTTCCCTACTGTCGACTTTTTGTCATGTATAGAATTGAATTACATTTCCAATGATACAAATTTTTTCCAAATAAAGTATTGGGGTGAGAAGTTATGGCTATTTTAATGAGAGTTTTTAGAATCACCAAGGTGCGACGGACGGATTGACGAACCGTTGAGTTTGTAATGGACAATTGCTCGGACCATCGCAACCAAGGTAGTGACTCCCTCTTCTAGCCTAAGTACGATAGCCAAGATGTTAAACCGTCAAGATAGTGACAGTCCATCGCTAGGACCATTGCAACTAAGGCAGTGTAGCTTTTTTCTGACTAATATGTGATGGACGATCCGACAAACCATCATTCTAGCAACGGACCATCACTTCAACCATCACAAATCCCATTCATGCTTTATAAGTTTTTTAAAGGACATTTTGGCCTTATTCCCCTTAACACTAAGATATATGCAAAATGAAGCATAAGACTTCATTATCTCCAAAAATATCAGAAGGCTAGGGTTTCTTCCTCAAGAGAAAACCCAAAACCCTTATCCAAGAAATTCAAGAACTCGCCATAGATTCTATAAATTGAGTTTAGAATTGAGTTCCCCAAGTCTAAGGCTTTAAGAACCCTCTCTCAAAGAGTAAGAATAAGAGTTTCAATCAAGCTTGTTCATCTAGTAAGAAGAATAGTTTTAAGCAAGGTATGTTGTGTCTTGAACGAGGGTAATTCTTTCAACCTTGTTCGCAAAGACTTATTTTAAACTATAAGTTTTCTGCAATTTATGAGATTTTATATGAAATTGAATTAGGGATTTTCACTCATTGTTTTTGGTTCCAAGCCTTTGATGTTTCCCATGAATTGAAGGTCAAATAATAGGATTTTACATCTTTTCTTAAGAAATTAAAGCTGGGATTATACCCTATATTATTATTCCTTGAGAATTTAATGATTTTAATGCTCTAGAAATTGAAGTATATGAGTATGTTGTGATTTTGATATAAATTATTGTAAATTCCATATTTCTATATTATTTATGAGTCCATATGATATCTAGTATGCATTTTGATGGGTCTTAACTTGAGATTTGACTATGGGTCATTAAGCCCTACTTGAGATTTGTAATTTCATGAACTTTTGTGCTATAAGCACCCATGATTTGAGTATTTGAGATCATTGAGAATGTTTTGACCTTAATGTTCATAGTAGCTTTGGAATCTACTTTACCAAATGATATTATAAATTTTATAGTTTGGTTCTTACTAACCATGAGATTATTTTAAAGTGGATTTCCGTGAGATTAGAGTAGCTAACTAAAGTGAGTAGTATTTAACACCGAGTTGGGTAAGTTACTATGGTTTCATACCCTAAAACTATGTGTCACCATAGGATTGAGATTTGTGGGCCCGAGGTTGAGATAAGTAATCACTTAGTTGAGGTTATACTCCCTGGAAAGAGTTTGATGCCTCTCCCCAATGTGAGGTTTCTTTCTTAGGAGGATAATACATTGGAGTCCATATATCTCGCATGGTTTATGTCGGTTAAGAGAACCTCCCTTGAGATAGAATATTCTCCCTAATGCTTTGGGATAAGTAATTTTCCCTAATAGTAAGATTTTCAAAGTAGTTTCTTGAAGTAAAATTTTCCCAAGAAGAAAATAGTTTTCTCTACTAGTAAGAATTATAGAATTCCAAGTTCCAAGTGTCTTGAGTTTAAAAGTGTTCTAAGTTCATGGACATTAAAGATGTTTTACTCTTCATGAGATATATACGTGAGTTAGAAAGCATTGTTCTTAGCTTTGTTTAGTCTTTGAGTAATGAGAATATAAGAAGAGTTCAGATAGTAAAGCTAAAGTATAATGAATCATGAAATTTATGTTACATGCTTCATTCTACATAAATTATGAACTTTACATTGTAGTCGTATTCCACCTATGTGAGTCATTCATCTTTGCATGCATGATATGCTTAAGGAGTATGGATATTGTTTTATGTAAAAAAATACACCCCCATATACTCAGTACATTCCCAAGTACTGATCCACATATACGTCGATATGCTACATTGACTTATAATGTAGGTTCAGGTGCTCAATCCCAACCTCGTCAGTGATTTCTGAGTACCTTTGTCAACATCTCCACCCTGGTGAGTCCTCATCATTTGAGGACCTATCTTCGGAAATTTCTGTATTTTAGTTGATATGTTATTTCTTTCAATTAAGTTTGAGTCAGTTGGGGACCTATCCCAATGGCTCTCTAGTTCATGAAGTAGTAAAGGCTTTGTCAGACTAGTTATCAGATTGTTAGTATGTTTAGATTTACAATTTTTTGGTTGTTTGGACTGAGTATTTTCTTTGTATTTTCTATAATTTGATACGACAGTATCAGTGTTTTATTTATTTCTTCTCAAAATAAGTTATTTTATGTAGTGAAAGGATTAAAGGGTTAGTTTGGGGCTACTTATAGCCTTAAGCATTGTGTGACATCCCGGGAGGAGATTTTGGGTAATTACAAACATGGTATTATAGCTAGGTTTAAGGAGTCCTAGGGAGTCTAACAAGCCGCGTTGAGTAGATTATTTATCATCGGTGTGTAGCACGCCACATCTATGAGCAAGAGGCTATCAGAAATTTTAGGAAAAAGTTGTTTCTTTGTATTGGATTCTATCATGCCTACAGTTGTCCCTCTCATCTAATAAATCATGCTCTCTTATATCAGAAAATGCCTCCCCAAAGAGCGAATGCCTGCAAAAATGATAATGAGAAACCCCACACTGTTGATCCCTTGAAGGAGGCAGTGACTCAGGTTGAGTTTTAGGCGGCCTTTCTGGTATGAGCCCAAGCATTCATCGCTAATTTTCAGGCCAATAACAAGGCTGCAGTTATAAATCAGTAGAGAGGTAATTTAGCTACTGCTAGGATTCATGATTTAATGTGGATGAATCTGCCAGAGTTTTATGAGTCTAAGCCAGGTAAGGACCCACAATTATACCTTGAAGAGGTGAGAAAGATCACATATGTAATGTATATTTCTGAGGAAGAAAGGGTTGAGCTGGCATCATAAAGGTTGAACGACGTTGCTTATGATAATATGGTAGTATAGAAGAAGGGTAGAGGTGAGGGTATTGCTTCAATGACATGGTAGGTATTCCAAGATATATTCTTGGACAAGTTCTTTTATCTTGAGGTGAGGTAAGCAAAGATTGAGAAGTTTATGAACTTAAGGCAGGGTTCCATGACTGGTATGGAGTACTTCTTGAAGTTCAACCGGTTGTACATATATGCTCCTTATTTGATAGGTGTTACAAGTTTGTGATAGGTGTTTTTGGTTTGGTACTGAAAGAGTGTAGGATGGCGATGCTGAGTTGGGATATGGATCTGGCTAGATTGATGGTTCATGTACAACAGATAGAGACAAATAAGATAAGGGAGAGAGATAGAGTGAGTGGTAAAAAAGGAATAAATACTAGCAACATGAGTATAGTCAGGCTAGGTCCCATGAAGGAAACCACCCACAGTTCTAGAGGCGTTCATCTATACTAACGCCTTCATCTGCTGGTGCTCTCGTTCCTAGAGGTAGACAAGAGTAGTGGAATAGGTCTTCTATGTATAGGTCGCAAAATAGTATCATTAATAGACCCCGCTATCCTCCTTATGCTTAGTGTGGTAGGGACCATCCCAGTGAGTGCTTAGCGGGCCAGAGAGGTTGTTTTGGATGTGGCAAGCTGGGCCACAGACTTAGAGATTGCTCGCATCCTAGGAAGGGGAACAAATATGCCCAACCTCAAGCACAAACTACTAGTGCACCAGCTTTTGTACCTTATCTTGCCACTATTTAGGGTGCTTTATCTAGCACTACTGGCGGTCAGTACCAGAATAGATTCTATTGCTTACAATCCCATCAAGAGTAGAAGGACTCTCTCGATGTTATTACTTGTATGATCTCTGTCTTTTGCTTTGATATTTATCTATTGTTGGACCCTGGGTTAAGTTTCTCTTATGTGACCCCACTTATAGCTGTGAATTTCAAAATAAGTCCTGAAAGGATTCCTGAGCTTTTCCTAGATTCCACACCAGTAGGGGAGTCATTTGTTGCTAAACAAGTGTATAAACATTGTTGTGTTACCTTTCTTCATAGAGTCATATTTGCTAACTTGATAAAGTTAGACATGATATATTTTGACCTTATTCTGGGTATGTATTGTCTTCATTCATGTTATGTATCTATAGACTATCATACCTATGTTCTAAAGTTTCAGTTACCTGATAAACCAGCTTTTGAGTGGTCTAGGAATTTGGTTTCTCCAAAGAGTCATTTTAACTTCTATCTTAAGGCCAGAAAGCTAATATCCAAATGTTGCATTTATCACCTAGTTAGAGTCAAAGACACTAAGTCCAAGGCTTTAACTTTTTGGTCAGTTAGCATTGTTAATGAGTTTCCTAATGTTTTTATGGAAGATCACCTAGGGGTACCTCCTAATAGAGAGATAGAATTTGGGATTGACCTTCTTCCCGACATTCTACCTATTTCTATTCTTCCATACCATATGGCACCTACAAAGCTTAAGCAGTTGAAAGAACAACTTAAAGATCTTTTAGAAAAAGGTTTCATAAGGCCCAGTGTTTTTCCTTAGGGCACACCTATTCTATACGTGCGGAAGAAAGATGGGTCATTGCATATGTCCATTGACCATCATCATCTTACCAAGGTTACAGTAAAAAATAAGTATCCTCTTTTGAGAATTTATGACCTATTTGATCAGTTGAAAGGTGCGGTTTATTTCTCCAAGATAGACCATAGATCCTGCTATCATCAGCTTAAAGTGAGGGAATGCGATATTCCAAAGACAACCTTTAGAACCCACTATGGTCACTTTTAGTTTCTAGTTATGTCTTTCGGGCTAACGAATACCCCAACAGCCTTTATGGACCTCATTAATCGAGTGTCCAAGCAATATCTCATTATGTTTGTCATTATTTTCATAGATGATATCCTTGAGTACTCCTGTACTGAGAACGACCATACATATCATTTTAGAATTGTGTTCCAAACTCTTAGAGATCATCATATGTTCACCAAATTCAACAACTATAAATATTGGCTGAGATCAGTAGCCTTTTTGTGTCATATCATGTCAGCCGAAGGCATTAGAGTTAATCCCCAAAAGAAAGAAGCTATAAGAAATTGGCCTGGACCTATTTCCCCATCTGACATTAGAAGTTTCTTAGGTCTAGCTAGCTACTACGGTTATTTTGTTGAAGGTTTTTATTCTATTACATCTCTGATGACCCGGTTAACCCAAAACAAAGTTATGTTCTAGTTGTTAGATTCCTATGAGAAGAGTTTTTCAGGAGTTGAAGACTTGACTTACTTTAGCCCCTGTGTTGACTTTGCCTGATGGTACAGATGGTTTTGTGGTGTATTATGATGCCTCTAGAGCTGGTTTGGGTTGTTTGTTGATTAAAAGAGGTAAGGTTATGGCCTATTCCTCTAGACAATTGAATCCATATGAAAAAACCTACCCAACCCATAATCTTAAATTAGTTGTTTTGGTCTTTGATTTAAAAATCTGGAGATACTAACTATGGTGTTCTTACTGATATGTTTACTGATCATAAGAGCCTGCAGTATGTGTTTACCCAGAGACATTTTAATATTTGGTAGAGGAGGTGGTTATATTTGGTAAAAGACTATGATATGAGTGTGTTGTATCACCCAGGTAAGGCCAATGAAGTGACAGATTCCCTTACCAGGTTATCTATAGGTAGTGTTGCTCATGTAGAGGAAGGTAAGAAAGAGTTAGTTCTTGATATGCATTTTCTGGCTGGATTGGGTGTTAGGTTGCTTGATTCAGATGAGGGTACTACTTTGGTGCAGAGTAGTTCCAAATCCTTTTTAGTTTCAAAAGTGAAGGAGAAGCAAGATAAAGATCTTAGTTTGGTCAGACTGAAAGAGCTAGTTAAGGACCAAAAGGTATGGGTTTTCTACCAAGGGGTAGATGGCATGTTAAGATTACAGGGTGGGTTGTGTGTTCCTTGTGTTGATGATTTGAGGCAGATGATTATTGCTGATGCATATGGTGTGCGGTATTCTATCTATCCCGGCGCTACAAAGATGTACCGTGACTTGTGAGAAATCTATTCATGGTGTGGTATGAAGAATAATATAGCCGAGTTTGTAGGAAAGTGTGCTATATGCCAATTGGTCAAGGTAGAACTCTAAAGACCTGGTAGTGTGATGCAAGAGTTTGGTATACCCACTTGAAAGAGAGAAGAGGTGAGTATGGAATTTGTGACTGGTTTACCTCTTTTGTGTGGTCATCATGATTATATTTGTGTTGTGGTAGAAAGGCTGACTAAGTCCACGCATTTCATGCCTGTGCATACATCTTACACAACTGAGGATTATGCTAGATTGTATATTCGGGAGTTAGTCAGGCTGCATGGAGTTCCCTTGTTTATTATTTCATATAGGGTTACTCAGTTGACTTCTCAGTTTTGGAGAGCGTTTCAGTCGGGCCTTGGTACGCAAGTTCATTTGAGTTCCGCATTTTATCTGCCAATAGATGGTTCGGCTGGGAGGAATATTCAAATTCTAGAAGATAGGTTGGGGGCATGTGCTGTTGACATCAAATGTAGTTGGGATGAGCGTTTTTCATTAATAGAGTTTGCTGATAACAATAGTTACCAGGGTAACATCGAGATGGCATCATTTGAGGCTTTGTATGGTAGAAGATGCAGATCACCCATAGGTTGGTTTAAAGTGGGTGAAGCTATAGTGATTGGAACTGATATAGTATTCGAGGCTATGGAAAAGGTTAAGTTGTTTAGAGAAAGGTTGAAGACAGCTCAGAGCCATCAAAAATTATATGCCGATGTAAGTAGAAGGGATCTTGAGTTTGAGGTGGGTGATTTAGTGTACTTAAAGATTTCACCCATGAAAGGGGTGAAGAGGTTTGGTAAAAATGGGAAGCTTAGTCCCCGTTACATGGGACCCTATAGTGTCTTGTGTCATGTCGGTAAAGTAGCCTATGAAGTTGAGTTTCCCGCAGAGTTGTTAGTCGTTCATACTATTTTTTATGTCTCCATGATTGAGAATCATATTGGTGATTCTATTATGGTGGATCCTTCAGAGAGTGCAGATATTCAGAACAGTCTTTCATTCAATGAGATTCCTATTGAGATCCAAGATTCATATATCTGTAGACTAAGGAACAAAGAGGTTCCCTTGTTCAAAGTTTTATGGCGGAACCAGTCAGTTAATAGCGCTACTTGGGAGAAAGAAGCAGACATGCAAACCAAATACCCGAACCTTTTTTCCACAAGTCCAGATAAATACGAAGGTATTATTCTTCCTTACTTCATCCTTTCAAAATCTAACGTTCAGCTATATATCTACTCTTGCATGAGTTCTTGCAATTTCTGAAGTATTCAAGAGTTTAGAAATATTTTGAGTTATTTTGCAAATTGCTTCATCTATGTATACTCAGCTTTTCCTGTGTTCTTGTTCTAACAAGCGACATTCAAGGATAAATGTTCCCAATGGAGAGATATTGTAATACCCCAGATTTTTCTTTAATTCGAGTTTCATCTTTAAGAAGAGTAAGGACTGACTTCCCAAGTTAGAAATATTTTAAACCTAGTAGAATTTCCCTAATATCGACAATCGCAAATCCCGTTCATTATTTTAAAGTTGTTTTAAAAGGCCTTTTTGTCCTTTTTCCCCCTTTAACACTTAGATATATGCAAAACGAAGCATATGACTTCATTATCTCCAAAAGTATCCAAAGGCTAGGGTTTCTTCCTCAAGAACAAATCCAAAACCCTTCTCCAAGAAATTCAAGAAATCAACATAGATTCTTCAAGTAGAGTTGAGATTTGAGTTCTCCAAGTCCAACGCTTCAATAACCCTCTCTCCAAGAGTAAGAAGAAGAGTTTCAAGCAAGCTTGTCCATCTAGTTTCACAGTCTAAGGTATGTGGGGTTTTGAACAAGGGCGATCCTTTCACCCTTGTACCCAAAGACTTATTTTAAACTTTAAGTTTTCTACAATTTATGAGATTTTACATGAAATTGAATTAGGGTTTTTCACCCATTATTATTGGTTGCAAGATTTTGTTGTTTCCCATGAATTGAAAGTCAAATAAAATGATTTTACATGTTTTCTTAAGAAATTGAAGCTGGGTTTATACCCTATATTGTTGTTCATTGAGAAATTAGTGGTTGCAATGCTCTAGAAATTGAAGTATATGAGTATGTTGAAATTTTGAGACAAATTGCTGTAAATTCCGGATTTTATGTGATTTATTAGCCCATATGATATCTAGTATGCATTTTGATGAGTCTTAACTTGAGATTTGATTATGGGTCATTAAGCCCTACTTAAGATTTCCAATTTCATGAACTTTTGTGCTATAAGCACCCATGATTTGAGTATTTGAGATCATTGAGAATGTTTTGACCTTAATAGTCATAGTAGTTTTAAAATTCACTATACCAAATGAGATTATAGATTTTGTAGTTGGGTTCTTATGAACCATGAGCTATTTTAAAGTGGATTTCCATGAGATGAGCTTAGCTAACTTAAGGGAGTAGTATTTAGCACTGAGTTGCATAAGTTACTAAGGTTTCATACCCCAGAATTACGTGCCACGGTATGATTAAAATTTATAGGCCCGTGGCCGAGATAAGTGATCACTGAGTTGAGGTTACACTCCCTGACAAGAGTATGATGCCTCGCCCCAACGTGAGGTTTCTTTATTAGGAGGACAAGACGCTCGACTCAATGTAGCTCGCATGTTTTATTTCGGTTAAGAGAACCTCTATTGAGATAGAATATTTTCCCTAAAGCTTTGGGATAAGTGGTTTTCCCAAATAGTAAGGTTTTCAAAATAGTTTCTTGAAGTAAAATTTTCTGAAGCAGAAAGTAGTTTTCTATACTAGTAGGAGTTATAGAAGTTGGAAATAGTTTAAAAAGTATGGATATTGTTTTTGGTAAATGCATACACCCCCATATACTCAATACAGTCCCAAGTACAGATCCTCATATACATTTATGTTCTACATTGTCTTATAATGTAGGTTCAGGTTGTCAGTCCCAGCCTTGTCATTGATTTCTGAGTACCTTTGTCTATATCTCCATAGTGGTCATTCCTCATAGTTTGAGGACATATCTTCAGACATTTCTGTATTTTAGTGGATATGTTATTTCTTTCAGTTTAGTTAGAGTTAGTTGGGGACCTGTCCCAATATCTCTCAAGTTGTTAGACTAGTTATTAGATTGTTAGTATGTTGAGATTTCTAGTTTTGTGGTCGTTTGGAAAGAGTATTTTCTTTATTTTTTTTATTATTTGATACGACAGTGCCAGTGTTTTGTTTATTTCTTCACGAAATGAGTTATTTTTTGGAGTGACAGGCTCAAAGGGTTAGCTTGTGGCTACTTGTAGCCTTAAGCACTATGTGATGTCCTGGGAGGAGATTTTGGGGCATTACAATCTCCCCCTTATGAACATTCATTGACGAATGAGACTAATAAAGCTGATAGTTCTGCACTAAGAAAATTGAGATCACATGTTTAACATGCATAGATCGAAACATGATTACATGACTGAGTCCGAAACATGATACATGATCTAAACTGATTTCTCTAATACATATAATGACATGAGAATGGTTATAAGACTAAGATAGAATTGCGAGAGTCATCTTATGAGTAGCCATTACCTCAAGCAATATCTTCTTTAGTGAAAAAAAATGAGAGGTTTAGGGCATGGGAATCCGGGGTATTACAAAATTCCCAAAATGATATTTACTTGGACGAGGTACTGATAACGCTCAATCTACAGCTCTCGTAGGAGTGTAAAGCGGTCGTTAGCAAATATAGAACCCAACTGGGTTGGGTATCGATCTCTCAGGGAATAGGTTGGTCAACAAGTAAGCAACGATTACTAGACTTTTAGTGAAAGTCTCGTAAAAAGGGGGGAATTGTAATGTGTAACAAAAAAATTAAAGTAAAAACTGAAATAGCAAAGTAAACAGAAAGAATGTTTAGCAGGTCGTAAAACAATTAGAATTGAAGAGTTGGGGTTATGTCCACCGCCTGAGTTATACGTCTCTATTGACTATGAGTGTGTTGAATTCCGACATGCACGTGCTTATAGAGAATTGTATACGGTGGTAAATCCAGGCGTTTTTCGACCTATTCGAGGATTATTTCACTTTAACTCTTTCGAGCTTAAAGCGTGTCTAATGGTACGAATTCTCCAAGAGGTTAATCCAGTTACGGCACTAACTATTTAATAGGGGATGGGACCCTACTACCTTGACATTATCTCTTTTCCAGACAGATAACCTTTCTTTCGAACAAGTTAAATGTTATACTGGCGTATTCTTGCGTTTGCAACAACAAAGAATTTATGTTAAGATGAAGAGAATAATGATATAAGCAGCATATGTGTCATGAACTTACAAACTCATAGTAATTGATAGTATCTCATTCGGCTTCCATAACCCCAACAGAGAGGTTTAGTTACCCATGAGTGCGAAGGAAATCACAATTGACATTGTTATCATACCACAATAAAGATTTCGTGTAATAATGGTGTGGTAGGCGTTAGGCGTGAACTTCCCTAGCAAGTAACGTTTCTCTTGTTGTGAAAAAATAGATGAATAGAAGAAGAATAAAAAGTAGAATTAATGGGAGAGTTAGAAGTAGTAGTGAATGTATAATAGAAAGATGGAAAAAAGATCCCCTCAAATCTCTAGCAAAATAGGGTATTTATAATACCCATATCCTATTCCTACTAAGCTAATACTTAACCAAATTCTACTAAGCTAATGAAATACTTAACCCAATTGTACTGGGTTAATGTATCATTATCATAATCCTAATAAATTACTGCTAGTCCCCAAAGTCTTCAGAATTGCTGTTTTAGCCCGGGACAGGTTTCCCATGAATCACTTTTGGTCCTTAGGCGTCCAAGCTTCCTTTTCTCCCCTCGTGAAGCTTTCTTTGGCGTCAAGTAATCCATAAAATGCTGAATTCTGCATCATTTATACCTGAAACATTGCTAATCATGTTCGTTAGCTCACTTACAGGAAAAAGGACTAAAAGTGCATGAAATATATAATTTTTTTTCAAAACTTGGCTAAAATATGGGCAAAATCTAGTGCTATAGGCGTGTAAATTCTCCTATCATCAACACCCCATACTTAAAGCTTTGTTCGTCCTCGAACAAAATATCATGTCCCTCTAAACATTCACTTAAGGTTTCATAGCAACAACACAAAATATTCGTCAAGACAAGCACAATAATTAGCAACAAAGAGTAGTTTTTCAATCATTAGTAGAAACAATTCAACCTCCAACATAGACTCGTGGTGTTGGTCAACTCATATTCAAAAGTTAAGGTACAAAGAATCATACACAACTATCCAAAACTCATCAACCATGTGTGTCTCACAATATATTACCCATAATCACTCACAAGTATAGAATCTTTTTCAAACATGGGTATAAAACTATCATTACTCTCTCTCTCACAAAGAATTCATATGTAGAAACTGATGACCATAGGCTTGCCCCTAGTGTAATGCTCCACTAAATGTCAGAATACTAAGCTTAGGATCAAATAGGTCTTTTGATGGTTGTAATGTAAGCTAAGGGACGGGTAGGACTATTTTGGCGAGAAATAGTGACTATGTTCCTAAGCGCTTTAATACATCACATTGTATCATTAACACTTTACTTTCAAACAACCTTTCTACTTTCTTTTATTCTACCACCCTTTTTCTCCTCTTTTGTTTTTCAATTTTAAGCAACTTTTCAGCTTTCCTTTCCTTTTTCTTTTCATAACATACCTCTTATGATAGCACATTCTTTTTCATAACACATTCAAGCACCAATACATTCTTAAAGCATCATACTCACCCAATTTCCTCTTATTTTGTCAAATGACTTTATACTTTAAAGCACTTAGGAATTTGGATCAAATTATGGTCTTGAAAAAATAGATTAGGCTTGCATATGAGGTTGTCAAAGAAAATAGGCTAAAGGCTCAAAAGGGTTTAACTAGGATGATGTCCATGGGTAGGTAAAAATGAAGGTAAATAATCATAGGTTGCCAAAGAAATGCCTAAATCATCTCCTAAACTTGCATTCTTTATTTTCGCTTTGCACACATACCAGGCAAGTTCTAGCATCAACCACAAACATAGAATATACTATTATCTCACACACACAAGGCACATGGTCGACTTTATTGGGAGTAATATAGACTCTTGCTCCAACAGATGAAGGAATTGAACCACACAATATCACATAGTGATTCATAATTAGAGCCTAAACGTCTCAATAGTCATGATGTTAGCACATACTCTTGTTATAATCTCATGCTGCCTATTAGAATGATTTCATGTGAATCTAAATAAGAAAAAAAACTCAAACAAACAAACATAAATAAATAAATGCAAATGCCGATAGAGATGTAAAGCATGCAAATACCACCAGCCTACACTTAAACGGGACACTGCCCTCAGTGGAAAATAAATGCGAAGAATCAGTCGGACTCCTCCTCTATGTCGGGGGTCATACCCCCTTCGTCGGAATCATCATAGGAGTCGTCGTCATCAGAATTCTCCTCCACGTCGGAGTCTGGCATGCGTCGATCATCATCGGTCGGCACATCATCATCAAGAGGTTCCTCAAAGTATGTACCTACTCCATACATCTCCCTCGTATGCATATTCATTGGATAGTCATGGTCCAGCTGTTGGAGCTCTGCAGCAGTTGGAACACGTCCACCACTCATCATTGTGAACCGTGTCGTGCCATAAAGATGAAGGAAGAAACTCTCATCTCGAGCATGTCTCTCCGCAGTAGTAAGGTTGACGCCATGTGTTGTTTCAGCATCTTTGACCTTTGTGAGGTCAACCTTCTTCGGGTTATGTGGGAGTTTGTGATCGGCTGGTTCCTCTTCGATGTCCTCCTTCTGCAAGATTGCTGTCAACAGGTTGCCAAAGGTGAAATGGGACCGCTTGTGTAGTTTAGCCTTCCGCATTGTAGAGCAAATAATTGCCCCAATGTTGTTAGGGACATTCGTCATCAAAGCTTAGACCAAGCACACTCTATCTCTTGTTATCTTGGTGTACTGGGTCCCAGGAATAAAACAAGAGTTGACAATACGCAACCATATTCTTGCTTCCCTATTCAAAGGAGCATAGGGGAAGGTGTTGTCTTGTCCAGTGTCTTTTTGTCTGCTCCACCTTGCCATGGATCTACTTCCACAAAGTGTGTGTCGAATTGCTCTATAAGGAGGTCTGCTGTACAGCTCTTTGAATGGTGCTGGATCGACTGAAGGCAAGCCAAGAAAGGAGTTGATCAAATCCGCATGGAGTTGTAGAACTGGGCCCCAAATCTTGACTTCGCTGCCTGTGGTTTTCGGCGACCAGTTGGCATAAAATTCCCTTGTTAAATCAAGATTAAAATCTCCTATTTCGCGGAAGATGAAATCCAGATTTAGTGCCATGATTTTTGCCAACATGCACATCTCCTTCTTCGCTAGGCTGTCCTTGTTGATCAAGTCGACATGAACATATTTTCTTTCCGTGTTGTTCCTATACCATTCCTTGGCTTCCTCCTCAAGAACCCATTTTATTCCAAACATGCGGTGTGGTAATTGCATTGAGGATGATTCTCCTTGGTCCTTCCGACCTCTTTTCTTTCCCTTTTGGGAAGTGGTAGCCTTGTCTTGTCTTGCTTGAGGAGCCATTGTACCTGAGACTTAGAACAATCTTCATGTTAGCATCATCTCAATGGATAAATTCCATACACAAGTAGTAGGGGTACCACCCCACACTTAGTTTTGTTGATACAAATTAGTGAAGTGAAAGTGGTCGATTACTTAGACTTCGGCGACATACATTTTAGGAACTATATTCCGATAGGAAAATCAGAGATGTATCACTTCTTGCAACCTTTGCAATACTTTCATGTTAGGTATAGAAATACCACTACATAGGGATTACATCATGGTATAGTTTCTATCAATAATCACAATCTCCTATGTTGGTAGGCAACTATAAGGCTTATCCCGATGAACGGGATCTTCTAACATGTAGGTATTCAAGTGACAAGGTTATGCAATGTTCATGACTATAGTGATTCCACAATTAGTATAACAATGCATCAAAAACAAATTCAAGTCGGAAATAGTTTAAGATCATCCTAACGTATATGTTCACTCACATGGTATCAATCAATTCAAACACATTAACATCACCAATATTTCTTCAAGATGTAGCAATTCATAATAGACGGAGAAACTTAGTCCTTACAAAAAATAGGTGAAGAACAAGAGAGTGCATACATGATTGAAGCCTTTGGAGATGTTCTTGTGAAGTGGGAGAGCAAAAAGAAAAATTTTGAGATGTTTTGGAGAGTATGTGCGGCGCCTAGGTCAAGATTTCAATGTGTTTATGTTTCAAGACTAAGTCCACTTTATATAGGAAAAGAATGGGTCAGGTTTTGATCCATTTAAAATCGGTTTTGGAGACAAAAAGTGACCATAGGCGGCGCCTTTAGCTTTGCCTAAGCATGGTATAAGCGGCGCCTAATGCAAAGCATTTGCTAGCATAGGCGGCGCCTAGTGCAATGCCCAAAGTGACCATAGGCGGCGCCTTTAGCATGGCATATGAGATTCCGAGACCAAATGCTTTAGCATAGGCGGAGCCTATGCTATAGCATACTTGAGCATGGGCGGCGACTATGCCTTTGCACACTAGATTCCGAGACCTTAGGCTATAGTATAGGCTTTACCTTGTTCTTGGCCTAGTTTTACCTAGGCCTAGCCTTGCTTGATGCCTATTTTGTCATGAGCAATGCTCAATCCATAGCCTTATGCATCTTAACGCCAAACTTACCACCTTTACCATACACTATGTCCAAATCGTCATTTGAAACCAATCTCCTCGTTGAATACCTCTTGCACCTACATTTGCTCAAAACCAATTAAAACAATTAGTAAGATGGGTTGCCTCCCATCTAGCGCCTTAGTTTTGGTTGTGGCACGACTCTTATTTTTGGATTTTCATTTATCAAAAGCAAAACACATACTAAAAAAAAATGAAGAACGATAAATGATAAACGATGGGTTGCCTCCCATCTAGCGCCTTATTTATTGTCGTGGCTCAACATAGTCACCTCGAGTACTTAGAATTCGTCGAGATAAGTGATGGCCATATAATTCATCGAGTCAAGAGGACCGATATAAGGTTTAACACGTTGACCATTCACCTTAAAGACAACACCATTATTGTCTTCCAATTCAACTACTCCAGACGAGTAGACTTGGATAACTTTGTATGGACCAGACCACCTAGACTTTAACTTACCTGGGAACAGCTTCAATCTAGAGTTGAAGAGAAGCACCATGTCATCCTTTTTAAAGTTTCGTCGAACAATCCGCTGATCATGATACTTCTTTATCCGCTCCTTGTATAGGTCTGACCTTTCATATGCATGGAGACGGAACTCATCTAATTCGTTCAGCTGCTCCAACCTCAGATTCATCGCATCATCCCAATTCAAATTCAATTGCTTCAACGCCCACAATGCCTTATGTTCGAGCTCAATGGGTAAATGACAAGCCTTCCCATAAACTAGTTGATAAGGGGACATGCCGATGGGTGTTTTGAATGCAGTTCTATACACCCACAGTGCATCATCTAGCTTTTGAGACCAATCCTTCCTATTCGCATTTATCGTGTTCGTAAGGATTTGCTTGATCTCCCGATTGGAAATCTCTACTTGTCCACTCGTTTGTGGGTGATAAGGCGTGGCTACCTTATGTTGCTTGACACCATACTTGGCCAACACGCATTTGAATAGCTTGTTGCAAAAGTGAGATCCTCCATCACTTATGATAGTACGTGGTACTCCAAAGCGAGAGAAGATATTCTTCTTCAAAAATGCTACAACACGCTTTCCCTCTTTGTTGGCCAACGCTACAGCTTCAACCCATTTCGAGACATAATCAACAGCAACTAAGATGTACTTCATTCCAAACGAATTCACGAATGGACCCATGAAATCAATGCCCCACACATCAAAAAGTTCTACCTCAAGAATTTTTGACATGGGAATCTCATGGTATTTCGAAATAGCACCTTTTCTTTGGCATTGGTCGCACCTTCTAACAAAGTCATAGGCATCTCTAAATATCAAAGGCCAATAATAAACACTTTGCAATACTTTCCTTGCAGTCCGATTACCTGCGTGATGTCCACCAACTTGTGAAGTGTGGCATGCTTCCAATATATTAGGCACCTCTACATGGGATATACATCGTCTAATAATACCATCCACACATCGTCAAAACAAATATGGCTCATCCCAATAGTAGTGTTGTACGTCATGCATAAACTTTCTCTTTTGATGGTATGATAAATTGGAGGGTATTACATTACTCACCACAAAATTTGCAAAGTCGGCATACCATGGTAAGTTTTCTGTTATCGTCGCTAGGATCTCCTCGTCAGGGAATGCATCATCAATCTCGATTTTAGGCTATGCCACATGCTCGTTCTCGAGTCTATATAGATGGTCGGCCACTTGGTTCTCGCAACCTCTTCTATCTTTAACTTCGAAATCAAACTCTTGCTGCAGCAATACCCAACGAATTAGTCTTGGTTTTGCATCCTTTTTTGTCATCAGATACCTAAGAGCTGCATGGTCTGTATGAACGATCACCTTAGTACCCAATAGATAGGAACAAAACTTCTCAAACGCATACACAACCGCTAGGAGCTCTTGTTCTGTCACAGTGTAGTTCCTTTGGGATTTATTGAGGACCTTACTCACATAGTAGATAGGATGAAATAATTTCTCCTTTCTCTGACCAAGCACAGCTCCAACGGCTACACCACTAGCATCACACATGACTTCGAACGGGAGAGACCAATCTGGTGCTACCATGATAGGGGCTTCAATAAATTTTCCTTTGAGGCATTCGAATGCCTTTAAGCATTCTTCATTGAAGTCAAACTTCTCATCTTTCTCCAAGAGTTTTCACAATGGACTAGCAATTTTTGAGAAGTCATTGATGAACCGACGATAGAAACCTGCATGGCCGAGAAAACTACGAACTCCCTTCACCAAAATTGGGGGTGGTAGCTTCTCAATAACTTCAATTTTTGCTCGATCAACCTCAATCCCTCTTTCATAGATTTTGTTCCCAAGAACGATTCCTTTTTTTACCATGAAGTGGCACTTCTCCCAATTCAGCACTAGGTTGAATTCTACACATCTTTCTAATGCCATGCTCAGGTTTGCCAAGCACGCTTCAAAAGTCTCACCAACAACTGAAAAGTCATCCATAAATACCTCCAAAGTGTATTCAACCATATCACAAAAAATAGACATCATACAGTGTTGAAAGGTGGCTGGTGTGTTACATAACCCAAATGGCATACATTTGAAGGCAAACGTACCATATGGGGATGTAAATGTTGTCTTCTCTTGGTCTTCGGGTGCAATACAAATATGATTATAGCCTGAATAACCGTCTATGAAGCAAAACCATCCTTTCCCCACTAATCGATCTAGCATTTGGTCCATAAATGGCATTGGAAAGTGATCTTTGAGTGTCCAAGAATTCAACTTTCGGTAGTCCATGCATACTCTCCATCCGGTGACGGTTCTGAGTGGAATAAGCTCATTCTTCGCATTCGCGACCACCGTCATGCCTCGTTTCTTGGGAAGACATTGTACCGGGCTTACCCATGTACTATCAGAGATTGGATACACAACCCCCGCGTCTAACCACTTGATAATTTCTTTCTTCACTACTTCTTGTATAGGTGGGTTTAGACGTCTTTGATGCTCAATGGTGGGTGTGCAATTCTCTTCAAGCTAAATTTTATGTGTACAAATCCCAGGTGCAATACCAATAATATCTGCAATGGTCCATCCAATGGCTCTAATATACTTCCGTAGAATAGCAATGAGAGCTGCAGCTTGTTGCTCACCCAAATCTGCTGCAACAATGACTGGAAGTGTGTTTCTGCTACCTAGGACTGCATACTTTAAATGTCTTGGCAGCTCCTTCAATTCTAATATGGGTGGCTCTTCAATAGATGGCTTAGCTGGTGGTGTGGGTCGATTCTTGAGATCAAGGTCCAGCTTCTTGGGAGCATAGCGATATGTCCCTAATCCTGATAGAGCACCAATAACTTCTTCACAATTTTCAGCATCCCCATTCTCTCCATCCATGAGCACAACCGCCAAAGGGTCATCAATAAGTTGCTCTTATTCAAGTAACTCGTTCTCATCATCAAAGCAAACATCAGCCACCGAAAATACACTTAGATCTTTGGGTTGCTTCATTGATTTGCAAACATCAAAGTGAACTACTTCGTCATTTATTGGGAACGAAAGCTCATTAGCTCTCAAATCAATAAGGACACTTCCCGTAGCAAGGAAAGGACGCCCCAAGATTATGGGAACTTCTGAGTCTGCCTCACAATCCAAAAGAACGAAGTCTGCCGGAAAGATAAATAAAGAAACCTTTACCAAGACATCACATAGAATACCAACAGGTCGTTTTACCGACCTATCCGCCATTACGAGCCTCATGTTGGTTGGAGTAGGATCACCCAAACCCAACCAACATTCTTCTCCTCTTGCTTCCGTTTTTTATATTTTTCAGGTTGCAATCCATTTCGATTGACGTCATGGACGTTGTGCCCTTTTTCTACGGATTCTTCTCTTTTTGCCTTATCATCAATGTCCACTACTTCGTCATCCACTCGCTTGCTCTTTGCTGAATTTTCCAGCACCTTACCACTCCGGGTAGTAATGGCCATTCATGACCCATCATTCCTAGGGTTTTGCACAGTATCGCTAGGTAAGGTGCAAGCCTTTCTTTGATTGAGTGCTGCTGAAAGTTGGCTCAATTGCTGCTCTATTTGCTTGATTGAAGTGGAATGAGAATCAACTATTTGTTTCATAGAGGACAAATTATTAAATACCTCTGTTACTGCAGCGCCTGTTGCTTCCACTCCTTTCATTATTTTTGCCAGCATGTAATCCATACTTCCAGAACTAGATGTGGTGGCATCACGTCTTCCAGGGGCAACATACAAACCACTCTTTTCATTCTTGTTTTTCCAACTACCTTATTCTTTGTTTCCAGATTTATAATAGTAGTTCCGACCTTGGTTTCCTTGGATATTCCCTCGGAAACCCCCCTGATTGTTCAAGTAGTTGGCCTCTTCTTCCGAATCAGATTCATCTCTTCCTTTTGACGCAATAGCTTTCACTTTTTCGGTCTTCCCTGATAATACATGCATTGTATGAAGATCCACTTGTGTTTTCATGTGTGCCATATCTTGATCACGTTCTTCTTCTCTTCTTCTTTGGTCTACAGTCATGCCAATAGATAGAGTGGGGCTTGCTACCTCAGAATCCCTGGTATACCAAGCACTACTTTTCTTTGTCATACGATCTAGCATATTGCTTGCTTGACCAAAGGTGAGGTCCATAAAAGATCCTCCAGCTGCATTATCCACCACTAGTTTAGTTATTGAATTCAAGGCTCTGTATAATATCTCCATTAGATGAACATTAGTCATGTGATGGTTTGGGCATCTCGCTAGCTTTGTCTTGAACCTCTCCCATGTTTCATGAAGGGCTTCAGTTGGAATCTAATGAAAGTTAGTGATTTCATCTCTCAATTGTGCTCTTTTGGATGGCGGAAAGAATCTTTCTAAGAAAGCGTCTCTCAATTGCCTCCACTTTGTAATTGAATCAGGAGACAATGGAAATAGACGTAATCGAATTGCATTCTGACCAACACCAGGATTGTCAAACGACTTGCATGTAGAAATAAAGTTGATGAGATGCATATTAGGATTATCGTCTGCTAGTCCACCAAATAATCCCTTGAGTTGCAATAACTGAATCATCGTGCTTGTGATGTTGAACTTGGCATCGGGCGCTAATGGTGGAGGAATAATGGCTCCAGCGGCTCCGGCTCCATCAAGATCATCATCATCGTCGTCAAAAGTTGGTTGTATGAGTTGGCGATCATACCTAAACCGAGGTTGATGACCTCTTCTGTTGGCAGGTGTTGTGATTTCAGCTTCATGCCTTGGGTTTAGTAACTCATCATCACCTAAATACTCATCGTCAGGATTTGTTGCTCGCCCAGGGTTATCAATGTTTAGTTCGTGTACTTGGGCGGCGACAAGATCAGCTAATCTCGCCTATTCCTGTTGAGCAGCCATTCTTTCAATTTCATGTTGTGCCTCTATTCTGCCAATTCGTTGTGGTTCAGGATTGATGGGTAATAACGGTTGACCAAAACTTCGAGTATGGGGCATGCACTGAATAAAAACCTGCAGTAAACAAAAACAAAAACTAAAAGTAAATGTACGAGAATCTTTGACTAAAGGGTCTAGTAATTATCACAAACTTAATTGACATTCGTATTCCACGGCAACGACGCCAATTTTTGATATCGCTCAATATACAGCTCTCGTAGGCGTGTAAAGCGGTCGTTAGCAAATATAGAACCCAACTGGGTTGGGTATCGATCCCTCAGGAAATAGCTTGGTCAACAAGTAAGCAACGATTACTAGACTTTTAGTGAAAGTCTCGTAAAAAGATGGGGAATTGTAATGTGTAACCAAAATATTAAAGTAAAAACTGAAATAGCAAAGTAAACGAAAGAATGTTTACCAGGTCGTAAAACAAAGAGAATTGAAGAGTTGGAGTTATGTCCACCTCCTGAGTTATACGTCTCTATTGACTATGAGTGTGTTGAATTCCGACATGCACGTGCTTATAGAGAATTGTATTCGGTGATAAATCCGGGCGTCTTTCGACCTATTCGAGGATTATTTCACTTTAACTCTTTCGAGTTTAAAGCGTGTCTAACGGTACAAATTCTCCAAGAGGTTAATCCAGTTACGACACTAACTGTTTAATAGGGGATGGGACCCTACTACCTTGACATTATCTCTTTTCCAGACAGATAACCTTTCTTCGAACAAGTTAAATGTTATACTGGCGTATTCTTGCGTTTGCAACAACAAAGAATTTATATTAAGATGAAGAGAATAATGATATAAGCAGCATACGTGTGACGAACTTACAAACTCATAGTAATAGATAGTATCTCATTCGGCTTCCATAACCCCAACAGAGAGGTTTAGTTACCCATGAGTGTGAAGGAAATCACAATTGACATTGTTATCATACCACAATAAAGATTTCGTGTAATAATGGTGTGGTAGGCGTTAGGCGTGAACTTCCCTAGCAAGTAATGTTTCTTTTGTTGTGGAAAAATAGATGAATAGAAGAAGAATAAAAAGTAGAATTAATGGAAGAGTTAGAAGTATTAGTGAATGTATAATAGAAAGATGGAAAGAAGATCCCCTCAAATCTCTAGCAAAATAGGGTATTTATAATACCCATATCATATTCCTACTAAGCTAATACTTAACCAAATTCTACTAAGCTAATGAAATGATTAACCAAATCCTACTAAGCTAATGAAATATTTAACCAAATCCTACTAAGCTAATGAAATACTTAACCCAATTGTACTAGGTTAATGCATCATTATCCTAATCCTAATAAATTACTGCTAGTCCCCAAAGTCTTTAGAATTGTTGTTTTAGCCCGGGACAGGTTTCCCATGCATCACTTTTGGTCCTTAGGCGTCCAAGCTTCCTTTTCTCCCCTCGTGAAGCTTTCTTTGGCGTCAAGTAATCCATAAAATGCTGAATTCTACATCATTTATACCTGAAACTTTGCTAATCATGTTCGTTAGCTCACTTACAGGAAAAAGGACTAAAAGTACATGAAATATATAATTTTTTCTCAAAAAATGGCAAAAATATGGGCAAAATCTAGTGTTATAGGCGTGTAAATTCGCCTATCATCAGGTACTAAGAGAGATTGAGATGATGCATGGGACACTTACAAAATAAATCATGACTGAATATGTGAATCTGAAACATGATGCATGAACTGAACAAAATTCACAATTTACATGGCTACAAATAATTACCTTTTGGAATTGTCGTACTCATGAAACTTTAGAGAGTGACACTAGATCGAAAGATGGAGAATTATAGGAAATTGTCTGTCTGACTGCCAAGCTAAATTACCGGCTATACTAATTGAATTTTACTGAAAGCTTAAACTCAACTGGAGTATTTCTTGAGCACTCTTTCTTAGAAATTTTAATAATAGTAGGGAGCAAAGAGCTTGGGCATGATTTGAATACGAAATTTGAGTAGGGAATCTTAGTTCGGCTTTAACTCTGTAACATTGAATAGAGGACTATGAAAAATAAAATGGAATTAATATGCTTTAGACAATGCAACTGCTACTTTCAAGCTTAGACATTCTCTTCAAATACTCCCTTAAAGCTATATTACTCTTTAATGCCGCACTTCACTTGAGGCTACAAAAAATTTTCCCATGGGCACTGATAACTCTATCTACTGAAGTCTGAGCTGAACTAAATTCTCTCACTATGTTCAAGCCTACTCAAATCTACAAAGTTCAACCCATAACACTGTAATACTTTTCAAAATAATGAATTCAATATGCCTTGTGTTTTCATAATTTCTCTTCTCAAGAATAATTTTTCTCACCAATACAACAATTAAATTCAACCTCTTACTAATAATGCACTAACACACAATGCACCCACTCACTTATATGCACCAATATGACATTCAAGCCTATGATCACAAACACTCATAAATTTCTACGCAAAAAACCAATCAAAGCATCTTTTCCGTACTCTCTAATACTCCTATCAATATCAATTTCTATGCGCTACTCTTAGGAAAATCACACAATAAATTTCAATTATCCATGACATATATTAAAACATGGCGTCAATCTTACTCCACACTTATAACCTTAGATCAAAAAAGTATAGAACAATCTTTCCCCAACATGAAATATTTACTCTCTCTCATCTAAACAACTATTCTTCTCCACTACTATTTTATGAAGATAGTTCACTGAAAGGTTAGAGCTTGAGGACCTAAAGAATAGAAGTATACTACACAAATCTTGGACGCTTAACTGAGGCCTAAGAAAAAGAGTAACCATATCTCGGGTTCATTACAGAGATTAAAACTAAGGATATACAAGATATATTATGAATTTTGATGATAATTAAGAGAGTAGCATGAGTACTGGAACTAAACATACTATAAAGCATAAGTACACGACTCATAAGTAGCAGGACCATCGTTCGGAGTGCATATTTCATGAAATATTATTCGTACAACAAAGGAAATTGTAACTCCTTATACTAAGAACTGGAAGTGTATATGACTCTACGAAAGGTGCGGGAATTTGAGATATTATCATTGAAATGACATGAAAGGCATGAGTATCTATCGTGATAACTGAAGTACAAATACTGGAATAAGAATGGGTTAGGAATCGTCCTCCTTTAATACTATTATACAACATACTAGCATAACTACTGGAATCTTAAAGCCTAACTTGGTTACTTATTCTATCATCTCCCTCTTAGCTAAAACTCATCACACTATGTCTGTGGGATCCTTTTGAAAAAATCAAAACTGAACTTCAACTACTTTATTCTAAAGTTCAAAATATGAAAATACTCATCAGTAAAAAATTCACCATGAAAGACATTACTTGAATGTGCAAAACCCACTGCCAATACTTACTTCTAAGATACAACTCTTAAGTTTCTGTAGCCAAAATAGTCATCACATAATAGCTTAATCACTGACTAACTTAGAATCTTCATGAGCACCACCAAACCATGAGGTCACACCTTCTAAAATTTCAATTTTCCTTATGATTAGAGCAACCAAGCAAGATTCAAACTTATCAACTCAAGGGTATAATATAAGTGCATCCATATCATCATACTTAACTTAATTTTTTGAATATACTGTTCGAGGACTACTGATTTACCTTTCATACAACTAACCCTATGGATGCATCATCTACTGAATTTAGATAACACTATCCCACTTTACTACTTCTAAACTTTTGGATTCATTCTTCTAACTCTAGATCATATGTTGTCATAGGATTTTGAGTAGGGATCTAAAAACATATCCTTTAGATATCATCTTTCTTGCTCTAAGATATGAAGTGATTTCATCGCTAAGCACTGAGATGCTACCCCTATAATCAATAGCTGGTTGATTAGCAATATGAAATTGAATGAATGTATTTTTACTATAAACTGATACATAAAATGAGTGGATCAAATCCATACCGAGAATGACATTAAAATCAGTCATCTCTAACCCCACAACGTCAACTGAGCTGACTTTTTGTGATATTGTGACCGAAGAGTTCTTGTATACCTTCCTGGATACAATAGAGACGCCTACTAGAGAAGACACTAAGAAGGGTTATGTGAAAGATTTAGGACTGATACTGAAATCGACCATTATATAAGGGGTTAAATAGGAGAGCAAAGATCTGAGGTCTAATAAAGCATAAACCTGATGGTGAAAGACCTGTAACATACCCATAACCATATTTTGAGAACTTCCTAATCCTGTTGGGAGTGAAGTACATATAACCTGTTCTAGTGTTGTCCACTGGGGGCACTGTAAATAGCATCCTGCTAAGTAAAAAAACCTGCTGGTGATACTTAAGAGTTAGCCTAACCATGTTATCCTTCATTCCTACCTTTCCACATAGTTACAGGACAATCTCACATCCTATGGCATGGCTTGCCACATCCAAAACGCACATCACTACCAGCTTTGCACACGCCCTATTGATTCCTGCCATACTTCTCGTATAATAGGAAAACCACTATTCATGCTACTCTGAGATTTAGAACCTGGTGCTCTATCCCAACTGTAATTCCTGAACTTTGCACTGGAGACCTAGATGAAAATATAGATAGGGCTAAAATTTTCAAACAAAACTGAGAAATGTTAAAAACTTTTGACCTTGGCTGAGAAAAGTTAAACTTACCTGTTCTGGCTCTCTTGTTATCTCTCTCTTTCACCTTATACTTCTTATCTTCAATTTGTTGATGAACCAAAAGTATAGATAGGTCCATCTCCTAAATTAGTATAGTAGTCCTACACTCCTTTATGATACTATCAGCCATAAAAGAAACAAACTTGCTCATTCTAGACCTATTATAAGCCACAATAGAAGGATCAGACCTCTCCAACCGATTAAAAAAAATCAGGTATTCCTTCACGCTCATATTACCCAGCTTCAAATTAATGAACTCCTACACCATAGCTTCCCTTAACTCTAACTAAAAGAACAAGTTTAGCAATGCCATGGTAAAATATTCCCACTTAATAGGTTCTACCTCAACACCAATATCACCCTTTCACTGCTTATACCAGGTGTGAGCTACATCCTACAACTAATACGCAACCAACACTCCACTATAGTTTGAGGTAAAAACCACAATACCAGTCACGTTCTAAACCATATCAAGAAACTCCTGCAGATCTTCCTTAGGATTACAACAATAACAACAACAACAAACCCAGTATATTCCCACCTAGTGGGGTCTGGGGGGGTAAGATGTACGCAGTCCATACCTCTACCTCTAAAGAGGTAGAAAGGCTGTTTCCGATAGACCACTGGCTCAAGACCCAAGACACCACACAAATACATAGATACATAGTAAAGCTTAGAACAAGATTTCATTACATAAAAATGGCACCCATAAGTAATAAAAATAGATAAAAACACATAGAATCGAAATAAAACATGGAACCAGGTACCATAGCAAGAAAAATACCCCCACCAAGTAATTCCCTACACTAGCGACTCAAACTGGCCCTAACCTTCTGCCCTAATTCGCGTCCTCCAGATCTTCCTATCTAGGGTTATGTCCTCGGTGAGCTATAACTGCTCCATGTCCCACCTAATCACCTCACCCCAGTACTTTTTTGGCCTACCCCTACCCCACCAAAAGCCATCCAACGCTAGGCTCTCACACCTACGAACTGGGGCATCCATGCCCCTTCTCATCACGTGTCCGAACCATCTCAATCGGACCTCCCGCATATTATACTCCACTGGGGTCAACCAACCTTCTCCCTGATAATCTCATTCCGAACTCTATCCCCTCTAGTCAGCCCACACATCCAACACAACATCCGCATTTCTGCCACCTTCATTTTTTGGATGTGGGAGTTCTTAACTGGCCAGCACTCCGCTCCATACAACATGGCCGGACGGACTACCGCCCTGTAGAATTTTCCTTTAAGCTTGGGCGGCACCTTCTTATCGCACAACACCCCTGACGCGAGCTTCCACTTCATCCATCCCACCCCAATACGGTGCGAGACATCCTCATAAATCTTACCATTACCCTGGATCACGGACCCGAGATACTTGAAACTATCCCTTTTACATACCTCCTGTGATTCCAACTTTACTACCACCTCATTCTCCAGCCTCACGTCATTAAACTTGCATTCCAAATACTCTGTCTTGCTTCTGCTCAACCTGAACCCTTTAGACTCAAGCGTTTGTCTCCACACCTCGAGTTTGTCATTCACACCCCCTCACATCTCATCAATCAAAACTACATCATCTGCAAAAAGCATACATCAAGGAACCTCCCCTTGAATATGCCGTGTCAACACATGCATCACCAAAGCAAACAAAAAGGGACTAAGAGTAGATCCCTGATGCAATCCTGTCAAGACAGTGAAATGCTCTGAGTCCCCTCCCGCCGTCCTCACCTGAGTCTTCGCTTCATCATACATGTCCTTAATTGCTCTGATATATGACAGCGGGACTCCACTCACCTCCAAGCATCTCCAAAGCACCTCCCTGGGGACTTTGTCGTATGCCTTCTCCAGGTCGATAAACACCATATGTAGGTCCTTCTTTCTTTCCCTATACTGTTCCACCATCCTTCGTACCAGGTGGATTGCCTCCGTCGTCGAGCGGCCAGGCATAAATCCAAACTGATTTTCCGAAATAGACACTATCCGTCTAATCCTCATCTCGACCACTCTCTCCCAAATCTTCATAGAGTGACTCAATAACTTAATCCCCTACAGTTATTACAACTCTGTATGTCACACTTATTCTTATAGAGAGGGATCATGGTACTCCACCTCCAAGCCTCGGGCATTTTTGCCGTCTTAAAGATTTCGTTAAACAATCCAGTCAACCACCTTACACCAGCCTCTCCAGCGAACTTCCAAAACTCCACCGGTATCTCATCCGGCCCTGTCGCCCTACCCCCTCGCATCCTGCGAACAACCTCTCTAACCTTTTCTACCTTGAAACGTCTACATTAACTAAAATCCCGACACTCCTCTGAGTGCTCCAGCTCCCCTATCACAATAGCTCTATCCCCTTTGTCATTCAAGAGCCTATGAAAGTACGATTGTCATCTATTCCTAATGTGGCCGTCCTCCACCAGCACTGTACCGTCCTCCCCCTGAATACACCTCACCTGGTCGAGCTTGCGGCCCTTCCTCTCCCTAGCCTTAGTGAGTCTAAAAAACCTTTTATCCCCTCCTTTCCCCAGTAACCCTGCATACAAGCTCTCAAAAGCAGCCGTCTTAGCCACCGTAACTGCTAACTTAGCCTCCTTCTTAGCTAGCCTATACTCTTTCGTGTTCACCCGCTTCTCTACGTTGTCCTTACTCTCAACCAAATTATCATACGCCTCTTTCTTGGTCCCCACTTTCTTCTTTAACTATTTATTCCACCACCAATCCCCCCGATGATGTCCAGCCCGGCCCCTAGAAACACCCAGTACCTCCCTTGCATTCTCCCTGATGCACCTAGCCACCCTATCCCACATACTATCCACGTCCCCCCTACACTCCCACACCCCCATTCCCGCCAACTTCTTCTCTATCTCCCACGCATTCACTAGCGTCAAGCTGCCCCACTTAATTCTAGGTCGACACTCCTCACCCCTCCTCTTTCTGTTCTTCTTTATACCCAAATCCATAACTAAGAGCCTATGCTGGGCTGAAAGGCTCTCACTCGGGATGACCTTACAGTCCTTACACAACACCCTATCCCCTTTCCTAAGCAACAAAAAGTCAATCTGGGTCTTGGCTATCGCGCTTCAAAAGTTGATCAGGTGGTCGTCCTTCTTCGAGAAGCCGGAGTTCACCACCACCAGCCTAAAGGACCTCGCGAAATCCAATAGAGTATCCCCCTTTTCATTTCTCTCCCGTAAACCAAAACCACCATGGACATCACCAAAGCCTCTCGATAATGCCCCGATGTGCCCGTTGAAATCTCCTGCTACAACAATCTTCACCGAGCTAGGCACGTCTCTCACCACCTCATCCAAAGCCTCCTAAAACCACCTCTTCTCCTCCCCCTCCGAGCCCACTTGCAGCGCATAGGCACTACACACGTTTAGGGTAAACCCCCGAATAACCAATTTAATAGCCATCAACCTATCGTTGATCCTCTTCACCTCTACTACCTGACCCCTAAGCTCTTCATCTACTAAGATGCCAACTCCATTCCTATGCCTCTCGCTCCCGGAGTACCACAGCTTGTAACCATCCACATCCCTAGCCTTAGACCTCACCCACTTGGTCTCTTGAACACACGCAATATTAATCCTCCTCTTTCTAAGAATCTTCACAAGCTCTATGGACTTACCCTGAAGGGTCCTTATATTCCAAAACCTAACCCTCAGCCTACCCTCACTATCCCCACGTCTTCCTCTACCGCCCCTGAGGCCAAACCTTGGTCTCTCTCCCACTCTCGCCCTTTCCTCACCCCCACCCCCACCCCCACAACAGCCCCACGCCCTAACTCCCTCGGACATGACCCTATCCAACCATCACCGCCCACCGCCACTACTACAAGCAAATATAAGAGAATATAAACAATGGTAATAGTAGTAGCAAAGCAGCAGTAAGAATACAAGGCTCACACAAATACGAAGAAATAATGAAGAAACAAAACTAAAGTCAAATAGAGAGAAAACACCACTGGGCTCAACACCCAAAGCCCCAAACAGAGTCCCGAGCCACTAAACCAATAGACGCAGTGCAAGAAACGACAACAAGCAACAGACAATTCATTCAGGTGAAATCCCGAATCCTATTTGTAACTATAATTTCCATAAGATTTCTTGGGGAAACAACCTGTTGATTATTCTTAGCAGTTACTGAATGATAAAAGACAGTAAATGCATCTATTAATTCGACATAAGAGACGTGCTCATTTAGGGGATCTTCCTAAATAGGTGGAGGTGCAGGCTGGTTTCCATTTCATCCTCCATTGTTATTTTTGGGAGACATTGTTTGTAAATGAAAGGATGATTGAGTTTGAAAAAGTGTTTTAATAAGACCATATGCTTAATTGCACGACATGAATACTTAAAGAAGGGAAACTTTTCCAAAAATGTCTTATAGGATCTTGTCCATAAGTGTGGTACACTTCACACCCATGCACCAGATACTATTCAACGAAACTTTTTAGGCTCCCTAGGACACTTTAAAACCTTAGTCTTTGATAGTAAGTTTTGTCATTCCCCGAGTTGGGTCCCTGGTTGCGACGGGCATCCCAATCTATCAAGGCCTAAGAGACCCCTATAAAGGACCAACCCACTAGTTATATTTTCCGCTCTAGGACCAGGCCCGCATGGCTTTAAAATGCCTCACTACAGAGTAAGGTTTGCTTACTTATATACCCAATATCTATTATTTGTTTTGATAATATGGGACTCCTTATCCTATGTTGGGGTGTTACACTATATTATTTTCTTTCAGTCCAAAATTACATAAAAATCCAACGTGGGACCCACTTACAGAATCACACTTTCAACACTGCCTATGCATTCCTCTTTGTACACGAAATATTTACCCTCGAGAATGGGTGAATTTAGAGCTCAAATAGTTCAAAAATAAACCTAAAAATATTTTAGAGATTTTAAGAATTAATAGAAGAATTTACTATGAAATTGATGGGAACTTACAAAAGCTCACGAATACCATAAAATCGCCCACTAATGTCTCCTAGTTTTCATTTTTTTAGGGTTCTACACTCTTGAAAATAGGTGTAAAATTGGAAAAAATGAGCTATGTGGGGAATTTATAAGGCTCCAGGTGTCACTAAAGTAGGCGTTGTGCTGCTTTAGCAGTCAGTAGTAAATCGCCTAAATGATACTAAAGTTGTTCCTACCCTTAGATTGTAGGCCGTTAGAGTTGCCATGTTAGAGCTAAAGTGGATTGTTCTTTAGTAGCCAACTTTCCTCTTAAGCGTCACATGCTGAGCTTGATAGTGCCGCTAAAGAAACTAAAGGTCGTTAAAGCACTTTGCTAAAGTTCCCAGAGGACTACTTTAGTAGATAAACCAGTTAAAGACTTGGGATATTTTCGAGTCATCTTCAATACCGCGGGATTCATTAGGAATACTGTATATGCAAATGAACTATACTATGCTGTCAAATTTGACATTCTGGACTCAATTATGTACTTGAAATTTCCATCCGAGTCCATTTCAACACAAAGAGGATCCAACACCGTCATGCCATTTTTCTTAACTTCAGATTAATAGCTCAAAATGAGTTGGGAATCCTTAAGACCAAAACCAAATATCCTTCTTGCCTAAAAATCGATGTTCAAAAGTTAGTGGAACTATCACAATTGTCATATGAGATTGTTTGACTTAACATTTTTCTCGACAGATAATTTAACCAACGCAAACTTTAAAATAGAAAATTGGCTATAAAAACCAAACAAACTATCGATAGTTAAACTATCAGCTCTACAAGTAATAAATGACTAAGGGTAGCTATAGAAATGCTCTAAATATTGGAAATAAGAAAAAATGGAGAAAATGACAATGAGAGTCATCATAATATCCACTTCTAAAGAAACATTTGATTGTGAAAGTAAAGGGTTAGGATGTTCCTGAAATCTCAAGAAAATTATGCTGCTAGATCTATATCTCACTCTTCATCTACCATGTAGCATACTCTACTAGGTGATGCCTCCATTAAACAATAACTCCTGGAATATCTCAAGCATACAATCACAATACATCACTTGTAATATGGAAATAGACTCCTTCACTAAGGTCAACCACTTATTAAAATTAACTAGTCCCATTTAATCAGATGAGATACATCAGGAATGTATCTCCCTAATATAGAAACATGGAAAACTGAATGAACAATAGCAAAATCTTGGTGTAAGGAAAACTCATAAGACACTACACAATCGGTGGGAAGATCTCAAAAGGTCTAATATATCTATGGATGAGCTTGCCGAGTCAATCAAACCTCATCACACCTTCATGGGTGGTACTCAGAGAAATACGTAGTAACCACTACAAATCTCAAGGCATAAAGTTTACGATCTACATAAGTAGAAGCCTTAAGCCTACTGTAAGTTTCCCTTAACCTATCATGAATTACCCTGACTCTATTAAATGACTAATGAAGGAAGTTAGTACCACGAGGTCTAATCTTAGAGATCATAAACTACCCAACCAATGAACAACATTGCCTACCATCTAAATCCTTAAATATCACTATTTTAGTACTCAAGTTGTAGCTATTATTATGTTCAAACACTGTATAAGATAAGTGTTGCTCCCACTGACCTACAAAATCTATAATAATTGCTCGGATCATATTCTCAAGAACCTATATAGTTCACTCCAACTGACCATCAATTTGAGGGTGGAAGTTTCTGCTAAGATCCGCCTAGTACCCATATTTCCCTGAAAAAATCCACAAAAATTATCCATGGTCTAAAATGATGGATATAGGCACCACATGCAAACAAACTACCTTTAAAACATAGATATGGGATAACCTTTAGGAACTTAAGGACATCTGAATAAGAATGAAATGTACCCATTTGGTCAATCGTTCTAAATTGATGCAAATACAATCGGAACCATGGGAAGTATGAGGAAAACTACTAATAAAGCCTATGGAGATTGCTTCCACTTCCTCTTAGGAATCAAAATCTTTAAGTAATGCCACCTGGTCTCAGATGCTCGGCCTTCACCTCATGAAAAAATAGGCAATGAGCAACAAACTCTACCACAAAATCTCTTTATTCCACTCCACCAATAATGCTATATCAAATATCTATACATCTTAGTTGTACCCAGGTAAATTAGATATCTAGTGATGTGAGCCTCATGAAAAATCAATCCAATAAATTCACCTACCCTGCAACACAAATTTAAACATTAAATCTCAAAATACCCTCAGAATCTAGGGTAGCCCTCTTTGACCCATCTCTCAACCTATGTTCATAGATGATGCAAAGTTTCATATCCTCATACTAAAGATTTTGAATCTACTAAAATAAGTTAGTACTCACCTCAACACTAGAAAGAATTCTCTTGGGGGTATGAATTATCAAGTGCCCTCATTAAATAGACTAACGGTTTAATGTCCTATACCAACGGCCTTGGAGAAACTAGTTGAGGAAAAACTACCCATACTCACCTTCTTTTATCTAAAGGTGCCTCTACCACATTCTTCTTATTTGAATGACATAAGATAGAGATTTCATAATCCTTAAGAAACTCCATACATCTAAACATCTTAGAATTAATCTCTCTCTGCCTCATAAGTTATTGATTAATATGATTATCCTTGTAGGTCTCAAATTGCACGCAATAAAAATAATGCCTATAAATTTTAACTAAAATACTATCGCCGCGAACTCTAGATCCTAAGTGCGGTATTTAAGCTCGTGCACCTTTAGTTGTCACAATGCATAAGAAATAACTCAACTTTCCAAACCCAACAGGCAACCCAAATAAAAACTACAAGAAAAATAATATATGGTGAATTGCTCACCCTTGACAAAAAGAGACAATACATGAGTTGAATTTATAATTCCATTCAGTTTCACAATCTAGATTCGCATACTCATCTCTCAACATATGTTCACAAATGATGCAAAGTCTCATATCTTCAAACTAATGACACTGAATCTGCTCAAATAAATTAGTACTCAACTCAACACTACGAAGAATCTTCTTGTGGGTATGAAATATCAAGTCCCATCATTAAGTAGGCTAATGGATTAATGTCCTATACCAATAACCTTTGAGAAACTAATAGTAGCCAAACTACCTATACTCACTGGCTTTCAGCTCAAGGTGTTTGCTACCACATTCTCCTTATGCGAATGATATAAGATAGAGATGCCATAATCCTTAAGAAACTTAATCCATCTACACTACTTAGAAATAAGCTCTCTGTACCTCATAAGTTGTAGAAGAACACGATTATCCTTGTAGGTCTCACAATGCATGCCATACAAATAATTCCTCTAAATTTTAATGAAACTACTATTGTTGCCAACTCCAAATCCTAAGTAGGGTAGTTACGCTCATGCACCTTTAATTGAATCAATGCATAAGAAATAACTCAACCTTCAGTCATTAATATACAACCGAAACCAAAACAACAAGCACAACAATATACGATGAATCCCTCACCCTCAACAAGAAGACCTAATGTAGGAATTGGAGTTATAAATCCATTGAGCTTCTTAAATCTAGATTCACACAGCTCAAACAACCTAAAAGGAATCTCATTTTGGGTCAATCCGGTCATCAGTATTACAATAGTAGCAAAAACCTCAATGAATCACCTATATTAATCTACAAAACCAATAAAGCTACGAGCCTATTATGGAGATATAGGCCTAGCCCAATCATGGGTAGCCTTAATCTTTTTTGGATCTACCATAATCCCGTCCTTAGATACCACATATCCTAGGAATATAACAAACTCAAGCCATAACTCACACTTAGAGAATTTCCCTAAAATTGTATGATCTCTTAAAGTTTGGAACACAATCCTCAAATACTGCATATACTTCTCTCTACTCTTCTAATACACAAGAATATCATTAATGAATAAAATAATGAAGGAATCAAAATAAGGCCTAAACATGCAGTTCATTAAATCAATATATATGTCTAGGGCACCAGTCAACCTAAATGGCATCACTAAGAACTCATAATGACCATAATGTGTCCTAATGTTTTTTTTTGAATATCTTTTCCTCGAATACTTAATTGTTAGTAATTAGACCTCATGTCAATCTTAATGAACACCATAGCTCTATGAATCTAGTCAAATAAGTTCTTAATGCAAAATATAGGATATTGATTCTTGACCATTACCATATTAAGTTGTCTATAGTCAATATACATACACAAAGAACAATAATTCTTATTCATAAAAAAGATAGGAGCTTCTCCAAGAAATTCTAAAGTTGAGGATTCAGCTCCTTAAGCTTAATAGGACCCATAAAATATGGTTCCACAAAATATTTTTGGTAAAATATCAATAAAAATCTCGGTATCATAATCAAAAGGATAGTTTGGTAGGGAGAACATTTGGAAACTCATAAAATATAGCAACAGAGTCAAGCAATGGGTTCTCCATTCTAGCATCATAAATAAAAGTGATATAAAACTCGAAATCCCTCAAAATAAATCACATAAACCCAATATAAGAAATAATCCTTATTGCCTTATGGATAATAGCTCCTTGCAACATAATCAGGGAACGTGTCTGTCATACATAATGTAAAAGTCATGGGAAAATAGTCCAAGATCATATGATAGTGGGATAACTAGCCCATGCCTTGAATCACATCAAAATCCAGCATGTCCATAATAACTTGATTATCAAAAAAGCAAATATTCAGAACACATAATTATCAATCCTAATCCACTACTAAAGAATAAGCTGTGGCAGTAGATACATATAATAACACAAAAAAAGAATCCCAAAAAAACTCTAATTGTGGGCTCTAATGTGTAGACATATCAGAATAAGTGGATCCTAAATCAAAAAAAGCAAAAAACAACTAATGGTACATACAAATTATACTTGCAATAAAAGAATCTAAAGTCTTAGCTTTAGTTCTACTAGATACAACATACAACTTATAACGCCCACCACCTAGTTGGGTTCCTAACTGATCTCCCGTACTGCCTACTTGAGGACCTCCATAAGCACCCTAGAAGACCATGAAGACCATACATACCACCTCTAGTTAGGGGAAGAATTGCCCTAAATAGAAAAAAACTCTGAGGTGAAGGAATCATCACTCTACGACTAGGGAACTCAATTAAGATATAGCAAAAGACCCCACAACCAAAAAATTACTTTAGCACTATGTTGAACCTAGAAGATCTGGCTTAGTTGGAATAACCACCACTTCAAGAATAACTAAAAATTGAATACTTCAGAGGATAACCACTACTACAAACATAATAATGACTAAAATTCTAATAGTCTCCATCGGTGATATGAAGAAAGACATGAATGGGAATACTAGATTGATCCAACTATTGATAAGGCTAATATTAAGGGTAGCTAGCCTGAGAACTACTACCTCTTAATTGTGATCCACTATGGCTCCCATAAAAATTACCCTGATATTGCAACATCTTATTATTGCCTCCTTTTAACTCTTGATGCATCTTCTCTATAAATTGAGCATAATCAAGAACCCCATCAAACGATTCAGCAGAAATAACCAAAAACTATAAATCCATATGGAGAGGGAGTCTCATTCCTAAAATAAGCATTAAACTCACTCATACTTGATCGTTAGAATAGATATGGCATGCCTATCAAACTTATGAATTGAGCCTCACACATTACAATAGTAATAAAGCCCTACTCAAGACTCAAGAAGTGATCTCCTTGATGATCCAGAATACTGTGAGGGATATACTACTCTAACAAAACCTAAAATAACTAAGTGTGTATCATAGGTGTAGATCTATCTATCCTAGAATCAAGATTACCTTTCTGCCAATGTTGAGTAACCTATCAAACTGAAAAGTAGTGTTATCCACTCCAGAAGTCTTAACTAGGCCAAAATTATGGAGCTTATCCTAAAAAGTAATCAAGAACTCATAAACATCCTAGCTTGATGCACCAGAAAATCTAGGGAAAAAAAACACAAAAACATACAACACATCTTCTTCTCCTCAATAGTCATAGTAAGAAATGAAAGTAATGGCTGAGCAACCATGTGTTCGGGAGGGACCTCAACTTTAGGAACCTACAGGTTGTGCCGCTGCCTCCATAACACTTTGGTCCATAGACTGTGCACCATCAGATGGTGAACCATAAACCCATCCAAAGAGTTAAACCAATGCATCGCTAAGAAGTAAAGTGGAAATAAACCTTAGTAGAGCCTAGGATTGTACCTACACCACAACTGGCTGGGTAGAAAGAATATCTAGGTAAAGAGTAGGAATAGGGTATATTGAAGGCCCCCTATTCTGGTACCTGGTTAAGGATGAATCTCTAGGATGTCCTCAACCTCTAGGCTATCTATGAACTATGATTGTATCCCTAGTTGTGGACTCTGGGTGCTTGTCTCATGTAGCAATAGCTTGTGGTCTAGCCATCTGCGAAAGATTGAAAAGAAAAGAGTCTTTAGAAATCAACTCAAACACTTAGCATTAAAAGATTAAAAGAAGTGAAGATCTTTTAATAGTGTCCTATAGCTACCCAAAGATAAGAAAAGATATCATTTCAATTTGCCGCACTCTACTGGACACTTGATATTGTATAAACAATACTGGTGAACCTGGCTTTGATACTAATTTATCATGACCTAATTTACAAGTTATGATGACACCTATTCTATCCCACCAGTAGGTAAGCCAAATCATTGTCTAGAGCTATGAGCAATGGGCTAATTTGGTGGAAATCATCAAAGACATAAATTTACAAGTAAAGACTTACAATAATAGTTCAAGAAATAGGAATAGTCTAAATTATAAATAAGGATACTGAAAAAATCCCATGCCTAGTAGTGTTTATACAAGAGCCACTAGAAAAAATGAACATGAGTACTGTAAAAGTAAATATACATTAGTCTCAAATAATGAAAGACTAAGCAAGGGTAAAATAAAGAGAAAAGGAAAACTCCAACCCTGAATGCTCACCCTACCTTCGAAAGCTAAATAATAAGATCGCCACATCAACAACAACCATTAGTACTTACATCTGTAGTGAAAAGGTATAGAAGTGTATTATGAGTTCCAAATCCATTTGTGCTCAATAGAAATCATTGATCAACTATGATAAATCATGATAAAAATACAATTATACGTAAGATAAATAAGCTAAGTCAAGGTAAAAGGGAAAACCTAAAATATAGCTTTGAACTATAAATAAATAAATGAATAATCCTGAAAAATAAAATAAAAACATACACCTATCCCTACAATACTAGCACCCATAGAAAGTAAGTAAGGAAAATTAAATAACCTAATATGAGCACTCATAAGCCAAGAGGGTGCAATTGAAAATAATAATTAATCAAAGATATACTAAATAACTATATTTCATGCCATACCCAAGAAAACTTTTATACCATAAATCCCTGATTCGAACAAATCAATAATCATAATAAATAACCCATCAACATCGGACTTGAATCGAAACTCATATAATCATATGTCAGACATGAAACAAAAATCATATAATAAATAATATTGAAATTAAACCGGTCTTTATATCATAAATCGCTGTACTTGAACAGGAGCTAGTATCAACTCCTAAGTATCAAAATAACACATATACCATATAACCAACTTCTTAAGCTACAAAATATATATTTAAAGGATATAATACACCTATATATATATAAGGATATAATAATAGTGTTTGTCTAAGATGGGTTGGAGGGGCTCACTTCTAATCTCTGAAACCACTGTAAGGCAAATTCTATCCTGAACTAGGCTAGGGCATCTAAATATACTTCTAGATTATAAATTAGTTATATTAAGTCCTTAGATAGAAATTTTACCCTTAACATCAGTAACTGTCATGAACCAAACAAGGGCGTGGCTATGATGGTTATCTCAAGTCCAACAAAGACCGGAGACTGCCCTCAATACCTAAGCAACTAATCACCAAACACCCTAAGTCGGATAAATTCCAAATATATAAGAAGATAAGAAAATTTGGTATTAAAGACATTAGAATATTCTATATAAAACAGTTAAACCAAAACAAATCATACCAAATTTTCCAAAGTCCACACTAGTCTAAACAAAGCCTTTCCCAAATGAGTACCAATAATATATTGGGACATGCCCCTGACTCTGATAATGACAATCATAAAGAAAATATCAATATGAACTCTTCACTTCAAAATTATAAGAAGAAACTGATAAAATGACAAAGTCTTTGAGAGAAATAGAAGCTTACCACTTAACCGCAAAAGACAAACTAATCGAGTTTATTTAACTAATTCTACACTGGAAAAGTAGCAGTTGCTTTGTCACCTACATAACATGGTGATACAAAGTCCAGAGTTAGGTAGTGGGGTAAATACTAGCATATACTAAGATATAAGGATAAAGTAATGGCATAAAGTCAAAATTATGTTAAACCAATGCAAATAACCATATGTAATTATAAATATATATCACATGCTGGGATAGGGAACAAGCCTTAACATGCTTTTCAAAGCCTCATCTTAGATTGTGTAGTGCAACAATCATATGGTATTAGGAAAAGTCTATTTGGGACCTAACTCTCATCCCCTAGTCATGCCCAGTATGTGTAGCCATCTAAATTAGAGAATAATCTCAAATATATGCACATAGAGGACTCCAACCGTCAATCGTATTCCAATGTGACTCAAGCACCCATTCATATAGTGATATATGAGGGACTCAAACCTATCTAATCATAAAAAATAATAAGGGTTAGTCAAACCTCCCTGGTAACTTTGACCCCCGCATCAGCAAATGCGGTTTCCAGTATCATCACTCAGGCATCTATTTTCACAACTTAGCTACACAATTACTATAAAAGATCAAATAAAGTGAGTGTCACACATTCCTACTCATTTAATCATATTTCACATTAAGGGACACATTGTTGGTATTACCTTACCAATTATACTTTCAAGGTAACAACAACATGCAAAAATAACTCCATTAACTCGAGGAGAAAAACTCCCTTTGTTCATTAATACACATTGGGTAACACTGACTCTCTTTTTTCATTAAATTGTACCAAAATATCTTTTTATGTCATGCCATAATTCAATACTAATTAAATTTTACAAATTCCCATGTTCTCATAACTAAAAGCAATTTTACCTTTTGGGATTCGACACATAACAAATTTTAAAGTCACACATTTGGGAACATAAAAATTCCCTAGTTCATTCACAATCCCTATGTACCCATAGGTTCAAAATGACATTTAAGGCATGGAATTCATATATAAACAATGAGAACATTATTCAATCCATAAACATTTAAAAAAAAACCAACCAATGTTTCAAAATCATTACAATAATTTCAAGAAAAATACTTAAAAAAACATGCTTTTTAAAAATTAATTTTGAGGGAAGAGTAACTTGCCTTAATAACCAATAAGTTTTAAGAGAAATCACCCTTGAGAGCCCTAATTGGCAAGCCTTTTGAAAATCCTAAGTGTTCTTGACATTTAGAATTGAGGAGTATTCTGAGAGGTTATTTGATGTGTTTATGATAGCTAATGATATTGTAAGGAAGCTATAAGACATGTGCTTTAAGTTGGAGAAGAGACGAAAAGTCTAAAATGACCTCAATTTAAAATCTTGAAAAAATTGGCTATAGTTATGAGTCAACTCCTTGACTCATACCTTCACCTTACGACTTATGACCATGAGTCATAACTAGACAGTGACTAGGATCCCATACATTTCCCAACTTATAACTCCACCAACCAACTTATAATGAGATCTTACGACTCATAAGGTTTAGTTGTGAACAACATAAAACCCAATGAATTAAATATTGGACATTCTACAACTTGAAGCAATGACTCATCACATATCCTTACGACTTATAGTGAGACACTCATACTTAGATAAGAAGTAGTAACAAAGGTAGTGAGCCCAAGGCTCAAGAATTTTCAAGGGCAAAATATTTGGGGCACTACAATCTCCCTCACTTGGATTATTCATACTCAAATGATGGGTTAAGGAAATACAAGAATAATTTTACTCAAAAGACCTCTACGCTTACCTTTAAACAAGTTAGACCATAAATATGGCAAGTAAATTATGCTTTTCTTTAACAAAGTAAAAAAAACAAATATGTGAAGAATAATATATACCTTATGCATAATATTCCAAAATAGGTAATATGAATGGATACTTGGACTTTATGTCCTCTTTGGATACCCAAGTAGCCTATTCCAGATGGTGGTTTCTCCATAGAACCTTTACCGAAGCTACGTCCTTTGTCCATAACAAATAAACTTATCAATTCAAAATTTCAATAGGGACTTCCTTATAAGACAAAAATCCAAAATACCAATATCCCTAGTAGGCATAATCAATGACTGATCACCCACACTTTCTCAATATAGACACATGGAACACTGGGTGAATAGAGCCCTAACTAGGAGGTAACTCTAACTCATACTCAATATTACCAACTATTTTCTAGACCATGTATAGTCCAACATATTAGGGACTGAGCTTCTCCTTTTCCTAAACCATATTACTTCCTTTGTGGGAGATACCTCTAAGAACACCTAATCTCCAACCTCAAACACTAATGCCATAAACCTCGTATCTACATATGACTTTTAGAGATTTTAGGTGGTCTTAAGCCTATCTTGAATCACCTTTACTTTCTCAATGGCTTTATAAGCTAAATCAGGATGAAATAACTCAATTTCATAAATATTATACCACCCAATAGGATTTGGACACCTCCTACCATACAATGCCTCAAAAAGAGCCATATCAATACTAAAGTAATAAGTATTATTATATGGAAACCTTATAAGAGGAAACTGATTAACCCAATTACCACCATAGTCAATCACGTAAGCCTAAAGCATCTCTTCTAAGATTTGAACTATCCTTTCCACTTGCTATTTCTTCTTGAAACATATTGGCTTTTGACCTTTAGAAAATTTCTTGAGTTTTTATTTTCTAGAAAACATTTGATTTGAGTATGCTTATCATATTATAAGATACTGTTTAGGTCTCTCATTTCATATTTAAATAAATGTGGTTTGTTTAGTTTCTATCAAAGGTTTGAATGGAAATATTACCTCTTATATGTTAGGGTATGAGGTGTACATGGTAAGGTCATATGTGCCTTAAACGTAGCCTAGTACATTCTTTCTAAGGTATAGGTTAGAGGGTACTTTTCTTATGGTTGGATTTTAGACATTTGTGGTCTTATGTTGGTAGTATGGAGTTCTATTATGATGCTATGTTACAAGATGATGGTGCCATACATAAACTAATGTATGGTTTAGGGGTGGGACCATACCCTCCCACAACCATGTTTTTAGCTTTTTAATTGAGGGTATTTTGGACATTTCCAACCCTAATACCCTTAAGATCCCAAATCTTAAAACATATTATGTCCCATGTTAACCCAATATTACAATATCAATCATACTAAAAACAGTCTATAAATTCCCTCTTTAATATTGTGGATAAAGTTCTTTTATGGTGTTTATCTTAGGGCTTAAGAGTCAAGTTTTTTCCATGAATATTCTTGAATAGGGCATGTAAATATCTAATTATTGTTAGTTGTCAAATACCATGTGTTTTAAAGTATTACTATATTTGATTCTTACATAGTGGTTTTGAAAACCAAGATTGAGGGTTTTGTTGCATATAGTTGAGTATTGTTTACTATTTATTTAACATGTGTTTATACATATTTTTGGTGATGGTTTACACATGTGGATTATTGGTAATTTTATTTTAACAAATGGGTCATGGGTAGCTTTAAACTTGATGGTTTTTACCTTTATTTTGGTCTTCATAATAGCATGTCCTCAAAGTGTTTTTTCAAGTTCCTAAACAGATAAACTAGTCACAGTATAATGATGTTTCAAATAAAGGCAGTAGCCTAATATATATGAATAAATGCTAAATAGTTTTGTTAATGCCTCATTGTCTATATAATGATCTAAATGGTAACCTTTGTTGTTTCAATTAGTAAATGGATATGAGTCCCTCAATGTTAACTAGATTCATGTCCTTGTTAGAAAATTGGTTTGAGTCACTAAACTTTGGATTGAATGAATGTCTTTGTTTGATGATGGGTTTGAGTCCCAAAGTCAAATAAATGCATGGTTTATTGATAATTATAATGGCATGTGGTATACTTTGAAGTAGTGTTGGTATGATGATACAAACAAAGTGACTTTGGTTATGTAATTTGCTTAATGTTTGTGAATGTGAAATGATGGTTTTAAATTATACTTATTTCAGATTTAACTATTTATTCAGACTCAGATAATTGTTTCATCAGATTCATAATTTAGTATCTATTTTAGTTGTTAAAACCTAAAGTCATATCAGTTATTTTTACATATTTATGATTGAGTTATTCAATGCTTGCAATACGCACCAGCTTATGGGTTAGCTTGTTGTGCAATTTTCTAAACCGAAATACTACACGGTGCTTATGACCCGGAAGGACCAAAAGCTAACCCATGACTGATATCTGTACCTATAAAATGTATAATATCTCATAAAATATGTGGAAACATGAATTGTAAGGCCATAAGGTTCAATACTTATACATATCTAAAAAACATGGTATAAAACTACCAAAAAACATAAATACTAAAGTCTGAACATCTACTATGACATCTAGTCCAAAAGCCTCTAACTGAACTGATTAAGGAGTTGAAGAAACATGTATCCAACTAACTCCATGAACTGAAAAACTAATCTGAAATATTGTAATAAAGTAATAATAATATTTTCCTCGAATAAAGAGGAGCACTGAATGCTAAAATCTGCAGTACTACTGCAACTCTGATACTCATACCTCTGTACCTATGGCATCAAATAAAATATCATAGCGTGAATGCATCAATACGACTGAATGTATTTAGTATAAGATTGAGGTAGGCTAAATACAAAGGCTTTTATATGCATGAACAATGTTGACTGATATGAATATGATACTGAATACTAAGTCTGAATACTGACAACATAAGTTTACTGATGCTGAGATACTAAATGATTGATGTTTACTGATATTGAGATACTGAATGACTGTGTTTACTAATATTGATATGTAATTCACTAATAAGTAAGGAACTGATACTATTTTACTAAATACTGGGAGACTGATATAGTATTACAGATAAAGGAATGATTGTTTCTAATAGTTTTGATTATGAAAAACTGATCTGATTAACCGTATATAACAGTCCTAAAACTGAGCTCGTGATAACATGACTACTGAGTATGAATGCTGATGATATGTATTTACTGATAACATATCATAAATGATAACTAAATTTTGATAACTGATATATCTGATAACATAAGTTCTAATAATTGATACCATGAATGATTGTATCTAATAGTCCTAAATCTGATAGAACTAGCCGAGTTTCGTACTCTATCTGAGTTGATTGTATCTGACAGTCTTGATATCCTAAACAACTAGCTAAGTTCTTTTACTGAGACTGATATTGAAACTGTGGAAAGTAGTTATCTAACCGACATGCCCCAAATATGCTATAATAGCTAAGCTGGGGTCCAATCTCTACCCTAATTAGAAAGCTGTCAATACCACGCCACTGGTAAGGACAACCTATGAGTGACCCTCATCTGGAAGGTAATCCAATGAGAATGGTGGGAACCCTTATCTGACAGGTTAAGCCACCTCAAATATAATCAAATGACATGTATTGATGTCTTAACCTATGCTGGCTACATAGTTCTGGAACGCAAGGACTGCTTCTATGAATCACACCCTCTACTGGCATATGAGTTCCTTTATTAGGGTTTGCCCGGTGTTAAACCCTCCTCCCAACTGAATGACACTAAACTGATTTCCTAGTTCATACTAGAATTAAATGAACAGTTACTATTGTTCTGTTTAATTGAACTGAACATAGTCTGAGTTTAGTGAGTTCCGATGTCTAGCGAAACACTACTAAATTCTGTTAACTGATTAAATACTGCTGAGTTTTGTTAGCTGACTGAGTTTACTAATGTTTGAAATGAATAATGAACTAAATTGTACTAATACTGAACTAGATTACTAAGTAATGAGTTAAATGAACTGACACTGCCTTTACATGAGTTTTCCTGAGTAATGAGACTGACTGAAGTCTACTGAACATAGATTGATAGAGAGTATTGGAAAACATGACATGTCTCTAGGCGCACAACTATATTTTTCAGGTACAAGTACCCCAGGACTCGATTGAAGGAAACTGACACTTCTTGACATTCTTGAATACATTATCAATATCAACCATTCATGATAAAATAAGTTGGGGATTTCATGAAGTACATGGTTAATGTAATCTTGTTCATGGTAGGAATGTATATAATCAAGATCATAATTTCATACACAAACATCATGACATTCCAACAACATATTCATTGTACAACAATAGCATGTAAGCCATTCAAGCATGCGGTCAATGGCATGAATTCACCTTCTAGGCCATATTAATCCTACTACATGTTTCTTGTTTGTCTTAAACTTTTAATAAAACACCTTTCATGCACAACTTAGGCATAGGTGGAATCATAAAATTTTCACAAAGTATTAATCACCAAATTCATGGACTTCATCTTGTATTTCAACATAGTTTCATAGTTTTACATAAAGATACCAACTTGGTAATCATTCAACACCTACAACATGATCATCAGCGTCCAACTTGCAATTTCAAGAACTCAACATATAGTTCATATGAGTAATACTACAAAATAAATTAGTTTTCATGATTCTTGAGATAACTCATGGAATTAAAAACTCAAATTAACATCATCAACATGAACATAATCATCCCACCACAAAATATTCATGATACATAACTTCAAACTTGATGATTGAGCTCCATGGATAAAATGAATCCATGGATGAACACTATGCGTACCTTAGTTCTTTATTTTACGAAGATTGACGGAGAGAATTTCTTGAAATTAAATCCCCAATTGTGAACCCTCTTCTTATTGTTGATGAATTGTGAGAGAAATCAAACATATGTTGCTAAATTATGTTGAAGCACGTGTTTGTTTATATATATATATATATAGAGAGAGAGAGAGAGAGGTGAAAAAGACTAAAATACCCCTGGATAAAGAGAGAAAGACGCAGCTATCCTCTGTTGTTTTAAGGCTAATAGGATGAAGTAAATTGATCATAACTTTTTACTCCAATGTTTAAATTTGATGAAACGAATTGTATTGGAAATAAGACTTAAAGATATTTCTATTGATATATATCAGCTCTCACAGTTCATTTTATGCTAGAAGTTATGATAGTTTGAAATTGACTAAAATTTTTGACCTGAAATGTGCCTGAAATGCGGGAGCATTTCAAACCAATGAGTTAGCCACTCATATGTGCCCAAAATATGCCTAGAATTTGTCCAATATGTACTAGGGACTTTCCCCAGCACAATGCAACTTGAAAATCTAAAAATAGAGGTTGATAAGGTTATCAAATAAATCCCAGAAGATAGGAGGTCTAAAATGAGAGTAAGTGTTGAACTTGAACACTTAGCAAATTTTTTTTATAAGTGTTGGAATCTCTCATGGAGCTTTACGAGATGAATTTGACATGCGATTTTTATGGGGTCTTACAATATCTCCCCCTTGGGAATATTCGTCCTCGAATTAGATTGACTGAGAGGGAAGAAAAGATAACTGAAGTGAGTACTGAGCAAGAACTACTGAATATGATTACATGGATGACCTTACTGACAAGATGAATATATAATACTGAGTGTTCAGATGAACTATGTTTTCTCAAAATGAGAATGTATATATGATGCATAACTGATAAGATGAGTCCATGCATATCTGATGCATGATTATATGACTAATATGATATGTGAATGCATGAATGAAAGTATTGATAAGATGAACACACATATTTGATGGGTGGATACATGAATGAACTGACTCATGAACATACGACCAAACATGCAATGGTAATTATAAAAAGTTTGGTACTGAAATCTAAACATGAGAATGAGTAAGTTTAAGGAAGATTGTTACATAGGACTGAAAATATCGATGAGTCTAAGATTAATCACTCAATATGCATGAGCAAAAACATGATAACATAACTGAGTATGGAACATGATACATGAGCTTAACTTAGTCTATAATGCATGACATGTACAGAGTATCATGGGCTAAACTGAGCCATTAAGAACATAAATAACGACTGAAAGTTAGAGCTAGAGGGTCAGCTTATAAGTAACCGTTCCTCCAGCTGGATTCAGCTAGAGAAAAGAAAGTGGTATGTTTAGATCACATAAGGTCGGGGGATATAGGGTATCTCCACCTTGGGACACTAGATTCATTGATGAATACTTTCTTAGCTAAGATACTAAGGAAAACAAAGGAGGTGTCTAAGGCACCTACGAACAGAATTGTGACTTAATAGCTGGGATCTGAAACTGAGACATGATGCATGAAATTAGTTGATTACGAGTGCATAAATATACTAACTTATCTGAATAATTGAATAACTGGTAACTGAATACTGGGTATGCATGACAAAATTGTACTTAGTCTAAATAACTGTACTGAGACCATAGAGTATTTACCAATATGAGAAGGGACTAATTGACTAACATGAGGTAGGTGAGCATGGATTACCAAAAATGTTTGAACTGAGGATATGCATGATGTGCTATTAATTTATTTGATCTGTAGGGTCATAACATGAGTCATAAAAGCTGAGTATACTATAGAGCATAATACGTGTACATGAGTCATGAGATGCATGACCTAAGTTTCGAGTTTTTGTATTCGTGAGACATGATTTATGACATGAGTGATTTAGATCTTATTCCTTATGCTGGTAATTGAAAGAACACACAATTTTATGGAAAATGTCTGAACATAAGTTGTGTTTATGGAATTAATTCGTACTGCGGGGTAAAATGAGATCCTTTATACTGGGAACTGAAACTGTACATGATTTTTGGAAAAGTGCATGATCGTGGTTCATGACCATAGAGTTGATATGTAAGACCTGAGTGATTTCGTGATAATTGTAGTACAAATCTTTATACTGAGAATAGGATGGGTTGCGAATCATCTTCCTTTATCGCATTTCTATACATACTGGCACTACTACTGGAATCTGAGAGTCTGACTTGGTCACTTGATATATCATCATATACTTATACTCTATTCCACACCTAACCATCCTACTAAAACATCAGCTCCTTCTGTTTCCTCAAATAATACTAATATCACATCCACACCTTCATGCTTAATTTCAAGTAAATAAACTTAAATTCTAGCTTACACTGTTCAAGCCTCTTGATATACCTTTGTACAACTATCCCAATGAATACATAATCTAATCAGACTAGATAATACTATCCCAACTTATCAACTGCTAAACTCTTGGGTTTATGCTTATAAATCTAGGTCTATAATGTCATAGGATTCTAAGAAGGGATCTAATGGCATATCAAAAATTGGATTTGAGTTTACAAAGGAGTTCTTATGATCAAAAATGAAATCTATACAACTTTGGAATATTACTGAACTGAGGGGATATTGTCTGAGCATGTGGGAAATTCTATAACTGTCTCCTGGGACTACATGAGAAAGCCCTATCTTTAGGACTTGAGATTCGCTATTTCTGTTACCTTGAAAGTAAGGTAAGGTTGACTTGAGGGGAGCCTGATGTGAATCTACATGGGTCCCTCAGAGAACCTTGCTATAGCATGATATTAAGACATGAAAGAAGGGAAACTATTCCTAAAATATCTCATAGCCTCCTGCACATAAGTGTGGTGAACAACATGCCTATGTACAAGACTCTACTTGATGCAACTTTCAGACTTCCTAGGGCACTATTGAACCTTAGGCTCTGATACCAAGTTTGTAATGCCCCAATTTTTTGAACTGAAATGCTACACGGTGCTCATGACCCCGAAGGACCACAAGCTGACCAATGACCAATATCTGTACCTGTAAACTGCATAATATCTCTTAAAATATGCAAAAACATAAACTGTAAGGCCATAAGCTTCAATACTGATACATATCTAAAAAACATAACATAATAATACCAAAAAAAATATAAATATTGAAGTCTGAATATCTAATCAGACATCTTGTTTGAAAGCCTCTAACTAAACTTAATAAAGTGTTGAAGGAACATGTCTCCAACTAACTCCATGAACTGAAAAACTAATACAAAATAATGTAATAAAGTAATAATAATATTGTCCTCGAATGAAGAGGATCAATGACTACTGAAATCTACAATGCTACTTCTGCTCTGAAACTCATACCTCTTTACCTATGGCATCAAATAAAACACCACAGCACAAATGCATCAGTACGACTGAATGTACTGAGTACATGAGCAAGGTAGGCCAAATGCAAAGGGTTTTATATACATAAATAATGCTGACTAATATAAACATGAGAATACATACATACATACATAACTACAACTAAACTCGTGGTGATACTGACTACTGAGTCTGAATACTAACAACATGAGTTTATTAATGCCGAGATATTGAATGATTTAGTTTACTAATATTGAGATACTGAATGACTAGGTTTACTGATGTTGATATCTAATTCACTAATAAGTGAGAAACTGATACTGTATTATATAATACTGGGAGACTGATATAGTATTACTGATAAAGGAATGATTATTTCTGATAGTTCTGATTATAAATAACTGGTCTGATTGACCGTATATAATAGTCCTGAAAGTGACCTCGTGATAACATGACTACTGAGTATGAATACTGATGACATGTATTTACTGATAACATATCATGAATGATAACTGAATTTTGATAACTGATATATCTGATAACATGAGTTCTAATAACTGATAGTATGAATGACTGTATCTGATAGTCCTAAATCTGATGGAACTAGCTTAGCTTCGTACTGTATCTGAGTTGACTATATCTGACAGTCCTGATATCCTTAAGAACATTATTAATTCTTTTACTGAGTCTGATACTAAAACTATGGGAAGTAGTTATCTTACCGACATGCCCCAAATATGCTATAATAGATAAGATGGGGTCCAATCTCTGCGCTGACTGGAAGGGTGTCAATACCACGCCACAGGTAAGGAAAAGCTGTGAGTGACCCTCATCTGGCATGTACTCTAATAAGAATAGTGGAAACCCTCATCTGAAAAGTTAAGACACCTCATCTACCCTCAACTGACTGGTATTAATGTCTCAACCTATGCTAGCTACATAGTTTTGGAACTCAAGGACTCCTTCTAAGAATCACACCGTCTACTGTCAGGTGAGTTCCCATCCTTGGGATTGGTCGGTGTTGAATCCTACTCCCCACTGAATGACACTGAACTGATTTTCTAGTTCAAACTAGAATTAATTGAACTGTTAGTGATTTTTTTATATAACTGAACTGAACATGGACTGAATTTATTGAGTTCCAATGACAAGAGGAATACTACTGAATTCTATTACTGACTAAGTTTACTGATATCTAAACTGAATACGGAACTAAACTGTAGTGATACTGAGATTTACTAAATTCTATAGACTGATGGAATATTACTGAGAATACGTATATTACTAAGTACTGAGTAAAACTAAATTGATACTACCTTTACATGAGTTTTTATGAGTCATGAGTCTGACTGAAGTCTACTGAAATGGCTAGACTAAGAGTATCATGAAAACATGATATGGCTCTAGGAACACGACTATATTTTTCAGGTACAAGTACCCCCAGCACTCGATAGAAGGAAACTGACACTTCTTGACATTCTTGAATACATGATCAATATCAACCATTCATGATAAAATAAGTTGGGGATTTCATGAAGTACATGGTTAAAGTAATTTTGATCATGGTAGGCATGTATATACTCATGATCATAATTTCATACACTAACATCATGACAGTCCAACAACATATTCATTGTATATCAATGGCATGTAAGCCATTCAAGCATGAGGTCAATGGCATGAATTCACCTTTTAGGCCATATTAATCCATACTACATGTTTCTTCTTTCGCTTAAACGTTTAATCAAACACCTTTTATGCACCACTTAGGCATAGGTGAAATTATAAAATTTTCAAAAAGTATAAATCACCAAATTCATGGACTTCAACTTATATTTCAACATAGTTTCATGATTTCACATAAAGATCCCAACTTGAAAATCATTGAACACTAACAACATAATCATCAACGTCCAACATGCAATTTGAAGAACTCAACATAAACTTCATCTGAATAATACTACAAAATATATTAGTTTTCATGATTCTTGTGAAAACTCATGGAATTAAAAACTCAATTTAACATCATCAACATGAACATAATCATCCCACCATAAAATATTCATGATACATAACTTAAAATATGATTCTTGAGCTCCATGGATGAAAGGATTCCATGGATAAACACTATGCATGCCTTAGTTCTTCATATTATGAAGATTGACGGAGAGAATTTATTGAAATAAAATCCCCAATTGCAAACCCTCTTCTTGTTCTTGATGAATTTTGAGAGAAATCAAGCATAAATTTATGATGAATCTCGTGTTTTTGTATATATATATAGATGTGAGAAAGACAAAAATACCCCTGGAGAAAGAGAGAAAGATGAAGATGTCCTATATTGTCTTAAGGCTAATAGGTTGAAGTAAATTGATCTTAACTTTTCACTCAAATGTTAAAATTTGATGAAATCAATTGCATTGAAAAGAAGACTCAAATATATTTATATTGATATACAGAAGCTTTCAAAGTTCATTATATACAGGAAGTTATGATAGTTTGAAATTGACTGAAATTTTTGACCTGAAATGCGCCCGAAATGTGGGAGCACTTCAAACTAGTGAGTTAGCCACTGAAATGCGCCTAAAATGTGCCCGTAATATGTCCAATATGTACTAGGGACTTTTCCCATCGCAACACAACTTGAAAATCTAAAAATAGAGGTCGAGAAGGTCATCAAATTAATCCCTGAAGTTAGGAGGTCTAAAATGAGAGTAAGTGTTGAACTTGAACACTTAGCAAATTTTTTTCTAAGTGTTGGAATCTCTCATGGAGCTTTACGATCTGAATTTGACATACGATTTTTATGGGGTCTTACAATATCTCCCCCTTGGGAACATTAATCCTCGAACGAGATTGACTTAGTGGGGAAAAAGGACAACTGACGTGAGTACTGAGCATGAATGACTGAATATGATTTCATGGCTGACATGACTGACAAGATGAGTGTATCATACTGAACATTCATTTCTTATTCATGCATAACTAATTTATGAATAAAGGACTTATTGTTCTGATGAACTAAGTTTTCTCAAAATGAGAATGCATATCTGATGCATAACTGATAAGCTGAGTCCATGCATATCTAATGCATGATTATATGACTGACATGATACGTTTATGCATGAATGAAAGTATTGATAAGCTTACCACACATATCTGATGCATGGATACACGACTGAACTAACTCATGAACATATGACTAAACATGCAATGGTAATGGTACCAAGTTTGGTATATAAATTTGAACTTGAAAATGAGTAAGCTCAAGGAATATTGTTACATTAAACTAAAAATACTGACGAGTCTGAGATTAATGACTTAATATTCATAAGTGAAAACATGAGCACATAACTTAGTCTTGAACATATTACATGAGTTGAACTGAGTCTGTAATGCGTGACATGGATAGAGTATCATGGGCTAAACTGAGCCATTAAGACATAGATTACAACTAAAATTTGGAGCTAGAGAGTCAGCTTATAAGTAACCCTTCCTCCTGCTGGATTCATTTAGAGAAAAGAAAATGGCATGTTTGAATCACATAAGTTCAGGGAATATAGGGTATCTCCTCCTTGGGACTGTAGGTCCCTTGAAAAATACTGAATTGGCTGAGATACTAACAAAAACTAAGGTGGTGTGCAAGGCACTTACGAACAGAATTATGACTTAATCGCTGGGATCTAAAATTGAAAGATGATGCATGAACTTAGCTGATTATGAGTGCATAAATATACTAACTTATCTGATTAACTGAATAACTGGTAATTGAATACTGGGTGTGCATGACTTAATTGTACTTAGTATAAATAGTTGGACTGAGACAATCGAGTATTATGCATACGAAAAGGGACAGACTGACTAACATGAGGTGGCTGAGCATGTATTTACCAAAAAGGTTTGAACTGAGGATATACATGATATTATTTGAATTTATTTGATTTGTTGGGGCATAGAATGAGTCATGAAAGCCAAGTATATTGTAAAGAATGATATGTGTATATGAGTCATGAGCTGTATGACCTAAATTTAGAGTTTTTGTATTTGTGAGACATGATTCTTGACACTAAGTGATTTAGATCTGAATGCCTATACTGGTAACTGAAAGCGCACATGATTCTATGGAAAATGTATGAATATAATCCCTATTCATGTAATTGATTCATACTGTGGGGTGAACTAAGATCTTTTATATTGGGAACTAAAATCGTACATAATTTATGAAAAAGAGCATGATCGTGGTTCGTGATGATATATTTGATATGTAAGACCATAGTGGATTTCATGATAGCTGAAGTACAAATCTTTGTACTGAGAAGTGGATGGATTGGGAATCATTTTCCCTTACAGCTTTTGTATACATAGTGGCACTACTACTGGAATCTGAGAGTCTGACTTGGTCACTTGATCTATCATCATATACTTATACTCTGTTCGACATCTGCCCATCCTACTAAACACATCAGCTGCTTCTGTTTCCTCATATACTACTATTATCATATCCATACCTACATGTTTAATTTCAAGTAAATAAACTTAAATTCTTACTTACACTGTTCAAGCCTTCTAATAGACCTTGGTACAACTATCCCAATTAATACATAATCTAATCAGACTAGATAATACTATCCCAACTCATCTACTGCTAAACTCTTGGGTCCATGCTTATAATTCTAGGTCTATACTGTCCTAGGATTCTGAGAAGGGATCTAATGGCATATCAAAAATTGGATTTGAGTTTACAAAGGAGTTTGCATGATCATAAATGAAATCTATACAACTTTGGAATATGATTGAACTAAGGGGATATTGTCTGAGCATATGGCAAATCCCATAATTGTCTCTAGGGTTTGCATGAGAAACCCCTATCTTTAGGACTTGAGCTTCACTATTTCTATTACCTTAAAAGTAAGGTAAGGTTGACATGAGGGGAGCCTAATATGAATCTACATGATTTCCTAAGAGAACCTTGCTATAGCATGATGTTGAGACATAAGAGAAAAGAAACTATTCCTAATACATCTTATAGCCTCTTGCACATATGTGTGGTTCACAGTACGCCTATGTACAAGACACTACTTGATGCAGCTTTTAGACTCCCTAACACACCGTTGAACCATAGGCTCTGATACCAACTTTGTAATGCCTCACTTTTTGAACTAAAATGGTACATGGTGCTCAAGACCCCGAAGGACCACAATCTAATCCATGACTAATATCTGTACCTGTAAACTACATAATATCTCATAAACTATACGGAAACATAAATTGTAAGGACATAAGATTCAATACTGATACATATCTGAAAAACATGGCATAACAATACCAATAAACAATATGAATACTGAAGTCTCAACATCTAATCTGACATCTATTCTGAAATCCTCTAACTGAACTGAATAAGGTGTTGAAGGAATATGTCTCCAACTAACTCTATGAAATGAAAAACTAATCTAATATACTACAGTAAAGTAATATTAATATTGTCCTCTAATGAAGAGGAGCACTGACAGCTGATATCTGCAATGTTACAGCTACTTTAGAACTCGTGCCTCTGTACCTATGGCGTCAAATAAAACACCATAGCGCTAATATGCCAGTATGACTAAATGTGCTGAGAATACGAGTGAGGTAGGCTAAATGTAAAGGGTTTTATATGCATGAACAATGCTGACTGATATGAATGTGAGAATACATACCTACATACATAAATGCAAAAAAACTCATGGTGATATAGACTATCGAGTTTGAATACTATCAACATGAGTTTACTGATGTTCAGATACTGAATGTCTGAGTTTACTGATATTGAGATACTGAATGACTGAGTTTGCTTATATTGATATGTAATTCAATAATAAGTGAGGAATTGATACTATATTACTAAATACTAGGAAACTGATACTGTATTACGGATAAAAGAATTATTGTTTCTGATAGTTTTGATTATGAAGAACTAATCTGATTGACTGTGTATAACAGTCTTGAAACTGAGCTCATGATAGCATGACTACTGAGTATGAATACTAATTACATGTATTTACTGATAACATATCATGAATGATAACTGAATTTTGATTACTGATATATCTGATAACATGAGTTCTGATAACTAATCGCATCAATGACTGTATCTGATATTCCTAAATCTGATGGAACTAGATGAGTTCCATACTGTATCTGAGTTGACTATATCTGACTGTCCTGATATCCTGAAAAACTAACTGATTTCCTTTACTGAGACTGATACTGAAACTTTGGGAAGAAGTTATCTAAGTAACATGCCCCAAATATGCTATAATAGCTAAGCTGGGGTCCAATCTCTGCCCGGATTGGAAGGGTGTAAATACCGTGCCACTGGTAAGGACAAACTGTAAGTGACCCTCATCTGAAAGGTACTCTAATGAGAATGGTGGTAACCCTCATATGATAGGTTAAGCCACCACATCTACTCTAAACTGATAGGTATTGATGTCTCAACCTATGCTGGCTATATAATTCTAAATCTAACTAACATGAACTGTTACTACTGTTCTATTTAATTGAACTGAACATAGACTGAGTTTATTGAGTTCTGATGACTAGTGGAACACTACTAAATTATGTTAGCTAACTAAATACTACTAATTTCTGTTAGCTGACTGAGTTTACTGATGTTTGAACTGAATACTGAACTAAACTATATTGATACTTAGATTTACTGAATTCCATGGACTGACGGAATATTACTAAGATTACGTAGATTACTGAGTACTGAGTTAACTGAACTGATACTTCCTGTACATTAGTTTTCCTGAGTCATGAGACTGACTAAAGTCTACTGAACATGGCTTGACTTAGAGTTTTGGAAAACATGACATTGTTCTAGGCACACAACTATATTTTTTAGGTACAAGTACCCCCAGGACTCGATAGAAGGAAACTGACACTTCTTGACATTTTTGAATACAAGATCAATATCAACTATTCATGATAAAATAAGTTGGGGATTTCATTAAATACATGGTTAACGTTATCTTGTTCATGGTAGGAATGTATATAATCAAGATCATAATTTCAGACTGAAATATCTTGACATTCCAACAACATATTCATTGTCCAACAATAGCATGTACGCTATTCAAGAATGAGGTCAATGGAATGAATTCACCTTTTAGGCCATAGTAATCCATACTACATGTTTCTTGTTTCTCTTAAACATTTAATCAAACACCTTTCATACACAACTTAGGCATAGGTGAAATCAAAAAAATTTCACGAAGTATAAATCACTAAATTCATGGACTTCAACTTATATTTCATCATAGTTTGATGATTTCACATAAATATCCCAACATGGGAATCATTCAACACCAATAACATGATCATCAACGTCCAACTTGCAATTTTATGAGCTCAACATAAAGTTCATACGAATAATACTACAAAATAAATTAATTTTCATGATTCTTGAGATAACTCATGGAATTAAAACCTCAATTTAGCATCAACATGAACATAATCATCCCACCATAAAATATTCATGATACATAACTTAAAACTTGATTCTTGAGCTCCATGGATGAATGAAATCCATGGATGAACACTATGCATATCTTAGTTCTTCATTTTACGAAGATTGACAGAGAGAATTTCTTGAAATTAAATCCCGAATTGCAAACTCTCTTCTTTTTCTTGATGAATTTTTAGAGAAATCAAGCACATGTTGCTAAATTATGTTGAATCTCATATTTTTGTATATATAGAGAGAGGAGATAAAAAGTAAAATACCCCTAGAGAAAGAGAGAAAGACGTAGCTGTCCTCTGTTGTTTTCAGGCTAATAGGGTGAAGTAAATTTATCATAACTTTTTACTCTAATGTTAAAATTGGATGAAACAAATTTCTATTGATATATAGATGCTCTCACAGTTCATTATATCCAGGAAGTTATGATAGTTTAAGTAGACTGATATTTTTGACCTAAAATACGCCCGGAATGTGGGAGCATTTCAAACTAAAGAGTTAGCCACTAAATGTGTTCAATACGTACCAGGGACTTTCCCTATCGCAACACAACTTGAAAATATAAAAATAGAGATCAGGAAGGTTATCAAATAAATCCCCGAAGTTAGGAGGTCTAAAATGAGAGTAAGTGTTAAACTTGAACACTTAGAAAAATATTTTTCTAAGTGTTAGAATCTCTCATGGAGATTTACGAGCTGAATTTGACATATAATTTTTACGGGGTCTTACACTTGTGGTCCTTCGATACTGTAAGCACCTTGTGACTCCCAGGGTGTACTCTCGAGCCGTTACACTTTATGACTTTTTTTTTGTGGGCTATGTTCTTATTTGCCATTTGCAATATGACAAAGCTTGGTCTTAGCTTCCACAAGGCTAAAGTGTTAAACAAAGAAAGAGGTATCAAATTTATGTTTTTCCCTTATTCACTTAATGCGTGGACCATCTCACCATTCCCAATTTTCACAGGGAGAGCATACTTACAAAGATCTTTGAGCTTCTTGGGCATCTTATGCATTACCACAGAGCTACACTCTTGAGTGAGTGTTACTGTCTCTACATCCTCCATCTTAACTTTATCACGTTCTTCATGTACTTACCATAATTGGGCATTCCCTGTAAAATATCTAGAAAAGAAAGGTTAATATGAAGATATCTGAATGCGTAAAATAACTTCTTAAAACATGCATTCTCCTTTGGTGTCAGCTTCTTTTTGAAGGTTGGTGGTAGGGTCTTCTTCACCTGTTCAGCAACTTTAGTTTTCAAATACTCATACCTTATAAAATTTTCACAACTTTGTCTACTATCTGTTGGAGAGTCAATACTACATCTATATCCTTAGTTCTGTTTGGAGGTTTAGTGTTAAGCTCTTTACCTCTCCTCAATGTAATTTCCGTTACTTGATTAGGAGATTCAGTAGTGCTCGCAAAACAACCTTGAGGCCGGGCATTTTGTGATTGTTGAATCTACATAATCTACAAGTCCAAGTTCCTTGTAGCTACCTGTTGACTCTTTATATGTTTTCACTGACTTTTTATATCCGCTATCAATTGTGCTTGACGAGCCATAATTTGCTTTAACATCTCTTCCACATTGCTACTTTAGGATGTGGCTTGATTTCCTTGAACCTGCTGCTATTGAAACTACTGTGTTTGGTTGTTCCATGATGGATTTAGTGGTTGAGTCATCAACTTCAGATACTAGGAATTTCCATAGTTTTGACTTTGAACATTTCCCACAAATATCATAGACTCAGGATTTCCAGCACAGATAGCTACTAAGTGCCCACTATTACCACAAACCTCCCACCTAATTATAGTCTGCTGAATTGTATTAACTGTTGTTCCAGGCTGTGTAACCCCCAAATTCATATTGCTTATTTTATTTTGCAGAGAAACAATCTAAGCTGATTAGGCAGTAAAACGGTCCACCTTCAACATACCTGAATCTTTCTTCATAGCACTTTTTTAGTCATAACTCCACTCAGGATTTCCCTATGCAATCCAACTCAACAAATTATATAGCTTATCGTAAGTCAACTCTAAAGCTTGACCGCATGTAGTTTAATGTAGAAAATATTTTGTGTATTGATCAAGTGCCTCAACAAAAGTGTTAGCTAGTACCTCATTAGATTGCTGATGATATGGACAGTCTCAAATAAGTTCTTTTAACCTCTACCATGCATGATATATGCTATTATCAGGCTTATGTTTGAAGAACAAAACAATACTTCGCTATAAGTCTTGCCAAATGAAAAGAATCAGATGAGGAATTATCTAACTAAGTCATCCCATGTTGTGATTTAACTTGTCGGCTTAGAGTTCAGCCACTTATTTGCTTTCCCAAATAGTGTAAAGGGGAGTAACATCAACCTAACATAATCAGTTGATAGACCAGTAGGGATAAATATATCACTGATCTAGAACAAGTTCCACAGATTAACTTTTTGATCATCATGTGAAAGCCCCATAAATTGCCTACTGCTAATGAAAAGCTACACCATGTTCTATTTCAACTCAAAGTTACCTTAAGTAGCCTATTTTTAAAAAGGAGAGGTCAAATTTGTCGGAAGTTGGATTGCCACTTCTTTAACTATCTTGCGGGCTGGTTGATCTTCAACCATGAAAGCAGGATTTTCTTGTTCCTTTTGATATTTCGGGATTCAAGGGAGAAAGATTGATTTTCTCATTCGTTGATGGAAGCATTGCTCGAGTTTGGGGCTTATTTCAACAAACTCCCTATCCCTTGCTAGATTACTTCCTTTTGAACTTAATTCCTTAAAATTCAATACCAAGATGAAGAGTAAAGCACCAAACAAATCTACAAGTAAAACTAAAACAAACATAGTTGCCAATTTACAAGTCCCCATCAATGACGCCAAAAACTTATTGCGCCAAAGCGCATACACAGTGTACATGGTCTCAACAACTAATACAATTTGCTTAAATGAAGCTGAATATCGATCCCTCATAGACTTGTTATAACAACTATTCAATTCAAGTTTAACCATCAATATTATATAGTACAATCAAAAGAAAAAGAGTTTGAGAGCTTTTATACTAAAAGTAAAGTAAGATAATGTTGGAAAGTAAAGACTTTGGATAATCATTTGATGAAAACCTGATGTTAAGTAATTACGAAAAATTATACAACTCTATTGAACCTCATTTGTTAGGTTGCTTATCTTGGTTTTTGATTCGTATGATTCATCGCATGATCATGGTCTCCCGACCTTTAACAATCTACGTAATTTGGAAGTTACAACAACATCGTTGAGAGGGGATATAATAATCAATTTAGATGCATTAATATAACTTCCTACATATGAACTGAGAAAGGCTTTTGGGTATATCCCTATCTTTGTCGCTAATTCAATGTCCTTATTTGATAAAAGAATAAGAACCTTACTCTATTCATCCCTATATTTTTTCTTCCGATTCCTCCTCCCAAGATCACAAGGTCAACAAGATATGTATTCTAAGGTTTTAGAATAATCAATATAGTTAAAAAAGGATGAAAAAACAACAAAAAATAATAATCAATCCAAAAAAACTCAATTCAAAGCCAAAGTAAACATGTTCTTGTCCTTAACCCCGAAAATGGGTCATTTAGCCACAAATTGACATAACTATAATTCACATTGTTTTATATATGATTAAATCCATTAATAATCTAAAGAAAGAGAAATAAACCCTACTTAAAGTGTTGATCAACCTTTAATTCATCCAAGATCCATCCAAAAAGTAATTAGAAACAAGTAAAGGAATCATATTTATAGTAGTGCACTTTGGCCGTGTCTGGACTAAGCCTAGAAACGCATTGGTATCTCTTTTGCATAGAGACATGCGGTCACTTTATCTCTTCACTTGACTAAAGGGCATGGGGATTTTCTTTGTCCACTAGAAAATGGTCCGCAATGCCCTTAATTCGCGTAGGTTCACTTGAAATTGCCACTTTGACATTTAACTCTCCTATTGCATTTCTCCTTCAACCACAAGCCTTATGGTGGTTTATTAACATAATTTAAATATTAGTAAATATACGTATATACTTATAACTTTAAACATTTTAATCATATATTTGAACTCCCAGATGCTTATTTATATCATTATGTAATAATTAATCGCATGATAAGTCCTTAAAACAAGGCTAAATTAGCTAGGATAAAAACGCTAAGATGCATAAAATCACCTAAGATTAGGGAACCCTATGCCCTTAAACCACTATCATGTTGAAAATGACAGTTACCTAATAGATTCAGATAAGGAGCACTGGTCATAGAGTAGGAACCAGAACTCCCCCACTTCTTTTTAGTGTAATTCCCACCATCTCTACCACTTTGTTGTTGACCTCCACCTTGATTACAAAATCTAGACTTTTGATAATAATAATCATAAAGATAATGTCAATATGAAATCCTCACTTTTAAATTATGGGAATGAATTGACGAAATGACTAAGACTTCCAGAGGAATAGAACCTCACCACTTCACCACCAAAGACTAATGAACCGAGCTGATTTAACTAAATCTACATCGGAAAAGTAAAATTTTCTCTAGCGGCTATATCACATAGGCATGCATCATCTGGAGATAGTTAGTGGGATTATAACTAACATGTACTCAGGGATAAGGATAAAGGAATGCAATAAATTAAAAATAAACTCTATCCAATGTACATAACCATATGGAATTAAATATCTTTATATCACATGCTAGGATAGGCAATAAGGGTTAACATGATTTTAAAAACCTTCACCTAGATTGTGTATCTGAAACATCATATAATTGTACCCACGGTCTTTCTGGACCCAACTCTCTGCCTCTTTTGGGCCCAGTATATGTAGCCGCATGAATAAGATAATAATCTCATTAATATCCACATGGGTTACTCGAACCCTCCAACATATACCAAGGTGACTCAAGCACCTGATCATATTGTTCTTTATAGGGGATTCAAACCTATGTAATTAGGAAATAATTATCAGGGAAAATCTAACCTTCTTGGTAACTTTGACCCTCATATCAACAATTGTGGTTTCCCGTGTCAGTCACTAGACCTCCACTTTCATGACACAACTACACAACCCTTATTAAATAAAAATAAAAATGAGTGTCTCAGATTCCCATTGACTTAAAAACATTCCATACATAAGGCTACATTGTTGGCACTAACATACCAACTACACATGCAAGGTAAAAACAACATCCCCAAAAAAATTCCATTAATCTAGAGAGAACAACTCCCTTTGTTCATTAATCCACATTAGGGAATACCAAATCTCTTTGTTCATTAAATCATACCATTTTGTTTCAAGTACTTTTTAATGTCATTCAATAATTTAATACTAATTCAATTTCACGACACAGTTCTCATAAGAAAAAACAATTTACATTTTGGGGTTGGGATACAACAAATTCAAAAGTTACAAGTTAGGAAAAAACACAATTCCCTAGTACATTCACCATCCCCATTACCCTCAAGTTTAAAATAACTTTTCATGAATAAAATTCATATATAAATCATGTGAACATTGTTCAATTCATAAACATTAAAAATAACCCAGCCCATGTTTCTAAACCATCATCTAATTTCAAGAACAATAATTTAGAACATGCTCTTTTACAAATTTACAATGATGGAAGAGTAGCATGCCTTAATCACAAGATGTACAAAGAAAAATCACTCTTGAGCAACCTAATTGATCAACCTTTAGAAAACCCATAGTTCTCTTGACCTTTAGGATTTGGGAGTGTTTTGATAGATTATTTGATGGGTTTATGATAGCTAATGATTCCATAAAGAAGTTATAAGATATATGTTTTAAGTCGTACAAGAAGGGAAATGTCCAGAATGCCCTCAACTTTAACGTTGAAAAAAGCCACTTATGTTAATGAGTCAACCCCTTGAGTTATACCCATATCGTATGACTCGTGACCATTAGTTGTAAATAAGATAGTGACTAGTACCCCCATAAACTATCCACTTACAACTCTACTAACCAACTCAAAATAAGATCTTACGACCCATAATGTATAGTCATAAAGAGCACAAAACCCAAATGACCTGAACACTATACATCCTATAATTTGAACCAACGACTCCTAGTATATCCTTAAAGCTTATAGTGAGCCATTCGTACTCAAAGAAAAATCAGCCACAAAGTTATTGGTATGGTTATGACTCATACCAACTAGTCATCAAGACAACCTATGACTCTAGGTTCAAATCATAACCAAGGAACACATACCAAATTTTAAGAATCATCCAATGAAAAAAATCCAAGGCATTGCAGTAACTATGTCAATTACTTCTAAGTTATGATTCCTTAATAGGTTAAATATCCCAAATTATATGATTTACATATCCGTAATCTAATTACCAAACCATATCTAACTCATTATCATAAGTATACTATGATTAACCTCAACCTATAAGAAATGTAAGCCAAGCCTACCTTAATACTGGGTAATGCCTAATGAAATCTTCTAAATTGATGAATTTCCCTTTCTAATAGCTTCTACATGATGCCATGCTAGAGAAATAGTAATCTACTCATCAATTCTATCAGAATAATAGCTATATTGTATTTTTATATTTTGGGTTAATAATTATGTAAAAATCCAATATAGTGCTCACTTGTGGATCTACACATTAAAGACTGTTAAAACATCTCTCTATGCTTAAGGAAAATTTGACCCTTAAGAATTGGTGAAAACTAACCTCAAAAAGTGTAAAAATCAAACCAAAAGTATTTAAGAGATTTTGAGAATTAATAGATGAATTTACCTTTAATTGATGAGAACTTACCAATAATTCAAAGAAAAAAATTGAAATTTAAGTTCACAAATACATAAAAGTCACCCTCTAATGTTTCTACAAAGTTTTATAACCTTTTTAGGGTACTACACTCTTGAAAATAGGTGAAACTATAAGAAAATGAGCAAATTGAGGTATTTATAAGGCTCCAGGTACTGCTAAAGCAGGCATTGGTCTGCTTTAACGGTCAGCGCTAAAGCACCATAGTGTTATGTAAGTGGTACCACACTTAGTTGTCCAAAACTAAATCGGATGATTCATTACTAAGAGGCTTTCACTTCACCCAAAAAACTTTTAACTAAAGCTGAAACAACTGAGAATGTGGTCTTGAAAAATTTTTGGTTGATTCGTAGTGATCATGATATGTGTGTTATTTTGCATCCTTGTAATGAGTTGTTTATAACTTGTGAAAAGATTTACTTGGTGTATGTTGAGGTATTAAATTTTATCTATAATTACCTTTCAAAGTGGAAGAGAATTGAAACACCTATACCTTGGACCATTGAGAAAAAAACTACTTTTTGTGTCTCTGCAGTGGATATGGTTTGGAGTGATTGAGTCGTACCTAATGTCACGACTCGTACCCATCATGCCATCTCCTTTATCACCTTGATAAGTATGTTAAGGTATAATAGTACCTCCTATAATACAAGGTCTTCCCTTGGTCTTAACCATGCTTATGATTCATATAATACTCAATGATATGGAGTGAAAACCTAACCAAGAGTGGACTATTTTTGTCATGAATGGATCTTGGAAGTTAGGGGTTAAGTCATATCCTTTAGTTAAAACCCAAATATTTTATTTCATAGCCACAACAGTGTGGTTGACCTTGAAATTCCTAAGGCACATGTTAGGGTACCACTCATACCTTATGTCATGATTGCCAAGTAATCATAAAGGGGAGTCGTACCCCTTGATGTATGGATTTTATAGATTTTAACCAAGGACCTTTTGGTTAGTTACCTTGTTTAGAACCCTAAACCCTCTCACTATATAAGGCATAGTATCCTGCTATGTCTGTATTTTACAAGACATAGACATCCTATAAACTCTAAAGGCTATTGAAGAATGATTTGAGGCTAGTGTTGGGAGGTGTTCATCTAGTGTTAAGGAACAAGTTAAATTTTTTGGTTATTCAAGCATTTTAGGTCATGTATCTCTTATCCTTTTAAAATAACTCAAACCCATGTATTTTACATTTTGATTTGTAAGTGTGAATCAAATGAATTAGGTTTTGCTACTTAGCAGTGAATGATGATGATTCTTTCTAATACTTGTATTTGTACATGTTATTAATGGTAGACTGAATTAATGAATGCTTGTTATAGGTTGTTTAACATGATTATCTTGAGTAACCCTAGTCAATATGCTATCTACCATTAAAAGGACCTTGTTATAACTATACACAAATTGTGTTGGTGAAAATGTCTAAGTGATCTGTCTAGTCAATTATTGATGATTTCTTGAACTGGGGAAATGGTTCAATGAGTATGAATGTTTTATAAAGGTTATTGTAAGAGTATGGTAAGCCATGTGAGGTGTGATGATAACCTTATTGTGCTAAATAACAAATAGGGAGTTTAAGTGCCTTAATATAAAGATAACTAGAATAGTATATTAAATGAATGTGTTGTATGAGAATGCTATGGAAATGTGAATGTCTTGTAAGGGTATTGAGGACCATTAGATTAATTGTGTGATGGGAATGAAGTCATTGTCCAGTTAGGATAGTTTAGAAATGAAGGATCCCATAATGACCATGAGGTCTTGAATAGTGTTGAATTGCTAAATGCCTAAAGTCCCTAAATGTAGTATTGAATGGTTGGTGATGCATATACAAGAGGATAAAGTCCCAATTCTCAACTAATAATGGTTGTGATTGTTTGAGGTCAAATCCCCCTCCCTTATGTGATAAATTGAGGTCAAAGTCCCTTGCCTCATGACATGGCTGGGAGTTAAATTTCCTCACCCAATGAGAATGCAAGGTAAAGTTTGTTGCTTAAAAAGAGCTCTTAAGGTCAAAGTACCTCACCTCATAAAGAGTCTTGTGGTAAAGTCTAGATATGGCATGTGTCTAGATTCCCTTTTCTAACAACCGAGCATAAGGTTGGAGTCCCTCCCCTAGATTATTATGTATGGTTAAAGTCCCTTATTTGAATAATGGTGTATGTGTGATAAATTCCCTTGTTTGATTGATGGTGTGTGTGGCTAAAACCCTTATCATAATAAAGATAGGTACATGGGTGAAGTAGCTGGTCTAATGATAATATTAATATGGCTAAATTCCTTAGTGCATTAAGTATGGTGAATCGATAAGCATGGAAGGTGGTAGTCCTCTACTTTTCATATAATGAATGAATGCTTGAGAATGCTGTTGAGCCTTGATATCTTATTTGTTATATGGTATATTCATATGTATGGATAAGTGAATGAACGTGATAAAATATAATGTATTGAATTGTTGTTGAATGATGATGTGTCTTATCACTTATACTTGACTTATATGCTAGAGTTCCAACCATTAACAATATTTGGATGCTATATCTTCATGAAATATTGGCGTCATAGCATCTTCTTCTTTCCCTGCACAGTGATTAGAAAATCAAATGGTTTGTGCATTGATTTGTAGGAGTGAGCTTCCTTACATCCAGAAGACCTTTATCTCTTAGTTTTTATCTTTAGGCTTAGTCTCTTAAAGACATGGTTTGTCTATAGTTGAGGGCTTTTTTTGACATATGCATATATTGAATTCGGTGGTGTATAGAGGTATTGTGAAAAACATTGAAATTGGGCATATTTATTATTACAATGAATCTAATTTTTACTTATGAGATTATTCTGCAATCTTAACTTGTGAATTGGAGTCCCTTCGAATCCTATGATATGATGAGGTGTTTATGTAAGACTCTGCAAAGTCCTAGACATTTCAATCCAATATAGAATACCAAAAGAGGTCCCACACATATAAAATTTCAGCTAAGTGTTGACACTTAGTCTCATTTTTGGCCTCAATATTTCAATGGAATTATTTACAATCTTTTCGGCCTTAGAATGTCAATTTTTAAGTTGATTCGTGAACGGAGATGTCAATAGGTCATATTGAGTGAGTTGCTGAATTTCCAGACATCGTTTGAGTCATGTTTGGATGGCCAAAATAGCAAGCCAAAGTGATCTTTACTCGTCACGTTGGATATTGCGTTGTCCCCATCGACATGTTGCAGAGAGTATCACGTCACTAGGAATAATTTTCTCACTTAATTACAACTTTCCAAGGGCAATTAGGTCCTTTTCTCCTCACCCAATTCATCCATAATACAAAATTAAGCTTCCAAAAGGGGAAATTACATTCATTATTCACAAAATCCTCTCAAGAAATAAATCCTAGTTGATCAATCTTAAGATCAAGTCCCAAGAATTCACCACATCTTTATGAAGTCAATAATCAAGGTATGTTAGGTATTTATTATTTCATTTCCTTCAACCCTTGGAGTTCATAAATCCTTTTGAAAACTGTAAGTTTTCAGATTCATGATTTACAACCACAAATTGAGCGGCTTCATGTTTTTGTTGTTGTATGGGTTTCAATTCAAGAGATAATATAAGTTTTATGAACATAAGATAGAATGTATATTGATTGTTGTAATTCCCATGGTAAAACACTTGAAATTGCAAGTTTAAGTTATAGTCATGATGCTTATATGTCGCTCATTACCATGTGCATTAATTATGTTCCCCAAGTATTTGATAGAATGTCGATGTGAATTGAATAGTATAATCTTGACATGATATCATGTGTTCTCATTCATGTACAAGTTCATGACCTCCAAGTTTTTGACAAAATGTCTCAGTGAATGAATTGTGAACATTGACTATTGTAATGGATTAAAGATTTGTTCTATTTTATTATTGATGATATCAAGTCCTGGGGGTATTTATAACTTGAAATCTAGTTGTTTACATAGTTGTAGTAGTCATAGAATAGTCATACTAAAGGTCAAGAACAGTAGTACTCACTCAAAAACAAAACTCAAGGAACTTAGCCTAGTTCAGTCAATCAATAAGATTAGTGTTAGTTTAGTTAAGCCTAGCACAGTCTAGAGATTAATTAAGTTTTAATTCAGTTGGGAGTAGGATTCAGCACCAAGCAAACCCCAGGTTATGGGAATTCCTTCCAGTAGAGAGTTTGACCCTTAATAGTAGTCCTTGCGTTATAGAACTATGTATCTAGCATAGGATAAGTCATCCTCCTGCCATACTAGGGTTGATGCCATCGTATATATATCTATATATTTCATGAGTCTTCCTGCCAGATTAGGGTCAACCCAGCATTGTTAGTATCTTGTGGCCAGGTGCTAACACCCTTCTATCTAGGGTCACAGGTTAAACCTTGAAGCAGCCTATAATCGGGGTATGTCGATTAGATAATAACTTTGATAATTGCAGTTTCAATAAAGAACTCAGTTTGTTCTACTAAACCATGAGTATCAGTTATTAGATACTCAACCATCAGAGTTTTGTATTAGTTTTAGTATAATCTAAAATACATAATGTACATCTACATCCATAGTATTGTAGGTTCAGTATATTCAGCAGTGACAGTTTTGCATGTATGCTCATACAATTACTTTATGATGTTCATTTAGTCAGTTATCATCTTTTGATTATGAACCAATGTATACTAGACTTACCTTATATAGCATACCAATACATTTTACGCATTGACACACACTTTCACTTTTGTGCTATGATGCTTTATATCATAGGTTCGGACGCTCAGTGTCCTGACCGTACTTAGTATCTAAGGATATCAATGATAGATTCATTAGTGAGTCCTCATCAATCAAGGTTATTATTTTAGTTCAACATTTATGAATATTTAGAAGTTTTAGTAGTCGGGGTTAGTTTGGGATTTGTCCTATCAACTTCACATTCAGATAGTTAGAGGCTTCCAAACTAGACTACTTTAGACAGATGTTTAGTTTTTTAGTATTATTATCTATATTTATTATTTTTTTTAGTATATGAACCTTATGGAATTTTCAGCCTAATTTTCACATACATTTTTAGTAGTATTATTATTCAGTTCTCACAGCAGGTACCAACCATGGGTTAGCTTGAGATTCATCGGGGTCGTAAGCAGCGTATGATGTTTTGCGTGTAGACTTGGGATGTTACAAACTTGATATTAGAGCCTAAGGTTATAAAGAGTCCCAGGGAGTCTGAAATTTATGTCAAGTAGAGTCTTGTGCAAGGGTGTGTAGCACACCATACTTATGGACAAGAGGCTATAAGGTTTTTAGGAAAAAGTTTCCCCTTTTTCAGTGTTCATATTATGTGAGTGAGCATGAGCTCAAGTTAAACCCTCTGTCTAATCAAATTTTCCCTTTCGTTTACTGAACATACCTCACAAAAAGACCAACAAAGGGACTAGGAACCAGCCAACACCTCTTTCCGTTCAGGAAGACCCCCTGAATAATCATGTTTCTCATGCAAAATTTAGAGCAACTTTAACCACTCTAGTGCATTAAGTAGTATCCAATAATGATCGACCAATAAATATTCAAGCCAACCTATTGGCTAATACTGCTGTATCTAGAATTTGGGACATCACCCGAATAAACCCTCTTTCATTTTTAGGGTTTAAGTCTGAAGAAGACCCATAGGAATTCCTTGAGATAGGGAAGAAGGTATCAGACATTATGGGGGTAACCGCTAGTAAGAATGGTGAGTTAGCTTCCTATGAGTTCTAGGATGTGTCTCACTCATATTCTAGGTAGTGGATGTCAGATAGGGACACAATTATAGAGACTATAGAATGCAATAAGTTTTCTACTTCCTTTGTAGATAGGTTCTTTTCGTTGGAGTTGAAGAAAGCCAAGGTTTTAGAGTTTATTAACTCAAAGCTAGGTAATATAAGTGTGAAAGAGTATTCCCTCAATTTTAATCAATTAGCCAAGTATGATCCATATGTGGTAGCTAATAGCAGGTCTAAGATGAGTAAGTTCGTGTCTAGTGTGTCAGGCAGCATAGTCAAAGAGTATAGGACCGAAATGCTAATTAAGGAGATGAACTAGCAAGGTTATTGGGCCTTGCTTAGTAGATTAAGGAATAGAAAACTAAGGAGAAAGAGAGGGAGAAAAAGTGGGTTATAATAGGTAGCTTCAAATTAACTCAGCCTAAGTTAGAGGATGGTAACCATCCTCGGTTCCGCCTAAAATTTTCAGTCCCAGCTCCATCCTAAGCCAATGCTCTGATGCCTAAATTCAAAAATAGAAGTAAGGATAGGGTGTCAAGCTCCAAATCTAAAGGTAGTGGTAGCATTGCTCAAATGAATCTTCTTTGTCAGAAATGTAGAAGAAATCACCAGGGTATCTATAGAGCAGGCAGTGATGTATGTTTTTGGTGATGTAAACCAAGTCATAGAATTAGAGCATACACTCCGATTGGTTCAAAGAGTAAGCATAATTGTCCCCTAGCTCAGTTCGATCACCCCTCTAAGCAGGGTACTGCTTCTAGTTCCACCAGTCGGCAACGCACAAATAAGTTCTATGCATTCTAGTACCGAGAGGATCAGTAATATTCTCCTTATGTGGTTACTAGTACATTACAAGTTTACCATTTATATGTTTATGATTTACTAGATCCAAGAGATTTTTTGTCCTTTTTAACTCCATATATAGTTATCAATATTGGAATCATTCCTAAAATCCTAACAGAGCCTTTCTCAATCTCTTCCCTAATGGGTAAGTCTATCATAGCCCGACGGGTATACAGGAACTATCCAATTGTGGTATCCTACTTGGAAGTGGGAGGAAGTGAACATAGATTTTGTGATTGGTTTGACTTATACTAGTCATCAACAATATTTAATTTTGATCATTGTAGATAGGATGACCAAATTTGCTCATTTCTTGCAAGTCCATACCTCTTACTCAACTGAGGATTATACCAAGCTCTATTTTGAGAGTTGGTCAAGTTGCATAGTGTATCATTTTCCATCATTTGAGATAGAGGTATATAGTTGACCTCTTACTTTTCGAAAGCATTGCAAAAGGGTCTTGGTACCCAAGTTTACCTCAGTACAACCTTTCACCCTTAGACCGACGGTCAAGCAAAAAGGACCATTCCGGCAATAGAAGATATGTTGAGAGCTTGTGTCTGTGACTTTAAGGGTAGTTGGGATGACCACTTGTCTATGATTGTGTTCACATATAATAACCGTTATCATTCTAGTATTCAAATGGTTCCGTTTGAGGCTCTTTATGGGAGAAGATGTAGATCTCCTATTAGTTGGTTTAAGTTAGGAGAGGCCATGGTTGTGGGGCCTGACTTGGTTTTTAATGCTTTAGTGATGGTACTATTAATTAGAGAGACGATTAAGGCAGCCAGAGTAGTCAAAAATGTTATGTAGATGTGAGAAGAAAGGACCCTGAATTTGAGATTAGTGATTATGTGTATTTGAAAACCTCTCCTAAGAAGGGAGTGAAGAGATTTTGAAAGAAGAGGAAGCTTATTCCCTGATATTTTTGTCATTACAGAATCTTAAGTATTTTTGATAATGTTGGTTATGAGCTTGAGTTAGCTACAGACTCAGTGTCAGTACACCAATGATTCACATCTCCTTGCTAAAGAAGTACATAGGTGACCCAATAGTTGTAGTCTCCGTAGCGTGTGTAGATGTATAGAACATTCTCTCTTACAAGGATGTCCTAGTCAAAATGTTTGACCATCACATTCGCAGACTAAGAAACAAGCAAATTCCTTAGGGAAAAGTTCTTTGTCATAATTAGTCCATTGAGTGAGATACTCTGGAAGAAGAGGTAGACATACGAATTAAGTATCATCACCTCTTCTTCGCAAACTTAGACTCAGCATAAGGTAATAGTCTTCCTTAGATTTACTCTATTCTATGCTCACTTACAGCTAGATAACATTCTTATATCATTCATGCATTCATGAAATAGTTCAGTTATGTGTCATGTCTCCAGAATTCATTCATACATCAGTTATGCAAGTTAGTGTAATTACAGTTCCTCTCAGTTCAGTCAGACTCATTCTAGGATGAATGTTTCAAAGGGGGAGATATTGTAAGACTCCACAAAGACGTAGTCATTTTAGTCCTATATAGTATGCTAAAAGAGGTCTCATACTTAGAAAAATTCTGCTAAGTATTGGCATTTAGTCTCATTTTTGGCCTCGATATTTCAATGGCATAATTTACTATCTTTTCGGCCTTAGAATGTAAATTTTTAATTTGATTAATGATCAGGGATATCAATAGGTCATATTGGGTGAGTTTCAGAATTTTTGGACATTATTTGAGTCATTTTTCGATAGAAAAAATAGCAAGCAAATGCAATCTTAATGTGTCACATTGTCTATCGTGTTGTCCCCATCAACATGACTCATCGAGTATCGCATCACAGGGCATATTTTGCTCACATAATTATGTCTTTTCAAGGGTAATTAGGTCCTTTTCCCATTACCCAATTTAGCCAAAACACCAAATTAAACTTTGAAAATGGCAAATTACATTCATTATTCAAAAAATACTCTCATGAAATAAACCCTAATTCAACAATATCAAGATCAAGTACAAAGAATTCACCACAATCTTCTTGAAATCAACAATCAAGGTATGTTAGGTGTTCATTCTTTGGTTTTAGTCGACCTTTGGAGTTCAAGAACCCTTTTTAAAACTACAAATTTTCAGATTCATGATTTACATGCACAAATTGAGTGGTATTCATGTTTATGGTGTTGTGTGGGTTTCAATTGAAGATTTAAATATAAGTTTCATAAGCATAAGATAGCATGTATTTTTATTAATGTAACTCCCATGTTAAAACTAGTGAAATTGCATGTTTATGTTGTACTCATGATGTTTATGTGTTGTGTATTACCATGTGCCTTAATTATGCTCACCAAGTGTTTGATAGTATGTCCATGTGAATTGAATAGTGTAATCATAACATGTTATCATGTGTTCTTATTCATGTATAAGTTCAAGACCTCTAAGTGTTTGACAAAATATCTCAATGAATAAATTGTGAATAATTGACTGTTATTATACATTAAAGATTTGTTATATTTTATTATTGATACTATCGAGTACTGGGGTATTTATTAACCAAAATCTAGTTGTTTACTTAGTTGTAATAGTTATACAATAGTCCCAGTAACAATCAAGAACAATAGTACTTAGTTAGTAATAGAACTCAGTAAACTCAGTCTAGTTCAGTCTGTCAACATGATTAGTGTTAGTTCAGGAAAGACCAGTACAGTCTAGTGATCATTTTAGAGTCGATTTTTTTATAAGTAGGGTTTAGCATCGAGAAAACACATGGATGGGGGCATTCCTACCAGTAGAGGGTTTGACCCTTAGTAGTAGTGCATGCATTACAGAACTACATTGACAACATAGGGTAAGCCATCCTCCTGCCAGACTAGGGTTGATGCCATCATATATATATTTTATGAGTTTTCCGGCCAATTTAGGGCTGACCCAGCATTGTTAGTATATTATGGAAAGGTGCTAACAACCCTCCAATTGAGGTCATAAGTTGGACCTTAAATCATTCTATAATCGGGGTGTGTCGGTTAGATGATAACTCCCAGAGTTACAGTTTCAGTCTCAGTAATCGTTAAATAGCTCAGTCAGTTCTATAGAACTATGCCTATCAATTATCAGTTACTCAGCTATTATAATTCAATACCCAGTTTCATTATAATCTAAGATACATAATGTATGTCTACATGTGCAGTATTATAAGTTCAGTATGTTCAATAGTTATAGTATTGCATGCACACTCACCTAGTTACTTCATGATGTTCAGTCAGTCAGTTATCTTCTCATGCATATGAACCCATATATACCAGCCTTACCTTACATAGCATACCATCAGATTACACATACATACACATACTTTCTCTTTTGCGCTATGATGTCTCATATCATAGGTTCGGATGCTCAGGGTCCTGATCATATTTAGTAGCTTAGGCTATCAGCGGTAGATTCTGTTGTCATTCCTCATCCATCGAGGATATTATTTTATTTCAGCATTTCAATATATTTTGTACTTTTAGTAGTCTGGGTTAGTTGGGGACTAATCCTATCAACTCCATATTCAGACAGTTAGAGTATTTTGGACTAGACTACTTCATGTAGATGTTTAGTTTTTTAGTATTATTATCAGTATTCAGTATTTGCTTTTAGTTTATAAACCTTATGTCATTTTTAACCTAATTTTTGCATATATTTTTAATATTATTATTATTCAGTGCTCACAGTAGGTACTATTCAAGAGCTCGCTTGTGATCATTTGAGGTTGTAAGGACCGTGGGACTTCCAGGGAGTGGACTCGGGGCATTGCAGTTTAGGTCAGGTTATTCGGCAATCTTTAGTACATTTGTGCTTGAGGTTTCCATATGGAATGGCCCAAAGTTGGGTAATGTAAAGTTGTTATCATAACTGAGATTCCTAGTCAATTGGGTATTCATAATACTGTATCAAGTAGAGTCTTTTTTATAGGTGTGAAGCATGCGACACTTATAAAAGAGAAACTAGAGGCATTTTAGGAAATGTTTCCTTTTCTTATGTTTCAATCTTAAGATATAAAGTTTAAGGTCTTTAATTTTTCTTATTTTGTTTGCTTTTTTTTTCAGATCATGCCTCAAAGGAGATCTGAGACTGAGGCAAGCACTACTGAGGGTCCTATGGATAAAGCACATCCAACTTCTAGAGTTCTGGCACTGGATAGGGTTGTGGTATTTGGCCATCCTTATGGGGTTCCACTTACCAAACCTGCTCATAATAATGGCATCCCTCCTCAGTCTACTCAAAGAAATGCAACTAATGCAAAGTTTTATCTCTTTATAAACCTCTAGACTTAATTTGTAGCCTCTCAATCAGAGAAAGGTGCTCCATCTAGCAATTCTTTTGACACTACAAGAATTGGCAAATTTATAAGATTTAACCCTCCCATATTCTCTAGAATAGAGGTTGAGAAAGATCCTCAAGTTTTCATTAATGAAATGGAGAAGATCTTCTAAAACATGCGTGCTTCAAAAATTGAAGCAGTTAAGTTTTCTTCCTACCAATTAAAATTTGTAGAGCACCGGAGGTACAAATTAAGGGAGTTGTCTAGGGGTATTGATGCCAGCCCCACTTTGTGGGGGGATTTCTCCGAAGCTTTCTTGGACTATTTGTTTTATCAAGATTCGATGAAATCTAAAGTAGAAGTGTTTGTGAACTTGAAGAAAGGGTGGTTGTACGTTCAAGAGTATACCTTGAAATTTCATTAATTATCATGGTATGCTTCTGAGATAGTTTCTAGTATGATGGCTAGAATGCATAAGTTTGTCTTATGATTGTATTGTGAGTTAGTTCTCAAAAGCAAGGCGGCCTTATTGATTGAGAGCGTGGACATCTTTAGGTTTATTAAGTATATCTAAGAAGTGTAAGATGATAAGAAGAAGCAAGTTAAGCATAGTGAGAAGCAAGAATGGAAATTCAAGCATTCCGAGAGCAGCGGTGGAAATAGTGGCAAGTGGCCACAAAAAAAATGGAGAAGTTTGATTTCACTCTCTTCGGTTAGTGTTTTCTACCCTTAACCAAAGTTATTGGGTGGTCATCAATCTCAGTTCAGTGGAGGTTCCAGGGCATAAGGTTCCCAATTTCAGAGTAGTGGTACTCAGTCGGCCCCACCCCACCCTTCTTACATATTTAGTGGCCAGAGTCATCATGGTATGTGTGAGAAAATGAGAGGCAAATGATTTCTACATGGTAAGCTTGGGCATATTCAATGTTAGTGAGCCATTCTTGTAGCCTCATAAGAAAATAGAGCCTCTATGGCTACTCTCTCTGCTCCTACACCAAAGGGTGATATATCTATTACTGCTTCAGTTTCTAGCTCTGGTGCTGGACGAAACTGCTAGTATTCACTTGTTACTCACTAGCTTTATGAAGTATCTCCTAATTATTGCATGGGTATGTTGACACTTTTCTCCCATGATATGTATTATTTTCTTTATCTAGGGTATACTCTTTCTTATAAGACATCGTATGTGGTTTTACACCTTAATTGTGGTCCCGAGAGTCTATCAGTTCCTTTTATTATTTCTACCTCAGTTGGAGATCTATGATTGTTCAAAGTGTCACTAGAGGGTGTGTGATATCTATTGGTGATAGAGATTCTTTTGTTGACCTGATAGAGTTAGACATAGTTGATTTTTATTTCATCTTAGGAATAGACTAGTTTAACTCTTGCAATGCTTCCTTAGATTGTCCGACACATAGTGTCATACTCCATTTCCCTAATAAGATAGTCATTTTATTGAAAGGTGATTCCTTAGTACCTAAGGTAAGGTTTATTTCTTATCTCAAGGACTGGAGGTTAATTTCAAAAGGGTGTTTGTATTATTTAGTCCAAGTTAAAGATTCTAACTCAGAAGAGCCTTTTCTTTAGTCTGTTCCCATGATGAATGAGTTTCCTGACGTGTTTTCTAATGATCTCCCTGGAGTTCCTTACGATAGGGAAACTACTTTTGGGATTGATCTTGTTCCAGACGCTTATCTGATATTTATTCTTCCTTATAGAATGGCTCCGATAGAGTTGAAAAAACTTAAGGAGCAATTGAAAGACCTTTTAGATAAAGGTTTTATCCGGCCTAGTATGTCTCCTTGGGGTGCTCCCATATAGTTTGTGCACAAGAAGGATGGTTCACTTCGTATATGCATTGATTACAGTTAGTGTAACAAAGTGAACGTATAGAATAAATATCCCGTTCCTAGGATTGATGATTTTTTGTTTCAATTTCAGGTTGTAAGGTGTTTCTGTAAGATTGATCTTAGTTCGGGTTATCATCAACTTCAAATTAGGGATGTAGATACCCATAAGACTATTTTTAGAACTCGTTATGGTCACTATGAGTTTCTTGTAAAGTCCTTTAGATTGACCAATGCCTCGATGACATGCAGGGATTTGATAAATAGGGTCTTCCATCCATTCATGGATATGTTTGTCATTGTCTTCATTGATGAAACATTAGTGTATTCTAAGAGCGAGGTGGATCATGCAGATCACCTATGTACCATGTTACCAACTTTGAAGGATTATCGTTTGTATGTTAAGTTCTCCAAGTGTGAGTTTAGGTTGAATGTCGTAGCTTTTCTTGGACATGTCATCTCTAGTTAAGGCATCATGATAGATCCCCAAAAGGTTGCGGTGGTAAAAAGTGTCCTTGAACTATGAGTCCAATCGATATTCAGAGATTCTTAGGTCTAGCCAGTTATTATAGATGATTTATGGAGAATTCTTAACTATAGTTGCCCCGTTGACCAAATAATCCAAAAGAAAGGCAATTTCTTGTTGTCCAATTAGTGTGAGGATATTTTTGAGATTTTTAAAGATAAATTGATATTGGCTCCAATTTTGACCTTACCCGAGTGTAGTGATGGTTTTGTGATTTCTTTTGATGCTTCTCGTATCGGTCTTTGTACCGTGATAATGCAAAATATTAGGGTGACAACGTATTCTTCTAGCCAATTAAAGGTTCATAAGAAGAACTACCCTACCTATGACTTACAATTTTTAGTCGTGCTTTTTGGTTTGAAAATTATATGGCATTATCTCTATGATTTTCATTTTGATATCTTTTCCTATCATAAAAACCTCCAATATGTGTTTACCCAAAAGAAGTTGAATCTCCAGCAAAAAAAGTGTCTTGAGCTATTTAAAGATTATGATATAAGTCTTTATTACCACCCCGATAAGGAGAATATAGTTGTTAATGTTCTTAATTTATCGTCTATAGGGAGTTTGGCCCATGTTTATGAGGATAAGCGAGATTTAGTGAAAGATATTCTCTGTATGGGGAATCATGGAATTTGACATGCAGACTCCAAAGATTGTGGTGTGTTTGTGCATCTAGTATCTCAATCGCCTACTGATATCTTGGAATTTATGATTGGTGGTGATGATATCTTGAGGTAACAAGGTAGGATATGTTCTCCCGACATTGATAGATTTAGGAAAAGTCATGGTCGAGGCTCATGGAGCCCGTTATGTGATTCATTCCAATTTCACCAAAATATATCATGGCCTTAGCGAGTTTTATTGGTGGAAAAATATGAAGCAAGATATTGCTAGCCATATGGCAAGGTGTATGGTGTACCAGTAAGTAAAATTTGAGCAATTGAGGAACGGTGGCCTATACCAAGAGATTGCATTGCTCTAGTAGAAGTGTGAGTCGATTAATATATATTTTTTTATCTGTCTTCCTAGATATCAGAATCAATGTGATTCTATTTGGGTCATTGTTGATAGAATGACCATGTCTGATCATTTTTTGCCTGTAAGGAAAAATTTCTCGGTGGAATATTATGCTAAGTTTTTTCTTGCAGAGATTATGAAGTTTCACGGTTCTCCATTGTCTATTATCTCTGATTGTGGTCTTCCATATTCATCCTACTTTTGGATGTTTTTCAAAAACTGTTTGGGAACTAATGTGTGACTTAGTACCAGTTTTGACCCGCAAATAAATGGTCTAGCGGAGAGAACTAAGTAAATTTTAGAGCATATGTTGTAGGCTTATGTAATTGATTATGGTGGTAGTTGGTATGACCTTTTTTCTTTTATTTAGGTCTCCTACTATAATAGTCACCACTCTAGTATTGGCATGGCACCTTTTGAAGCATTGTATGGCAGGAGATGTCGATCTATAATAGGGTGGTATGAAGTTGGCGAGGGTAAGTTTCATGCCCCTAATTCAGTTCACTAAGAATTAGATAAGGTAACGGTGATTCGTTATAGATTTAAAACCGCTAAAAGACACCAAAAGTTCTATGCGAGTGTGAGGCATAGGGACTTAGTGTTTAGTGTCGGCGATTAGGCATTCTTGAAAGTATCTCCCACAATGGGAGTGATGCAGTTCGGTAAAATGTTGAAGCTTAGTCTAAGTTTTTGTTGTCCCTACATGATTGTGAAGAGGGATGGCAATATTGCCTATGAGTTGGAGTTTTCTTCTAGTATGAACTCCATTCACTTGGTTTTCTATGTGTCTATTTTGGGGAAATGTAAGGGTGATCCTTCCTTTATTATTCTCTAAGAAAATGTTGGTATCTCAGAATATTTGTCCTATGAGGAGTTCCTAGTGAGGATCTTTGATTGGCATGTTCGCCAATTACATAAACAAGAATTGGCTTCGGTGAAAGTTCTTTGGAGGAACCAAAAGTTTGAGGAAGCTACTTGGAAGGCGAAAGGGGACATGAAGTCCAACTACCCATAATTATTTCCTATTTTGGAAGCTTGTGATGGAGGTATGTGTTAATCTCCTTACTTTAATATATGTCTTGCTAGACAATGGATTAGAGTTCCTAATGTGTGAGTTGAATTGTGTCTTGCTAGACAAAGGGTTCAAGTCCCTAATGCTATGATAAGAGGTGTCCTTTGTTGTGATGGGTTTATGTCTTTAATACTTGTAATTGATTCATATCCTTGATAGATGATTTGTTAAAGTTTTCAATACTTTGAGATGCTGTATATCTTATATGAATTTATGGGTTGGAGTAACTAAGTTGTGGAATGAGCAAGTATTGGATGAGTAACTGTTGAAGTCCTAAGACCAATGAAATGAAATTGTTGATTAATAATTGTCATAATATGTGTTGTGTTGTAACCTTGTTGTATACTTGTTCTAACTTGGGTAATGGTTGGTTTTATGCATTTTTATGTTATAACTTGTGTTTATGCTTGCTCTACCTTTCATTTGTGGAAGAATGATCTTAAGCAGGGGAGAATAACACACCCGAGTATGTGGACTTGGAATATTTTTGGTTTACTAATATAGATAATGATATGTGTGATATGTTGCAACCTTGTAGCATATTGATTCTAATTTGTGTAAATATTTCCTTGGTGTATGTTGAGGTATAAATTTATATCTATACTTACCTATAATAGTGGAGGAGAATTCAAAAACCTAGACCTTGGACCATTGCAAAAACAACAATATTTTTGTGTCTCTGGAGTGGATATGGTTGGGGGTGCTTGAGTCGTATCCTTTGTCACTACTTGTACCCATTATGCCCTCCCCTATCATACCTTGAGTAGTATGTTAAGGTAGAATATTTGCTCTTATATGACAAGGCTATCCTTTGGTTGTAACCACGCTTACGAGTTGTATACTACTCAATCGTATGTAGTGAAAACCTAACCTTAAGTGGACTATTTTGGGCATGGATGGAGCTTACGAGTTTGTGGTTTAGTCGAACCCTTTGGATACGGCTCAAAGGTTCCTTTTCATACCCAAAATAGTGTCGTTGACCTAGTGAAATCCTAGGGTATGTTTTGGTTTACCACTCGTGCCCTATGTCATGATTGTCAAGTGATCTATAAGGGGAAGTCATACCCCTACACGTGTGGATTTTCCAGCTTTTAACCAAGGACATTTTTGTCATTTCCCTTGCCTAAAACCCTAACCCATCTCAAAATATAATGGATAATAGCCTCTTAAGTCCTTATTTTATAGGAAATAAACATCCTAAACACTCTAAAGGCTCTTGAAACGAGGTTTGAGGCTAGGGATGGGAGGAGTTGATCTAGTGTCAAGGAAGAAGTCATGTTTGTTGGTCATTTCAAGACTTGATACATGTTACTGATGGTAGATTGCATTTATCAATTCTTGTTATATGTTGTTCTACATGAGGGTCTTGAGTAACCCTAGTCTTGATGATATGTACCTTGAAAAGGACCTTGTTATAAGTATGCACATATGGTGTTTGTGGAAATGTCTAAGTTAATTGTCTTGTCAATTGTTTATCATGTGTTGAACTAGGGCAATGACCCAATGAATGTGAATGTTTTATAAATGTTATAGTAAGAATATGGTAAGCCTTGTGAGTTGTGATGATAATCTTATTGTTCTAACTGACAAATAAGGAGTTGAAATCCCTTAATATAAAGATGAACTAGAATGTTGTATCGAACTAAAGTGTGGTATGAGAATGCTATTGAAATGTGAATGTCTTGTCAGTGCCTTGAGGACCATAAAATGAACTGTGTGACGGATCAAGTCAAGGCATTGGCCTATTGAGAATGTTGAGCAATAAAGTCTCCCATAATTACCAAGAGGTCTTTTATAGTGTTGAATTGGCTATATGGCTAATGTCCCTGAATGTTGTATTTAATTTTTGATGATCCATAGACAAGAGGGCAAAGTCCAAATTTTAAACTAATGATAGTTATAATAGATTGATGTCAAAGTCCATTGCCTTATGTGATGGCTTGAGGTGAAAGTCTCTTTCCCCATGATATGGCTTGGAGTTAAATTCCCTCGCCCAATGAGAATGGAAGGTAAAGTCTGTTACTTAAGAAGAGCTCTTGAGGTCAAAGTTCCTCGCCTCATGAAGAGATTTGTTTTAAAGTACAAATGGGGTCAAAGTGCCTCGCCTCTCCTAGTTGAATGTGTATGGCTAAATTTCTTTTTTTGAATAATGGTGTGTGTGCGGATAAAGTCCCTTGTTTGATTGATGGTGTGTGTTGCTAAAACCCTTAGCATAATGAAGGTATGTACATGGGTTAAGTGGCTGGTCTAATGATAATGTGAATATGGCTAAAGTCCTTGGTGTATTAAGCATGGTGAATCGATAAGCGTGGAAGGTGGTACTCCTCTACTTTACATCTAATGAATTAATGCTTAAGAATATTGATGAGCCTTGATATCTTATTTGGTATATGATATATGCATATGTATGGACAAGTCTATGAACATGACAAAATGTGATATATTAAATTGTTGTTGAAGTATGATGTATATTATTACTTATCCTTCACTTACAGGTTAACATTCCAACTGCTAACCGTCTCGGATGCTATGTCCCAATGCGATGTAGTCATCGGAGAATCTTTGTCTTTTCCTGCAGAGTGATTAGACGATCAAGCAGTCGTGCATTAACTTGAAGGGGTGAGATTTCTTACTTCCAGAAGAACCCTCATCTCTTAGTCCTTATTTTTAGGTGTAGTCTCTTTAAGACTAGGTTTGGCTATAGTCGGGGCCTTATCCCAACATATACATTTATTGACTTCGGAGGTGTATTGAGGTATTGTGAGAAACTATGAACTTGAGTGTAGTTATTATTACTATAAATCTAATGTTGACTTATGATACTATTCTTCTATCTTAACTGCTGAATTAGAGTCCCTTTAAATCCTATGATATGATGAGGTGTTTAACTCGGGCTACGGGGCAACCTCTGGGACATGTGTTCTTGAGGTGCCTGTACCACATGACTCGATGTTTGGATCATGTCAAAAGCGGCACAAGCTGAGCTGACTAGGGCAACTAAAGTTCTCTCCTCTATAGAGCCCATGGGGCCGCTTTAGCGGTCACTCCAACTAGAGTCTTTGCTGACTCCTCAAGATTCTACCAGAATCTCGTATACACAAATAAACTATACTATCCTAAAAAATTTGACTTCCCAGACTCAATGGTGTAGTAGAAATTTCCATCCAAGATTGTTTCAATGAAAAGTTCGTTCCATACCCATGTACCATTTTTCTTAACTTCCATCCAAAAGCCTTGGGCCCAAACACCAAGGTCCTCCTAGCCTAATTTTGACGTTCCAAATCTGTTAGAACTATCAGAATTTCCATATGAGGTCATTTGATTGAATTTTTTCCCGATAAACAATTTTAAGCAATAAAGACTTTAAAATTTGAAATTGGCTCTAAAAAACAAACAAACGGCAATGTAACAGAACTGTCATCTCCAGCAAGTCATAAATAGCTTGGGGAAGCTATATCAAAGCTCTAAATGGTAAAATTCAGTGGAAATATAGAAAATAGCCTATTGGATTGTTACATATACTCATTTGAAGTTGATCATAGTAAAACCTAATATGAGAACTCAAACAGTATGAAGCTTTGAGCTAAAATTTCTTTATAATATTAAATCATATCCAAAGCTCTCCCGACACATATGAATTTGTTTTAACATGTATCTACCATTACATATCATTGGATTCATTTTATGCATATTTAGCAATTTTTTATAAATTCAAAGTTGTCCTAAGAAAAATTTCTATTGATAAACAATATTTACAAAGCCAAAAGTCCCAACCCAAGCCAAGTCTTAAATCGGGTTTCAACAAAAAATAAAGAAAAATATAAAAATAAAAAAAGGAAACTAAAAGCCACATCTAGAAAGTTCAGAAGACAAAAAAATCAATATTCTTTGCTAGGTCACAAGAGTTGCGCCTCTCTTTTCTTCAATAGTGTCAACATTTCTTTCCAAGAAACATACCACTAATGAGTAAAATTAGATATAGCCATGAAAAATGACTCCAAATCTATTGAAATAGGAAGTTGTTGATGATTTCACATTATACACTTTTTAGTCACCCAAATTCCATGAAAAACATAAACATAAGGACTTTTTTAACTTGTTGAATATAGATTAGAGGTATTTTCTCTTAGCTAAGTTAAAATCATACCCCCAGACCCATGAAACTCTTGTTATATATTGAAACTTTAATCATTTGAGTTGTGTCCTTGATTGTTTGAGATTAACAAATGTAATGACCATCTAGGTCATTTCCTTGATTTTCTTATGTTATTATCATTTCTAGCCTTCCCATAATGACTGCAAGTCATTCATGACTTGCTGGGAATATCAATTTGGTTATGGAGCAGTTCATTTGGGTTTTAGGCTCATTTTCTATTTTCCATCTTTAGATGTCAAAGCTTTGGTGTCAAACCAAAATTCCTAGTAAATGACCACAAATGAGAATTCTAATAGGATAATCAGCTCTAAAATGCAAATTTTATGCTAAGGGCACCATTGTTTTAGCTCCCAAAGCTTTTTGAATAGTTTTGAGCTATTGGGTGGTTTCTGTGAAAAATGGAACTATAGGTGTGGCTCACACATTTACTGTAAATTATACTTTATGAAAGTTTAAATGGTTTCATTAAGTTTGAAATGTCAAATTTGGTACAATAGCATAGTTTGTTTAAGCACACGGATTTTTGAACGTATTTTGAGAACCCATTTAGTTCCTATTTGGACATAGAGAAGTCAAATTCCTCAAGTTGATGGTACAACCACCCAAGCATCCAAATGACCATGTAAATGATAGTAGTTTTAGTAACACTAAGCCATTTTCTCAACCTTTTCAATTCGACTAAGATCTGTTTTAATTGTCAAGGACTACTTAAGAAACACCGCTTTAGCGGGAAATGTTTGATATCATCCATTTTTAGCTAAGGTAAGTTAGCCTAGTACTCCTTAGTCATTTATCATTATTTTCCCCGTCTAATTTTTTCCCATTACATTGTAAATTCTTAGAAATTAGGTCATTAAATACCTAGGCTTAGGGGGATTATTTCGTCCCCAATTTATGCTTGATTTGTGCTCAACTTTTGAGCAAACATTTCTTGTCCTTTGAGAGACCTCGTGATGGATTAAATTTTGAATTCCATTTGTGGGCACCGAGGGTCAATTCTTGACCCAAATATCAACCATTCCTTCTATATAGATAAATGGGTCTCATTTTACTCCTATTAATGTGTAGATTGCTAATTTGATAATGTGGCAGCATTTTGGGATTGTGGGGCAAAGATAAAGTTACGTGGATGATTCATGAATAGTGGTTTGACATTGAGGTATGTTTTGGTCTAGTTTTCTCTATGAGATGGTGTATGTGTAAATGTATGTTAGGTAGGGATTGTAGGTTGTAATTATGACTAGAATATCATGACTTAGCCTAATTTAAGAGTTAGGGGATAGAAGGGTGGACCAACCGTTAAGAGGAAATACTTATTATAGTAATAGAATCCTATCACCCTAAGTTATAAGCATATTAATAATTCATTTATGTTAAGGATTCTTTAGCGTAAGGTTTAATTTGACTTAGAGGGTCATATCATAATTTCTTAGTATGTAGTATTGCCATTATACTAGTTATACACTGTTGGGCCCGACGTTGTGGTTATGATGCTAGTTGAACTCTAGGTGAGTATTCCCTCTTTATAGATAAGGTGGCTTTAGTCTATAGATGTGTAGTTGCCTATTGTAGATTTTTTTGAATACTGGTGATGGAATGCATACTTTTATGTGCGTTCATGCTCACTTAGTGTTATGATTCCAACAAAAACCATGATTTAACTATTGTTTTCTAAAAAGTAATTTATTCCAACTTTTCACTTTTAAAGCAGCTTTTTTTAAAATGTGAATTGTAGCACCTTATTTAATGATTTATTTGTTGTAGAACTAAAGATGATTTTTTGGAAATTACAAATCAAGAATATTTTTTCTCAATGGTTTATCAACTTTTTTACCACTTCCATTTACTTCAATCGAGAGAGACGCGACCTTTTCTATAATGTTATATTGATTTAACCTCGGAGTTTATCTCAGACACTAGATTTGTAGAATTAATCTTATTTAGTCAAGCTTTATGTTTGTACACTCATTTATATATATATATATATGTATATATATATATGTATGTATGTATATAAATATATGTCACGACCCAAACTAGGTTCTGGCTGTGGCGAGTATCTAATGTCCATCGAGGGTCGGAGACCACCCCATTTTCCTAGCCAAAAAGAACATAACACATAACAATGGCTGAATTCCAAACATATAACAAGATATAAAGTAATAAGTTCAATGACAACTAAAAGTGTCAAAATAAATACCCAATCCACAATAATATCGACTAAGCCTCTATACCAGAAAACTACCTACCATGGGACATGTCCCCAACCCTAAAGGTGACAATGTCAGTGTGAGGTCATTAATTCTAATTTAGGGAAGGAAAAACTGAAGGAATGATCAATACTTCCATAGAATGGAAGCTCACTATTTCACCATAACAACTAACTCTTAGATCACCCAACATTGTGATATAAAAGTACAAGTGCCTTTGGATCCTGGATATCATGGAGATACAACATCCAAAGATGGTTAGTGGGGTAAGAAATAGCATGTAACTCACTGTACATATTGAAATACAAGAATACATATATATAATAGATACTAGGGTCGGGAACAAGGTTTAGCATGATAGTAAAACATTATCTTAGACTATATTGGTCAACCATCTAAAATTGGCACCCACGGGGGTCTAGGACATTTCTTAATTTCGATTGGAGTCGTGGGTCTAGGACACTTCTTAACCATCACATATTTTTTTGGTTCTACCATGATCCATTTACAAGAAACAACATATTCCAGAAAAGAAACAACATTCAATCAAAACTCACACTTTAAAAACATAGCATACAAATGTTAATTGTTAAGGGTCTACAATACTTTGCGAAGGTGATCGACATTATCTGCCTTGCTTTTACTATGATGTAATTAATAAACACAAGGATGAATAAATGTGAATCAGATGGAAAATTGATTCATAAGATCCAGGAATGCCACTGGTGCATTAGTCAATCCAAATGACATCACCAAAAACTCAAAATGACCATATTAGGTTCGAAAAGCAGCCTTAGGGTTCCACCTTTTTAAAAAAGTACTTTTCACCCTATATTTGGTCAAATAGGTCATCAATCTTAGGAAAAGGATACATATTATTCAATATCACCCTATTCACCTGGCATTAATCTATACACATACGAAGTCATATTTTCTAATTATATACGAAGAGTATAAGAGTGCTAGCGTAGAAATATTTAGATGCATTAAACCTTTATTAAGGAGATCTTTAAACATCTCCTTAAGTTCTTTCAACTCATCTGGTGCCATTATCTATGGAGATAGAGATAGGACGAGTGTGCAAAACACAATACTATCTGGAGGGACATCGAAAAAATCATCAAGAAACTCTTTGGCAAACTTATAGATCACAGGGACTAATTGTAAGAAAGGACTTTCCGATGTAAAATCTTTAACTTGGATGAAGTGACAAAGAAACCCATTGGAAATTATTTTTTGAGCTCTTAGATTTAAGATGAACATTATCTTAGGCACTAAGGAACTCCCTTTCAACTCAATCACCGGTTCATCTAGGAATCAGAAACTAACCTTTTATGTACTATAATTAAGATATACATAGCACGAAAGAAGCCAATTCATCCCCAAGAGAACATCAAAATTTTACATCTCCAACTCTATCAAATCCACCAATGTCTCCCTATGACAAATAGTTACCATGCAACCCCTATAGTGTCTCTAAGCTACAATACAGTAACCCACTGGTGTAGACATAAAAAAGGATCAGAAATACACTCAGGACCAAAACCAAAATTAATATACACATAAGGGGTCACATAAGAAAGGCTAAACTTGAGAAATAAGAGACAATACACATCATGAGAGAAAAATCATAGCGTAACAGTAACAATATCAAAAGATACCTAAGAGTCTTTAAGGGTGGCAAGATAATAAAGACGATTGTGATAATTACCAAAGCCATAAGTATGACCCTTTTGTACAGGAGCTGAAGAAGAAGAAATTCGGCCCTTATTAGTCCAGTAGAAACATTGTCAGAGGGATAATTCCTTTAAATATGTTTGGACTAGCCACATCTAAAACACTTATTTATATTCTCATCATAAAAACCATGGTGTCAATTCCTAAAAAATATTCAAGAAGGATACAATGAATCTAACTAGGCATCATTGGCCCAAGATTGGGCACCTTGTTCCGTAAACCTACTATGTCTCTAAAAACGATGATCACCAGGCGGCTTTGAATATGGATCACTAGCCATATAATATAAACCAAAATTTTCTCACTTCTTCTTAGACAAATATCTTCTATCTCTTCCACTATTTTGCTCGCCTCCATCTTACTCAGAAAACCTAGACCTCTTACTTTGTCTTTCCCTATTTTAACTTATTTTTTTTTTATATTCAACCTACTGCATATACACTACAAGCCTAGAGATATCTTTGTTAATATTTAAAAATTCAGCCTTGTACTATAGCATCATGTGCCAAGACAAACTCGAAGAAAACTTCTTTATCCTAGCGATCATGATAGACATCAACTCTAGAGCATAATTGGAAAAATGATGAAATTTCAAGTAATACTCATTCACATCCATCCTTTCTAGTTTTAGCTTCACAAACTCCTCAACTTTTGCCTCCCTCAACTCCTAAGTATAGAAATGATCTAGGAAGGCATCGAAAAACTCATACCAAAGTACCAACTTTGTATCATCACCCCTATATTGTTCCCACTCTTAATACCACTGATATGCCACATCTTTCAACCTTATATATGGAAAATACCATGTATTCAGAGTCAAAATATTGCATAACTTAGAGGATATTCTCCATCTCATCTATGAATCCTTAAGGATCCTCCTCAACCTTAGAGACAGCAAAGGTCAGAGGATTGAGCCTCTTAAAATTTCTGACTCGAGTAACCTAAGAGAATATACAGCAGTATGAGTAGGACCCAACTAACATGATTGAGATATCACCAACTGGGTCAACTGATAAATTAATAGATAAAACTTGACAATTAAAATATCTCCTCAGAGTGGTGGGACATGATCATCAGAAGCCCAAGGAGCCTGAAGAGGACCGATAGATACTGGTGAAACTCCATGTAGGGTAGTATAATTAGGAGATGGAGCCCTTAACCGGGTTTGAACACTCTAAGTAGGATGAGTTTCATCCAAATTGTCCTTAGGTGGGACAGAAGAAGTTCTACAAGCATTAGATATTTATGGAGGCATAATCTAAAATTCAAAAAATAGAGATTAACGGGTTTTCAAGACCTTAAACTATATCACCCAAAAGAAGAACATAGAAAGGTAAAATATTCCTAGGATGTATTTTATAATTGTTGTCATATCTAGGTGAATTGTATTTCCCCCAGCAGAAGCCAATGAAAAAAGTGATTCTTTCATAAAAAAATTGGTAGTAAATGAGGGAATATTATCTAGAATAAAGGTTTTCTAGTTTCCCCATCACGCATAACCTTTGACTCATAAATGACTGGTTTAAATTGATATGCCAAACCATTTTTTGCAGTAAAATAATAAACATTTTAAGAAATCATGTTTACAAAAGCTTTAGTTAGATGAAATTTCATTAGAATCTATCTGGTTCTTAGCAACCCAATTTGTAGTAACTCTTCACTTTGTATTTTTTGAAAATTTGGATTCTAAGGTCTTCAATCTCCAACCATACATAGGAAAATTTCCTAATCACTACGAGTTGTAATTACTTAAGAATATTCATCGTTTGGACTTTCTCATCTGTCTGTGTAACTCTGAGAATACCATTATTGAAATTAGTTAGTTTTATGTCAATGCATTCATTCTATATTTGTTTATTTAACAATAAAGAGGTAGTTAGATTTATTAAAAAAGGATAATTTAATTTATTAGCCAAACTTTCTTCATGAACGTGGCCTTGTTCCTTTCTAACTAGTTCTCTTTAGAGAACTCTTAAGGCAAGATCTGAACAATAGGTTTTACCATTTTAGGAAATATAGGGTGATACAATTCTTGATAATTCAAAGGTTAGGTAATAGATAAAGCTTGGTCCGCTAGAGAAATATAACCAGTGTCCAGTCCGGCTATGCTAATATGAAAAAGGCATAGTGGCTAGAGTTTAGGATTTTCTCAAAGAATGGTTTGGATCTAATTTTATAAATTTTGGTTGTTGCTATAACTTCCCTTGGGAACATTCGTCCATAATGAACGCTAATGATAGACTCAAGATATAATGAAAGTACTCTCAGTTTATCTATCAAGGCTTTGTTTTGGCTATCTAAAACATCACATATTGTCATATAACAAACTAAGTTAAACCAATATTGTAATCCAACTAGAGAGTATGTGAGCATTAGTATATGAATAGAACTACAAGAGGGAAAATCAAGGTATCAAAGCTTCTGGCAGTTACTATAGGTAAAAAGGTTATTATTTAAAAGGTTGTCTTCAAAATTTCCCATAATATTTCGGGAAGGAATTAATGTCAAAATTTATGCGAGACATCTAAAAAATAGTATTAACATAGTCTAAGAATCCTTGTCATTAAATATGGGTCCATATACTAGGAACGGTATAGCCTAGAACATAAGTCACACTCTATTTAAAGCTAAATAACATAAAACATAGGTACCATGGGATTAAATTAAAAATAGGATTACTATAACTTAAGTGATACAATTGATAGATTTTAATCTTAGCAACACTTTTAACATCACTTTTCCTTCTGAATACTACACTTCATCTGCTGCTACCTATAACAATCAAATAGATACATGTAAATACTTCTATCAAAGTCTGAGTCTTAGTACATCCTGTTACAATGTTTGAGCCTAATAGGGAGTCACACGGTTTTATTGTCAGATGATCATACATATCTAAATCATGGGATTTATGCTCTATTTCATTGTGGGGACTTTAATCCCAAGAATGTTACTTCTTATCACTCCATTTAGCTTAACTCAAGTTCTAATCAAGAAATTAGTACTGCATAATACATTTATCCATATTTATACAAATATAACACCGAAGGCAAACATTATATCTACATCATGTCTCCTACTAGTCAACAAAACTATCTAAGAATTTTCCAGTCTTCCTGACATATCTACCAACTGCAATTACTTGAACTACTAAAAAAGTCATGCTAAAACTTCTCAACTAACAATTACATATAATAAATCCTCTCCTTGATCTTTATATACTCTTATAAACATATGGTATTAAACATACTATTGCTTTTAAAAGAACGGACATCAATTCTCTCACCTAAAACATTACTTATCACTATTGCAACATAAGAAGGGTCGCTAAAGGACTAGAGTATGAGTATATATAATATGTGAAATACTGTTCAAACATGGATTATACTTATCAAAACATTGATACTCATAAATAGAGCCTAAATGGAAAAGTAATTTAGGCATGGAAGGTTTATGTAACTATAGCATAAAGTATGAGTAGAGAAGCACCCTATTTACTAAATATGCCACAACTATCCATCACCATCCTGGGTGAACGTGCATAGGATTTAGAATAAAGAGATCATAGGCATGAGCTGCTAAGGAGATATCATCTTATAACATACACAACATAGCACGATTTCAAGGAAGTATCATAAGATTGAACATATTACTATATAGGAGTACATTTATAATGAATTGTATATCACAAAGCTAGATGTCATAGAGTTGGAGAGTAATATAGAGGTTAGTATTATGAAACTATTACTTCTTATTCTAAAAACTAAACATGGATATGAATCTATATAAAGTGCATTAGTATGGGCCATGTACATGATTCTAACATGCAAGATATGTGTATGGTGTCAAAATGATAGAATCTAGGGAAAACACTAGAGTTGACATAGATTTTTATCTCATCATAACTCTTGTTAAATACATCACAATTAGATTATCAAGATATGATTTGGTTATTCATGTTATCATCTCCCCTTATATTAAAAGCCAACATCCTAAGTCTGTGGAATATATTATATCCTCTAAATTGGTCCATAATCACTAAACTTTAAAAATTTAGGGCATCACTAGTCATGTGATTACTAAATTTTCCTGAGTATACTCTATGTATTAATATAAAACCCTTTCTAGAACTTTTATTTGGGATAATTCGATTAACTTTCTCTAGTCCCTATAGACATAATTCTATAAGTGCTACTCTTATTGGTGTATATATCCCTATCATCAAACTCTTAATAACATAACCTCCCCTTCATAGTCTACTAACATCAAACCTCTATATTTATCTCCATCCAAATCATAGGAAAACTAAAGTTATACTAAGGGATTCAGTGTTGCTTATTTATATCTCCCACTTAACTATTCACAACCATATAACACGTACTTATCTTACTCTATTCTAAGAAAATAAGTGATAATAATTAGGTGCACATGGAACTTATACATAGAGTTTCATCAAATAACATACTACTATATCAGTCATTTAAATGTGTAAGGCTCTCCTCTATCAAAAGACTCAGCTATACTCTACTATTTTATCGAGGGATAACATATACATCATACATGCACTATTACACTTATTTAAATTTAATAAGCTTAAATTCCTACATATACTTCAAGGGTACAAGATCAATTTCATAAAACTAGTATTATTATCCCTAGAATGTCATTCTATACACCTTAGTAATCCATAGTACCTTAGTAATCTATAGTTCCTACTTAGTATCTAGTATTATTTAAGGGTAATAACATCACTCTATGTATGCTACCCTAATTTCATATTATAAGAAAAAACTCAAGCCAAAACCTAAGGGATTCTAGTACACTAAAACATTATATTAGTCAATCAACCTTAATCAAACCTCTAATCTAACCTTAGTGTACAAGAACATTCTTGTTTATAACAATAATACTTTTACTTACAACCTAGTTTTACATATATTTTTCCAAAATTGAGTTTATTATCTTTTGGAAATCATGTACCCTCTCTTCAACTACAAAGGTACCTTTTGTAATAACCCGTTCAATCAGTATTGAAAATTTAAATGTAAAGGCATAAGAAACTAATTTATCATAGGTTATAGGATCAACTTTTTAGTATAAGAGTGCATTATACACGAGTTAACGTCAAACAATACCCTTACCACAAATTAAGCTGGGAGAATTTTTTATCTATTGAGTTCCGAGCTAAGCTTAAACTAGGGTCTACTTAAAACTTATACTCCATCTTGAATAGAAAGAGTGATGGGTCATGATACCTATAAAATCAATGAGCATTAAGTCTAATTTTCAATGCATTAGACTATTTGTTAATCTGTTTCTTGAGTAAAATGCTATGGTTAACTAACGGAAGATTGTCCATGCTAAAAAATAGTTGTTGCAGTAATGTCACTGCAACAATAGTCGTGTCACTTCATCAACAAATAAGTATTGTTTGAGCTTCTTTTTGATATTTTTGGGTTTTAAACTCAAAAACATTGTACCAAAGCCCTAGGGCCAATTTACCATGTTCTAGGATGGAAACTATTTGATGATGTATGTCTTCTACCAATATCATAAGACTTTAGAATTATTAGAATGCTTTTATCAATGAAATTCTTGGGAATTAGAATTCCAAGTCCATGTTATTTTAGGAAAAATCTATAATTTACGGAAATACACCTAGAATTACATCTAAATTGTTAACTAATAATTCCTAGCATGAATTAATTAATATTAATCATAAAGTTTGATTATTGGGAATCTTGATTCAATTAAAACAAATCTTTATCCTTAGAACATTATTAATACAGATGGTTTAAGTATTATACAACTAGTCAATGGCTAACTGAACCTTGGTTAATGCTCAAGATCATAAATAGCCCAATATATGTTACTTTTTAATCTCAGTTTATATGATAGAAATAAATTTAGATAATTAATCACTAAAATAATTTATGTTTTAAATTATTGTAATTTATAATTATTTTTCTTCTATTCAAGTTAAGTAACACTGATATAACTTAAAGAATCATCCAAATATTTTGTATCTTTTAATTTTCTTAAGCTGTTAATTTGGTGATTTGTAATTTTTTTTACATAATTTTTTAATAAAATATAAATACTGATAGAAGTAGTGGTTTGAGTTTTCAAACTTGTTATCCAAAGATTTTTGATAAATTGTTTCTATAATTTTTTGATTTATAGATTATTGGACTAATCGAGGCATGAAAAAAAGGAAATAGCAACCTTTGTGTACCTTACTTGTTCTAAGATCCTTAATAATATTAAATAATAGTTCAATGTGTAATAGACTTGGGTTGGATACATGTAATATCTATAACTTTCGTAGGAGACTCCATGTCTAGGCCTATAGGTATGGAGTTTGGATGTAAAAAACATTAAATTAATGTTGTAAGTATATATAACAAAATTTGGCTAAGTTCTAAGATATAAGATGTGTCAAGGTGTATTACTCAAGCTATAATTTTGAGTTGAATAGAGTTGAGTGGTTAAATAATTGGTTAATGGAATACTATCTTGAACGTAGTTATGACTGGAATGTAAGTGTTTGAAATACCCTAGATCTTCTCCGTTGGAATTTTCTTGAGCTTTGAGCTCACTGCCTTAGTAACAACTCACCCTATGAGTTATAGGATATCTTGATGAGTCATAACTAAACTAGTAAGTTAGCAGCTAGATTTTGTTGTGAATATGAGTGGCTAACTATGAGCCATATGTATGTTACGAGTCATTAAATTTAATCATAGGGTGTCAAGCATAAGTCAAAATTGGTTTTGTGTTGATTACGATAGGACACTACGAGCTGTTGGGTCCCACTATAAATGGTATGATTATTTCATAAGGTATAAAGTATAGGGTGGCTTAGTGGAATTCCTTGGTTACGAGTCATGGTGATGAATCATAAGGAGTGGCTATGAGTCGACGGTTGACTGGTAGTCAAAGATGCCCCTTTTTCATCTCTTAAGTTAAGGGTATTCTAGATATTTTCCCTCTTACCCAACTTGAAACCCATGCCTTATAACCCTTTTAGGGTATCCGTAGACATTATAAACACATAAAAGTAACTTTTTAATACTTTCAAATTCCTCAAGGTCAAGAACACTTGGGGTTTTCAAGAAGTTGATGAATTAGGGATTTCAAGTGTGATTTCTCTCCATTACATTTTACTATTACAGGCATGTTACTGTTCCCTTATTTTTAATTTTGTAAAAGAATATGTATTAAAGTATTATTCATGAGATGTTTATGTTGGTTTCGAAACCACAGTTTGGGGTTTTAAATGTTTCTTGTTGAATGATGTTTCCCTATTGTTTATATATGATTAATCATGCTTTAAATAAATTTGTGAAATTGTGGGTTCATGGGTATGGTGAATCAACTAGGTATTTATGATTTTCCCAAACTTGTGGAATTTGAAGTGGTTAAGACCCCAATCCCATTATCTGAAAATTAGTTTTGAGTTATGAGAAACGTGAAAAATTGTAATAAATTAAACTAATCTTGAACTATTGCATGATATAAAGAGATATTTGGAACACAATGGTATGAATTGATGAAAAAACAAAGTAACTGTCCCCCACCTTGTATTAATGAACAATGGAAGTTATTTTCCAAAGTAAATGGAAAATTGTTTGGGCATGTTTTTATCACCTTACAAGTGTGGTTGGTATGACAATCCCAACAATGTATGCCTTAATGTAAAATGTGATTAATGAATTAGATTTTATGATAAATTTTTTAATTAAGCTCCAATGAGGATTGTGTATATGAGTCATGAAGATAAAGGTTCATTTTTTCGTAACTAGAAACCATATTTGTCGACGCAGGGGTCAAACTGACGAGGAAGGATTGAGTCCCCCTTATAATTATTCTTATTTGATTAGGGAGGATAGAGTCCCCCAAAAATTATTATATGTTCATGTGATTATGTAAAATTAGTATATTTTGGGAGGTTTGAGTCCCCCATGTGCATATATATGAGATTGTTCTCCGGTTCGTGCGGTTACACGATTGGGACTGTAATACCCCGACATTCCCAACCAATAGTCAACTATACTTCAAGTTTGTGAGAAATAAATTCTAGTGATTTGATAGTTTTATGATCATGTTTGATGTATCTTAAATCCTCAAATATGTACTAGCTATAAGATGAATCAAAACATCCCTTACCAATAAAATTCTTGGGAAGTATATTGGTATAGTCAACTTCAAATGAGCATATCTCTAGTTAAACTATGAATTTTTAATATAATGACCCACCAACAAATATATAATTTAATTATATTTCCAACGATATAAATTTCACCCAAATTCGATATCGGAGCAAAAAGCTATACCCATTTTACTACAGCATGTTAGTCTGGCAACAGAATGATGGCACGAGCTGACAACTTATCACAGATCTGACGGCTTATCAGCCCATGTCATCAGACTTAGACAGAAACCCATAAATTTCATCTCCCAGGTGATGACCTGGACTGATGGTCTATCACAGATCTGACAGCTTATCTGCCTTGGACGTCAACAAAAAATTTCAGCAACTGGGAAGCGATTTCATAGGGGCATTTTTGTCTTTTCCCTCACCCTAAACCTTACCCCCATGGCATAAAATTCCAAAAAAACATACTTATCTATTTTGATTTAGTTTCAAAATATCTTAAACCTCTTTTTTTCCAAGAATAAACTTAGGGTTTCTTCTCAATTAACTTTAACACCCCATCACACTCTCCACAAGGTAATCAAGAATTAAGATTCTCATTCCAGAACCTTCAAGAAAAGTCATTCACTTTCAAGATTAAATATTTTTAGATATGTTAGATGTTAATTCTTGGGTTCCTTTTACTCGAAAAGTTCAAGAATCCTTTTCTAAATTCTAGATTATATATTTATGAGATTGCCATGATTTTTGTTAATAGAAATTGAAGTTCATGTTGTTGATGAGTTTTAATTCATGACTTGAGTTCAAAGATCCAAGATTTGATCCTACTATGTGATGTTCATGATAAAACTCCTTCATGTTGCATGATATTGATCCAAGCTTTGATCCTACTATGTGAGTCCTGGGGGTATTTATACCTAATAACTTTGCTTCTTGTCTAGATCCGAGTCAGTCTTAAGATAATCTCAGTCATGCTATGATCAATAGAAGTTAGTCAACTACAGAACTTAAGAAAATTTAGTAATCTAAGTAATAGTTCAATCTAGTCTCCGTAACTGTCTAGCTTAGTTCCATATCTAGTTCGGATCTCATTAGTATTCAGAATTTAGTTCTGATTTCAGTAAAGCTCAGCAAGTTATAGAATTAATAGTATTCAGATAGAAAGTAGAATTCTAAAGTGTTCCTTCAGACAATGGAATCAAGTGAACTCGGTCAGTTCAGTCAAGTAAGATGATCAATAAAAGGTTTAGATTAGTCTAATACAGTTTAAGAATTAGTTTAGTGTCTTTTAGTATAGAGTAGGAACTAGCACTGAACGAGTACAGGGATGACAAATTTACCATTAGAGAGGAAGAGTCATTAGCATCAATCCCTGAACTCTAGAACTACGTAGCCAGCGCAGGACTAGGATCAACCCATTAGATTAAGGCTTGATTACCTTCTAGGAGTCACCGATGCATTAGGATCGACTTCATGTTTAGGGTCACCTATTAGACAGACTTAACCATTATAGTGTTTTTAGCCGTGGTATGGTACTGACACCCTTCCAGCTGGGGTTATAGGTTGGAGCCCACCAGTTCTGATTAGGGAATATCGGTTAAGTAAGAACTCCCATAGTTTCAGCTTAAGATTCAGTCTCAGTCAAGAACTCAGATAGTTCATCATATTTAGGACCGTCCGATAGAGTCACATATCTTAATAAGGAACATAGATAGTTCCCCAGATTCATTGATCACCCACTAGATAGAGTTGATCTCAAAATCAATCAATAATTATCATTATTAGTAGATTTAGTGTAACGCCTTTCTTTTGCTGAAAAGGAACGCTACACGGTGCTTAGGACCCCAAAGAACCACAAGCTAACTCATGACTGATATCAGTACCTGTAACTATATAATATACCTATAAATGTAGAAACATGACTAAAGAGGACGTAAGGTACAATCTTGAATAATAAAATATCTGAAAAAGGTGGTATCGCAGTACTAAAATAAAACATAAAATACTAAATTCTAAATCTGAAAACTCTATAATCATCTGAAAGCCTCTAAATTATCAAAATAAGGAGTTGAAAGAATATGTCTCCAACTAACTCCCTAAACTAAAACTAAACTAAAATTCTAGAATAATAAATGTAATGATCATGTCCTAAAAAGATAAGGACTCACTGCTTACTGAACTGCTATTGTTGGTCTGGAATATGCACTTCAGAACTTATGGTGTAACAAAAAAAGAAAGCACCATAGTACAAATGCGTTAGTACAACTAAAGTACAGAGTATATGTGGGGGTAGGTTAAATGAATGGGGTTTATAGGAATGAACATGTTGACTAATATGAACATGAGAATACAAACATACATACATATGTATCTGCTACTAAAAGCGTGAAGATACTGGCTACTTGAGTTTGAACACTGACAATATGAGTTTCGTGATACTGAGACACTAGATGACTGATAACATGGATGACTGTATTTAATAGTCCCAATTCTAGGGAAAACTATATAAGGTCCAAACTGTATCTGAACATCTATGTTTGAGATCAGTCCTAGCTAACAAGTGATTTCTGAAACTGATAATGAGAATACTTGACCAAATCTGAGATTGAGATCAAGCCTGTTTATCGGGTGACCTTTAGATCTAATAATAAGCATCTAAATATGGGACCAAGCCTATCTGACGAGATGGTCCTGGAATCAATGGAACTATCTGAGTTCCTTACTGAGATCGATGACTGTATCTAATAGTCCTAATTCCTGATTTCTACTCTGAAGACTGATACTGAAACTATAACTATAACTGTGACTATGAGAGGTAGTAAATTAATTGAAATGCCCCGATACTGTACTAGTGGGGTCCAATATTTGCCCTAATTATAAGGGTATCAATACCGTGCCATAGGTAGAGATCTCTACTATGGTCAAGCCTCTCTAACAGGTGACCCTGAACAGGAAATCAAGACTAAGGCATTATAATAGTCAAGTATAGCCTTAATCTGACACGTGACTCCTGTCCTGGGCTGGCTATATAGTTCTGGAGTACAAAGATTATGGCTAAAGGCTCTGCCTATATAACGAGAAAACTGCCATCCCTGCACTTGCTTGTTGCTAGTCCCTACTCTCAACTAAAAAACTCTAAAAAGATTAACTGTGCTGAACTGACTAACTAAACTGAACTGATTTATAAACTGATTAACTAAGCTGATAATATTTTCTTAGCTGAACTAAGCTGAATTCACTGGGTTCCGTTGACTAGCGGAAAAGCTACTTGAGATCAGAGGTCAAACTGAGGGTATTGAAACTACTGTGACTACTAAACTACTGAGATTTCTGAGTTTTTCTGAGTCACGTGACTAACTGAAATCTATGGAGAATAGCTTGACTGAGGATGTCTTGAAACATGACACTAGATCTAGGCACACAACTATAGTTTTTGGGTACAAGTACCCCTAGGACTCGATGGAAGGAAACTGACATAGATGATTGACTTGATCATAAGGGTAGAGTCCATAATTCACAATATATTAAGTAAGGATTTCATAATAAGAATATTCTCTGCAAACTATCACATGATCGGAAATGCACACATGTATATACTTGCATGGATTCAATAACATGGTCATTCCATATCACAACAATATCATGAGCATCTCATACAACATCTTCAATTCCAGCCAATAGCATAGAGATCATGTTAAACATAAACTTAGAACATGGAATAGTCATTTAGGACTTATTATGTCATAAAAGCATAATTTCTATTCCCTTAGGTATTTTCACAAACACCTTACATGCACATCTTAGGAATAGGTGGATTCATCATGATTACAAATATTCAATCACCAATTTCACATATTTGTGCATTGAGTACCACCATATCCTCACACAAAATATACAAATATCCTATCTTAGGCGTCATCAAACTGGAACCACATGAACATCAACCACCACCAACATAAACATCATAATACATAATTTAGAAGATGGTTCTTGAGATTCATGGATGAAAGGAGTCCATGAATCAACTTGCGCATACCTTAGAAAGAATATTCTTGATGATTGACGAAGGAATTTCCTTGAAATTGGATCTTCACGTTTAATTATACAACCTTAGTTGTTTTTCTCTTTTAGTGCTCTCGGATGATGAACTTAAGATGTAAGTAGGGTTTTAATGTAATTTGGAGCTATATATTTCATAGGGCAAAGGTTAGGGATGTGTAAGAAGTGTTAAAATACTTAATTACACTCAAATAACTCAAAATAGAGTGTTTAAGTCACTTGAAACCATAAGATATGTGCCGCATATCATATCGCATATATTTACATAGGCACCACATATGATATCGCCAAAATTTACATAGCCGCCGCATATGATATCTCCTATATCTACACAGGCGACACATATGCTATCGCCTATATTTAGATAGGCGTTGCATATGCTATTGTATATGTTCTCTAGTGGCTATGTGCGATTGCTTAGGCGATGCACTCTACTTCGCAAAGCCATAACTCCTGGCTCGGGTGTTGAATTTTGATAAAATTTGTATCATTGGAAAGATAATTCGATTCTCTATATTTTGGTGGGTAGAAATATGTAGAAATACCACATGAACATCCAGTTATACTCGTTCAAATATGATCCTTATTAAATAGAACACTGAAACTTTATGGATTCAAAAACTCTTTGCTTTTATTACCTTAAGTGACTCATATGAACATGATTAATGCATCATAAGCTATCTTATCACTACAATACTCATTATAAGACTTGTATTCAAGTATCAATCACAGGATAGAAGATTTCATATGTAGCAAAAATGGTTCGTCTCTTTGCTTAGAAATATGCGGGATATAACATTTAGAGATCACCCGCTAGATAGGCCTAATCTTAGATATAAACCATCACTATCATAGTAGAATCACAGGTCACCCGCTAAATAGACCAGATCTCAAATATAGTGTATCGTTATTATTATGAGCAGACTCAGTTGTTCAGTATCCAAGATTCAGTGAACTCAGATATCAGTACTAGTAGACTCATACATCAATATGTTAGTATTCAAAAACTGGTATTCAAAAGTTAGTATTCTGTGTTACTATGATTTCAGTGATAGTTTATGCATTTATGCATGTATTCTTATTCAGCATACTCAGATTGTCTAGTCAATATTGTTCATGCATAAGCTCTTGCGTTTATCCTTACCTCATTTAGCATACCTGAACATTCAAAGTACTGACACATACTTTTCTATTGCACTATGGTGTCTTATACCATAGGTTCAGAAGTGTGAGATCCATATAACCCTTAGTAGTCCAGACTCAATCAGCAACAATAGAGGTAGCAGTAAGTCCTTATCATTCGAGGATACTTCTAATTTTAGTATTTCATGAGATTCAATTTATTTTAGTAGTTGGAGTTAGTTGAGGTCATTCCCCATCAAATTCTTATTCAGATAGTTCATAGGCTTTAAGACTACAGAGGTTTTCAAACTTTGTTATATAGAAAGTTGTTTCAGTTTTGATATTGATAGACATTATTCAGTTGTATGTTAATGTTTTTGATCCTTATGGCAAGTTTTAGCTAATTTTCTGCTTGTATTTCATTATATTATGCAGTACTCAGTATAGGTACCAGAAAGGAGTTAGCTTATGTTCTTTAAGGATCATAAGCACCATGTAGCAATTTGGTTATAGAAAATCGGGGCATTACAAACTTGGTATCAAAACCTAAGGTTCAATAGGGTCCTAGGGATTGTCAAAGCCACATCTAGTAGAGTCTTATATATGGGTGTATTGCATGCCACATTTATGTACAGGATGCTATAAGATGTTTATGAAAATAGTTTTCCTTCTTTCATGTCTCAGATCGTGCGGTAGATATGCTCTCTAAGAAACTTTTGTTGATTCTCATCATGTTCCATTCATGTTAGTTTTACCTTACTTTTAAGGTAACAAAAGTAGTAAATCCCAAAGTCCTACAGACAGAGCTTTCTCAAACAGTCCCCATAAATATTTTTGGTATAGAGTTATCTAAAGTTGGGAAGAGTATATTTCACGGTGTTAGTTGTATAAAAGGTGAATCAGTAGGCTTAAAACAATGTATACAAGAGTTTAAGTTTAGTAATTTGAAGTTATATGTGTTTTTAATGTGAGTATAGTGATAGTCCTCATGGTATAGGGAGAATATAAGTTTAAGTGATGTGACATTTGAAGGCTAGGATGAGAGTAGCAAGATTATTAAATATTTGTGGATATTCATGTTATGCTTTGGAAACTAAGATTGAAATATTTGAAAAATTTAAGTTGGTGCACTTTAGACTAAGTATGAAGGTATGGATATAAGTTAAAAGATGTGATATTATCAGCCCATGATAGTAGCGAATGTTATGTTGATGTATAAGTGGCGAGACATATTTTAGAGATTTCAGTAGGCTTAAACAGTGCAGGAAGAATTTGAGTTTGTGGGCTTCAAACTAAGTATTAAGGTATGGAGGTGGTATAAGTACCCTATAAAGGAATAAAAACAGATAATTTGTTAGTAAGACAATCATGTGTCAAAAGGAGTGTTAGTATGTGATGATGATTGCAGAGACTAAAGAGTTAAGAGTTGTATCCTAAGAGATAGTATTATTAGTTTAGAGTTTATTAAAGTGTTCACAGACTTACGGTGATCGCTTGAGGCTAAGGTGGAGAGTATAGTAGAAAGAGTATAGAAGAAGTACTTTAGTTAAGTATATGTTTTGGACATGAGTTAGTTAGTAGAGCCAGCAAGTCAGTTTAGCAGTCAGACAGTCAAATTCAAATAGATTGTTTTTTTGTCTTTTCACCTAATCATGCTATCAGAAATCTTAGGCATATAACTATTCAGAAATAGAATATTCTAGTAGTTATGAGTACAACTCAATTCATGCATTATGAATTAGATTCAGATCCCAGAAATTTTGTTATGAAACAGTTCATAGGTCGGTTGTTCTTCTCCTCAGTTTTCTCAAGTACTTTGGTAAAGTAAGTGTTCTTAGAGAGACATAGTGTACCTAGGGGTAGATACCCTATAACTCCCCGATGTTTTCAATTCCTAAAACCCATTCAGTTTTATGCTTAGATTCTCATTACACACTTTGCATCAGTTATCATTGCATAGTCAGTTATTCTTTCAACAGTAAGTTCAGTCAAATATTCATGCATTAGATATGCATGTTTTGTAAAAAGGTTTAGTTCATTAGTGTATTTAGTTATGCGTTCATGAGAGGAACTAACTCAAGTATTCATGCATTATATATTGATGTTCATTATGAGAATTCATCTTATCAATAGTTTCAGCCTTTTATCCCATGCTTCAGATATGCATGTCAGAATAAGAACTTAGAATATCAGTAGTTCTAGTTACATATTCATGTTTAAGATGTTATCATCCCTTAAGTAAGCTCACCCTATTAGTACTCTTAGCCTAACAGGCGACATTCTAGGACGAATGTTCCCAAGAGGGAGATATTATAATACCCTAAGATTCCTAACCGATAGTAGAACCATGCTTTAAGCTCATGGGAAATAAATTCTAGTGATTTGGTAGTTTTATGATCAAGTTTGATGTATATTAAGGCCTTAAATACGTCCGAGCAATTAGACGAATGAAAACATCTCTTATCGATTAAATTATTAGGTAAGATATTGGTATAGTCAACTTCACACAATCATATCTCTCATTATACTATGAATTTTTGTACTCATGACCCACCAATAGATAGACAATTGAACTACTTTCCAACAATTCCAACTTTGCCCAAATCCAATATCGAAGCAAAATTTATACCCATTTTACTCTAGTATGTCAACCTGGAAACTAAGTGATGACATAAACTGATGGTGTCTCACAGATCTGACAGCTTATCAGCCCATGTTGTCAGACTTAGACAGAAACCCATCAATTTCAGCTACTAGAAGACGACCTGGACTGATGGGCTATCACAGATCTGAAGGCTTATCAGCCTTCGTCCTTAGCTGAAAATTTAAACAACTGGGAAGTGATTTCATAGGGGTATTTTTGTCTTTTCCCTCACCCTAAACCTTACCTTATAACGAAAAATGACAAAAACACATATTTAGATATTGTGATTTAGTTTTAAAAGTTTTTAACCCTATTTGTTCCCAAGAACAAACTTAGGGTTTCATCTCAATTAACTTCAAGACCCCATCACACTCTCCAAAAGGTAATTAAGAATTACGTTTCCCATTCAAGAACCTTCAAGAAAATTCATTGTCTTTCAATATTGAAGCTTTTAATGTAAGTTAGATAATGATTCTCGGGTTCCTTTCACCCAAGAAGTTAAAGAATCCTTTTCTAAATTCAAGATTATATATTTATGAGATTGTCATGACTTTTGTGAATAGAAATTGAAGTTCATGGTGTTGATGATTTTTGATTTATGACTTGATTTCAAAGAACAAAGCTTTTATCCTACTATGTGATGTTCACCATAAAACTTCTTCATGTTGCATGATATTGATGTATTCATGATAATTAAGAATATAATCTGTGGTATAACCAAAGCATGCTCCCCATATGTTTGTTAGAATGCTTAAGTAAAGATAATAGTGCCTTTTTAGTATGGTAAGCATGAAATCCTCAATTATGTGATAACTAGTACATGCCCAGCATTTGCTGAAATGCCTTAGTGAATGTATTATGATAAGTTTCATGCCTTCTTATCCATGTGTATTCCTTGTTCAATAACTATGAGATATAAGTATGCATACCCTATACATTTAAATGTTTATGACATTCAAGTGATTGACGAGATATCGTATTAATTGTGTTGTGAGTGAAAGTCCATTGTCCTGATATTCAAGCGTGGGTCTATATTATTTATTTAGGCTATCAAGCCCTGGGGGTATTTATACTCAGAAACTTAGTTTCTAGCCTAGAGTTAAGTCAGTATCAAGATAATCTCAGTCGTGCTACGATCAGTAGTATTCAGTCAACTATAGAACTTAACAAAATTCAGTAATCTCAGTAGTAGTTCAATCCAATCTCCGTATCACTCTAACTTGCTTCTGTGTCTAGTTCAAACCTCAGCTGTATTTCAAATTTAGTTCATATTTTAGTAAAGCTCAGTAAGTTACTGAACTCAATAGTACTCAGACAAAAAGTAGAATTGTGCAGTGTTTCGTTAGACAATAGAATCAAGTGTACTTAGTCAGATCTGTCAAGTAAGATGATCAGTAACAGATTTAGCTTTGTTTAATAAATTTTAAAAATTAGTTTAGTGTCTTTTAGTTGGGACTAGGAACTAGCACCGACCGAGTGTAAGGACAACAACTTACCCATTAGAGAGGCAGAATCGTTAGCATTAGTTCCTGAACTCTAGAACTGTTTATCCAGTGCAGGACTAGGTGTCACCTATTAGATTAAGCCTTTACTACCTTCTAGGAGTCACCCAATGCCTTAGGTTGTACTTCTAGTTTAGGGTCACCCTTTAGAGAGGTTTGACCATAGTAGTGTCTATACTCGGGGCACAGTACTAACAACCTTTCTGCTTGGGTTATAGGTTGGTCCCCTCTTTTTAAGATCAGGGAATGTTGGTTAAGTGAGAACTCCTATAGTTTCAGCTTTAGATTTAGTCTGTGTCAAGAACTTAGATAGTTTTTCAAATTTAGTACCGTCAGATATGGTCACAAAACTCAGTGTGGAAGTTAGATAGTTTCCCAGATTCAGATATCACCCACTAGATAAGATTAATCTCAAACTCAGTCAATTATTATGATTATTAGTAGATTCAGAGATTACCTGCTAGATAGGCTTGATCTTAAATATAAACTATCATCATCACCATAGAATCAGAGGTCACCCGTTAAATAGTCATGATCTCAGATATAGTCAATCATTATTATTATGAGTAGACTCAGTTGTTTAGTATCCCAGATACAGTGAACTTTGATATTAGTACTAGTAGACTTAAAAATCAGTAAATCAGTATTCAGAAACCAGTATTCAGAAGTTAGTATTTTGTGTTTCTTTGATTTCAGTGATAGTTTATGCATTCATGTATGAATTGTCATTCAGCATACTCAGATTGTCTAGTCACTATTATTCATGTGTAATCCCTTGCATTTAGCCTTACCTTATCTTGCATACCAGTACATTTAAAGTACTAATGCATACTTTTCTCTTGTGCTATAGTGTCTTATACCATAGGTTCAGAAGCGTGAGATCCTGAGCACTCTTAGCATTCCTGACTCTATCAGTATTTATAGACGTAACAGTGAGTCCTCATTATTTGATAATGCTTATTATTTCACTATTATATTAGATTCAATTTATTTCAGTAGTTAGAGTTAGTTGGGGACATATCCCATCAACTCCTTATTCAAATAGTTCAAACGCTTTCAGACTATAGAGTTTTTCACACTAGTTATGCAAACAGTTATTTCAGTTTTTATATTGATAGACATTATTCAGTTGTATGTTAATTTTTTTCAACCTTATGGTAAGTTTTTGACAGTTTTCCGCATGTATTTCATTATATTATGCAATGCTGAGTATAGGTACCAGAAAACGGTTAGCTTGTGGTCCTTCAGTATCATAAGCACTATGTATCATTCTGATTATAAAAATTTTGGGTGTTTTTGAGACCCCTAGTGGGTGAGAACTGGGGATCTTATATCTCATGGGAACTATTATATGATGTTTGAGCTACATAATCTAGGTTAAGGTTTTAAAATTGCATGTTAAACCCTATTCCCTACATTATATATATATATATATATATATATATATGTATGTATGAATGTATCGTCATATGGTTATGATCTTTGATGACTTAGATTGAATTGATGGCATTATATTATCTTTATCCCTGAGTTACATGCTACTTTTCATCCTACTAACCGTGTTTGCACATTGTATCCACACACGATGTAGGATATGGCTACACTTTTACTTCTCTTGCTCAATTATTGTGGATTGATCATAAGTTAAATATAAGTGGTGAGTTTTCATGCCCTAGAAAGTTCCATTTTAGCATTATATTTTTCTTTTGAGTTATATACTATTGGATGCTATTTTTTGTTATAGTCGGGGGCTTTTCCCCAAACTTTATTGATATTTAGTTTAATAGAGGCTTTGTCGGACTACTTTGGACCTTGGATGGTTTGGTTGTTTATTGGTTTGGTCATACACATATCATAATATATTTACTTTCAAGTTTTTTCAATATTTTATATGTTTAAAATTTATCTATCATAGGTATAAGGTGGTCTACGATTTGGGTGTTGGCGTGGTCTTTTGTTATTATTGGACTTGAGATGCCTGTCACAACTAGGACCTTGGTCGAGTCTTATCAAGATAGTATCAGAGCCTAGCTTTGGTGCCATTAGGTGTCCTGCAAAATTGTGTCATGTAAAGTCTCTTTTATGGATTTGCAGCTCAGCACAATTATAAGGGAGTGGCTATGAGGTACTAAGGAATATTTTAATTTCTTATTATTCTATTTCAAGCTCTAAAGTCTAAGGCCTTGAGTCTCTCTAATTATTGTATTTTCACTTTTTAGATCATACCTCTCGGATAATCTTAAGCATATGGAAACTCACCTTTCCTATTTGAGGACAATATTGAATGGAACATGCCCTGCTTATAAAGTACGGACTTTATCTAGGGATCCAGTTCCTGATTGTCCTTCTGTAGTTTTATTTGTTTCCTCTAGTACTCCTCGAGATGCTCAGGATGATGTGTCAAATATAAAATTTCATCTATTTATTCATATATTTTCTCAGTTGGTAGTTTCTCAATCTAATTGTTTAGGTTTTTTTACTCCATCTTCTAAGGCCACAAGGGTTGGCCAAATATGAGGTCAAGTTCTCCAACTTTTACTTGTGTTAAGATTGAGAAGGATATTTAAGGTTTTATTAGTGAGATAGAGAAAATATTTTGAGTTATGTATGCTTTAGATGTTAAGTGTGTAAAATTTGTTGATCAATTGAAGAATATAGCATGCCAATGGTATTAGGAATGGAAACAATCTATGGAGATGAAACCAAATTTGAAACATGGGATGATTTCTCTAGTGCTTTTCTGGAAAACATATTTCCTGTAGAGATTGAGGAGACAAAAGTCGAAAAGTTTATTAATCTAAGTCAATGAAGGATGATGGTCAAACAGTAGACCTTGAAATTCCATTAGTTGTCGTGGTATGATCCTGAGTTAGTGTCTAGAATAAGGGCGAATGATGAAATTCATTTTTGGATTGTCCTGTGATTTGATTCTGAAGAGTAGTAGAGATGGTAAAAAGTGGTCTAACAAGAAGTGGGGGAGTTCTTGATCCTACTCTATATCTAGTACTATTTATCTGAAGCCATCGAGTGATCTTTGTTCTCAACATAATAGTTGGTTTAGGGCATAGGGTGCCTAATATAAAGTTAGTGGGGTTCAATAGGTGCACCATGGTTTTTGTGAATAGAAGAGGAACAAATGTTTTAAATAAGGTCATATTTGTCATTTGTAGGGGGATTCTCCTTCAAAGGTTGCTTTAAGGGCGAATAGTATTCCACTCGCCACATTATGAAATCCTGCACCAACGGGTGCATCTTTTGTTTTTTGTACTGGCAGTGGCAAAAATTACTTGGATTCTCTTGCTATCAGCTAGGACTCTGAAGCATCTCCCAATATATTCAATGGTATATTATGACTCTTTTTTATAATGTGTATTCCTTCCATGATTTGGGATCTACTCTTTCTTATATAACCCCATTTATGGTTCTACATTTTTACTTCGATCCAAAGTGTATCCCTGATCCCTTTTATATTTCTTCCCAGTGGGTGACTCTGACGTTGCTAGATGAATATATGGGGATTGTGTGGTATTGGTTGGTAGTAGAGAAACTCTGGTGGATCTAATAGAGTTGTACATGGTTGTTTTTGATGTTATATTAGGGATGGATTGATTACATTCTTGTTGTGCCTCCTTAGATTGTCAATCATATAAGGTCAAGTTTAAATTCCCCAATGAGCTGGTCATTGAGTGTGAAGAGGGGTTCTCTAGTTGCTAATGAAAGATTCATATTGTATCTTAGAGCCCCAAAATTGATTTCCAAGGGATGTCTTTATCATTTGGTTCAGGTTATAAATTCTAACTCGGAGGGTCCTTCCATACAATCTATTCTCGTGGTTAATAATTCCTCAAGTTTTTTCCTGAAGATCTGCTTGGTATTCCTCTCAATAAAGAGATTGATTTTGGCATTGACCTTGCTCTGAACACTCATTCTATCTCTATCCCTACTTATAGAATGGTTTATACTAAGTTTAACGAGCTTAAGAAGAACTTGAAAGATTTCCCTGGCAAGGGTTTTATCCATCCTAGTGTGTCTCTGTAGGGTGCTACTATTTTTTTATACGTAAAAAGGACAGTTCCCTTTGGATGTGCATTGATTACTGTCAGTTGAATAAGTTTAGAGTTAAATATAATTATCCTCTTCTTTCGATTGATTATTTGTTTGACTAGCTTCGTTGTTCTAGATACTTTTATACAATTGATCTTCGATTGTGTTAACATTAGCTAAATATTAGGGAGATGGATATCCCTAAGATTGCCTTCTGAACCTGATAAGGTTATTATGAATTATAAGTCATGTTTTTTGTATGACTAATTCTATGATGGCATTCATGGAGTTGATTTATAGGGTCTTCCATCAGTTTCTTGACTTGTTCATCATCCTATTTATAGAACATATTCTTGTGTATTCCAAGAGTGAGGCAGATAATGCTGACCATCTTTGCATTGTTTTGCAGACTTTGAAGGATCAGTATTTTAGTGCTAAGTTTTTAAATTGAGAGTCAACGTTGAAATTTGTTACTTTTCTAGGTCATGTCATTATTAGCAAAGGGATCATAGTGGATCCGCACAAAGTTGCTATTGTTAGGAAATAGCCTAGGCCCACAACTTCAACCAATAGATAGATCTTCTTGGGTTTAGTTGGTTACTATAGGAAGTTTGTGGAGAGTGTTTTAACTATAGCTGCCCCGCTAACTAAGTTAACTCAGAAAAAGATAAAGATTTTATAGTCTGATGCTTATAAGAGTATTTTTGAGAAGCTAAAAGATAAGTTAACTTCATCCATAGCTTTGACCCTGCCCAAGGGTAATGATGGATTTTATGGTTTATTGCGATGTTTCTTTTGTGGGACATGGGTGAGTGTTGATAAAACATGGTAGGGTTGTAACCTACGTTTCTAGGCAGTTAAAAATTCATGAGAGTAATTATTTAACTCAAGACTTGGACATGAGAAACTGGACATGAGGAACTGGTCGTGCATGACTTAATCTTACTGAATTCTATTGACTGGCGGAATATTACTATTATCTGGCAATTGACTAAGATCATGAAGTTTTCCTAAGTCACATGACTTACTGAATTCTATAGAATCATAGCTTGAGTTCGGATATCGTGAAACATGACATGGCTTTAGGCACACAGCTATAGTTTTCAGGCACAAGTACCCCCAATACTCGATAGGAGGAAACTGAGACACATGACATAACTTGATCACTAGATTTTAGTCCACAATTCACAATATCATAAGTAAGGCTTTCATAATAAGAATGATTCTCAACAAACTATCACATGATCGGGAATGCACATAACATGTATATAATAGCATGGCTTCAATAACATGGTCCTTCCATATCGCAACAATACCATGAGCATCTCGTACAACTTCTTCAATTCAAGACAATAGCACGTGGATCACGTTGAACATTAACTTAGAACATGGAATAGTCATTTAGGACTTATCATATCATAAAAACATGATTTCTATTCCCTTAGGTATTTTCACAAACACCTTACATGCACATCTTAGACATAGGTGGATACATCATGATTACAAATATTCAATCACCAATTTCACATATTTATACGTTAAATACCACCATATCCTTACAATAAACATACAAAGTTCCCATATTAGGCATCATCAAACTCCAACCACATGAACATCAACCACCAACAACATAAACATTATGATACAAAATTTAGAAGATGATTCTTGAGCTTCATGGATGAAAGGAGTCCATAAATCCACTCACGCATACCTTAGAAGGAAGATTCTTGATCATTCACAGAGGAATTTCCTTGAAATTGGATCTTCAAGCTTAGTTACACAACCCTAGTTGTTTTTCTCTTTTATTGCTCTTAGATGATGATCTTTGAGATGATAATAGGGTTGTAATATGTTTAGAAGCTATATATTTCGTAGGGTTCAGTTTAGGGATGTGTAAGGAGTGTTACAAGACTTAATTACACTTAAAATAACTCAAAACTGGGTGTTTTTGGCACTTGCAACTGCCTTAGGTGGCGCCCAAGTGATTGCCTAAGATAGGTTGGGAGGCATCTAACCAATCGCCTATGTTTGGTTTGGCGCCGGCGGTGCCAAACAATCACCTATCCTTACTGTCTCTCACAAAAATGGGCATAACTTTTTGCTCGGGTATTGGATTAAGGTATGATTGGTATCGTTGGAAATATAATTTGATTCACTACAATTTGGTTGGTCTAAATCAACCAAAATACCACATTAAAATTTAGTTATACTCATTCAAAGATGACCCTTGCAAAATAAAACACTAAAACTTGATGGATTCAAAAACTCTTAGCTTGTATTACCTTAAATGACTTATATGAACATGCTTAATGCATCATAAGCTATCCTATCGCTAGGATATTCATTGAAAGTCATGTACTCAAGTAAGAATCACAGGATAAGATATTCATTGTAAGTCATCTACTCAACTAAGAATCACAGGATAGGATATTTCATACGTTGGAATACTTATTAAGTTCCTAGCTAAGAAACATGTGGGGTATTACAAAAATGTTGTAGCTTTTGAGAAGGGTTGTGATCATGTCTTGAGGTACCAAGGTAGATTATGTGTTCCATACGTAGATAGATTGCAAGAGGGGATCTTAGCTGAGGGTCATAAGTCATGTTAGGCCATTCATCCTAGTTTAATAAAGACGTATCATGATCTTTAGGAGATTTATTGGTGGACAAATATGAAAAAAAATATGGTCAATTTTATGGATAAATACATGGTGTCTCAATAAGTGAAGGTTAAGCACTGAAGATTTAGTGGTTTGTATAAAGAAATTGAGTTATTTGAATGGAAGTTGGAAGTAACTACTATGGACTTCATAACCGGCCTTCCTCAGTCTTGGGATCAGTTTTATTTGATTTGGGTCATTATGTAAAAGATGATATATTTTCTCACTTCATGCTAGTAAGAATAAATTTTTTGATAGAGAATTATAAGAAGTTATTCCTCCAAGACAATGTGAAGTTTCATGGGGTGCCTGTTTCTGCCATGTGAGATCATGGTAATCAATTCTTATCACACTTCAGGCATTAATTTCAAAGAGGTTCGGGAATTAAGGTAATCCATAGTACTTCATTCCACCTATATTTAAAAGTTGACCAGAAAGGACTATTTAGATGCTGAAAGTCAAGCTTAGAGCTTGTGTGATTTACTATGGTTGTAGTTGGGGTGATCATTTGTATATTATAAAGTTTCCATATAATAATATATACCACACTAGTATTGGTATAGCTCATTTTGATGCCTTGTATGGTAGGAGGTGTAGGTCTCCCTTCGAGTGATTTGAAGTTAGTAAGGCTGATATTCTTGCCCTGGATTTGGTTAACCAAGTGATGGTAAAGGTGAAGGTGATTTGGGATAGTTTAAAATCCACCCAAATTCACCAAAAGTCCTATGCAGATATGAGGTAAAGTGAGTAGGATTTTAGTGTTTGTGATTGGGTATTCTTAAAGGTATCCCAATGAAGGAAGTGATGTTGTTTGGTAAGAAGGGAAAGATTATCCCTCGATATTTTTGTTCGTACTTGGTGTTAAAGATGGTTGGTAGTGTTGCATATCATTTGGAGTTGCCTCCTAGTTTGAGCTCCATTCATCCGATATTTTAAGTTTTGATATTTAGGAGATGCAAGGATTATCTGTCGATAGTTTTTCCTTTTGAAATAGTGAGTATTTAAGATTCCATATCATATGACAAAGGCCTAGTAAAAGTTTATGATAAGAAAGTTCATCAGTTTTGGTGAAGTACGTAGCTTTGGTAAAGTTTCCATTGATGAACCACAAGGTTGAAGAGGCTTCTTAGGAAGCCGAAGAGGATATAAAGTCCAAGTATCCATTCTTGTTTCCTATTTTGGCTAATCATGTTTATGGTATGTGTATTCCTTAGTATCTTTGTTTTCCGTAATTGTTAAAGGCAATATTAGAGGTATGTGGAATCAATTTATTCTAACAAATGCCTTGTCCTATCATTCGAGGTCGAATGATCCAAGTGGAGGGGAATTGAAATACCCTGAATTTTGACCCTTCAAAATTTCTTCCGCCCGCTGACTAAGTCAACTCAAAAAAAGATGAATTTCTTATAATCTGATGCTCATGAGGGTAGTTTTGAGAAGCTAAAAGATAAGTTAACTTCAGCTCTAGTTTTGACCCTTCCCAAGGGTAATGATGGATTTTATGGTTTATTGCGATGTGTCCTTTTTGGGACTTGGGTGCATGTTGATGAAGTATGGTAGGGTGGTGACCTAAGCTTCTAGGTAGTTGAAAATTCATAAGATGAATTATTCAACTCATAACTTGGAGTTGTTGGTTATGATGTTCACATGGAAGATTTGGCATCACTATTTAAAAAGATTCCATGTAGATATCATTTTTTATCATAAGAGTCTATAATTTTTGCTAGCATAAAAGTAGTTGAATCTCAAGGAGAGGAGGTGGCTTGATATGCCGAAAGACTACGACGTGAATCTATACTACGACCCAAGAAAAGCTAATATGGTTTTTGATGTTCAAAGTAGGATATACATAGGAAGTATAGCTCATGTGAATGAGTATAAGTTGGAATTAGTGAAAGATATTCACTATTTAGATAACCTTTGATTTTTTTTTCTTGGACTCTTTGGATGGGGTTGTGTTAGTGCAAAACATGGCACAGTAATCTCTTGGAAATGAAATAAAGGAGAAGTAGGTATTGAATACTATCTTAATAAAGATTAAGGGATATATGGGACATCAAAAAGTTATAGCTTTTGAGATGGGTTGTGATGGTATCTTGAGGTACCAAGGCAGATTATATGTTCCAGACATAGATAGGTTGCAAGAGAGGATCTTAGCTGAGGATCATGAGTCATGTTAGGCAATTCATCCTAGTTCAATACAGATGTATCATGATCTTTAGGAGATTTTTTGGTGGAAAATACGAAAAAGAATATGGCAAATTTTATGGATAAATACATGGTGTGTCAATAAGTGAAGGTTGAGCACTGAATACTCGTAGGGTTGTAAAAAGAAATTGAGTTATCTATATGGAAGTTGCAAGTAATTACTATGGACTTTGTAACCGGCCTTCCTTGGTCTCGGGATCAGTTTTATTTAATTTGGGTAATTATGTAAAAGATGATTAAATCTTCTCATTTCTTGCTAGTTAGAACAAATTTTTATTCAGAGGATTATGCGAAGTTATTCCTCCAAGACAATGCGAAGTTTCATGGGGTGCTTGTTTCTATCATGTGAGATCATGGTACTCAATTCTTATCACAATTTTGGCATTTATTTCAAATAGGATTGGGAATAAAGTTAATCCATAGTATTTCTCTCAACCTGCATTAGAAAGTCGACCAGAAAGGATTATTTAGACACTGGAATTCATGCTTAGAGCTTGTGTGATTTACTATGGTTGTAGTTGGGGTGATCATTTGCATGTTATAGTGTTTCCATATAATAATAGCTACCACACTAGTATTGGTATACCTCATTTTGATGCCTTGTGTTGTAGGAGGTGTAGGTCTCCCATCGAGTGATTTAAGGTTGGTGAGGCTGATATTCTCGCCCTAGATTTGGTTCACCAAGTGATGGTAAAGGTGAAGGTTATTTGGGATAGTCTTAAATCCATGCAAAGTCGCCAAGAGTCCTACGTAGATGTGAAGCGAAGGGAGTAGGAGTTTAGTATTGGTGATTGGGTATTCTTAAAGGTATCCCAATGGAGGAAGTGATGTAGTTCGGTAAGAAGGCAAAGATCATCACTCGATATTTTAGTCAGTACTTGGTGTTAAAGAGGGTTGGTAATATTACATATCAGTTGGAGTTTTCTCCTAGTTTAAGCTCCATTCATTCGGTGTTTTAAGTTTTGATATTGAGGAGGTACGTGGGTGATCCGTCGACAGTTATTCCCTTAGAGGAGGTAGGAATTTAAGATTCCTTATCATATGAGAAAGTCCTAGTTAAAATATAGGATTAGAAAGTTCATCATTTGTGGATGAAGTACATAGCTTTGGTAAAGTTTCCATGGATGAACCATAATGTTGAAAAGGATTTTAAGGAAGACGGAGAGGACATAAAGTCCAAGTATCCATTCTTGTTTCCCATTTTGGATAATCATGTTTATGGTATATGTATTCCTTAGTATCTTTGATTTATGTCATTGTTAAAGGCAATATTCGTGATATGTTGAATCAATTTGTTCTAATAAATTCCTTGTCCCATCATTTGAGGTCAAATGATCCAAGTGGAGGAGAATTGAAAAACCATAAATTTTGACCCTTGAAAATTTCATGCGCTTTGAGCTCACTGCCTTTGTAATGGCTAACCCTATGAGTTAAAGGGTGTCCTTAAAATCCATTGTAATGAGTTGTAACCAAACCACTAAGTTAGTTGCTAGATTCTGCTCTTAGTGTAAGTGTCTCACTAGACGTAACGATATGTTTGAGTCATTTGGTGTAATCATAGGGTGTCCAGTGCAAGTCCCAATATGGGCTTTGTGTTATTACTAAAGGAAAGTACGAGTTGTAGGGTCCCATTACAAGTAGATCCATTTAGTCATAAGGATAACAGTATAGGGTGCCTTTGGGGTACTACCTTGGTTAAGACTCGTGGTAATAAGTCGTAAGGAGTGGATACGAGTCAGGGTTGACTCATAGTCAAAGATTACCCTTTTTTAGCTTTTAATTTAAGGGCGTTCTATACTTTTCCACTCTTACCCATCTTGAAACCCATTCATTATAAAACCTTTGGGTTATCATTATTCCTGATAAACACATCAAAGTAACTAGTTAACACTCTAAAATTTCTCAAGGTCAAGAACACTTAGGGTTTTCAATAGGTTGAAGAATTATGGCTTCCAAGGGTGATTTATCTTCGAACATCTTGCTATGTAGGCATGTTAATCTTCCCTCATTGTAAATTTTTTGAAAGAATGTTTTATAAAGTATTATTTATGAGATATTTATGTTGGCTTCGAAATAAAGGTTGGGGTTTTTAGTGCTTACTGTTTAACAATTTTTTCCCTATGGTTTATATAGGATTAATCATGTTTTAAATATGGTGTGAAGCTGTGGGTTAATAGGTATGGTGAATGAACTTTGAAATTTTGATTTTCCATAATTTGTAGTTTTGAATTGGTTATGACCCTAACCCCATAGTGTGAAATTGGTTATGAGTGGGAAGAAAGGTGGGAATTTGTAAAAATAAAACAAGTCTTGAATTATTACATGATATAAAGAGGTACTTTAAACATTATGGAATTATTTAATGAACAAAGAGAGTTGATGGCCCCTACCTCATATTAATAAAGAAAGGGATTGATTTTCTCTGAGTAAATGGAAATTATTTTGGCATGTTGTTATTACATTCAATAGCAGTTGGAAAAATGATACCAACAATGTGTGCCATAATCTGAAATATGGTTTTGGATTGAGATCAAGTGATAGATGTTTTAATTGGGCTCTAATGAGGGTTGCATATCTGAGTCATGAAAATGGAAGTCCGAGTGAGCGACATTGGAAACTAAGATTGCAGACATGGGGCAAAAGTGACTAAAGAGTTTGAGTCCCCTTTATTATTATTATTATTATTTCATGATTATAGAGTTTCAAGACCCCCTTAAATCATTACATGATCCGGTGTTTAAGTCACCGAATTATATGGTGGGATGTTTGAGTCCCCCATGAGCATATATATGAGATTGTTTTCTGATTTATGAGCTATACGTACTGGGGCCCGACCAGGGGGTTACAACTAGGGCCCAAATAACTTATGGGTACTTTTATATGATGGTTGAGCTACACAATTTAGGTTATAGTTTTAAAACATGCATGCCAAACCTTGTTCCCTATCACGACATGAAATATATCTATATGAATATATATATATATATATATTTATTTTATTATTGTTATCACTTGATTTAAATTGACGAAATTATGTATATTTACCCTGAGTTACATGCTAGTGTTCACCCTGCTAACCGCCATTAAATGTTGTATCCTCATGCAATGGAGGATTTATCCATACTTCTGCTGTTCTCCCTCAATAATTGTGGATTGATCGAGAGTCAACTTTATATGGTGAGCTTTCATGCTCTGGATGGCTCAATTTTTATATTATGTTTTTCTTTTGAGTTATGACTATTAGATACTATTTTACACTATATTCAGGGACATGTCCCAACACTTTATTGATAATCGTTTGGTAGAGGCTTTGTCGAACTGCTGCGGATTCGGGATTGTTTTATTGTTTGCTGATTTTTTTACACATAACATAACATCTTTAATTTTGAGTTCTTGTATCTTTTTATATGTTTAGAATTTATTCGACATGGGTGTAAGGTGGTCAATGATTTTGTTGTTGGGGTGGTATCCAATTCTTGTTGGACTTGAGATACCCGTTACAACATGGTCCTGGTTTGGGTAATGTTAGTGGTACTAGTTAGTGAGTGAATTTAGTAGCTTCAATATGAGTAAAAGACGGTATGTTGAATGAGATTAAAGAAATCAATTTAAGTTGAATGTACACCCTTAATCTACACACTTAACACTTTGAGCCTTTAGCCCATTTTTTTGTAATGACATCCATGATAAAACACCTAAACCCTTTTGAAAATATTCCTTTTTAACACATAACCTACTTTGATGCATCCCATTATCCTAAATAATGAAATATAGGCGAACGCCTAAGTCTACAGGGTTATCTATTCAGGAGAATAGGGTAAGGGTGATTAAAATTCCATGTTTGGGAAAAAATATGATATGCTAAGATGAGCCATTAAAGGTATATGTAAGGTTGTCAAATCATGTTATTAAGAGACAAGAGATATGCTTAATAATAAAGTAGTATAGCCTAACCCATGGAATATGAAAAGAAAGGAGACAAATGAGGGGCTACAAAGAGCTTAAAGCTAGAAAATCTCTTAAAAAGTCAAAGAAATGAATAAAGAAAATAGTGGGTTGGGTTTATTTTGTAAATACTAAGTTACAGGTTAAGGGAAGCAAAAGAATAGATTTGGAGGTGAATAAGGCGGATAAATTAAAAATTTTAACTTAGAAGTGGATGAGCGATTGCATTGAAGGAGGTCTTTTAATCACTAGATTAATAGATTCCACCCCGCACATTAAACCTTCACCTAAACCTGCAAGACCATTGTGATTTCACAAAGGGAAAGCCTACGATTCTACTCATTATACTTGAATTTTTTTCTTAGAGTCAGTGTGAATTCTTTCATTATTTGAGCTCCTTTAAGAATAGAAATATCCTTTGTGTATTGTGCTAACTCTTGCATGTGAGTACCATAATACTTTGGGGTAGAGGGTGAAATATTACTCACAGTTTGGGTAAATGGGCAAGGTAAGTTATATTGCCAGGATTGAGATGATATTTGAAGATTTTGTGTCATCTCTTGAGATTCTTTGTTGATTTGATACAAACTTGCATCCTTGATACATAATTATTTGCTTATTGAAAATTTTTGGTTACTTGTTTCCATGACCTGTTTGGGAAGTCATTGTAGAGCTTTGTTATCTTAGCCCTTTAGTATAGCGTTCTTTTTGGTGGATTTGAGTTGAAAATACCGTATCTCACTGAATAATTCTCAATTGCTTGAGGACAATCAATAGTTAAGTTTAGAGTATTGATAAGTCATCAATTTAATGACTTGCTAGCACCATTTAATATTAAATTTTTGTTCTTTTCCATTTACTTGATGTTAATATCATACTTTATACTCATTTGTGTAGGTAAAGGTTGAAAAAGGAAGATGAGCAAGTCGTTCAAGTAAACAAGAGGTCTAATACGAAAGAAAAGAGCACTAAAGACTACATTGGTGTGTCTAGAGGCCACCCATGCAAATGAATGGCCAAACTGACCAAAACAACCCTATCTGCTCCCAATCTTCTATGGATCCACTCTCTATCTACTCTCCATCTATGCTCCATCATCTTTGGATCTACTCAAGCAAATCAAGAGTAAAGTGGAATTTTTGTAATATTTGGTAAATATGGAATTTAGGCTTAAATAGGGCTCATTTTCATTGTCCATTGAATATTATTGTACTATTTTTTGGACCTAAGAAAAGTTGGAGTAAATATCAATTGAAGAATTAGTAGTTTTGATTGAAGATTCTTTGAAACTAAATCTTGGATGTTGCATTCTCTTTACTTTCAATGGATTTATTTGATGGGATTTTAGGTATATCGTTACTTTCTTTCTCCATGGGTAGCTACTTCTTCTTATTGGGGTTATGCTTGAATAGGTTTTGATTAGTGCATTGGTTTTGTATATTTGTCCTCCAAATTAGCTATTTGATATGATTTTTGCATTCATTCCATGTTTCAACTAAGAATTAGGGGTTCCAAACCCCAACTACATTATAACTCATATCATCATTGAAAGAGGGTATATGGGTGAGGAATGAGTGCGAACAATAACTTGAATTATTCATTCAATATCATCTAATAGACATAAGAATGTTAACTGAGGCCATAGATTGGTAAAATTGCTACACTTAGGAGGTGTTCAAAAGAACCCAATTGTGATATTGTGTGTTTTATTGAATGATTGACACTAATACCTCTATATCTTGACTACCAATGACTTCTAGATTAATTTGGACAACTAATAAAATACCTATGCTTGAACCCACACATAAGAAGGCATAACCCCAAGTTCTATCAACACTTGTCTTATATCCAATTGTTCAAGTTTCTAAATAGTTGTCATAATTCAACAAATTATGAAATTAAAGATACTTCAAACAAACCCCCCAAAATAATTTTATAACAGGTTTGAATTTAGCATGTTGCTTCTATTTTAATCATACTATATTCGCCAATCACATTGTTCCTTGTAGATTCAACCCCAACTCTTTGTTACATTAATATGTTGATAACGTCTGCTACACCTATTTAAGATTGTAATCTTAGAATTTTCATCCTACCATTCTACTCTTACATAGATGATGTGTCTTGAATGATCCCTCATTTTTGGGTTCTCTAGTACCTATTTGGACTAGGCTCTTGTAATTTCTATAATTAAATTCCACATTGTACGTTGTAATAAGTTTTGTTTTAAAAGAAAGGATTATTATGTAATAATGTTATTTAAGGTTTTATCAACGTTTTTCGTAGTGTTTAAAGGTTGGGTGGTAGGGTTCTCCTATTTAGTGTAGAGTTGTGTAGGTTCTCGTAGGATCCATTATTTTAGTCGTGAAACCTTCTAAATATGAATATTTCTAAACCGTTCCATGCTTTCGTTCATAACATAGACTTGAAATTTGTTTCCACGATGACATACTCTAATTCATCTTAATCAGTAAATCTTTCTCAATCTATACTACTATGGAATCTACACAAATTCATTACACCAGAGACATCACATTATGATGTATCAGCTTATTAATGATGTATGGATGCATAACTCTAGGTACTTACATCATCCAATCACTATCCGTAGATTAATACTGCGTACTCTGGGGTTAGACTTCTACTTGTAGCTCATAACACCCCAGATCACACTATCTTTGTAGGGACAACACTACACAAACACTCAGAGACACACCTTTCCCTCTTAAGGTGTTGCCTGCAATAGGGATTAGAGAGAAAATTTAATACATGATTTGAAGCCAAAAAGTAATATATGTAGTCTTTATTTACCTAACATTTATTATTTTTATTTATCCCTTTTGATCAATGATTTTATGGATTATGCTTATTATTATATTTTTATGTGTAGGATTAAACCTATGGAAAGATGAACAAATTTGAAGCCAAAAAGAAAAGAAAAATGGAAAATATATTTAAGGAAATCAAGAAGACATCTTAATAGATTAAGTTTATATTTTATTAATATTTACATGTATTCAAAAATTGTACAAAAATTAAAAGGTATTCTTGGCACAAGGACTGAAATAAAGACCCCAAGGCATGTTAGCCATTGGAAAATGCACAAGGAAAGAAATAAAGACCCCATGGCATGTTAGCCATTGGAAAATGCAACAGAGATTCTTTTCAATTTCAGTTTTCCCAGCCTATTTTAGACTCATTTATTTAATTTGGGCAATTTTCCTACACTTATATATATTTCCTAAACACAATTTGTACATAACTTTTGAGGCACGGGGAGCTAGAAGACACTGTTAAGGCCAGAAAAAATCTGTTTATTCTTGTTTTCCATCTTTATTTGCTTGTATGTAGTTTTAATCCTTAGAAATATATAATGATATCTTGTTCCTAGGTTTTGAAGTATATTACATACTTTAATTCTTGATGATTGAGATTTCAATGATTATTCAAGATTCTAGATTTCTTGTTCATGATTTGTAAGTAATTATAATGAGTCCTTTGACAAATTCTTTTTGTGACCTTATGAACATGAGTAGCTAAATCTGATAACTACGATTTTGGAAACCATGATAAATTAATGAAGTAGGTTAAAGCACGTAGTGATTTCTAAATGAGGTTTATGAATGTATTATTATTCCATTTGTATTGATTGTTGTTTAACGGTTGTCAATGATAAAACTCATCTAAATTCTTTACTTATTGAACTAAAGAGGTAGAAAATAAGAAAAATGATTGACAATAGGGATTTAAGTGTCACATCCCAAACACCAAGGATAATGATTGCACTCATCACGATAAGCCTAGACAAGCATGTGAATCACCTAGACTAATATAAAAGGGACAACAAAACCAAAAACCCAGGGCAAAACTTCTAGAACAATGTCGAACCACACTCAGACAACAATAGAAGAAAATATATAGTAATAATACCATGAATCAACCCAAAATCTAGTATCGCAGTGTAAGAACCAACTAACTACATCTCGAAGTCATAACCCAACAAATAATCCATAAGTAACATAGTCTATCTATAAATCTGAACAAGACATAGACTATAAATGAAGAGGTAAGAGATCGATTCAAGAAGCATGGGTCAACCACTACCTTGAAATACTCTAAGCACGTAATCACGCAGCACACTCATACCTAGATTTGCACTGAAAGGGCTCAGTACGGATGAGTACAGTCCACTTGTATTCAGTTGGTATCATAGGCCGACTAAGCAAAGAAAAAATAAAATATATGTAATAAATATTATAGGCACATCACAGCCAATCAAAAAATATCCCAAATACAAGTACAAGGATAAAGCATAACTAAATAGATATCAATCGATGATGAAAACATAAAATAGAATGCGCACAAAGTATGAGATATATTGAAGAAAAATATCATAATGATGATGATTATGATGTGATATGTCTGAGGTCATCGTACAACCACCATATAAATCAATAGAGCTATGCTCCCGGGATAAGACCCATGGTGGTTAGGAACTCATATACAATTCACATTTTCTTTCATTAAAACTAGTATTTATACAGTGGTACCAATGTCTCATAAATGTATATGATATGAAGACGTAATGCTCATAACAAAACCAGAATAAAAATTTCACGATCCAACTAATATACCAACCAGGAGAGCCAAAAATCCACTCAATATACCAACCATCCATGATTCAATATATTTCATGTACGAATAGAGTAAGATATTGAATAATATGTAACTTATAGAACATAACTACCCGCTTAGGCAATTTTCACCATAAGGAATACAACTAAATATACATCTATATCAGGCTGAAAACCTCGCATAAGATGCCACACAGTCATACATAGGAAATAATGTCTCAAACAACCTATAACAACAACATAAGTCCCTATATGAGAGCATACAATAGTAGTAGCAATATTTTAATGATTGGTTAACATACCCATACCAATATTTTATGCCAATACAACCTACCCAACACAGTATGAAGAGAGTTAAGCGACAACCTACCTCAAATAAAGAAAATATGGTCCAAAATCCTCCATTCAGGAGGCCTTCCCCTCATGAAAGACTTTAAAATCAAATAAAATACACAAATATACATTATATGCATCAAAAGAATGGCAACGATACCTATATTCACCATTTTTTGATCGAGGTCAAAATAGACCCCCAAAATAAGTTTTTAAAAAAAGAACGGTAAAATCAAAATATTTCTTCAAAAATATATTACCCATGATTAAAGAAAGCTATAGAAGAAAGCCTAAGTGAAAATGGGTTGAATTAGGGGTTGAAATTGAAGAAATACAAATTTAGACCTTCCAAGAAAAAATCCCAAATTCTACATTTGAAATCATGATTTAAGAAGATTTAGATGAAAAAAAATCAAAGAACATACTTGTAATAGTTATTTGGATCTTACCCAAGCTCAAAAATGAAAGAATCGCCCTGAAACTCTAAAACTAAAATCTCCAAGTATTAAAAATGCTGGAAAAATCTAGAAAAGGGCATTTATATTACGAGATGGCCAAAGAAAGCCTTGGGCCAGTTGGTAATCACTGGTAAAGTGCCTGGTTGACTACCAAAGTGATACCCTAGCTGAGGTGGCAGAACGTTAAGGTGGGACTTAGGTTGCTTTAGAGGCAAGTGCTGAAGACCTTAAGTGACTACTAAAGTGGTACCTGTTGAGCCGACCAGTGCTGCTAAATCACGTTCTGTTGAATCTCCAAAATGGCCTCTTTAGCGATCACACTAGGTTTTCTTTCACCAGTTGTGAAGACGTGAAAATTCTATGTGTCCGCAAACCACTCGATATTCATCCACAATCCAAAGAACACTAACAAACTATGCTACCCTATTAAATTCAATGTTCTAGATCCAATGGCTATATTCGATTTTAGAAAAAAATTATTTTCACAAAATTGACTCCCGAGACCTATATTCAAAACTTTTCAAACTGAGGGTCAACAAGAGATAGCAAAGCCGTAACATCACCCAACTATGTTACCAACCTAAAGTCAATGTTTTGGATCCACTGGTGAAGTATGTTTAAACTAATAAGACCTTTAAACTTCCAAAAAACCACAAATACGTACAAATCATACTAAATTGCATTGGAAATTGTGATAATTATTCCCACATGTCAGAGGTACTCACAAAAAATAATGGAGAATCGAAAATGGTCAAATCACATAGAAATGACTAATTCACAAAAATCAAGTCATTACATCATCCACCACTAAAAATGTTCTTCGTCCTCAAACTACATATAATGGGAATACCTAAATCAGCAAAAAGTTTAGTATAACTACCATGCACATATGACTTGACGTCCAAGTAGCCTCATCTACAGGTCGATGTTTCCAATACACAATAACCTTTGAAATATATCTAGAATGCGACTATTTCAGATTCCTAGCTAAAATGGAGACAGGATTCGCAACAAAAGAGAACCTCTCATCCAATTGCAGTGAATCCAAACAAATAACATGACGCTCATAAAACATGTAACACCAAAACATATAAATATAAAAAATTGGATGAACAACTAATAAGTTTGGGGGATGTTATAACTCATAAGCCACATCCTCAATAGTTCAAAGAATCTTAAATGAAATCTACTGAGGCTATTATTTCCCCTTTTCCCAAACCTCATCAAGCCCTTCATTGTAAAAGTACAAAGGAAGACTCGATCACTAACACTAAATATCAAGGCAGAAAGTCTACGATCCGCATAACACTTCTTCTTACTCTAAACTACTCCAAGTCTATCCTAAATGGCTTGAACTCAATTCAATGACTCTCAAAACAAGTCTGACACAACATACTCATATCCGCCACCTTCAATTTTTGGATATGGGAATTCTTAACCGACTAACACTCTTCTCCATACAAAATAGTAGGCTGGACTGCAAATCTACAGAATTTGCCTTTCAGCCTGGGGACAGCTTTTTCTCACATAGAATTCCTAAAAAGAGCCTCCATTTCATCCAACCTGCCCAATACGGTGTGAGACATCCTTATCTATCTCTCAATTTCCCTGAATCATAGACCCGAGATACTTAAAACTATCCCTTTTGCAAACCGGCTGAGACTCTAACTTCACTACTACCTCCTCCTCTTGCCTTAAGACTCTAGAGGGTTTGTCTCCAAACCTCTAGCTTATCATTAACCCCTTGTCAGGACTCATCAGTCAAAACTATATCATTCACGAAAAGCATATACCAAGGCACCTCACCTTGAATATTCTGCATCAACACATCCATCACCAAAGCTAATAAAAATGGACTAAGAGTTGATCCCTGGTGTAACCCTGTCAAGATCGGCAAATGCTCAGAATATCCTTCTACTATCCTTACCTGGGTCTTTTCTGCCTCATACATGTCCTTAATTGCTGTAATGTATGCCACTGGGACCCCCCTCCCCCCTTCCCCGCCTCCAAACATCTCCAAAAAATGACCCTAGGGACCTTGTCATATGCCTTTTCCAAGTCAATAAACACTATGTAAAGATCACTTTTTCTCTCTATAATGCTCTACCAGTCTCCGCAAAAGGTAAATTGCCTCAGTCGTAGAGAGACCAGGCATAAAACCAAATTGATTCTATAAAATAGATATAATATTTCTCAACCTCCGTTCCACCACCATCTCCCAAATCTTCATCGTGTGAATCATCAACTTAATACCTCAGTAGTTGTTAAAACTCTGAATGTCACCCTTGTTCTTATATAAAGGAATCATGGTGCTCCATCTCTATGCCTCAGTCATCTTGGATTACTTGAAAATATTGTTAAATAAGTTGGTCAGCCACCTCAAACCTGACTTGCCACAGAACTTCCAAAAATCCACTGGAATCTCATTGGGCCCCGTTGCCCTGCCCCTTCACATTTTGCGAATAGCCTCACTGACCTCATCTACCTTAAAATGGTGACAAAAACCAAAGTCACAACACTCCTCGGAATGATCCAACTCCCCTAACACCACACCTCTAGCCACCTTATCATTAAAGAGCCTATGGAAATAAGACAACCATCTTTTCTTAATGAGGTTGTTTTCCACCAAAACTCGGTCATCCTCCCCCTAAATGTATTTCACTAGGTCCAGATCATAACCCTTCCGTTCCCTAACCTTGGCAAGCCTAGGAATCCTCTTCTACTCACCTTTCTCCTCTAACCCCATATACAAATTCTCAAAATTTCATGTCTTAGCAGCCATGATTGCTAACTTAGCCTCATTTCTTTGTATCTTGTACTCCTCGCTACTCACCTACTTCTCACCTTTATCCTTAATTTCAAACAACTTAGCATAAGCTGCCTTCTTTATCTCGACCTTTTTCTTAACATTTTCACTCCACCACCAATCCCCCCGATACTGGCTGGACTTATCCATCGAAACACCCAATACCTCTCTTGCAGAATCCCTAATGCAACTAGCAGCCCTATCCCCCTATACACCCACACCCCATCCCCTCCAACTTCGACCCTATCCCCAAAGCACCAAGTGCAGCCAGGTTGCCCCACCTAACCCTAGTACAACCCTTCCCACCATGCCTTATCTTGCCCTTTTTGATAACAAAGTCCATCAGCAGGAGTCTATGCTAGGTCTCAAGATTCTCACTTGAGATTACCTTACAATCTCTACACAAAGCTCTATCCCCCTTCTAAAGCAGCAAAAAGTCAATTTGTGTCTTGGTTATCCTACTATGGAAAGCAACTAAGTCTTCTTTCTTCTTTGAAAAGTTGGAATTTACTACCACTAACCCAAAGGCCCGTACAAAATCCAAAAGAGCAGTTTTCTCATCATTCCTAACCCCAAACCGAAAGATTTCATGTACATCATCATACCCTAATGGAAAAGACCCTATGTGCCCGTTGAAATCCCCACTTATCAAAATTTTCTCCAAAATAGGCTTGCCTCTAACCACCTCATACAAAACCTCTTAAAAACCCTCTTTCTTATCCTCATCCAAGCCTACCTATGGCGCATACGCACTATGATGTGCAAAGAAAACCCCCCAAGACCAACTTAATAGTCATAATCCTATAACTAACCCTTTTAACCTCCACTACCTACTCCCTAAGCTCTTCGTCCACTAAGATTCCTAAGTCATTCCTACTCCATCAGTACCTGAATACCATAGTTTATATCCATCTATATACCTAGCCTTGGAACCTATCCACTTGGTCTTCTGAACACACGCAATATTAATCTTTCTCTTCCTAAGAATCTTAACCAGCTCTATAGACTTACCCTACAAGGTCATAATATTCCACGACCCTGCCCTCAAACTATCACCTCTCTTATCCCCTCCCTTAATACCGCATACTTCGCATCTCCGACCTACCCTAACACCAACCCTCGATCCTACCCCTAACCCTTTATGACCTCCAGGACCCTTGAAACATGACCCTAATCATCCATAAGCTACCCAAGCCACTAGTCAACACCAAGTACAGCGAAGGCTAAAAACAGTAACAAGTCAGTAACACAAAAGGCACATGGAAAGCACAAAATGCAACCAATATTCAAACACAATAGATGCTTGTAGAATAAATAAACAAATAAATAAAGGACAATAAGGAAAAAAGGTACAAAAATAGCACAGCAGTAATAGAAATGTATTGAGCATAAAAAAACCCCAAAAATTTAAAGATCACCAAATACTAGTCACCAAATTGACAAGCAGGATAAAGCATACAAAAATTCATGCCATAATGATACCAAAAATAACGTGATAAAATACAACTCAAGAATGGAATTCACCAAAAAGATAAAATCAATTTGTCGAAATCCCGTTGACTGGTAGAGTCATCGGGACAAATTTATTTAGGTTCTCATCCGCCGCTGTAAAACTTGCCGGTCATCGGGGTGGTTAACCTGAGTCTTCACTACTAGTTTCTGCTTTCTTCTTGTCTCTTTTTTTTATATTCTTACAATATTAGAGCTGCTTCCTCTACTACCGTCACCAAAGTCAAATACATCGTAAGCTCAGTCTACCGGCTAGAGCACAGTGGTTGGCAGTTTTGAAAAAGATAAGAGTGAGGAAGGAAGAAAAGACCAGGAAAATGGATGGGAGAAAGAGAAAAAGGAAGTATTTCACTTACCTGTCATTGAAGATAGCCTCACCAGAGTCAGGCCCAGTCACATCAAGAATGACGCCGAAAATAGAGTGTTAGATGAGAACGTTTGTAGAGAGAAAGAGCCTACACTATCATTTTTGGTCTTGGACCCACCTCGTAGCACTAAAAAAACTTGAATGGGAATGAAAAAGTAGATTTGGTCATTTGATCTATGTTGAACAACAAACTATCAAAATCATCAGAAGTACAAGGCAACCCAATCATGATGTCAATGTAAATCTACTCCTATTTCCACTCAGGAATGGGTAATATTTGAAGCAAACCACCAGGCCACAAATGTTCGACCTTCACCTACTGGAAATATAGGTAACAAGCTAAATTGCATCCTTTCTCATACCAACCGATAAATAGTGTTGTCTTAAGTCACGATACATTTTGGTAACTCTTGGATGAATGGAATACGTAGATTAATAGGCTAATTCAAAAATCAATCTCACCCAATCACGTACTCTCATTAGACAAATTCGACCTCCGATCCTCAAAACACCATTATAATAAAGGAAGGCTTCCTTAGCCTCACCACTCAACATCTTATTTGAAATTACTCTAAACCCAATATCATCAAAGTAATGAGCCCGAATGTGATCCATCAAAAAAATACTTAACCTTCATAAATATAAACACATGACCAGGTATAAAAATATCAAGCCTAGCCATTCTTTTAGCAAAAGGCTGAACAACTAAGGCCAAATGCCTCTCCTTTTTAAAAAGATATGCCAAGCTACCAATGTTAGTCGATATCCAACTTAAGGCACCTGCAATCACATTTTCTTTTCCTGGATGATAATGAATAGTAAGATCATAATACTTAAGAAACTCAAGACTAAAACATTACCTCTTATTAAGAGTTCGCTGGGTGAAAAAATAGTAAAGACTAAGAAGATTAGGGAAGATCTCACAAAAGACTTTATACTAATAGTGGTTCCATATCTTCAACACAAAAACAACCACACACAACTCCAAATTATTGGTAGGGTGATTCTTGTCATGGGGCTTCACTTGATAAAAAGAACACACAATCACCTCACCCTTCTATATCAACACAACACCTAACCCAACACCTGTAGCATCAGAGAAGATGGTAAAACCCTGCCCTCCTTAGCAAAGTTAATATAAAAACTGAGGTCAATAAATCCTTGAGCTTTTGACAGCTCTCCGTAAAAATATCGAACCACTAAAAGGAAATTTTCTTATCATTTAACTTGATCAACAGGGTCGCAGTTGATGAAAAACCTAGATAAAGCACTTATAGTAACCTACTAAACCAAAAAAAATACAAATCTCAATAAGAGAAGTATACTATCCCAATCATGATTCACTGTAATTTTGGCCAGAACGACTATCATACCATCCTATGTCACCATATGACCTAAAGAATGAAAAGAATCAAACCCAAACTCACACATAGTTAACTTTGCATATAACTTCCCCTCTCTTAATCTTTAAAGTACAATTTATAAGTGCTACTTATGAGCTTCCTCACTTTTGGAATAAACAATGATATCATCTATAAATATAATAATAACGGAGTGGAGATACAATTAAAATACCGAATTCATAAACTTAATGAATGCATCTGGGGCATTGGTAAACCTAAAGGACCTTACAAAAATGCATAATGATCGTACCATGTCTAAAAATGTATCTTTAGGACATACAATACTCTAATCATCACTTAGCGATACTCGAACCTCAAATCAATCTTTAAAAACATCAAAGTATCCTAAAGCTAATTAACAAACCATCTTTATGATGAATAGGATACTTATTATTAATTGTAACCTTATATAACTATTGATAATCAATACACATATGCATAGGCCTTATTTTTTACTCATAAACAAGCCAAGTGCAAACCAAGGTGATATAATAGGCAGGATAAATCCCTTATCTGACAAGTCCTGCAACTATCATTTAATTCCATCAACCCTATTAGGCCATCCTATAAAGTAGAATAAAGATAGGCTTTGTTCCCAGATCAACATCAATGGTGAATCCTATATCAAGATCTAAAGTTATATCAATGAAATTCATAGATAAACATTTATAAGATTACATATACTACAAACAAAATCCAAAGAAGGCAGTTAAAACACACTAGTATCACAAATATGGGGAAATTAAGACAAACATCCCCTTTCTACCAAACAAAAAGCTTGAAGTAAGGATATAACTCTCTCGGAAATTAAGTGAAGAGAACCCTTCCAAGTTATCTTTGGCACACCCATCAAAGCTAAAGTCATAATCTTAGCATAATCATCTATAATAGAATGATAAAGAGCTAACCAATATATACCAAAGATGACATCAAAATCTACCATATCTAAGATAACTAGATTTTCCCAAGTCTCATGGCCCGCGAAAGCCACAAAACAAATTAAGTGTACCCAATCCAATACTAAAGAGTTTCCTATGGGGTTAGATACATGGGTAATTATGGAAAGAGGCTCACAAGTATAATTAAAACATAAAAAAAATATGTAGAAACATAGGAGAAAGTTAACCACAAAATAAATAAAACAAATGCAAGCTTGAAACAAACAAGGATAAAACTTATGATAATAGCATTAAAAACCTCAGCATCTCGTCTAGCAGGTATACCATAGCACTGTACATGTCTAGCACCTGACTAAATTGTCGTGTGACCACCACCACGAGCACCACTAACCCTTCCTTGTGCACATCCAAAAGAAACTCTCCCTCTAACTATCAATATAGGTACAGGTTGGAAACATAGTAGGGATAGTCTTAGTTAGAATGGCCATTCTATATGGAGAGTTATGACTGAGCTATAATGCCTACTCAAAGCTACTAAACCAGAAAACCCACTACTTGAATGTTATAACCTAAACTAGGGGCTAGTCACGATGGGTATCTCAAGCCCACCATATACTAGAGACCACCCCTTTAGCCTAACCTTAGAGAATAATAAAATAATATTGTTGAAGAAAAATAAACATGATGCTAATACGATTATATAATCAAACGAAGACAAAGATTCAATCAATAACTAATCCATATTTGACCACAAAAGCCTCTAAACTAGAATAACATCTCATCTTTGACATGCCCCCCAGGTAAGACAAAAAATAATACAAAAGTACTGAGTTAATACAAACAACAACAACAACAACAAACCCAGTGTATTCCCACCTGGTGGGGTCTGGGGGGGTAAGATGTACGCAGTCCATACCTCTACCTCTAAAGAAGTAGAAAGGCTGTTTCCGATAGACCCCCGGCTCAAACTGAGTTAATACAAAAATAATAATTAAATAATAAGGCCTTTTAAAGATTGTAGGCTTACCACTTCACAGAAACTCAATAAAAGTACCAACAACCTAGTTTTTCTTAAAATCAACATAAATATCTTTAGACCATATATCATAAAACAATCTAACATCCAAGGCTGGTCATGGGATAAGCACTTGCATGTAACTCAAGGAAAGTGATAAAATATTTCCATGTCCAAATTCAGTGTAAACCATATGCACACATTCATATATACATATATAGGATATTAGGATAGGGTAAGGGTCATGAACATGAGAGTTTTAAAATAATTAACTTGAATTGTATAGCTCAATCAGCCATAAAGGTACCCACGGGCTATATGGGATTAGATAACTCTACTGAGGAGGCTCCAATGTGTGTTACTTGTATGAATTAAGAAAAATCTGAGGGAAAACTAAAGCCCCCATTAGCAATCCCAAATAGATATATCAACTGTGTATGTCAAGCATATGATCATATAGACCCCAAATTCCAGCGAATGTGGTTTTCAGTATTCATCCTCCCGAGACATACACATTTGAGATAAGATATACATTTGAAAGACACCATAAAATCCTAAAGCTTAATTCAGTCCTTTAAGCTTGTCAAGGAGTTCCTGACTTAGAAAATTCTAGCTAAGTTCCCAGACCTAGCCTATTATTTACGTTCAAAAGTTGGAGATCTTATTTTGCCACCTTAACATCCTTTAATGTTCCATATTTTTAATATTTCATGATCAGGAAGTTCAATAGGTATTCTCGGACAAGTTTTGGATTTTTTGGAATATGTTTAGATTATGTTTGAAGCCCCAAAATAGTGGACCAACGCAATCATGGCACATCATATCGCCAATTGCATTGGTCAACACTTGTGCAGGCTACCAGAGCTAAAACATCTGAAGCTTGATGCGATAATGGTGCAATATGTCAAGTATTGTATCGAAGCCATCAACATACTGTATCGCTTGTAGCGTCGGCCCCCAAATTTTAGCCATTAAATATCTATGTTTTTAAGGGAAAAAGGGTCAATTTACCATCCTTATATAAACTCAATAACACCTGATTCGGCCATATTTCACCCAAAATACAGAGTTTCTCTTAGTTTCTCTAAGGAACAAGTTAGGGTTTTTAATTAAGGATTCAAATTCAATACCAAAATTCAACAATCTCTCCGTTAATCTTTGTAAAATTAGGAACTAAGGTATGTCAACTTTTGATTTATGGATTTCTTTCATGAATGAAGTCTAAGAACCCTCTTTCAAATTATATAACATGATATTTGTGTTTTGGGTTATTTGTAACCATGTTTATCTTGATGTATGATTCCCAAGTTGGAATCTTTATGTGTTTTCATGAAACTACGTTAGCATGCAAGATAAAATCCATGAATTAAGATGTTTGTGATGTGTAATTTGATGATTACACCTATGCTCAAAGTTGTACATGTTGGGTGTTTGACAAAATGGCTAGGAGGATAGAAATTGGGTATTATAGCTCAATTGTGATTGAAATACTAAATGCTTGGTTTACCCTTATGACCAAAATTGACTTCCATAGAATTATGAGTATTTGATTGAATTTTATTGAGATTTGGTTGATGAAAGTATGATATGTCTATATGCAATTCCATCCATGTACAACATTTTGACAACCATCTATTTTATGAAATCCCTAACTTATTGTATTATGAATTATGGATATTTGTTATGTGTTCACGAAGTGTCACGTCTTGTCAGTTCATGCTAGATTCCTAGGGGAAATTGTACCCAACAATTTAACTGAGTTCCTAGTGCCAGTGTTAGTTTTTTTTATACTCCCATTCAAGCCATGATCAACAGAATTTAGTTGGTTACATAACCCAGGAAAGCCCAATAATATCAGTAATCTAAGTCACTTATCTGATCTCAGTAGTATTCCATTATTCATTGGAATTTTGTAAAATCTGTGAAAATCATATAAAAGATACAATCATTAACAGTTCAGTTTAGTTTAAATCAATTGAGTGTATCTTTATTTTGGAGTAGGATTCAACACCCAGTGAACCCAAGGATGGGGACTCACCTGTTAGCCAGTAGAGGGTGTGATCCTTAGAAGCAATCTTTGTGTTACAAAACTACATAGCCTGTGTAGGTTGGGATTTACACTACATGTTTAGGGATTATACACCTTATTTAATTTTTTTCCTAGTAGAAGGGGTTATTGAAAGAGCTCTTTGTCAAAGAGGGTTTACTCACAGCTTGTCTTTACCCGTGGCATGATACTGACACCCTTACAGCTGGGGTTATAGATTGGACCCCACTAGTTTAGTTTTGGGGCATACCGGGTAGATGATTACCTACCACAGTCTCAGTTTTGTATGTAGTCTCAACAATAGAACCTAGTTCTATTCTACATTTTCAGGACTGTCAGATACAGTTGCTCAACTCAGTATGGAACTTAGCCAGTTCCATCAGAATTAGGACTGGTAGAGACAGTCACCCAGTTAATAGTATAGTAATTATACAAAATTTTTGTTACTTGTATTCAGATTTTAGGATTGTCAGATATAGTTAATCAAACTAGTTCTTCATAATCAGAACTTCTACCAACAGTCATTTATTTATCAGTAATATGAAATTAGTTCCTCAGTACTCAATAGACTTAGTCTTTCAGTATCCCAGTATTAGTACACAGATATCAGTAAATCCACATTAATAGAATTCCTGAATCAGTGTTATCATAATCTCAAATAAAGTTATGTATTCATGCATGCATTCTCACATTCATTTTATTAAGTCAGTTAGTATTTTTAGTATATATGAACCATTGAATTCATCCTACCTCACTTGGACACCAGTACATTCAATCATACTAATGCATTTGTGCTATTGTGTTTTATACCATAGGTTTAGAAGCACGTGTTCCAAAGTATAAATAGAATTCTAGTTTCAGCAGTTAGATTTAGCAGTGAGTCCTCATAATTAGAGGATGTTATTATTGATTATTTCATTCTTTCAGTACTTAGTTTATTTTAGCAAATGGGGTTAGTTGAGGGATTGTCCCATCAACTCTTTATTTAGACAATTCAGTTTTAGGGGTTTTAAGGCTAGAGCATGTTTAGATAGTTATTCAGTTGTTTTGGTATTGTTATACCATATTTTAAGTTCTTTATTAGTAATGAACCTTTTGACCTTTCAGTTGATTTTTTCATATTTACGATATTATCATTATTATTCAGGAATTAGTAACAGATATCAGTCTACGGTTAGCTTATGGTCCTTTAGGATTATGAGAACCATGTAGCATTTTGAATACAAAATTTGGGAATTACAAAATTGGTATCAGAGCCTAAGGTTCAACAGCATCCTAGGAAATCTGAAAAGCCGATTCTAGTAGAGTCTTATACATGGGTGTATTATGCACCACACTTATGTGCAGGAGGCTATGGGATGTTTTTAGAACAGTTTCCCTTGTTTCATTATTCATGTCAAGTGACTGATCCTGAGCTCCAGTAAAACTCTATGTTTAAGCCCTTCTTTTTTTTCGTTTACAAAAGATGCCTCCCAAAAGGGCTAACGAAAGATGAATAGGGAAAAAGTCAGCGCCTCAGCCCATCCAGCCAGATCCTCCGGATGAGCACGTCTCTTATGCAAAATTCAGAAGTATATTCACTGCTCTAGCCAATTTAGTCACAGCTCAGAATGACTGACCAACTGTTGTTCCAGCCAACCTAGTGGCCAATTTTGCTGTAGCCAGGATTTAGGACTTCACCCGAATGAATCCTCTCTTATTCATAAAGTAACAGATATCATATGAATGACTTCTAGTAAGAGTGTAGTGTTATCTACCTATCAGCTATAAGATGTACCCTATACGTGGTTTAAGCAAGGGAAGGTAGACAAGGGTGTAGATGTAGAGCCCATAGAATGGAAAGAGTTTTCTACAGATTTCTTAGGTAGATTCTTTCCCCTAGAGAATAAAGAAACTATAGTGTTAGAATTATTCATCCTCAGATAATCCAGCATAAGAGTAAAAGAATACTCTCTCAAGTTCACTCAGTTACCCAGGTACGTTCCTCATGTAGTAGCAGATAGTAGATCTAGAATGAATAAGTTTGAGTTTGGGATATTTGGTAGAGTGGTTAAAGAGTGAAGGAATGCGATGTTCATTAAGGAGATGGATATATCTAGGCTTATGCTCAATAGATTGAGGAGCAGAAACTTAAAAGGAGAGGGAAAATAAGTGGGCCAGAACTGGTGTTATAGTTTTTCTTAGCCTGGGTCACAGGGTGGTAACTGTTCTATGCATAGAGGGAACTTTTTAGCCCCAGTTCCATCTTCAACTAGTGCACCAATACTAAATTTCAGAAATAATCATAGAGATGGGGCACTAGGATCCAAGGCCCAGGGTAGTAAGAGAAGGATTTTTACTCATCCACTTTATGAAGAGTGTGGTAAGAATCATAAGGGTATATAAATAGCTAGTAGTGATCTGTGTTTTCGATTAGGTGAGATATGTCACAGGTCCTAAATTGTCATAAGCCAGGCCCTAGAAGTAAGCATGGTCGTCCTTCAAACTAGCCTGGTATGCTGAATCAGCAGGGTGCCAATTCCAGTGCTAGCGGTGGGGAATGCCCAAACAGACTCTATGTATTTCAGTTTCGACAGTATCAGGTAAATACTCCTGATGCAGCCACTAGTATGTTACAGATCTCTTATTTACATGTTCACATTTCATTAGATTGAGGATCTTCTTTTTTTTTAACTTTTTGCATAACAGTCAACTTTAAGGTAAGACCAAATGTTAACAGGACCTTTTTTTAGTCCCTAGACCACTAAGTCAGTCTAACACAGCTTAACAGGTATACAAAACTGTCCGGTTAAGAAATCTCTAAATTCAGGCCATTAGGTTCCAATAGTAATACTAGTATGTGTAGAAAATCCAAAAGGGAAGATGACTCACGACCCATTCCTATGTAAGTGCAAAGTTTTGTACTTCAACCATCACGATACTTATTCATACTTTCCATTTCAATCCCCCAAATATAACTTATTTCCATGCACTTTTCATAGAATAGTATGTGTTTCATGTTCCTCGTATGAAGAGTCCAAGTTCATCCAATGTTGCGGATTATGTTCCATAAATTCGGAAATTCCAAACCCAGTTCGAGCAGCTCATTACTCTTGCACTCCCGGAATGCTTTACAGTATGCTTAGCCAACACGATTCATTACTTCACTCCTATTGTTCAGTCAAACTCGGATTATGCCATGTATACCCTTAGTTTAGATCCCTCAGTAAATTTGTAGTGTTAATGTCCCATCCTATAGGCCTCAGTTATAATGTCAGTTTAGTAATTAATATTCTGTAAAGGACTGAGATAGTCCTATAGAACCATAGCTTTCAGCTATCAGTTACTTCGCCATCAAATTCAGTACTCCCGTACCAGTCTAACCCTCAGTTATAGAAAACCAGCATTCAGTCTCAATTACAGTCTTACTTATGGTTATAATATCAATTACCATCTTAGCTACATCTCAGTCCCAATCCTAGTCCAGTAATCAGATCAAAAACTCAGTCCAGTTTTAAGATTACCCAACCATAGCATATGGCTATCAGTCGCTCAATTATTAGTATTACAGTACCTCAGTTTACAAATTATTTCTAAATCATGATTAGACACATGGTGCTGTATTACTAAGGTAATACAGGTTTCCCTCACTCATGCTTAGTTACCTCATGTTAGCTAGTAAGTCATTACCTCCTATGTATAATACCCTATGGTCTTAGTCCAGCTATCTAGACTAAGTACAGTTAAGTCTTACACGCCCAGTATTCAAATATAAGTTATTCGGTTAATCAGATAAAGTTAGTATATATTTATAAATTCATGCTCAACACCCACTTATATCTTTTTAGTAGCCTAAGTTGCAGTGCGTAAGGTCTAATCAATTTGTCTTAGATTTAGATCCCAGATATCCAGCCACTATTCAGTTCGTAGGTGCCTTGTGCATCGCCCAAGATTTCCTTAGTATCTTAGCATAATCAGTATTCTTTGAGGTACCTAGTGTCCCAAGGGGGATATACACTATAATTCCTCGAAATCTCATGACCTAAAACATTCCATTATCTCTTCTCATAATGAATCCATTTTGGAGTAAGGAGGTACTTATAAGTTGACACTCAAACTTCGACCTGAGCTGTAAACTGCATATTCAAGGTACTCAATTCACATCATGTTATCTAGCATATTTATCACATTCCAGACTCAGCTATATTCTTGTGTTTCCTCCCGTGCATATCTAGTGATTAATTTCAGGCTCATTAGCATTATTAATTTAAGGAAACAGTTTTCATTGAACTTATCTAGTTTCATGCTCAGCTTTCCATGATAAACTTTGTATCAAATATCATTGCATATTAAGTCATGCATTCATGAACCAATTAACCATGAATCATATATGTAATGTTCAGTATGGTACATTCAGTTATAGGTCATTTCAGTCATGTAATCATATTCAAGTTGTTCATGTTTAGTATGTACGTTAATTTATTTTTTCTTCCCTCTCAGTCAGTCGCATTCAAGGATGAATATTCTAAATATGGAGATATTATAAGACCCCATAAAATTTTAAAGCATAATTTAGTCCTTTAAGTTTATCAAGCGGTCCCATACTTAGAAAATTCTAACTAGGTTCCTAGGCTTAGCCTATTATTATCTTTCAAAAATTGGCAATCTCATTTATCCACATTTAAGTTCATTAATGGTCTGTATTTCTATTATTTCATGGTCAAGAAGGTCAATAGGTGTTCCAGTAAAAGTTTTGGATTTTTTGGAACACCTTTACATCCTGTTTGGAGTCCCAAAATAGTAGACCAATGCCATCATGATGTATCGCATCCCCAATTGCGTTAATCAACATTTGTGTAGGCTGCTAGAACAAATAATTGTGAGGCACTACACGATCATGGCGTGATACATCGAGTATCACCTCGAAGCCATCAATGTGTCACGTCGCTTGTAGCGTCGGCACCTAGCTTTTAGTCATTAAATGTCTAAATTTTTAAGGGCAAAAGAGTCAATTTCCCATCCTTAGATAAACCCAATAGCACATGATTCATCCGTAATTGACACAAAATATAGAGTTTCTCTCAAGTTTCTCTCAAGAACAAGTTAAGGTTTTCAATTAAGGATTCCAATTCATTATTAAAATTCAACAATCTCTCTATTAATCTTTGTAAAATCATGAATAAGGTATGTCAAGTGTTGGATTGTGGATTCCTTTCATCCATGAAGTCCAAGAACCCCCTTTCAAATTGTAAAACATGATATTTATATTGTGGGTTGTTTGTAACCATGTTTATCTTGTTGTATGATTCCCAAGTTGGAATCTTTATGTATTTTCTTGAGACTACATCAGCATGCAAGATGAAATACAAGAATTGAGTTCTTTATGATTTGCAATTTGATGATTTCAGCTATGCCTTAAGTTCTACATGTAGGTTATTTGACAAAATGGATAGGAGGATAGAAATTAGGTATTATAGCTCTATTCTGACTTAAATAATAAATACATCCTTTACCCTTATGACCAAGACTAACTTCCATGATATAGTGTGCATTACGAATATTTGAAAGAATGTTCATGAGATTAGGTTGATGAAATTATGAGGTGTCTATATGCAATTCCATCCATGTACAACATTATGAAAACCATGTGTTTAATGAAATCCCCAACTTATTGTATTATAAATTGTTTATCTTGGTTTTGTGTTCACAAAGTGTCAAGTCTTGTCAGTTTCATGCCATCGACTCTTGGGAGTACTTGTATCCTAAAATATAGTTGTGTGCCTAGAGCCACTGTCAATTTTCACGATACTCCCATTCAAGCAATGATCATTAGAATTCAATCAGTTATAAGACTCAGGAAAACTCAATAATCTCAGTAATCCCAATAAGCTATTTGATCTCAATAGTATTCCATCAGTCAACGACATTTAGTGAACTATGCTCAAATCAGCTAGAAGATACTATCAGTAACAATTGGGTTCAGTTTAAATCAATTCAGTGTCTCTAAAGTTGAGAGTAGGAATCTGCACAGTGTAAACTCAAGGATAGGAACTCACCTGTTAGCAAATAGAGGGTGTGATCCTTAGAAGCAATCCTTGTGTTGAAGAACTACGTAGCTAGCATAGGTTTAGTGTACCCTAAAAGTTTAGGGATTATACACCTCATTTGAATTTTTCCTACTAGAAATGGTTGACAGAAGAGCTCCATCTCATAAAGGGTTTACTCACAACTTGTCTTTCCCCATGGCATGGTACTGACTCCCTTCCAGTTGGGGTTACAGGTTAGACCCCACCAGTTCAGATTCTAGGCATGTCGGTTAGATGATTACTTCCCACAGTCTCAGTTTTGGATCCATTTTAAGTAATGAAACTCAGTTTAGTTCTACAGTTTTAGGAATGTCAGATACAGTTGCTTAGCTCAGTACGAAGCTCAGCTAGTTCCATCAGAATCAGGATTGTCAGAAACAGTCACCCAATTAATAGTATATTATGTACACGCAATTCATATTACTGGTATTCAAATTTAAGAACTAACAGATACAGTCAATCAGACCAATTCTTTATAATCAGAACTGTCAGAAACATTTATTTCTTTATCAACAATATGACATCAGTTCCTTAGTACTCAATAGACTTAGTCTTTCAGTATCCCATTATTAGTACCTAGATATCAATAAATCCATGTTATCAAAATTGATGAGTCAGTGTTATCATGATCTCAGATATAGTTACATATTCATGCATGTATTCTCATATTTATGTTATTTAATCAGTTAGTATTGTTCATACATATGAACCATTGTATTCAGCCTACCTCACTAGCATAACAGTACATTCAATTGTACTGACATATTTGTGATATGGTGTTTTATACCATAGGTTTAGAAGCATGCTCTCTAGAGTATTAGTAGCATTCCATTTCAACAGTCAGAGTCAGCAGTGAGTCCTTATAATTCGAAGATGTTATTATTTGATTATTTCATTATTTTAGTACTTAGTTTATTTTGGTAGATAGGGTTAGTTGGGGGATTTTCCCATTAACACTTTATTTAGACAGTTTAGTTTTAGCTGCTTTCAGATTACAGTATGTTTAGACAGTTATTTCAGTTGTTTTGGTATGGTTATACCATATTTTTAATTATGTATCAGTATTGAACCTTATGGCCTTTTAGTTTAGGTTATCGCATTTATGATATGACCATTATTATTCAGGACTCAGTTACCATATCAGTCATATGTTAGCTATGATCCTTTGGGATTATGAGTCCCGTATAGTTCGGGTACCAGATTCGGGGCGTTACAACATTCCCCTTGAAGCCCAAATTAAAATAACTTTACAAATAATTCCAACCATTAACATAAGAGACATTCATTAAGGAATTTACCACTTGGTATCAACATATGAATAAAAACAAAAGAGGCTTATTTTATGTTTCAAGTTCGTATAAGGGATACAAATACCATAAAACCCCACCCCAAATGAAATAAAAATAAAACTAGAAGAAATAAACACACTGGTATGGCACACCGTAATTGCGGAGGTTATCCTCCATGCCATGGTGATATCATTGAAATTAACCTCTATAAATGGCATTATCATGGACCCTTAATACCTTGGAGTCCCTAAATTATCCCAAACCCCTTTTGAAAATTTCAAAACTTTCCCAAACACCCTTTTAACATCCCTAAACACAATTCAAGCTAATAATTGATATTACGCATGCAAAAAGTTCAAATACGTCAAACTGAAAGGCATGAACCAAGCCTAAAAGGCCATAACATATTAATCCAAAGTCATTTCTATGGAACCTAGGAGTCTATAACTAACAAATTATCATCACTATTCCATTGCTGCATTTCTCAACTAGTAGGTAGTGTAATCAACCCCACATGACTCAAGTAATCCAAGGTTATGCAACTTAACCAAACAATAAACATCAAATTCATATTTATAAAAATTGAATCTCAGCAGACCGGTTTTGGTGGATTTTTCAAACCTCTTCTGATACTTGGACACACCTATACCTATTAAAATAGAAAACATAGTGAATTTGGCTGGATGAAATCCCACCTAAGGATGTAACATAGATGAAGGATGGACTCTTTATCTTGGAATACCATACTAGAAAACCAGAATAAAAGGATGACCAACATAGGAGTTCTGTAGGGTACCGTAAATAAATATTGATACCATAAGAGGATCCATACTTAGAAATAGGGGAACGTAATAAGTACGATGTAGAATCGATAGAGGTACAATACTAAGATTTGGAGGAACACTAGATACACTCAAAGGGTCACCCTCTAAATGCATCAGTAAAATAATCATTAACCTCTCAAAGATTGGGGAAAAATAACATCATCGGATAGGAGTAGGCCCTATATCTCCATCATGCTCAATCCGAGTCTCATGGGATAGCCTCCTAGTACTATATTTTGATGGGGCATATCATCATGGCCATCCTCTAACTCGGGTCACTCTACTACCTGCAACTCACCCTTAGAGTGGCTCACTCATCAGATGATGGCTCAACAAGTCTAGCCTCACGAGATCTAGTCTTCACCATCTACATAGAAAAGAATGAAACTAAATTTAATAAACAGGTAAGGATAAATCTAAATGATAAGGAAAAAATAAGGGAAATTTTCCAGAAGGTCCCTTATGTCCTCTCATAGATAGATATGGACATATATGTATCAATTCGTGAGACTCTACTAGAAACCATGTTCTAACACTAATGAGACCACTGATTATGGATACTCTAATACTAGTTTGCCATAACCCACAAACCAAGGACCATGATAGCATACATTGCAATAAGCCTTAGGAAGTAAGCCAATTACCCAGTTGGAACAAAAAGGGACAGCACCATAAACTAAAGGCAAGACTTCTAAAATAAAGTTGCAACACACTTACACAAAAATAACATAAAATACATAGTAATAATAGCATGAATAACCCTTAATTCTTGTGCCGTTGTGTAAGAACCAACTATGTATATCTCAAAGTCAAAATATAGAATGGATAATCCAAAAGGGGCATAATCTATCTCTAATTACGGACATGACATAGACTATATAAGAAAAGGTAGGAGATCTATTCTAGAATCATGGGTTGACCGCAACCTTAGAATACCCCAAGAACAGCCTATGATTAGCTCGTATGGTACACTTATACCTGGATCTATATCAAAAGGGCACAGTAGAGATGAATATGGTCCATTTGTACTTACTAGGTATCATAGGTCGTTTGAGCAATGTTGAAAATAAAGTATATAAAATACACACTATGGGAACATCACCTATAATAAGGAAATGTCCCTAACGGTAGCCCACACCATCTTCACTAACAATTCTAAAATATAAACAAAAATAAAATATAAGTACAAGAATGAAGCACAACTAAATAGATATAAATCAAGGATGAAACATAAAAAAAAATATTAATAAAAGATACAGGGAAGATATGATATGTGTGAGGTTTTTGCACAACTTCAGTATAACCTACTGACATGCTCCCAAAGTAAGACCCATGAGGGTTTTGCAACCCATATACAATGTAATAACTAATACCAATCAAATATTCATAAATCCTCTCTAGCACATACTTTAGCAGAGGTTTTTTAAAGATGTCATATTTTCTAACAAAAACTAGTATTTCCACAATGTTACCAAAGTCTCATAAATGTATTTGATATGAGAATTTAATGCCCGCAAACAAACTCGAATAAGAAATTCAAAATCCAATCAATTTACCAACCAGGTGAGGTAAAAATCCACTCCATATACCAACCATCAACGAATCAATATAATCCATATACTAGTAGAGTAAGATATGCAATAATATTTCATTGACACCACAGAAATTCCTACCTAGGCAGTTTCCACCTCAATGAATACAACAATATATATATATATATATATCAATATTAGGCCAACAATCTCGCATAAGACCCCCCATGGTCACACATGGAAAATAATGTCAAAAACCAGCAATAATAATAATAATATAGGCCCCACATAAGCACAAAATAGTAATTACAAAATGTTCATCATTGGTTCACATACATATAACATGCTTTTATGTCAAAATTAATTACCCATCACAGTCTAAGAGAGTTAAGACACAACCAACCTTTCATGAAGTAAATTATGTCCAAAATACTCCAATCACTAAAACACAAAAACATATTCTATAAATATAGATTCTATAAGTCAAAAGGATTCCAACGATACCAATATTGCCTATTTTCAAATCAGGGTCAGAAAAGATCCCTAAAATGAGTTTTTAAAAAAGCAGGGTAAAACAAAAATATTTCTTCAAAAATATATTACCTATGAAAAGGAAGCCATGGAAGAAAACCTAAGTGAAACGGGTTCAATTTGGTATTAAAATTGAAGTAATACCAATTTATGCCTTTCATGCAAAATCCTAAATTATATATTTAAAATTGTGATTGAAAAATCATTAGAGGACATGACTCGGAGAAAATAATTGTAATAGGAATTTGGAACTTACCCAAGACCGAAAATGGAAGGAATCACCCAAAAACTCTAAAATTCAAAGCTATAAGTCTCCAGAATGGTGGGAAAATTGAGGAAGAGGCATTTATATTAACCTGGTAGTTCTAAAGAAGGGCATCAATGGATTAAGCGGTCATCACCAAAGAAATGGGGTGACCGCTAAAGAAGTACCCTAGATTTTTTAGTAGGCTATAAAAGTGGTACATGTTGAGCCGATCATGTACGCTAAACCACCCTCTTATAAAGTGACAAGAGAGTTTCTTAAGAAGTTACACTAGCTTTTATTAAACTAGTTGTGGAGACACAGAAAATTCCAAGTCCGTGCAAACCCCTTTGGATTCATCTTGAATATCAATAACACAAATGAACTATGCTACCCTATCAAATTCACTGATCCAGACTCAATGGCTATATCAAATTTTTAATTAAATGTCATTTTCACAAAATTGACATCCATGATCTATATTCACAACTTTTTGAACTAAGGGTCAAAATAAGATACCAAAGTCTTAAAATCACACGAGCCATATTACCAATTTAAAACCAATATTTTTGATCTGTTGGTGTAGTATATTTTTCCATACAATGAATAGAATAATAAATATTGATCAAAGTCAACTAATAAGCCATTTTAACCTACAAAATACTACAATCTCACACAAATCACACCGAAATATATTGGGTACTTTGCCAATCATCATCATATCCTAGAAATATCACAAGGCAACCTTAAGGAAGTTTAAAATAGTCAAATCACATAGAAATAAATAATTCAAAAAAATTAATTCATTACATTGAGGCTATAATCTAATAAGTTGAGCCTTGTCTAGGAATAGCTAATCTATTATTAAGGATAAAGATTTGTAAGGTAAACACTTCTAGGAAGATCAGGTATAATACATATATTCCTTTTGTTTAAGGACTAATAATTTAGGTGAACCTAACTTATCGATTTTTTATACAAAGCACCATGTTAAATAGATATTATGCTACTCTTACTGAGTTATGAAATCATAGAAAAAATTATCCTAAATTATAACTATATAAATTGATACTTTGTTATTTGTTATTGCTTCTTGCAAACCATTGACATGTTATATTTAAAGGATCCCTTTAATAAAAATTGACTAGTAGTTATAATAATTGTATTGACCTAGCTTCTAGCCTTTTTCCCTATGGTATTGAGAAAATCTAGTTGCGTTCTATTTTTGATTCAACAAGTCTTTATATTACAATGTGTAATTTGAGTGACACCAAATTTTAGGATAGGTTCCATAAAATACAACTTAGCATTATTTCAATTGAATTTATTTGACTGTTAGTCCTTATTTTCTCTATATATATTTGTTTTATTTTATATTATCTTTTTAAAATATTAGACTGTTCTTCTTGATATGGCATCTTTACAAAAAATTTATGGAGTGATAAAGACTCATGTTTTATTGATCATAATCCTTTTAATATTATGAATTATGGTTGGGAAGTGGGAGATTTATTTGGGATATTTATGGTAGAATGACATATGAAATGAGACACTTCATGAAAGATTAAATTGAGATCATTCAAGAGGTTGATATTTGGCTCAAATATTGAAGATGTGTGCGCAATAAAATATACGTACAACACCCAACAATTTAGTTATTAGTTGTGTGGGAAAGGAAAAGGTACTTATAAGCCACATTGAGGAGGTAAAATTTAAGTCTCAATTACTTGATCCTATTTTTTTGATGTTGTCATTGTTGAGAATGATACACTAGAGTTATATGAGTAGGAAGGTATTATTATTTTTAAAGACCATTATATGTGAATATAAAATATAATTAGTACGGTAAATCATGAGTTAGGGCATATTGGACCTCATTCAAATCATTTTTATATTGTGTTTAGATAGGGAATACTAATCAAACCATCATTTTGAATAGTGTAAGGAGCAGAAAAAATATGTCTATACTATTGATATTATTGAGCCAAAATTGGAGAATTACATTTCTAATTTAAGGTAAAAGAAGTGCAACACCAACATCTAGTGCTTGTTTTTGTAATTCATATCACCATCCCTTAAATGGAGTAAAAAAGTGATTGCATAATTAAGAGTGCAATTCAAAAGTTCAAAGCAAAAGGAAAATTAGTCAAGTTGATGGTATAGTGCCATGATGTTAAATCAGACACTTATTGGGAGGCAACCCAATTAGTAGTGTAACTTTTTATTTTAAATTTTTATTTTTGTAGGGTCATATTTTATTGACTTTATTTTTGTTAAAATTTTCAGATTTAGGGAAACTTTGAGTACCTAAATTTAAAGCTAAGGAGCACATTTGAGCTTAAGTGTGGGCTCCGTACGATTCTTGATAGAAATTATAAAAAAACATACTGCTACCAAGGCTCTTAGAGCCTCATGGACTTTCTTTAACCTTCTCATTTTTACTTTGTTTATTACTTTACAGACAAAATATGATTCTAAGTGTGGCGTGGAATATCTTTTTAAAATTTTAAGGGTGAAGTATGCTATAGGGTTTCTTTTATTTACTTAGTTTTAATTGAAAAAGAGAGGAAAAAATATTAAAAATACAAAAAACTAAAAGAACAATTTTTCTTTTGTTGTTTATATTAGAATAGATGTTGTTAGTTTTTAGTTTTTTTAGTCTATAGTAGAACATACTTCATCAACCCCATGGTTTTTCTTTTCGGTTCTTTTTTTAGGAGGAAAGTCGTTTAACCGATTAAATATTATATTTGTAATTTTATATATATACATACATTAACACACACACACATACATATATGTATAAATATATTGTAGGAGTATTTTTGATATTTTAATCCCTTATGAGTAAAAATAAAAGTTATTTTTGTTTTGTTTTTTACTATTAATTCAGTTGAAATCTTGAGTAGTACTTTGTTTTGAGTGATTTAGTATAAAAACAATTAAAAAAACTTTTACACCTAGGCCCATAGTTGTGACTCCAGAAGTGGGATTAATCCATCTTGACTGATACTTTTTCCAATTATACTGTGGATTTTTTTATATATATTTTGTATTTTACATCTTATTCGAGAACTTGACCTGCTTTTTATTTAAGAAAAATAAAAAGTATAGCTTTGTTTTGAAGATGATAATAAGCTTTCTTTTATGTGTTTTGAATTTAAGTCCTTTTAGATATGGTACCATTAGGTATCACCTATGAGCACGTATCATTTTATTGGTACCCGTATTTTTACCTTGATCTTTTTATTAAATTTCTAAATTTTATGCTCGTCTTTCTTGACCACTGTAGCATAGACAGTGTTAAAAAAATTAAACATGAAGAAAAAGGATGTATGAGTGTAGAAGGTGAACAATGATAGATGTAAAGTAAGGAAAAAGGCATCTTTGAAAGAATTTGACATTAAAAATAAAAGAAGAGAATAAAAATTATTGCTTGAAAAAAAAAATTGGTTGAAAAATTCATGATGTGGTGAGAATTACTAGTGAAAATAATTGTAGAAGACAAGGCCAAAAAAAATAATGAAGAGGATAAAATCATGGGTGATGAAGTTTAAAAAGTGCAAAGTGCTTATGGAAGTGTAATTTAGATACTATTATATAGTTTTTTCTACCCTTACGCTAGCAACCATTGTAACCTGTTAAAGTCCTATTTAATTTTATTGGAGTATTAAATTAGTGGAGATGTACGTAATAGGCAATTATATGGTTCTTTGTGTATACGCATAATGATCCTCCATGTTATTATCTTAATTTGCATTAATTTATGATTTTTTTGAGCCTTTTCTTATTAAATACATGTCATTTATAACTGGTTAAAACTATTGACTTAGTTATCAGACAGTTGATTTGGATTTTTGTATCATTTCTTTATTTTGCTGCTTTTTATATTTAGGATTTGGTCTCAGACCAAAACTCCCAATAGAAGACATCAAATGAGAATTACAATAGCAACACTAGTTCCGAAACATTGATTATAGCCTGGGGGAACGTTGGTTCAGGTACCGAGGTTTATGGACTCTTTTTATTCTATTGGATGGATTATGTGAAATGGAACTATAGGTATGATCTCCACACCTAGTCAAAATAATCTCAGATAAAAGTTTTAATGGTTCCATTTAGTCCAAAACATCAAATTTTGTATGGTAGCATTGTTTGTTTGCACACAAGTGGTTTCGAGCGAATCCGAATAATCCAATCAATATTTGTTTTGGACTTGGTAAAATATTGTGCATAGAAACTGATAGGTTTGCTTAAGCGCTTCTTGGGAATTAGAGTTAGCACTTTAGCATCCATGGGCCAATTTAACAGCACTATCACATTAGCCTTTGTGCGCTTTTGCGCCTAATTGCTGCCAAAGTGGTGCCTATTTAAGTGCCATTGGGGACGCTCTAGAGACACCCATGACATTCTACTAGAGAGTCTTAATGGTCCATTTGCCTCTTTAGCGGTAGACACTTTAGTACCCTGTTGTCCGCTTTATCAACACTTGTTACCTATTTATTTGCTTTTCCCGACCTGATTTTCTACCCTTTCTTCCATTATTTTTACACCAAATTGAGAGCCTAAAGAGAGGAAAAGTGGGAAATCATCCACATAGGTTGTGGTAAGATAACCTAAATCTTCTTGATCATTTTTCATTAATTTGACTTTCAATTTCCATCCTAATTCATGGTAAAATTCTTAGAAATTATGTCTTAAATTCCTAAACTATAAGGGCTGAATTGAAACCCGATTTATGCTTTGTTTTTGCTCAACATTTGACCAAAACATCCTTGTCATTCGAGGAATCTCATGACAGGTTCAATTTTGGATTTCATTTGCAAGCCTAATGGGATAGTGCTTGACCTAAAATTCACCCAACCCTTAATATAGCACTATGGGTCTCGTCTTACTCCTAACGATGTTTAAATTACAATTTTTATAGTGTGATGGTATTTTGAGAGCTTTTAGTAAAGATGAATGATTTGTGAGTTGTTCAAGGATTACAGTTCAACATCGAGTTAGGCTTCTATCTACTCTTCTTGTTGAGATAGTGTTTTGTGTATGTTTAATGTTAGATTGGGATGTTAGAATATAATTGTTAGTTGAACATCATGACTTAGCCCATATTATGAATTTGTGGGCTAGAAGTGTAATTGACCCTTAAGGTAAAATACTTTTTAGTTTTTTATGATCTTATTACCTAAGATTACTAGTAATATTAGGCATACTTGAGACTATTAAGACTTTAGTATAATGCTTAATGCATTACTCGTTGGATTATAATGGTTTTCCCAGATCATGAAGTTATGCTTATCTCAATATATATATATATATATATATATTATTGGGACCATGGATTTGATTATAATATTGGTTGGATTCTGGGAAGTGTTTATCCTTTTTATAGAAGTGGTTGTAGTTTATAAACATATTGATACTCATAATCGTATTATTCGGATACTAGTGATGGCATGCATAGACTTGATACATTCATGATCACTTAGATAGTAAATGGTATTATTCCAACAAAAAATATAATTTTATTACTATTTTTTCCAAAAATGGAATTATTACTACTTTTCACTTTTAAAATAAATTCTTTGATAGTTGGAATCATATCATCTAAATGAATAATTTTGGTTCCCTTGAAGCAGAAAATGATGTTTTAGATATTTGACTGAGTTTGATTTTTGTCCACATTTTTGTTAGTACTATTTACCTTGATAGTGAGAGATTCTTACTTTTTCCATACTCTTATGATGATTTTTTCCTAGAGTTTACCCCGTGCAATGGATTTACGGACTTACACTCTTTTAGCCATGATCTAGTTCATGCATTATGTAAATATATATATAACTTTATATATACATATATATATTTATAGTACTGCACAGAGTGGATTAATAATTATGGTTGTTATTTGAAATCCTGTATGGGCACCATGTCGGGGTATAGGGTACTCTCAAACTCCTAGGGTCCCTTTCATTTGTGAGCAATCACGCCAGAGAAGTTAGGTCATTGTACGTTCTGCCTTTGTAAGCCTTCTGCGTGGAAGAAGTGTATACACTGAGTTATTTTATGTTACTTGGATTGAATATGGTATTATGGACTTTCTTGGAATTCATTTTTGCACGCACATTGCCTATCACCAGTATGCTCTATAAATATAAAACTTATGAAAGCTTGCATAGGTATAGGTATGAGTGTTGTTTGTAGTATATTACATTTTACTTGCATCAATAAGCTTAATGGTAGGTGTCATAGGTATAGGCATTGACTTTTGTATTCTAAGTATTATTTGAACCTTTTAACCCTATGACAACGGTAGTTTATGAAAAGTCTTAATAGGTACTATTTGTCTGGCCTAGAGTAATACCCTTAAAATTTATGATATTTTATTTTTGACTCTTCCATGTTTTAAATGTTTAGTTTTGACTTAAATTGTGTTCAGGTATGTTAGTAGGGTGTCATAAAAGGGTTTTAGATTTTTTTGAAGAGGTTCGCGACTATTTTTGAATTTTGAGGTTGTAAGCCTCTATATTTTTGGTGTGGCACGAAGGTTAATCTTCATAATTTAAACATGGCATGAATGCAGTAAGACTCTATGATAACACCATGTCATGGAGGCTATCCTCTTATATATTGGCATAAAATAGATAATAGCCTGCTTTATAAGCCGCATGCCATGCCAAGGTGTAACTTTTTGGGTAGTTTTTAATTTATCCACTCGAGATAAGGGCCTTTTGGGTCCTTTAACCCATGCATGACCCCAATACATAAAATAAGTTTATCCCATTTAGTTTTCAAAGATAAAAAGCACCAATTTCACTCTTAGACTAAAAACCCAAGAAAGTCTTAAGGATTTCACTATACATTCACCTTCTGAGTTTCAAGCTCCAAATTTCTTTTATCATTTTCTTAAAATCATGCATTTACATTTATTTTATCCATGTGATTGAATTACTGATTTTTAATGCCTGTTAATGGATTTTGAGCATTATTGATTTAATTATTTTCCCATGGCTTTTGCGAATCGTTCATAATTTGTATTTATGATTTTTGACTAATTGGGCAGTATGGGGACGGTTAATTGTGATTGGCATCGAGGATTATCCCAAATAAATTAATTTGGGTTTTAGAATTGGTAATAAACTTAACCAACCTTATAAAATTGGCTTTGAAAAGTGGATATATGCATATTGAACAAATTTTGAAACCATGCATTGCATAAAAGGTTAATCAAACATGTTTTGATTTTGAATTTGACCTTGGGGGCAGTGGATTTACCCTAGTTAATGGATAATTGAAATTTCATACTGATATAAGATTCCAATTGTAATAGGTATGGTAATACAAATAGAATATGCTTAATGGATGATTCTTGGTTTGATGAATGGGAATGGATAAATATTTTAATTGGGCTTAAAGGAGGTTTTGTATCTCTCCATGAAGATGCATGTACCAAGAAAATTGTAATACCCCATATTTCTATCTAGCTTCAATCCATCCCTATAACATCAAAGATCTTGCTTCAAAGATGACTATATTTTATTCCATGTGAAATTTTTAAGATTTTGACTTTTATAACGTGTGAAATCAAATAAACTTTTTGTCGATACTAAATTCTCCCAAATACAATACTCGAGCAAAAATTTAGAGCCATTTTAGTAAGACAGTGTACCACTTAGTACTTTAGCACGTCGCGGAGTCATCCAAAATGACAATTGTCAAAAAACAAGCGAGCCTTCGCGATATTGGCACGTCGCGCCAAGGCTCAGTTTTAGAATTGTCAATTTCTAGTGCATCAACGTGATTGCACAAAGTTGCGGTGCCATTCCAGTTCGTAACCAAGGTGGCAACGTGATTTCCAGCATGTCGTGCCACCAACAAGTTTCCAAATTGTCCAGTTTCTAATGAGCTGGTACAATTTCACCACGTCATGCCAGCATGAGAAATTGGGATTTTTAGGTTCTGTTATTTAATTTCAGGGACTAATTGGTAATTTTCCAATTCCTCTAATAATCCTATATATGAGATTTAAACCCTTAATAGCAAAAAATTTTCATTTATTTTCACTATTCCTTAAGAACAAAAGCATTCTGACAAAAAAAGAAAACCCTAGCCCCCAATTTTCGAAAGCAATCTCAAGAATCCCTCCAATAATCTTCAAGAACTTCAAGAATCCAGATTTCCAGGTATGTTAGATGTTGATTCTTGGATTCCTTCAACCCAAGAAGTTCAAGAATCCTTTTCAAAAATTATATAGTTTATGTATTTATGAGACTTTCATGAGTTATGTGTATTGAGGTTCATAATTGTGTGTTGTTGAGTTTTAATTCATGATTTAGACTACATGTTTTAAGAATTTATTCTAGCATGTGATGAATTATGCGATGTTCTTGATAACCCCTTTCAAGTTGTATGTTGGTTGATGAAATCATGATACTTTAGTGTAGTATTTGTTGTTTAACCTAGCATGCTCCCCATATGTTTGACAAAATTCTTGTGTGAAGGAATTAGGGTCATTATAGCATGTTGACAAGAATTTCCCAACTGTATATAAGTTCATGCATGCCAAGTGTTTGTTGAATAGCCTTAGTAAATACAATGTGTCATATTAGCTTGAAATCCCCAATTATGTACATTATAATGCATTTTAAGTGTTTTATCCAAGACCTTGTTGGATCAATTATGAGATATTAGTGTACATTCCCTATGCAACCATATGTTAATAGTTCCAAGTGCTTGAAGAGTTGCTTTATTGAGTTTATGGTGAATAATAGTCTATTGTTATGTTGGTCAAAAGTAGTCATGTCTTGTATTATTTATGTTATCGAGTCCTGGGGGTATTTATACCGAACAAATTAGCTAATTGTCTAGAGACTGTGTCAGTTTTCAAGATAATCTCAGTCGTTCCATGATCAACAGAACTCAATACTCTAAGACAGTTACAAAATGTAGGAAATCTCAGTATCATTAGCATTCCAGCTTATGTTCAGTACTCATCTAAGATCTTAGTAGTATTCAAGTATTAAATTCAGAACCTAGAAGCATTCAACCAGATAACAAAATTTAGTAGTATTCCATTAATCTTTGAAACCAAGTGAATTCAGCTAGATCAGTCAAGTAACATGATCAGTAATAGATTCAGCTCAGTCTAGTACAGTTTAAGAATAAGAATCTGTTCATAGTCTTTCAGTTGGTAGTAAAATTCAGCACCGAGTGAACCTAGGGATGGGGGCTCACCTATTAGATAGGACGGAGATACTTAGAAACAATCGCTAAGTTCCAGAACTACATAGCCAGTGTAGGTACGAGATATCACCCGTTAGATAAGACTAGCATACTTAGGGATCACCTATTATAAAGGACTGATCATAGGGGTCACCTATTTCATAGGACTGACTCCATAAAAGTTATCTTTAACCATGGTACGGTACTGACACCCTTCCAACTAGGGTTATAGGTTGGACCCCAAACTAGCTAGAAAAAGGTATGTCGATTAGATGACTACCTCCCACAGTCTCAGTTTCAGAATCAGTCTTAGTATAAGAACTCAGCTCAGTAGCACAAATTTAGGACTGTTAGATACAGTCACTCAATCATATTGTCAATGAATTTATAGATCACCCGCTAGATTGGACTGATCTTAAATTTAGTTTAATCATCTTTATTATAAGTATATTTAGAGATTACCTATAAGATAGGAATGATCTCAAATACAACTAATCATTAATATTATCGTCAGATTCATAGAGCACCCGCTAGATAGGACTGATCTCAGTCTTACTACTCAGTTGTCAATATCAGTAAAGAAGCATTCATTACTCAATATTTAGTGTCTCTATGATTTCGGTTATAGTTTATGCATTCAAGCACGTATCCTTATTTAGTATACATAGATTATTTAGTCAGTATTGCTCATGCATATAAACCCCTACATTTAGCCTTACCTCATCTAGCATACCAGTATATTTTCACGTACTGATGCATACTTTTCTCTTGCGATATAGTGTTTTATACCATAGGTTCAGAAGCACGAGTTCCAGAGCATTCTTAGCAGTCCAGATTCAGACTGCAACAGTAGTTAGAGTGAGTCCTTATCATTCAAGGATGTTCTATTATTTCAATATATTACTTGATTCAATATTATAACAGATGGAGTTAGTTGGGGGATTTTCCCGTCAAATCCATAGTTTAGACAGTATAGAGGCTTTCAGACTAGATGTTCAAACAGTTGTATTAGTATTCAGTTTTTCAATTGTATTTTAGTTTTTGAACCTTATAGCAAGTTTTCCTCCACTTTTCCAAATTTTTTACAATGTATTATATAATGCTCAGTTACAGATATCAGTCAAGGGTTAGCTTATGGTCCTTCGGGATTATGAGCACCGTATAGTATCTAGGTTACTAGACTCGGGGTGTTACAAAAGTGCTACTTGAAACCAATATTTCTTGGTCCAGGGGTGGTTTTAATGATTATGTACATGTGTCACACTTTTTATGTATTTGTATACTGGGATGGCGTAGGTTCGTAGAATCCATGGCCTTCCTTAATACCTCTGGTACATGTGGATAACATATACTGGGGCCTTTTTGGTAAGGGAGATAGACCAATATTTCCCCTAGGTGCCTTTATGATAATTGAAGCTACACAGTCCAGTCTAATGTTTTACTTTTATGATAAGCTTTCTTCCCTACACCGACATGATATATATATATATGTGTATATAATTTTGTGCATTGGTTTTGTATGATTTTGAACGAATTTGGTAATTGCATTACATTGTCCCTTCCCGAGTTCCATACAACACTCACCCTGCTAACCACCTCTTGACATTGTATCCCTAAGCAAAGTAGGGAACAATGACTCTTCTGTTTTTCCTCTGCAGTTATAGGTGATTGTAGGATTGTTTATGATTTAGCCTATCCTTTTTCTAGAAGTCCTGTTGCTTCAAGGTTTAGTTTATGTCATAGAATATCCTTCAATTTCTTTTGGCTATCGTCATAGGCATGTCCTGAAATAGATTGATGTTGCTTTCTCTGAGGCTTTATGGATTACTATGGATTGTGATATTTGTTTAATTCATAGAATTGTATCTTGGTTTTTCTTATATTTTATATATATATATGTAGATTACTTATGTTGTCATATATGTATTGTGTTCTATTTGACTAGACAAAGGGGGTGGTATCCTGTCCTAGATGGACTTGAGATACCCTTCACGGCTAGGCCCTAGTTCATGTTGTGAAAATCTTGGTATCTGAGCAGGAGTTATATTTATTAGGTATCCATGAAGTCATATCTGGTAGAGTTCTTTTTATGGAGTGTAGCACACCACACTTATATCAAGTAGGTTATAGGACATTTAAGAATATTTCCCATATTGTGGTCTACTTTTGGGATATAGAGCAAACGATTTTGAAATATCCTCCAATTTTTGTTTGTTTGTATTTCAGATCATGCCTCCCTGAATATCTAATGCTTGCAGAAACTTGATAAACCCAAATTACACCTCTCTTATAACATAGTAAGCGGTCGTTGTCAAATATATAACCCAACTAGGTTGTGGTCAAATCCCACCTGGATATGTTGTTAATTTAAGCTATTTGAGAGTCAACTAACTAATACTTAATAGCTTCCTATAAATAGGGGTTTCAGTGATTAGAAAAAAGTTATTGTTCACTTAAATTAAACAACTTGCAAATGTTATTTCAATGTTTCAAATCAATGTTATGGGAAAAACAAAATTTTGTTCACTATGAGTATTGGTACTTGATATTCACTAGTTATGTCTCAAGATTCTTATGACACGTAGGAACAACATACTATTACTATCAAAGTACTATGTAAATGTCTCTCGACCTATTTAAATATTTAATTATGTTATTCTTTCGAAATTAGGAAATCTATATACTTAACCAAATTTTATCTCCAGTTAATTAACCTTCTTACAAAATTAATCATTAAATGAAAGTTTAACACTTTCAAATCCCCTTTGATAATTCACTTCCTAGTAGATAGATCTCTTACTTTAAGCAAATCAATATTTGGGACTAGTCTATTGTCTGCAACCAATAGACCGCATGCAAAATAGAAGAATTATCAAGAAGTTCCTAATATCTTGAGAATCATGATCATCTAATGCCTTTGCAAGACCTAACTTATAGATCCCACAACTCGGGATAAGAGAATTAGCTACTCAAGCTATGAAAATCAACAACATATATTGCATTCATAATTCAATAGTTTCTTACTTATAAATGATAAAAATATTTGATTGTTACTCCTTCTTAAATCACAAGAGAAGTCTCAAAACCACAATAATAATCCCAAACACTTAATTTAGAAAATATAGAGAAAACTATTAAAAGGTTGTTGTTTTAGGTAAGTTCCACGATGTTGATGAAAACGTAAAACTTTTCCTTAAATACTCAAGCTAATTTTGTAGTCAAATTTCAAATACAAAATTTTTCGTGCATAACTAACGACATCATATGGAGGCTTATCATGGAGTTGATGACTTATAAGACCAAGTCATCAACTCCTCCCTCGAATCTATGTTTGCTACTTACAGGTGAGGACCTAATCTGATGGCTTTTCACGAAGTTTATGACTTATCAAGTAAAGTCGTCAACACTTCACTTTAACTCCTATAGATTGTCTTCAACTGATGACTTCCCTGATGGCTTATCACAAAGTTGATGAATTATCAGGTTAAGTCGTCAAGTCTTCACTTAAGCTCTTGTAATCTATCTTCGCTGATATTTTATCATAAAGTTGACAACTTATCAAACAAGACTTCAACTGTATTCTTCATATCTACTTTCTCAGAATCCATCCTTCTTGACGTAGTAGTTGTAGGTTTTCACGCATCTTGAATTACCTCCAATATCATAGAGAATACAATAAAAAACGACAAAAGTTACTTCAGAATTTACAATCTATCCAATTTAAAATCCTTAAATGTTCTAGCACAAATCTCGAACATCAACACTGTCAATTTAAAACAAACGCTTGTCCTCAAGCAACTACACAGTACAATACAATGATGTCTAACCAATATAATGTAAGGTACCTATGACAGTCAATCGTTAATTTTTGCTCAAACACCTTACCCTCTCCAATTTCAATCACTTTTAACTCAACTGTGTGTGCTAATAGAGAACAATAACGTGGCACAAGGTAATCAAGATATGGCATCTCTTTAGCGACAAAAAACCACACATATATACAAGCTATAATCTTCCAAATAAATAAGCAACTAATAATATCATCCATGTGCCCTCACAACAAAGATGTCCCTCCTTACTTATATATGAAATCAAGTCTGTCAATATGGGGACAACCAAGAAACACTCTATCTCAGAAAGAAGTTTCAGTCAATTTATGCCAAGTATCTTTAGGTTTCCCTTATTTTCATTACCTATGCTTTCAGACAGTTAAGTTAGGAACACTATGGAACTTTTCTTCGCCTTTGTAGCATAGGCTTGGGGCGAGTATGATACGCAGGGATATTTAAATTTTCTAAGCCTCCTTGGAACTACAATATTTTTGGGGTTTCACTTATTAACCTTTACCTTATTTTTACATTCTTTATTAAAGCATTCTCAGGTTGGGTGTAGTCATTCAGCCTCTCATTTTCTTTTTTTCACAACTTTTGTTTTCTTATTTTTTTCTACCACACCCAGTCTTGCATTCTTTTCTCTTATTTTACCCATCTTTGTACTCACTTTACATCACACACCCCTATGATAGCCACCTTCAACTTAGGTTATTTTCCAAAGTCAAAGTGCATAATGTCCAAGGAGGACTAGGGCCAAAACAGGTTCATTATGATACAAATAGGAAGGTGATAGATTTAACAAGAAAAATAGGCATATAGGCTCAAAATCGGGATCAAGGAGTATTATTCACACATGGAAAGTAATTTATGCTAAAAGTTGACTAATATCAAAATGACCTATGCTCATTTCCTAACCACTATCCTACAACCTAAGTAAGACTAACTGGGCAAGTTCTGGATTTAGCACACAGAGGAAACTTCGTAATATATCAAACACACTTGGCATAAAGGTACATCACAAACTGCTACTTATCCAGTTTATGCAAATATTAGCAGTGATTATCGCATCCATAACACTAATGCCACAGAAATATGCACAGTCGTTACATATATATTCAAATTACATACTTGGAGAGGTATTTCTTGTTTATCTTACCTATTATAGACACCTATTTGTCTCCTAGTTAATCAGAAACGTCATGACATAAAACAATAGAACAGACTACGCAACCACAAATAACTAACCTAAACATGTTGGTTCACTAAGTAGCACACAAGGGTATAGAACACATACAATATACCTTTGAGGTTGCAAGTACTCCCCCTCACAAAAAAAACATGTAGTTCCCTCAAAGAATATCTAACATCCTAAAATAATAAGGGGTCAGATAAACCTGCCATAGTTCAAGCGTGTGAATTATGAGTCGCTGACTCTACTACTACATCTTCTGCTAGAACAATCATATCAAGAGCATCAGGCTGAGCTGACACATCTACCATAGTGTTTTGCATAGTGAAAAAATCCCCAACATTCATCAAAGGCCCACTAGTTGAGGCTATCATAGCTCTCGCCCTCAGTGTTTCCTCAAAAGACTCACCCTCCACTTTTGACATTCACATAAACTTTTTTATCTTCTCTTTGTCTGCCTTTTTCTTTGATTTCTTCTCCGCTCTTCGTTCTTCGTCACTATCAATCATTTTTCTTTCATCTTTATCGTTCTTATCGCTTATTTGTTTTCTCTTATTCATTGGTTTTCCAGTGATGAAAAATAGTGGGCCTTCATCTTTGGATTCTTCAATAGTAGGATCTGAAGGTAACACAATTTGGTGATGATGCAATTTTACAATATCATCTTTTACCTTTCCCAAAGCTGCTTAGATGTTTTCAAGATCCGGGGCCTAAATCTCACTCAATATTGTATTAAGATGATTTCCAAGTCATCAACACGTCTATGAAAAGTTTGGAAGGGTTCAATTGACACTTTAATTCTTTTGTCCACGACATATTCAAATTGGTAAGAAATAATTTCAACTGCGCCTAGAACCTCTTCCCTTGCTTCACTATGAGGTGCTCTTTTTTCTCATGCACTGAAGCTGACCTTGCAAAACATGTGTCCTACATAGTTTTGGGAATTGAAACCTCCATATTTGGCATCGAACTAGTATCAGTAGCAGTAATTTGCACTTAATCAAGTCTGACTAGATCATTTTCAACCCCTGCTCCTTGGCCTAACACCAGCCTAGAATGATTTTCATCATATTTGATGTGGTTGTGAGTTTTTTGAGTAGGAACCTCTTGATCTACACCTATAATATAAGGTACATTAGCAGCCTAACATAACTTTTACACTTAACACGGAAAGGGATATGCAATGTCGGGTCTTGTTGCTTGAATTTTCATTTCATTCGCAATGATTTCCCTAAATTTTAATGGGAGCTTAGAAAACAAAATTGCCACCAAGACTAACCTATCGTCACCAGCTCAATCTAGAGCCTACTAAACCCAACTAAAATCTTGCCTCCTAAGTCATTGAGGCCTTAAAAATCCTTTTGTTTGTATTTGTCAACCACTCTTACTCTCCTTCTGCTATAATGTTTGCCAATCACAGAAGCTATTTTTCCCTTTTCTTCATCATATAGTAGAATTTCAGAGAAGTGGTTGAAGGGGTGAAGTTTGGGCCATAGAGAAATCTATTGATCATGTTGTCTTAGAGATTCACCATCACTCCTCTCATTGGGATCTTATCCATATATGGCATGTTTGTAGATTTTTGTCCCTTCTTACACATATTCTCCAGCATAGCCTGGTAATTTGTGTAAAATTCCCAGAATAATGTGGGGCAAAATAATTCACCCCCATATGTGGTCTATCGCAAATTATAATCTTTGAATATTTCCTCCATCTGGGGGTAACTGCTCCACCTAGTTGTGATGATCCTCATTTCCTCACACATCAGACGCTTAATACTTCTTCTTTTTGTTCTTGTCATTCCACCATAATAGATTTGTCTGGCCCAGGGACCTGCCATCTAACACTTTCTTGAATTCCCAGATTCTTGCACTTAATCATATCTTCCCTTATCTGAGAATCCTCACCAGTAGGGTGTTCATAAGAAAGATGTTATACCAAAGGTTCCTTAGAGTTGGGCTACTCTGAAGATATATGGTCAGATCGAGTGGTATTGTCCTTCTCAATCTCAACTTCTTCAACCACATCTACCTCAAGTTTTGAAAGACGTTCAGTTATTTTTATACCTTTCCTTCTGTTGTGTCTCTGTAGTTATGGCACTTCTTCCTCACTTTTTGATTCGTTGAGGAGTCTTCGGGTCAAGTTTTCCCTAGTCACATTCTTAGCAACTTTCTTTTCTTTTCCTTTTGGAGACATGATGAATTCTATAGCAAGACAAAAACAATAATCATTGAATGCACAAGAGTAAATAATAAATAAAAAGTCAATCAAATTCAGTGCTACCCTAGAAATGGTTTTATCACTGTGATTGAGACAATTTGGTCTGATAAGCCATCACTTATATGATAGCCCATCAACCAATCCATCAACTTTAAGAAGAATAAGATCAGTTCGATCAACAAATGACGACTTGGTCTGATAAGCCATCAATTATGTGATATCCCGTTAGCCAAGTCATAAGCTCTAGGAAAAATTCGATCAGTTCGTGCAACAAGTGATGACTCGGACTGATAGCTCTGACTTATATGATAGCCCATCAGCCTAAAACAAAATGTAATCAGGTTGAGCAAGGGTGTAATGACTTTGCTTGATAAGGCGTCACTTATGAGATAGCCCGTCAGCCAGGTTGTCATCCCAAAATAGAATCTTTAGCCTATTTTTCTTTCTTTATAAGCCTTTCAACATAGTCATCATTTAACACCATATATCCCAACATGTAAAATTCATTCTTGGGCTAGAGTTTCAAACTTTATAGCTTAATTCAAAACTGGTAGCCCTAGTTTTCAGTTTCAACAAGAAGCCATATCCAAATTTGACTCAATGATCTTGAAAAGAAAAAGTTCTAAAGTTTTTTACCCAACAATGGTTCATGAATACATTTTAGTGATGAAATATGCAATTGATCTTGAGTAATCAATCACTATGCATTACTTAAAGTTGATCATGAACACTTCAAAACCCACAAAATTTAAATTATTGGACAATAACAATTGTTTACCAATGAAAAAGAGTCAATCTTGAAACGTAACTCTTAGTCAACTCAACTGCAGGCTTCCCTTTTTAGGGTTTTGTATTTTCTTAGACAAGAAAAAATGAGCTTGATTGGTTTCTCATAAGAGAATAAAAATTTCTGCACCCCTTTTCAGTTGGCTTAGAGAAGATGAAAAGGAAGTAGAATTTTGGATTTTGAAACGAAAACTAATGGGCAAGGTGAAGTGAATGAAAGTACAAAGCATATTTTATTTATAATCTATAATTATCTACTAAGTACTACATAAAAAATTAAAGAGAATAAAATAATAATCGAAATACAATAAACTAAAAATATAGGGTTTGGAAGGTGAAGAGGTTAAGGATAAAAGAATATGGGTCGGGTCAGCATATCTTTTCTGGGCCTAAAATTACATGACAGCCGATCACAAAGTTGAAAGACCATTATATTTCATCATCACCAGAAGGCAGAATGTTTCCCCAATTTAAATCATTTGATTATTAAGTGCGGCAGCATATCCCAAATGTGATAGGCTATTAGCCTTGGTCGCCAGCTCTGTCTAGATTATACCTCAATATTGGTGCAACTGATGACCTCTCCTTGATGCCTTATCATGAATTTGATGACATATTAGCTCTAGATGTCAAATTTATCCAGAATGATTCCCCTTATTTTCTCAAGTTGACGACATCAACTGGTGCGTCGTCAACTAGCTGATACGCTGCCATCTTTGGACGTGAACTCTACTTTGCTGACTGCATCGATTTTACCTTAATCCCTTCACACCTAAACAACTCATTATAATCACCATTTTAATAACAAAACAAACAAACTTACAACATAAAAATTTGGGTTGCCTCCCAATAACGCCTGACTTACTGCCGCAGCATGACTTAGTTATCTCAACTAATCAGACTTCATCGAGATACATAGTGGATACTGTCTTTGCATCATCCGTCAGACCAACATAGATCTTAACTATTTCCCTATTAACTTTGAACAGACTTCTATCTTTACCTTTGAGTTCTACCACACCTAATGGAAAAACTTCACGTACTTCGAACGGCCCAGACCATCTTAACTTCAATTTTCCCGGAAAGAGTTTAAGTTGAGTGTTGAAAACCAACACCTAATAACCAGCTTTAAAATCTCTCTTCTTTATTCTTCGGTCATGTTAGTTCTTCATCCTTTCTTTCTACTAATCATCTCTTTCATAGGCTCTAAGACAGAATTCATCCATTTAATTTAATTACCCCAATCTTAACTCAGCAACTTCTTTCCAGTTTATGTTCAGTCATTTAAGAGCCCACAAGGCCATGTGTTTTAGTTCAACCGAAAGGTGACAGTCTTTGTCATAGACCATCTGGTATGGTGAAATCCCAATAGGTGTCTCGAAAGCACCTCGATATTACACAAGGAACCATCGAGCTTTCAAGACCAATCTTTTCGGCTCACATTTACCACTTTGGCTAAAATTGTTTTTATCTCCTGGTTTGAAACATCCAATTTCCCACTGGTTCATGGGTGGTATGGAGTAGGAACCTTATGCTGCTTCACATTGTATTTCAATAAAGAAACCCAAAATTTTTTGTTGTAGAAGTGGGACCCCCATCACTAATGATAGTTCTTGGCACTCCAAAATGATAGAAGATGTCCTTTTTCTAAAAGCCACCACTATCTTAACTTCATTATCAGCTAGAAAAATTGTTTTAACCCATTTGGACATATATTCCATAGCTACCAATATATATTTTAGCCCATAAGAGGTCAGAAATGGCCCCTTGAAATCGATACATCACACGTGAAATAATTCAACTTCTAATATCTTTGCCATGGGCATATCATGGTGCTTTGATATTGACCCTTATATTTGACACTGGTTACATTTACTCATGAACTCATATGCATCTTTGAATAGGGTCAACCAATAGTAGCCACTCTACAACACTATTCCTGCAGTACGGTCACTTGCATAGTGAGCTCCGATCGGGGAAGTCTGACAAGCTTCCAAAACACCCAATATGTCTAACTCTGGATACACCGCCTAAAAATATGATCCATAAATCTTTAAAAAAAATATGGCTCATCCTAAAAGTATTGTGTAACATCATGAAAAATCTTCTTTCTTTGGTGCAAAGAAAGATTCTCCGAGATAGTCTGAGTTACTATATAATTTGAGAAGTTCGCATACCAAGGTACTCATTCTAGCACAATAGCCATGATTTTTTAATCCAGAAATGTATCAATAATTTCAAGCTCATCCATGACTATTTGATCCCCCTCAAGTCTAGATAGGTGATCTGCAACTAGAATTTCGCATCCTTTTTGATCTTTGACTTCAAAGTCAATCTCTTGAAGCAGTAGAACCAAACTGATTAGCCTTGACTTTGCATCCTTGTTTGCCATCAAATATCTCAATGCAGCATGATCTGTATGCACTACCACTTTAGTCCTTAATAATTAAGCACTAAACTTCTCAAATGCATAAACCATTACAAGAAGTTCTTGCTCAGTCACAGTGTAATTCTTATGGGTCCCATTAAATGCCTTTCATGTATAGAATATGGTATAAAATAGCTTATCTATCTTTTGGCCAAGTATAACCCCAAGCACTACTCCACTTCTGTCACACATGATTTCGAATGGATTTGACCAATCTAGTACAACAATGATTGGTGCAGCAACTAACTTCTCCTTAAGACAATCAAATGCCTTCTTACACTCATTATCAAATATGAACTTGGTATCCTTCTCCAAAAGCTTGCAGATTGGGTTTGCAATTTTGGAGAAATCATTGGTAGAAGCCTGCATAACAAAGGAAAATCTGCACTCCCTTTACTGAAATAGAGGGTGATAGTTTCTCAATAACTTTGATTTTAGCTCGGTCAACTTTGTTTCCCTTAACTAGAATTTTGTGACCAAGGACAGTGCCCTCCTTCACCATGAAGTGGTATTTTTCCTAATTCAACACCAAGTTGAACTCCTTGTATCTTTGTAATGCTCTACTCAAGTTAACCAGACATAGCTCAAAAGAATCACCCAACACTGAGAAGTCATCCATAAATACCTCCAAGGTTTCCTCCAGCATATCGAGAAACATAGACTTGATGCACCATTGAAAAGTGGCAGGTGCATTACACAAACCAAATGACATCCATTTGAAAGTAAATGTCCCATATGGGCAAGTGAATGTCATTTTTTCCTGATCCTCTGGAGTAATAAAAATCTGGTTGTAGACCAAATACTCGTCTAAGAAATAATACCAACCTTTTCATACCAACCGATCAAGCATTTGATCCATAAAGGTCATCGGGATATGGTTCATCAAAGTACATGAGTTGACCTTAGAATAGTCTATGCAAACTCTCTACCCTGTAATCTTTAAAGTGGAATCAACTCATTATTTTCATTTGCCACTACAGTTATGCCCCCTTTCTTGGGCACATATTGGATGGTACTTACCCATTTACTATCCGAGATGGGATATACAACTCCTACATCGATCCATTTAATGATATCCTTTTTAACCACTTATTGTATTGGTGGATTAAGGAGACATTATTTCTCAATGGTTTATGTGAAATCATCCTAGAGCTGGATCTTATGAGTGCAAATATCGGGTGAAATACCAATGATATTGGTAATAGTCCGACCAATAGCCCTTTTATGTCCTATAAGCATGGGAATAAGTTCCTCAACCTAGTGCTCACCTAAATACACAACAATAATCATAGGTAAAGTGTATCCACTACCTAGAAACACATACCGTAAATGTTCTGACAACTCTTTTATTTCCAACACTGATGGCTCTTCGATAGATGGCTTAGCCAGTGGTGTTGGCAATTTTTTAGATCCACATCCAGCTTCATGGGGGTGTATGAATACGATCCCATTACCATAAAAGCACATACTGCTTCTTCATATTCTTCAATACCTTCGCTATTAAGGTTTATTAAGAAGACAACTAAAGGTTCAACAACAAACTTCTTCTCTATTGTCATTTCTCGCTCATCCTCATAATAAAATCAATAATAGAGAATACACTCATCTCTTTAGGTTACTTCATTGATTGGCATATAGAAAAAAGAACTATCTCATCAATAATCCTGAACATCAGCTCATTCACACACAAATCAATCAGCACACTTTCGGTTGTGTGGAAATGACTACCAAAGATTATGGGTCCCACGAAATCCACCTCTCAATCTAGAATGACAAAATCCATGGGAAATATAAAGTTTTACACATTTACAAGAACATCATATAATATCCCTACTGGTAACGTCACCGACCTATCTTCCATCACAAATCATATATTTATGGGCGTAAGATCTCCTAAACCCAACTTCTTTTACACAATAAGGGGCATCAAGTTAATTCTTGCTCCCAAATCACATAACACCTTAGCAAAATCAAGAGACTCGATCATGTAAAGAACAATGAATTCTCTTGGGTCTATATTTCTTATACCAATGACCTAGTTTAAATAGCACTACAATGGTGAATATTATCCACTGGTTAGAAACTCACTATTCTTTTCTTCGTCACAAGGTCTTTTATGAATTTAGCATGTCCTAGCATTTTCTCCAATGCCTCAACCAAGGGTACATTCACTGTCTTCTGCTTCAATATTGCCATAAATTTACTGAACTTTGTGTTATTCGACTTTTTTGTCAATCGATGGGGAAATATTAGAGGTGGTTTTTGGAGAGTCATGATCATTGCCTTCTTTTCCTTATCCTTCTTCGTTTCTAACTCATCAACATGCTAATAGTTAGATGTGTCCGTATTACTATATAGATTTTTAGACTCCACTGGATGGGTTTCATCATCTTTTGCACCATCATCAATCATATCGTTAATCATAGTTTATCCCATAGATGGGTAAGGTAATACGTTACCTCTCCCAATGGTAATTTTCATGCAAGAGCTATCATTTCGATGATTTTGTAGTATGTTACTTGGAAGGGTACCACTCTTCCTCTGAATAACTGTTGCTAAGAGTTGACTCAATTGATGCTCCAACTGTTTGATCAAAGTTTAATGCAAATTTACTAGCTGACTTATTATTGGATAAGTAACTTTTCATGGTTGTCACCCCAGTATTGGTCGCCTAAACTACCTCCTTGGATATTTAGCCTGAACTGGCAGTAGCATTATCCCGACTTCCAGTAGGTACATACTGTCCAGTCCTTCCATTGTTGTTCATCCAACTTCCTTGCTCTCTATCTTTGTAACCATCTTTGTCATAATAGTTTGGACCTTGTTTCCCTTAGCTATTTCCTCAAAAACCTCCCTTAATATTTAGATAGTTAGTCTCCTCCTCTTAATGTGAATCAACTTTTATCTGTGACCCAATGGCCTTTACCTTCTTAGTCTTCCCAGATCATAGATGTTTGGTAAGAAGATCCATCTAGATTTTATTGTAAGCCATTTCTTACTCATATTCTTTTTGTCTCTTGCATTACTTTGCAGTTATGCCACTAGAAACAGTAGAGCTTGTTACCTTAGAATCCCTGATATATCAAGTTCTACTATATTTGGTCATCCTATCAAGAATTTCAAAAACGTCTAGAAAGGTAAGATCCATAAATACTCCTCCTACAGCATTATCAACTACTTGTTTCATAATAGAATTAAGTCTCTATACAGAGTCTTCATCAAGTTCATACTAGCCATTTTGTGATTGGGACACTACATCAACTTTTTCTGTAACCTCTCCCCAGACTCATGAAGAGCTTCAGTTAGGATCTGCCTTAAATTAGTAATCTCGTCCCTCAACTGTAACATCCTTCATGGTAGAAAAACTTTTCTTGGAAATCTCCTTTCAACTGCCTCCACTTTGATATAGAATCAGGAGTCAACCCATTAAGCTATAGGGTTGCCTCTCCATATAGAGATAATGGGAATAGGTATATCCAAATAGCATTCTTCCCAAATCTGGGTTATAAAAGACTTGTAAATAGTGATAAAATTTACTATATACATATTTGAATCATCACCTGGAAGTCCATTAAATAGTCTCTTCAGATGAAGTAGTTGAATAATGGTGCTCTTGATGTTGAATTTAGCTATGGGTTCCAGAGGTAGAGGAATAATAGCTCCAGTTGCACCTGCTCCATCTAATTTTTCTTTATCCTTCTCAAGATCAAATTGCATAGGACATCAATCTTGTCTTGTTCTTAAAGCATGATTTCTGTTAATATTACAGTTTATAGGTGCGACTATATTCTTTGTACGCCTTTAATTAGCTAGGTCTAACAAATCATCATCTTCCAAGTCTTAATTATCTGGATTAGGATGATGCATAGGTTCACCATCATTTAGTTGGTTTAGTTGATCCCTAGCCAGAGCGGCTAGTCTATCTACTTCTTGTTGATCTACCATTCTACCAAGCAATTGTGGTTCTAGATTAAAAGGTAATAATGGTTCCTCTGGCCTTCTGGTTCATGGAGAATAAACACAGAATCTGTAAAAACAAAAAAAAAACAAATAAACATAAAATTTAGAAAACATTAACTATGAGTCAATTTTCATAAATATATTTAATTATTGACTGTATTTCCCAGCAAAGATGCCGAAATTTGATATGCCTAAATTATACTTCTCTTATGAGAGAGTAAGCGGTCGTTGTCAAATATATAACTCAACTAGGTTAGGGTAGAATCCCATAGGAAATATGGTGTTAATTTATCTATTCGTGAGTCAACCAAGTAATAGTTAATAGATTCTTATAAATCGGAGTTTTAGAGATTAAACAAAAGTTATCGTTCACTTCAATTCAACAAATTTCAACCATTATTTTTATGTTTCAAATCAATGTTATAGGAATACTATAGTTGTGTTCACTATGAGTATTGACACTTTATATACACTAGTTATGGCTCAACTTTCTTATGATATATAGGAATAGTAGACTATCAGCATCACAGTATTATCTGAATATCTCTCAACCTATTTAGATATTCAATTACCTAATTCTTTTGAACATAGGAAATCCTTATACTTAACTAGATTTTACCTCGAGTTGATTAACCTTTTTTCAGTGTTAATCATTAAATGAAAGTTTAACACTTTCAAATCCCTATTGATAATTCAATTCCTAGTAGATTGACCACTTACTTCAAGCAAATAAGTAATTAGGCTTAGTCTATTGTTTGTAACTAATAGACAACATGCAAAATAGAAGAGTTATAAAGAAGTTCCTAATGTCTTAAGAATCTTGATACACTACTGACTTTACAACACCAAACTTATAGATCCAACAACTCGGGTTAAGAGAATTAACTACTCATGATACTAAAATCAACAACATATATTGCATTCATAATTCAATAGTTTTTAACTTACAAACTATGAATATATATGATTGTTCCTCCTTCGAAAATCACAAGAGAAATCTTAGAACCACAATAATTATCCGAAAAACATAATTCAATAAATACAGAGAAAACTATTTAAAGGTTGTTTTATGTAAGTTTCCAGATGCTGATGAAAACGTAAAACTTTCCATTAAATACACCAGCTATTTTTGAAGTAAAATTTCAAATCCCAGATTTTTTGCCTATAGCTGACGACATCATCTGACAGCTTACCCGATATTTAATGACTTATCAGACTAAGTCGTCAACTCCTCTTTCGAATCCATGTTTCTTGCTTACATGTGACGACCTGATCTGATGGCTTATTACAAAGTTCATGACTTATTAATTTAAGTCTTCAACTCCCACACACTATCTTCAGTTGATGACTTCCCTGACGACATATCACATAGTTGATGACTTATCAGGTTAAGTCATCAACCCTTCGCTACAGCTCTTCTTATCTATCTTCGTTTACGGTTTCCCTGATATCTTATCACAAAGTTAATGACTTATTAGAAAAGTCACCAACTGTAATCTTCATATCTACTTTCTCAAAACATGTCCTTCTTGATATAGTTGTTGTAGATTTTTATGCATCCTGACTTACTTATAATATCGCAGAGAATATAATCAAAAACTAAAAAAGTTTCTTAATAATTTACAATCATTACGAGTTATAAGCCTTAAATGTGTTATCACAAAGCTCGCACACAAAACTCTTTTATCCCATCTAGGACAACATGGCCGAAACACATCATACTTACTGGGTACAGATCCGATCTAAGGTCCCTATTTTTGAATTCCCTCAAGGAGTTCCACTAGTTCCCACTAGTCCTCCTAAAGACTATAACACCCCAAAAATCTATCCGAAGATGTCACACAATGCTGTGGACCACAAGTAATCCTAAGCTAACCCTTCTACTGGCATAACTCATAAGCAATTGAAAATTATATATAAAATGATTGAGTTTACAGTACAAAAATCTAGTAATGGTGGAATATGTGAAAATAAAATACTAATACAACTTTTACATTCTGATAAGGTTTGAATGAGGGACTGAAAATATATAACTGACACTAACTGATATCCGTGAATTCTCTACTATACTGACTATAGATAGTTGGGACATCACTCTAACTATCGCTATTCAATACATATTAATAAGAGATTAGAGTACATAATAACATCTAAATAAAGTCCCCGTAATTGGAGGACTCATCATCTGCAAACTGGAATCTGCAAGATATTTGATTCTGGCTGTAAACGCTACAACTTGTACCTACATTATGATTTAATGTAGCACATAGACGTACGTGTGGATCGGTACTTTAAGGATGTACTGAGTATATGGGGGTGAAATGAATGAATAAAACATTATCTCATATTCATCATTTATAAAACAATGCATGCTAAATGTAAATGACTCACATAAGCTGGAATATCTGAAATACTAAAATCTGTAATCATGAATAACAAATCATACTTGAAAATCTAGTGAGTCATAACATTTAGTTCTAAAAGTTATACTTGTATTCTTCCATTAAATCATTTTGTCTAAGCATAGAAGGATTCACTATTGAATCTGAAATCTAAAAGCTAAAATTTGTATCTATTATTTTTTCTGTAAGGTATAATTTGAGTAAAACTTGTGAGCCTTTATACTTAGTTTTTTGAAAGCTTTTTTGTTCTTCTTTTACTATTAAGGAGAATACTTTACCTTAAAATCATTACTTTTAGGATTTTCAACTTTTAGGGAAAAATTGTTCTACAAAGGAGGTTCTCTTAACCGATATAAACCATGCGAGCTACATGGAGTCCAACGTCTAATCCTCTTAAGGAAGAAACCTCACAATGGGTATAGGTTTCATACTCTATCCAAGGAGTATAACCTACTCATGTGATCGATCATAAGCAAAATTTATCATCCATATAGAAATGGGAATAAACTGATAATTTTTACCTATGTTGGTTATGTAGTTATGTGAAAGTAGGATGCGATAAGCCAAGACTTCCTTCTCAGTGCTAAATACTACTCACTTTTTATTTGCTATGCTCATTCTATTAGAAAGCCACTTTACAACTAGCATAAGGGTTTATCTAAAGCCAATTATGCAATCATCTGAGTAAATCTATAAATGAAACCAGTTTGCTTTTTGTAATTTGTAGTAAATCTATAAAGTGTATTCCAAAACTTATATGAGGATCAAAATATTAAAACTTCATAAAAAATCTGAAATAATCAGCTCATAGGATTCTTAAAGCATCATCATTCTCAAAATCTCAACATATAAACTTAGGGATTAACTACCCATATATCAAACTCATGTAAAAGAATCATAATAATCATGCTTGTTATTGAAAAAAATGAAAATTCATCACAAAATCTTGAAATTACTGAAATAAGCATGTAAATATGAAAAGAGACATTCAATTCAACCTATAATTCTCTTGAAATCTCATAATCTTTTAAAGGGCAACATTGGGTATGAACCTTAATTTCAAATTCATGGGAAATCATATAAAATCAAATAATTTTGTAATTTAAAGAAAGTTTTGGGAACAAGGATGAAAAGCGTATCCTTGTTCATAATCCCACATACCTTCGATGATGAACTAGATGAAGAAATTTGCTTTTGAGATTCTAGTTGTGCTCTTGAATGATGATTCTTGGAGTTCTTTAATTGGAAAATTTGTTTCTTTAATTGATTTGGGAAAAGAATGGTGAAATTTAGGGGATTCTTGAAGTTGAATATTCAAGCTTAGGGATTTTCTTAAGAGAAACTTTGATGAATATAAGCATAAAATGCTTGTAATAGGTTTAAATCTTGGGCTTGGACGAAATTGGGGGCTTTGGAAATGTCCAAAATAGCTTCTTTAAACTTCTATACGAAACAAAACAAATGAACTGGGGTCCTAATTTAATGGGCCACTGTAACGCGACAGTATCGCGATAGCTCACTGAAATTTGATGACTTAGAAATTAGGGGCCTCTGCGATGCGGAGCTATCATGTTGTCCCACTTTATTTTGAAAATTAGAACCTGGAACTCCAATGAGACGCGCCACTATCTAGGTGCCCTATAGGAATGCCATTTTCTCCTTCGGCGCGATATGCCACTATAGCATTGGACTACTAAAAATTGAAGAATGCGAAAATGGACCTTTCCATAACACGCCACTATTACGGTGGTCCACTAGAAAATTACAATGATGAATTTATCCACCTATGTGACGTGGGGACTACCCAGGAGGCACACTGTCAACTTAAAAACATCAAAACTCCTTCACTGAGTGTCGAAATTAAATGTATTTGGTATCTTAAAAATTCCTCATGGAACAAATATTATTCATTTTGAAACTTCGTCCTCGAATGTGGCTAATTAATATCTCCCCCTTGGATCGATCATCCCTGAATAATACTAATTTGGTTGAACTACTAGAAAAAGACTGAGATGATACGGAGGATACTTATGAATTGAATCATGACTTAATATTTGAGTCTTAAACTGATGTAAGATACATATTAATGCTAGGAATAATATGGGGTATTATTCATTTTTGTAACAATCCCTTAACATTCTAGGAACAAATTAGTGCTAGGAATAATATAGGGTATTACAATAGCTTCCCCTTGGAAACATTCTCTCTCGAATGTGGCTCATTTTGCTGAAAATATTGAGGTATTTAATGCTATAAGTTATCATACACAACTGAAATAAAATAAATAGTTGAATCTTAAAATAATGAGATGTTGAACTGACCAACGAGTGCAAGAACTTTCATGAAAAATAATTTTGTGGCTGAGATCAAAAAGATTGAGACAACTTAGGGGTAATAATTTCTTTTGGATAGATCATATTTTGTGAGAAAAAGATAAAAGGTTTACGGCATAAAAGATCTATAAAAACTCAGGGCATTACAAAATCTCCTCCTTGGTATTGTCCATCCCCAAATGATACTAATTTGTTTAAATAGCAGGAAAAGACTGAGATGATACGCAGGATACTTATGAATTGAATCATGACTTAATATTTGAATCTAAAACTGATGTGTGGTGCATATACTGAGATGAATTTATAATTTACTTATGCGCGAACAAATTACCTATTAAAATGGTCAGGCTCACAAAATTTTAGGTAGTAAGACTAGACTAAATTGTAAGATTGAAAACTCTGGAAATTTGTCTGTTGGACTATTAAGCTAGATTGCTCAATATACGGACTGAATCATACTGAATTCTCATACTTGGAAGGAGTATTTCTTCACCACTATTAATTTTGGTAGCTATCCCTTAACATTTTAGGAATGAATTTAAGCTAGGAAAAATACAGGGTATTAAACTAGCTCCCCCTTTGAAACATTCGTCCTCGAATTTGGATAATTTAGCTTAAAATATTGACGAATGTAAGTTTATAATCTATCATACACAACTGAAATAAACTAAATTGCTGAATCTTCTAATATTGAGTTGCTGAACTAACCTGCGAGTGCATAAACTTTCTGTAAATATATCTATATGGCTAAGATCGAAATGATCGAGTCAACTTAGGGGTAACAATTTCTTTAGGCTAGATCTTAATTTTTGTGAAAAATATTAGAGGTCTATGACATAAAAGCTCTATGATAACTAGGGGCATTACAACATCTCCCCCTTGGGATCGTTCATCCCAAAATGATACTGATTTTGTTGAAATACTAGCAAAAGACTGAGATACTATGCAGGATACTTATAAATTAAATCATGACTTAATATTTGAATCTAAAACTTATTTTTGATGCATATACTGAGATGGATCGGCATTTTACTTATATCCAAAAAAAGTACCTACTAAATTAGTCATACTCACAATGTTTTAGGTAATAAGACTACACTAAATTGGAAGATAAAAAACTTTGGAAATTTGTCTGTCAAGTTATTAATCTGGATTCTTTACTATACGGACTGAATCATACTAAATGCTCATGCCCCAATGAAGTATTTATTCAACATTATTCAATTTGGTAGAAATCCCTAAATATTCTAGAAATGAATTTAATCCATGAAAAATATGGGGTATTACAATAGATCCCTCTTGGGAACATTCGTGTTCTAATATGGATAATTAAGCTAAAATTACTTAGGAATCTAAGGATATAAGCTCTCATGAAAAATTGAAATAAACTAAATAGTTGAATCATAAAATGATGAGCTGCTGAACAGATTTGTGAGTGCATGAACTTTCATGAAAAATAGCAATATGACTGATATTAAAATAAGACAGACAACTTAATGGAATCAATTTCTTTAAGATTGATCTGATTTCTGGTGAAAAAGATGTAAGGTTTCTGAAATGAATTCTCTATGAAAACTTGGGCCATTACAGCATCTCCCCCTTCTTATTGTTTCTCCCTGAATAAAATAGATTTGGTTGAAATACTATGAAAAGACTGAGATAATATGCAGGATACTTATGAATTGAATCACAACCTAATATATAAATATGAAACAGATGTATGAGGCATATATGAGACGGATCTAGTATTTATATATATGCCAATAAAATGCCTCTTAAAATGGCCATTCTTACATAATTTCAGGTTGTAAGACTATACTAAATTCGAAGATCAAAACTATGGAAATTTGTCTGTCAAACTGTTAAGCTAGATTGGTTGCTATACGAATTGAATCATACTGAATGCTCATACCTTAATAGAGTATATCTTTACTACTATTCATTTTTCTAGCTATCCCTTAAAATTCTATGAATGAATTTAAGCTGGAAAAAATACAGGGTATTACATTAGCTCCCCCTTGGAACATTCATTCTCGAATGTGGTTAATTACGCTGAAAATACTAAAGAATCTAAGTCTATAAGCTATCATACATAACTGAAATAAACTAAATAGATGAATCTTGAAATAATGATTTGCTGAACTACCCTATGATTGCATGTACTTTCATAAAAAATAACTATATGGCTGAGATTGAACTGAGAGAGTCAAATAACGGGTAACAATTTCCTTAGGATGAGTTTTATTTAATGAGAAAAAGATGAGTGGTTTACAACATGAAAGCTCAATGAAAAATTGGGGTATTGCAACATCTCACCCTTGGGATTTTCATCCCCAAATAATATTGATTTGGTTAAAATACATAAAAAATACTGAGATGATATGTATGATACTTACAAATTGAATCATGACTTAACATTTGAATCTAAAATAAATGTATGAAGTATATTGAGATGGATCCGCAATTTAATTATATGGGAACAAACAATCTCCAAAAATTTCCATACTCACAAAAATTCAGGTAGTAAAACTAGACTAAATTGAAAGATGGAAAACTATGGAAATTTGTCTGTCGGGCTGTTAAGTTAGATTGCTGGCTATATGGACTAAATCATACTGAAATAAATTTAATATATGAATCTTAAAATAAGGATATAAGCTATAATGCATAACTGAAATAAATTTAATAGATGAATCTTAAAATAAGGAGCTCCTGAACTGACCAGTGAGTGCATGAACTTTCAAAAAAAATATTTATATGGCTTAGATCGAAATAATAGAGTCAACTTAGGGGTAACAATTTCTTTAGGCTGGATCATATTTGGTAAGTAAAAAATAAGAGGTTTGTGACATGAAAGCTCTACGAAAACTTGGGGCATTACAACATCTCCCCTTTGTGATCGTTCATCCCCGAATGATTAAGTTGGTTGAAATACTAGGAAAAGACTGAGATGATACACAGGATACTTATGAATTGAATCATGACTTAATATTTGAATATAAAGCTAATGTATGAAGCATATACTAAGATGGATCCGCAATTTACATATATGTGAACAAACTACCTCTTAAAATGGCATACTTACGAAATTTCAGGTAGTAAGACTAAACCAAATTGGTAGATAAAAAAGTATGGAAATCTGTCTGTCGGACTATTTAGCTGGATTGCTGGCTATACTGACTGAATCATATTGAATGCTCATACCCCGATGAAGTATTTCTTCAATACTATTCATTTTTGTAGCCATCCCTTAACATTTTTGGAATAAATTTATGCTAGGAAAATATGGGGTATTACAATAGCTCCCCTTTGGGAACATTCGTCCTCGAATGTGGCTAATTAAGCTGCAAATATTGAGGAATATAAGGCTATAAGTTATTATACAGAACTAAAAATAAATAAATAGTTGAATCTTATAATAATCAGCTACTGAACTAACCTGCGAGTTCATGAACTTTTTTTAAAAATAGCTATATGGATTAGATCGAATTTAGAGAGTCAACTTAGGGCTAATAGTTTATTTAGGATAGATCTAATTTCCTGAGAAAAATGAGAGGTTTATGACATGAAATCTCTATGAAAACTCAGGGCATTACAATATATCCCCGATGGGATCGTTCATCTCCTAGTGATACTGATTTAGTTAAAATTGTAGGAAAAGACTGAAAAGATACGCAGGATACTTATGTATTGAATCATTACTTAATATTTGAATATAAAACTGATGTATGATGCATATATTAAGATGGATCCGCAATTTACATATATGTGAACAAACTACCTCTTAAAATGTCCATACTGACAAAATTTTAGGTAGTAAGACTAGACTAAGTTGGAAGATGGAAAACTATGAAAATTTGCCTGTCGGACTACTATGCTGTATTGTTCGCTATACGGACGGAGTCATACTGAATGCGTTTACTTAGATGGAGTATTTATTATTACTATTGATTTTGGTAGATATCCCTTAACATTGTAGGAATGAATTTAAGCAAAGGAAAAATATGAGGAATTACAATAGTACACCCTTGGGAATATTCGTCCTCGAATATGGCTTATTGAGATGACTATACTTATTAATCAAAGGATATAAGCTATAATTCACAACTTCAATAAAATAAATAGATGATTCATAAATTAATGAGCTACTGAACTGACCTGCGAGTGCATGAACTTTTATGCGAAACAGCTATATGGCTGAGATCGAATTTAGAGAGTCAACTTTTGCATAACAATTTCTTTAGGATGGATCAGATTTTGTGAAAATAAGATGAGAGTTTTATGACATAAAATCTCTATGAAAAATCCAATCTTTACAGCATCTCCCTCTTGGGATCCTTCATCCACGAATTATGGTGATTTAGTTAAAATACTAGAAAAAGACTGAGATGATATGTAGGATACTTATGAACTGAATAATGACTTAATATTTGAATATTAAACTGATGTATGATGCATATATTTGGATGGATCCAAAATTAACATATATGCGAACAAACTACCTCTAAAAATTGCCACACGCTCGAAATTTAAGGTAGAAAGACTTGACTAAATTCGATAATGGAAAACTAAGGAAATTTGTACGCAAGACTGTTAAGTTGGCTATACGGACTGAAATATTCTAAATGCTCATACACGGATGGAGTATTTCTTCAACACTATTCATTTTTGTAGTTATCCCTTAACATTCTAGGAATGAATTTATGCTTGGAAAAATACAGGATATTATAGTAGCTCCCCCTTGGAAACATTCACCCTCGAATGTGGCTAATTTAGCTTAAAATAGTGAGGAATCTAATGCTATAAATTATCATGCGCTACTAAAATAAACTAAATAGATGAATCTTAAAATAATGAGATTCTGAACTGACCTACGAGTGCATGAACTCTCATGAAAAATAGCTATATGGCTGAGATTAAAATAATAGAGTCAACTTAGGGGTAACAATTTCTAAAGGATTGATCAGATTTTGAGAGAAAAAAATAAAAGGTTTACGACATAAAAGCTCTATGAAACCTTAGGGCATTACAAAATCTCCCCCTTGGTATCGTTCGTCCCCGAATGATACTAATTTGTGGAAATACTAGTAAAAGACTGAGATCATATGCAGGATAATTATGAATTGAATCATGACTCAATATTTGAATCTAAAAGTAATGTGCGATGCATAAACAGAGAAGGATCTATAATTTACTTATGTGCGAACAAATTACCTATTAAAATGGCCATACTCATAAAATTTTAGGTAGTAAGACTAGACTAAATTAAAAGATAGAAAACAATGGAAATTTGTCTGTCGGGCTGTTAAGATGGATTATTGGCTATACGGACTAAATCATACTGAATGCTCATACCCATATGGAGTATTTCTTCAATACTATCCATTTTGGTAGTTATCCCATAACATTTTAGGAAGAAATTTAAGCTAGGAAAAATACGGGGCAGTAAAATAGCTCCCCCTTGAAAACTTCAACCTCGAATTTGGCTAACTTAGCTTAAAATACTGATGAATCTATGTTTATAAGCTATCATATAAAATTGAAATAATCTAAATAGCTGAATCTTAAAATAATAAGTTGCTGAATAGACTTGCGAGTGCATGAACTTTCATGAAAAATAGCAATATGGATGAGATTAAAATGAAAGAGACAACTTAGTAGTAACAATTTATTTATGTTGGATCTGATTTCATGAGAAAAAATAAGACGTTTACGAAATGAATGCTCTATGAAAACTCTGGGGAATTACAACATCTCCCCCTTGGTATAATTCATCCCCGATTGAAACTAATTTGGTTGAAATACTTGGAAAAGACTGAAATAATATGTAGACACTAATGAATTTAATCATTACTTAATATATGAATCGAAAACTGATGTATGATTCATATAATGAGATGGATCCACTATTTACATAAATGCGAATAAAATGCCTCTTAAAATGGCCATTCTCATAAAATTTCAGGTAGTAAGACTATACGAAATTTGTAGATGGAAAACTATTGAAATTTGTCGGTCGGACTGTTAAGCTGGATTGCTGGCTATACGTACTGAATCTTACTGAATGCTCAAACCCCAAAGGATTATATCAATAATACTATACATTTTGGTAGCAATCCCTTAACATTCTCTGAATGAATTTAAGCTAGGAAAAATATGGGGTATTAAAATAGCCCCCCTTCTGGAATATTCGTCCTCGAATGTGGATAATTAAGCTGAAAATACTGAGAAATCTATGTCTATAAGCTATCATACATAACTAAAATAAACTAAATAGTTGAATCTTGAAATAATGAGTTGGTGAACTGACCTGTGATTGGATGTACTTTCATAAAAAATATCTAAACAGCTAAGATCGAAATGAGAGACTCAAATAAGGGTCAATAATTTCTTTAGGTTGGATCTGATTTCATACTAAAAAGATAAGCGGTTTAGGACATGAAAGTTCTATGAAAACTCAGGGTATTATAACATTTCCCCCTTAATATTTTCATCCCTGAATGATACTGATTTGATTGAAATGCTTAGGTAAGACTGAGATTATATCCATGGTACTTATGAATTGAATCATGACTTAATATTTAAATCTAAAACTGATGTATTATGCATACACTAAGATGGATCCACAATTTAATTATATGCAAAGAAACTACCTCTTAAAATTTCCATACTCACAATAATTCAGGTAGTAAGACTAGACTAAATTGGAAGATAGAAAACTATGGAAATTTGTCTGTCAGGCTATTAAGCTGGATTCTTTGCTATATGGACTGAATCATACTAAATGCTCATGCCCTGATGAAGATTTATTAAACACTATTCAATTTGGTAGCAATCCCTAAACATTTTAGGAATGAATTTAAGATATGAAAAATATGGGGTATTTCAATATTTCCCCCCTTGGGCACATTCGTGTTCTAATGTGCATAATTAAGCTAAAAATACATAGGAATATAAGGCTATAAGCTATCATGAAAAATTGAAATAAACTAAATAGTTGAATTTTAAAATAATGAGCTGCTGAACAGACTTACGAGTGCATGAACTTTCATAAAAAATAGCAATATGGCTGAGATTGAAATGAGAGAGAGACAACTTAGTGGTAACAATTTCTTTAAGCTAGATCTGATTTCTGGTGAAAAAGATGAGAGGTTCATGAAATAAATGCTCTATGAAAACTTGGGGCATTACAGTATCTCCCCTTTGGCATTGTTCATCCCCGAATAAAACTGATTTGGTTGAAATACTACGAAAAGACTGAGATACGATGCAGGATACTTATGAATTGAATCATAACCTAATAAATAAATCTGGAACAGATGTATGGAGAATATATGATATGGATCCACTATTTAAATATATGACAATAAACTACCTCTTAAAATGGCCATTCTCATGAAATTTCAGGTTGTAAGACTATACTAAATTGGGAGATAGAAAACTATGGCAATTTGTGTGTCGAACTGTTAAGCTAGATTGCTGTCTATATGAAGTGAATCATACTGAATGCTCATACCTTAATGGAGTATATATTTAGTACTATTCATTTTGGTAGTTATCCCTTAACATTCTAAGAATGAATTTAAGATAGGAAAAATATGGGGTATTACAATAGCTCCCCCTTGGGAACATTCATCCTCGAATGTGGCTAGTTAAGCTGAAAATACTAAAGAATATAAGTCTATAAGCTATCATAGATAATTGAAATAAACTAAATAGCTGAATCTTGAAATAATGAGTTGCTGAACTGACCTATGAATGCATGTACTTTCATGAAAAATAACTATATGGCTGAGATTGAAATGATAGAGTCAAATAAGGGGTAACAATTTCTTTAGGATGGGTTTGATTTCATGAGAAAAAGATGAGTGGTTTAAAACATGAAAGCTCTATGAAAAATTGGGGTATTGCAGCATCTCACCCTTGGGATTTTAATCCCCGAATGATATTGATTTGGTTGAAATACATGAAAAAGATTGAGATGATACGCATGATACTTATGAATTGAATCATGACTTAACATTTGAATCTAAAATAGATGTATGAAGTATATACTGAGATGGATCCGCAATTTAATTATATGGGAACAACAAATCTTAAAAAATTTCCATACTCACAAAAATTCAGGTAGTAAGACTAGACTAAATTGGAAGATGGAAAGCTATGGAAATTTATCTGTCAGGCTGTTAAGTTAGATTGCTGGCTATACGGAGTGAATCTTACTGAAGGATCATAACCCAATGGAGTATTTGTTCAATAATATTCATTTTTGTAGCCATCCCGTAATATTCTAGAAATGAATTTAAGTTAGGAAAAATGTGGGGTATTACAATAGCTACCTCTTGGGAACATTTATCCTAGAATGTGTCTAATTAAGATGAAAATACCCAGGAATCTAAGGCTATAAGCTATCATGCACAACTGAAATAAACTAAATAGATGAATCTTAAAATAAGGAGCTCCTGAACTGACCTGTGAGTGCATGAACTTTCATAAAAAATATCTATATGGCTGAGATCGAAATGAGAGAGTCAACTTAGCGGTAACAATTTCTTTAGGCTGGATCAGACTTCGAGTGTAAAAAATAACAGGTTTATGAAAAAAAAGTTCTATGAAAACTTGGGGCATTACAACATATCCACCTAGGGATCGTTGGTCCCTGAATGATACTCTGTTGGTTAAAATACTAGGAAAAGACTAAGATGATATGCAGGATACTTATGAATTGAATCATGACTTAATATTTGAATCTAAAGCTGATGTATGAAGCATATATTGAGATGGATCCGCAATTTACATATATGTGAATAAACCACCTCTTAAAATGGCATACTTATGAAATTTCAGGTAGTAAGACTAAACTAAATTAGAAGATAGAAAACCATGGAAATCTGTCTGTCGAAATGTTTAGCTGGATTGCTGGCTATACAAACTGAATTATATTGAACGCTCATACCCTGATGAAGTATTTCTTCAATACTATTCATTTTTATAGCTATCCTTTAACATTCTTTGAATGAATTTAAGGTAGGAAAATATGGGTATTACAAAAGCTCCCCCTTGGGAACATTCGTCCTCGAATGTGGCTAATTAAGCTTCAAATATTAAGGAATATACGACTATAAGTTATTATACAGAACTGAAAATAACTAAATAGTTGAATCTTATAATAATGAGCTACTGAACTGACCTGCGAGTGCATGAACTTTCTTGAAAAATAGCTATACGGATGAGATCGAATTGAGAGAGTCAACTTAAGGATAACAATTTATTTAAGCTAGATCTGATTTCCTGAGAAAAAATAAGAGGTTTATGACATAAAATCTCTATGAAAACTCAGGGCATTACAAAATATCCCCCATGGGATCAGTCATCTCCCAGTGATAGTTATTTAGTTGAAATTGTTGGAAAAGACTGAAATGATATGCAGTATACTTATGTTTTGAATCATTACTTAATATTTGAATCTAAAACTGATGTATGATGCATATTGTAAGATGGATATGCAATTTACATATATGTGAACAATCTACCTCTTAAAATGGCCATACTGACAAAATTTCAGGTAGTAAGACTATACTAAATTGGAAGATGGAAAACTACAAAAATTTGCCTGACAGACTACTATGCTGGATTGTTTGCTATACGAACTGAGTCATACTGAATGCTATTACTTAGATGGAGTATTTCATCACTACTATCCCTTAACATTCTAGGAACGAATTTAAGCTACAAAAAATACGAGGCATTAAAATATCTCACCTTTGCAAATATTCGTCCTCGAATGTGGCTTATTGAGCTGAAAATACTTAGGAATCAAAGGATATAAGCTATAATGCACAACATAAATTAAATAAATAGATGATTCATAAAATAATGAGCTACTGAGATGACCTACGAGTGCATGAACTTTCATGCGAAACAGCTATATGGCCAAGATCGAATTAAGAGAGTCAACTTTGGGGTAATAATTTCAAAAGGATTAACCAGATTTTGTGAGAAAAAGATAAAAGGTTTACAAAAAAAAAGCTCTATGAAAACTCGAGGAATTACAAAATCTTCCCCTTGGTATCGTTCGTCGCCGAATGATACTGATTTGTTGAAATACTAGTAAAACACTGAGATCATACACAGGAGACTTATGAATTAAATCATGACATAATATTTGAATCTACAACTAATATGCAATGCATAAACGGAGAGGGATTTATAATTTACTTATGTGTGTACAAATTACCAATTAAAATGGCCATACTCACAAAATTTTAGGTAGTAAGATTAGACTAAATTGGAAGATAGAAAACTATGAAAATTTGTCTGTCGGACTGTTAAGCTGGATTGCTGGCTATACAGACTAACTCATACTGAATGCTCATACCCAGATGGAGTATTTCTTCAACACAATCAATTTTGGTAGTTATCCCTTAACATTTTAGGAATAAATTTAAGCTAGGAAAAATACGGGGCATTAAAATAGCTCCCCCATGAAAACTTCATCCCCGAATTTGGCTAATTTAGCTTAAAATACTGGCGAATCTAAGTTTATAAGCTATCATGCACAATTGAAATAATCTAAATAGCTGAATCTTAAAATAATATGTTGCTGAAAAAACTTGCGATAGCATGAACTTTCATGAAAAATAGCAATATGGCTGAGATTGAAATGAGAGAGACAACTTACTAGTAACAATTTCATTACGTTGGATCTGATATTGTGAGAAAAAAAAGAGAAATTTACAAAATGAATGTGATGATAGGCGAATTTACACGCCTATAGGACTAGATTTTGCCCATATTTTAGCCATGTTTTGAGAACAAATTATATATCTCATGCACTTTTAGTCATTTTTCTTGTAAGTGAGCTAACGAAGATGATTAGCAAATTTTCAGGTATAAATGATGCAGAATTCAGCATTTTATGGATTACTTGACTCCAAAGAAAGCTTCACGAGGGGAGAAAAGGAAGCTTGGACGCCTAAGGACCAAAAGTGATGCATGGGAAACCTGTCCCGGGCTAAAACAACAATTCTAAAGGCTTTGGGGACTAGCAGTAATTTATTAGTATTAGGATAATGATACATTAACCTAGTACAATTGGGTTAAGTATTTCATTAGCTTAGTAGGATTTGGTTAAACATTTCATTAGCTTAGTAGAATTTGGTTAAGTATTAGCTTAGTAGGAATAGGATATGGGTATTATAAATACCCTATTTTGCTAGAGATTTGAGACGATCTTCTTTCCATCTTTCTATTATACATTCACTACTACTTCTAACTCTTCCATTAATTCTACTTTTTATTCTTCTTCTATTCATCTATTTTTCCACAACTAGAGAAACATTACTTGATAGGGAAGTTCACGCCTAATGGCTACCACACCATTATTACACGAAATCTTTATTGTGGTATGATAACAATGTCAATTGTGATTTCCTTCGCACTCATGGGTAACTAAACCTCTCTGTTGGGGTTATGGAAGCCGAATGAGATACTATCTATTACTATGAGTTTGTAAGTTCGTGACACGTATGCTGCTTATATCATTATTCTCTTCATCTTAATATAAATTCTTTGTGGTTGCAAACACAAGAATACGCCAGTATAACATTTAACTTGTTCGAAAGAAAGGTTATCTGTCTGGAAAAGAGATAATGTCAAGGTAGTAGGGTCCCATCCCCTATTAAACAGTTAGTGCCGTAACTGGATTAACCTCTTGGAGAATTCGTACCGTTAGACACGCTTTAAGCTCGAAAGAGTTAAAGTAAAATAATCCTCGAATAGGTCGAAAGATGCCTGGATTTACCACCGAATACAATTGTCTATAAGCACGTGCATGTCGGAATTCAACACACTCATAGTCAATAGAGACGTAAAACTCAGGAGGTGGACATAACCCCAACTCTTCAATTCTCATTGTTTTACGACCTGCTAAACATTCTTTCTGTTTACTTTGCTATTTCAGTTTTTACTTTAATATTTTGGTTACACATTACAATTCCCCCCCCTTTTTATGAGACTTTCACTAAAAGTCTAGTAATTGTTGCTTACTTGTTGACCAAACTATTCCCTGAGGGATCGATACAATACCCAGTTGGGTTCTATATTTGCTAACGACTGCTTTACACTCCTACGAGAGCTGTAGATTGAGCGTTATCAAAAATTGGCGCCGTTGCCGGGGAATACGAGTGTCAATTAAGTTTGTGATAATTACTAGACCCTTTGGTCAAAGATTCTCGTACTTTTACTATTAGTTTCTGTTTTTGTTTACTGCAGGTTTTTATTTAGTGCATGCCCCATACTCGAAGTTCTGGTCAACCGTTATTACCCATCAATCCTGAACCAGAACGAATTGGCAGAATGGAGAAACAACATGAAATTGAAAGAATGGCTGCTCAACAGGAACAGGCGAGATTAGCTGCTCTTGCCGCCGCCCAAGTACTCCAACAAAACATTGATAACCCTGGGCGAGCAACAAATCCTGACGATGAGGATTTAGGTGATGACGAGTTACTAAACCCAAGGCATGAAGCTGAAATCGTAACACCTGCGAACAGAAGAGGTCGTCAAGCTTGGTTTAGGTATGATCGCCAACCCATGCAACCATTAGCGCCCGGATCCAAGTTCAACATCACAAGCACCATGATTCAGTTATTTCAACTTAACGGATTATTTGGTGGACTAGTAGGCGCTGATCCTAATATGCATCTCATCAACTTTATTTCTACATGCAAGTCGTTTGACAATCCTGGTGTTGGTCAGAATGCAATTTGATTACGTCTATTTCCATTGTCTCTGTTTGTGGAGGCAACTCTATGGTTGAATGGGCTCACTCCTAATTCTATTACAAATTGGAGGCAATTGAGAAACGCTTTCTTAGAAAGATTCTTTCCGCCATCCAAAAGAGCACAATTGAGAGATGAAATCAGCAACTTTCGTCAGCTTCCAACTGAAGCCCTTCATGAAACATGGGAGAGGTTCAAGACAAAGATAGCGAGATGCCCAAACCATCACATGACTAATGTTCACCTAATGGATATATTATATAGAGCCTTGAATTCAATAACTAAACCAGTGGTGGATAATGCAGCTGGAGGATCTTTTATGGACCTTACCTTTGGTCAAGCAAGCAATATGCTAGATCGTATGACAAAGCAAAGTAGATCTTGGCATACCAGGGATTCTGAGGTAGCAAGCCCCACTCTATCTATTGGCATGACTGTAGACAAAAGAAGAAGAGAAGAAGAACGTGATCAAGATATGGCGCACATGAAAACACAAGTGGATCTTCTTACAAAGCATTTATTATCAGGGAAGACCGAAAAAGTGAAAGCTATTGCGTCAAAAGGAAGAGACGAATCTGATTCGGAAGAAGAGGCCAACTACTTGAACAATCAGGGGGATTTTCGAGGAAATATCCAAGGAAACCAAGGTCGGAACTACTATGATAAATCTGGAAACAAAGACCAAGGTACTTGGAAGAACAAGAATGAAAAGAGTGGTTTGTACGTTCCCCCTGGAAGACGTGACGCCACCACATCTAGTTCTGGAAGTATGGATGACATGCTGGCCAAAATATTGAAAGGAGTGGAAGCAACAGGCGTTGCATTAACGGAGGTAGTTAATGATTTGTCCTCTATGAAACAAATAGTTGATTCTCATTCCACTTCAATCAAGCAAATAGAGCAGCAATTGAGCCAACTTTCAGCAGCACTCAATCAGAGAAAGGTTGGCACCTTACCTAGCGATACTGTGCAAAACCCTAGGAATGATGGGTCATGCATGGCCATTACTACCCGGAGTGGTAAGGTGCTAGAAACTTCAGCAAAGAGCAAGCGAGTGGATGACGAAGTAGTGGATATTGATGATAAGGCAAAAAGAGAAGAATCCGCAGAAAAAGGGCACAACGTCCATGACGTCAATCCAAATGGATTGCAACCTTAAAAATCTGAAAAACGGAAGCAAAAGGAGAAGAAAGCCGTGGAGAGAACAATTCCATACCCACCACCACCTTTCCCTCAAAGATTGAAGAAGGTGGTGGATGACACGAAGTTCAGCAAATTCATGAACATGTTAAAGCAGCTGACCATTAATGTTCCATTGGTGGAGGCACTTGAACAAATGCCTGGGTATGCGAAATTTATGAAGGATCTTTTGACAAAGAAGCGGGCAGCAAGTTATGAGTTGAAAGATGATGTTCATCACTGCAGCGCAATCGCTACCCGATCAATAGTTCAGAAGAAGACTGACCCCGGCGCTTTCACTATTCTTTGCACCGTTGGATCTTTGAATTTTGCCAAAGCATTATGTGACTTAGGAGCCAGCATCAATTTGTTGCCATTATCTATCTATAAGAAGTTGGGTTTGTGTGATCCTACTCCAACCAACATGAGGCTTGTAATGGCGGATAGGTCGGTAAAACGACCTATTGGTATTCTATGTGATGTCTTAGTAAAGGTTTCTTCATTTATCTTTCCGGCAGACTTCGTTATTTTGGATTGTGAGGCAGACTCAGAAGTTCCCATAATCTTTTGGCGTCCTTTCCTTGCTACGGGAAGCGTGCTTATTGATTTGAGAGCTAATGAGCTTTCGTTCCGAATAAATGACAAAGTAGTTCGCTTTGATGTTTGCAAATCAATGAAGCAACCCAATGATCTGAGTATTTTTTTGGTGGCTGATGTTTTCTTTGATGATGAGAAAGAGTTACTTGAAGAAGATCAACTTATTGATGACCCTTTGGCGGTTGTGCTCATGGATGGAGAGAATGAGGATGCTGAAAATTGTGAAGAAGTTATTGGTGCTCTATCAGGATTAGGGACATATCGCTATGCTCCCGAGAAGCTGGACCTTGATCTCAAGAATTGACCCACACCACCAGCTAAGCCATCTATTGAAGAGCCACCCACATTAGGATTGAAGGAGCTGCCAAGACATTTAAAGTATGCATTCCTAGGAAGCGAAAACACACTTCCAGTCATTGTTGTAGCAGATTTGGGTGAGCAACAAGTTGCAGCTCTCATTGCTATTCTACGGAAGTATATTAGAGCCATTGGATGGACCATTGCGGATATTATTGGTATTCCACCTGGGATTTGTACACATAAAATTCAGCTTGAAGAGAATTGCACACCCACCATTGAGCATCAAAGACATCTAAACCCACCTATGCAAGAAGTAGTGAAGAAAGAAATTATCAAGTGGTTAGAAGCGGGGGTTGTGTATCCAATCTCTGATAGTACATGGGTAAGCCCGGTACAATGTGTTCCCAAGAAAGGAGGCAGGACGGTGGTCGCGAATGTGAAGAATGAGCTTATTCCACTCAGACCCGTCACTGGATGGAGAGTATGCATGGACTACCGAAAATTGAATTCTTGGACACTCAAAGATCACTTTCCAATGCCATTTATGGACCAAATGCTAGATCGATTAGCGGGGAAAGGATGGTTTTGATTCTTAGACGGTTATTCAGGCTATAATCAGATTTGTATTGCACCCGAAGACCAAGAGAATACAACGTTTCATGACCATATGGTACGTTTGCCTTCAAACGTATGCCATTCGGGTTATGTAACGCACCAGCCACCTTTCAACGTTGTATGATCGTCTATTTTTTCTGATATGGTTGAAGACACTTTGGAGGTATTTATGGACAACTTTTCAGTTGTTGGTGAGACTTTTGAAGTGTGCTTCGCAAACCTGAGCATGGCATTACAAAGATGTGTAGAATTCAACCTAGTGATGAATTGGGAGAAGTGCCACTTCATGGTAAAAGAAGGAATCGTTGTTGGGCACAAAATCTCCGAAAGATGAATTGACGTTGATCGAGCGAAAATCGAAGTCATTGAGAAGCTACCGCCTCCAATTTCGGTGAAGGGAGTTCGTAGTTTTCTCGGCTATGCAGGTTTCTATCGTCGGTTCATCAAAGACTTCTCCAAAATTGCTAGTCCTTTGTGCAAACTCTTGGAGAAAGATTCAAAGTTTGACTTCAATAAAGATTGCTTAAAGGCATTCGAATGCTTCAAAGGAAATCTCATTGAAGCCCCTATCATGGTAGCACTAGATTGGTCTCTCCCGTTCGAAGTCATGTGTGATGCTAGTGGTGTAGCCGTTGGAGCTGTGCTAGGTCAGAGAAAGGAGAAATTATTTCATCCTATCTACTATACGAGTAAGGTCCTCAATGAAGCCCAAAGGAACTACACTGTGACAGAACAAGAGCTCCTAGCGGTTGTGTATGCGTTTGAGAAGTTTGTGCCTATCTATTGGGTACTAAGGTGATCGTTCATACAGACCATGCAGCTCTTAGGTATCTAATGACAAAGAAGGATGCAAAACCAAGATTAATTCGATTGGTATTGCTGCTGCAAGAGTTTGATTTCGAAGTTAAAGATAGAAGAGGTTGCGAGAACCAAGTGGCCGACCATCTATATAGACTCGAGAACGAGCACGTGGCACAGCCTGATATCGAGATTGATGATGCATTCCTTGACAAGGAGATCCTAGCGACGATAACAGAAAAGATACCATGGTATGCCGACTTTGCAAATTTTGTGGTAAGTAATGTGATACCTGCCAATTTATCATACCATCAAAAGAGAAAGTTTATGCATGACGTACAATTGGGATGAGCCATATTTATTTCGATGATGTGCGGATGGTATTATTCGACGATGTATATCCCATGTAGAGGTACCTACTATATTGGAAGCATGCCACACTTCCCAAGTTGGTGGACATCACGCAGGTAATCAGACAGCAAGGAAAGTATTGCAGAGTGGATATTATTGGCCTTCAATATTTAGAGATGCCTATGACTTTGTTAGAAGATGTGACCAATGCCAAAGACAAAGTGCTATTTCGAAACACCATGAGATGCCCATGTCAAAAATTCTTGAGGTAGAACTTTTTGATGTGTGGGGCATTGATTTCATGGGTCCATTCGTGAATTCGTTTGGAATGAATTACATCTTAGTTGCTGTAGATTATGTCTCAAAATGGGTTGAAGCTGTAGCATTGGCCGAGAACGAGGGAAAGCGTGTTGTAACATTTTTGAAGAAGAATATCTTCTCTCGCTTTTGAGTACCACGTACTATCATAAGTGATGGAGGATCTCACTATTGCAACAAGCTATTCAAATCCGTGTTGGACAAGTATGGTGTCAAGCAACATAAGGTAGCCACGCCTTATACCCCACAAACGAGTGGACAAGTAGAGGTTTCCAATCGGGAGATCAAGCAAATCCTTGCGAAAACGGTAAATGCTAATAGGAAGGATTGGTTTCGGAAGCTAGATGATGCACTATGGGCGTATAGGACTACATTCAAATCACCCATCGGCATGCCCCCTTATCAACTAGTTTATGGGAAGGCTTGTCATTTACCCATTGAGCTCATACATAAGGCATTGTGGGCATTGAAGCAATTGAATTTGAATTGGGATGATGCGATGAATCAGAGGTTGGAGCAGCTGAACGAATTAGATGAGTTCCATCTCCATGCATATGAAAGGTCAGACCTATACAAGGAGCGGATGAAGAAGTATCATGATCAGTGGATTGTTTGACGAAACTTTCAAAAGGATGATATGGTGCTTCTCTTCAACTCTAGATTGAAGTTTTCCCAGGTAAGTTAAAGTCTAGGTGGTCTGGTCCATACAATGTTATCCAAGTCTACTCATCTGGAGTAGTTGAATTGGAAGACAATAATGGTGTTGTCTTCAAGGTGAATGGTCAACGTGTTAAACCTTATATCGGTCCTATTGACTCGATGAATTATATGCCCATCACTTATCTCAACGAAGTCTAAGTACTCGAGGTAACTATTTCGAGCCACGACAATAAATAAGGCGCTAGATGGGAGGCAACCCATTGTTTATCGTTTATCGTTCTTCATTTTTTTTTAGTATATGTTTTGCTTTTGATAAATGAAAATCCAAAAATAAGAGTCGCGCCACGACCAAAACTAAGGCGCTAGATGGGAGGCAACCCATCGTACTTATTGTTTTTATTGGTTTTGAGCAAATGTAGGTGCAAGAGGTATTCAACGAGGAGATTGGTTTCAAATGACGATTTGTACGTAGTGTATGGTAAAGGTGGTAAGTTTGGAGTTAAGATGCATAAGGCTATGGATTGAGAATTGCTCATGACAAAATAGGCATCGAGCAAGCCTAGGCCTAGGTAAAACTAGGCCACGAACAAGGCAACGCCTATACTATAGCCTAAGGTCTCGGAATCTAGTGTGCAAAGGCATAGGCGCCGCCCATGCTCAAGTATGCTATAGCATAAGCGCCGCCTATGGTCACTTTGGGCATTGCACTAGGCGTCGCCTATGCTAGCAAATGCTTTGCATTAGGCACCGCCTATACCATGCTTAGGCAAATCTAAAGGCGCCACCTATGGTCACTTTTTGTCTCCAAAACCGATTTTAAATGGGTCAAAATCCTACCCATTCTTTTCATATATAAAGGGGACTTAGTCTTGAAACATAAACACATTGAAATCTTGACATAGGCGCCGCACATACTCTCCAAAACATCTCAAAATTTTTCTTTTTGCTCTGCCACTTCACAAGAACATCTCCAAAGGCTTCAATCACGTAAGTACTCTCTTTTTCTTCATCTATTTTCATAAGTACTACATTGCTATGTCTATTATGAATTGCTACATCTTGAAGAAATATTGGTGATGTTAATGTGTTTGAATTGATTGATACAAAACCATGTGAGTGAACATATACGTTAGGATGATCTTAAACTATTTCCGACTTGAATTTGTTTTTGATGCATTGTTATACTAATTGCGGAATCGCTATAGTCATGAGCATTGCATAACCTTGTCACTTGAATACCTACATGTTACAAGATCCCGTTCATCGGGATAAGCCTTATGGTTGCCTACTGACATAGGAGGTTATGATTATTGTTAGATACATACCTTGATACAATCCCTATGTAGTAGCCTTTTTATACCTAACATGAAAGTATTGCTAAAGTTGCAAAAAGTGATACCTCTCTCATTTTCTTGTCGGAATATAGCTCCTAAAATGATGTCGACGAAGTCTAAGTAATCGACTACTTTCACTTCACTAATTTCTATCAACAACCTAAGTGTGGGGTGGTATCCCTATTGCTTGTGTATAGATTTTATCCATTGAGATGATGCTAAGATGAACATTGTTCTAAGTCTCAGGTACAATGGCACCCAAAGCAAGACAAGATAAGGCTACCACTTCCCAAAAGGGCAAGAAAAGGGGTCGCAAAGAGCAAGGAGAATCATCCTCAATGCAATTACCACGCTGCATGTTTGGAATAAAATGGGTTCTTGAGGAGGAAGCCAAGGAATGGTATAGGAACAATAAGGAAGGAAAATAAGTTCATGTCAACTTGATCAACAAGGACAGCCTAGCGAAGAAGGAGCCGCGCATGTTGGCGAAAATCATGGCACTAAATCTGGATTTCATCTTCCACGACATGGGAGAATGTAATCTTGATTTAACAAGCGAATTTTATGCCAACTGGTCGCCTAAAACCACAGGCAGCGAAGTCAAGATTCGGGGCCAAGTTCTACAACTCAATGCGGATTTGATCAACTCCTTTCTTGGCTTGCCTTCAGTCGATCCAGCACCATTCAAAGAGCTGTACAGCAGACCTCCTTATAGAGCAATTCGACACACACTTTGTGAAAGTCAATCCATGGCAAGGTGGAGCAGACAAAAAGACACCAGATGACACAACACCTTCCCCTATGCTCCTTTGAATAGGGAAGCAAGAATATGCTTGCGTATTGTCAACTCTTGTCTTATTCCTGGGACCCAGTACACCAATATAACAAGAGATAGAGTGTGCTTGGTCTACGCTTTGATGACGAATGTCCCTATCAACATTGGGGCAATCATTCGCTCTACAATGCGGAAGGCCAGACTACACAAGCGGTCCCACTTCACCTTTGGCAACTTGTTGACAGCAATCTTGCGGAAGGAGAACATCGAAGAGGAACCATCCGATCACAAACTCCCATATAACCCGAAGAAGGTTGACCTCACAAAGGTCAAAGATGCTGAAACAATACATGGCGTCAACCTTACTACTGTGGAGAGACATGCTCGAGATGAGAGTTTCTTCCGTCATCTTTATGGCATGACACGGTTCATAATGATGAGTGGTGGACGTGTTCCAACTGCTACAGAGCTCCAACAGCTGGACCATGACTATCCAATGAATATGCATGCGAGGGAGATGTGTTGAGTAGGTACATACTTTGAGGAACCTCTTGATAATGATGTGCCGACCGATGATGATCGACGCATGCCAGACTCCGATGTGGAGGAGAATTCTGATGACGACGACTCCTATGATTATTCCGATGAAGGGGGTATGACCCCCGACATAGAGGAGGAGTCCGACTGACTAGGTTCTTCATATTTATTTTCCACTGAGGTCAGTGTCCCGTTTAAGTGTAGGGTGGTGGTATTTGCATGCTTTACTTTTCTATCCGCATTTGCATTTATTTATTTATGTTTGTTTGTTTGAGTTTTTTTTCTTATTTAGCTTCACATGAAATCATTCTAATAGGCAGCATGAGATTATAACAAGAGTACGTGCTAACATCATGACTATTGAGACGTTTAGGCTCTAATTGTGACTCACTATGTGATATTGTGTGGTTCGATTCCTTCATCTGTTGGAGCAAGAGTCTATACTACTCCCAATACAGTCGACCATGTGCCTTGTGTGTGTGAGATAATAGTATATTCTATGTTTGTGGTTGATGCTAGAACTTGCCTGGTATGTGTGTAAAGCAAAAATAAAGAATGCAAGTTTAGGAGATAATTTAGGCATTTCTTTGGCAACCTGTGATTATTTACCTTCATTTTTACCTACCCATGGACATCATTCTAGTTATACCCTTTTGAGCCTTTAGCCTATTTTCTTTGACAACCTCATATGCAGGCCTAATCCATTTTTTCAAGACCATAATTTGATCCAAATTCCTAAGTGCTTTAAAGTATAAAGTCATTTGACAAAATAAGAGGAACTTGGGTGAGTATGATGCTTTAAGAATGTATTGGTGCTTGAATGTGTTATGAAATAGAATGTGCTATCATAAGAGGTATGTTATGAAAAGAAAAAGGAAAGGAAAGCTGAAAAGTTGCAAAAAAAGAGAAAAAGGGTGGTAGAATAAAAGAAAGTAGAAAGGTTGTTTGAAAGAAAAGTGTTAATGATACAATGTGATGTATTAAAGCGCTTAGGAACATAGTCACTATTTCTGGCAAAAATAGTCCTACCTGTCCCTTAGCCTACATTACAACCATCAAAAGACCTATTTGATCCTAAGCTTAGTATTCTGACATTTAGTGGAGCATTACACTAAGGGCAAGCCTATGGTCATCAGTTGCTACATATGAATTCTTTGTGAGAGCAAGAGCAATGATATTTTTATACCCATGTTTGAAAAAGATGCTATACTTGTGAGTGATTATGGGTAATATATTGTGAAAAAACACATGGTTGATGAGTATTGGATAGTTGTGTATGATTCTTTGTACCTTAACTTTTGAATATGAGTTGACCACCATCACGAGTCTATGTTGGAGGTTAAATTGTTTCTACTAATGATTGAAAAACTACTCTTTGTTGGTAATTATTGTGCTTGTCTTGACGAATATTTTGTGTTGTTGCTGTGAAACCTTAAGTTAATGTTTAGATGGACATAATATTTTGTTCGAGGACGAACAAAGCTTTAAGTGTGGGGTGTTGATGATAGGCGAATTTACACGCCTATAGCACTAGATTTTGCCTATATTTTAGCCAAGTTTTGAGAACAAATTATATATTTCATGCACTTTTAGTCCTTTTTCCTGTAAGTGAGCTAACGAACATGATTAGCAAAGTTCCAGGTATAAATGATGCAGAATTCAGCATTTTATGGATTACTTGACGCCAAAGAAAGCTTCACAAGGGGAGAAAAGGAAGCTTGAACGCCTAAGGACCAAAAGTGATGCATGGGAAACCTGTCCCGAGCTAAAACAGCAATTCTGAAGACTTTGGGGACTAGCAGTAATTTATTAGGATTAGGATAATGATACATTAACCTAGTACAATTGGGTTAAGTATTTCATTAGCTTAGTAGGATTTGGTTAAATATTTCATTAGCTTAGTAGGATTTGGTTAAACATTTCATTAGCTTCTAACTCTTCCATTAATTCTACTTTTTATAAATACCCTATTTTGCTAGAGATTTGAGACGATCTTCTTTCCATCTTTCTATTATACATTCACTTCTACTTCTAACTCTTCCATTAATTCTACTTTTTATTCTTCTTCTATTCATCTATTTTTCCACAACAAGAGAAACGTTACTTGCTAGGGAAGTTCACGCCTAACGCCTACCACACCATTATTACACGAAATCTTTATTGTGGTATGATAACAATGTCAATTGTGATTTCCTTCGCACTCATGGGTAACTAAACCTCTCTGTTGGGGTTATGGAAGCCGAATGAGATACTATCTATTACTATGAGTTTGTAAGTTCGTGACACGTATGCTGCTTATATCATTATTCTCTTCATCTTAATATAAATTCTTTGTGGTTGCAAACGTGAGAATACACCAGTATAACATTTAACTTGTTCGAAAGAAAGGTTACCTGTCTGGAAAAGAGATAATGTCAAGGTAGTAGGGTCCCATCCCCTATTAAACAGTTAGTGTCCTAACTGGATTAACCTCTTGGAGAATTCGTACCGTTAGACACACTTTATGATCGAAAGAGTTAAAGTGAAATAATCCTCGAATAGGTCGAAAGACGCTTGGATTTACCACCGAATACAATTCTCTATAAGCACGTGCATGTCGGAATTCAACACACTCATAGTCAATAGAGACGTATAACTCAGGAGGTGGACATAACCCCAACTGTTCAATTCTCATTGTTTTACGACCTGCTAAATATTCTTTCTGTTTACTTTGCTATTTCAGTTTTTACTTTAATATTTTGGTTACACATTACAATTCCCCCCTTTTTACGAGACTTTCACTAAAAGTCTAGTAATCGTTGCTTACTTGTTGACCAAGCTATTCCCTGAGGGATCGATACCCAACCCAGTTGGGTTCTATATTTGCTAACGACTGCTTTACACTCCTACGAGAGTTGTAGATTGAGCGTTATTAGAATGCTCTATGAAAAATTAGGGGAATTAAAACATCTCTCTCTTGGTATCATTCATCCCCGAATAAATCTGATTTGGTTGAAATACTATACTAAGATGGATCCACTATTTAATTATATGCGAATAAACTACCTCTTAAAATTTCCATACTCACAAAAATTCAGGTAGTAAGACTAGACAAAATTGGAAGATGCAAAACTATGGAAAATTGTCTGTAAGGCTATTAAGCTTGATTATTCGCTATACGGACTAAATCATACTAAATGCTCATGCCCTGATGAAGTATTTATTCAACACTATTCAATTTAGTAGCAATCCCGAAACATTCTAGGAAAGAATTTAACCTATGAAAAATATAGTGTATTACAATAGATCCCCCTTGGGCACATTAGTGTCCTAATGTTGATAATTAAGCTAAAAATACTTAGGAATCTAAGTCTATAAGCTATCATAAAAAACTGAAATAAACTAAATAGTTGAATCTTAAAATAATGAGTTGCTGAACAAACTTGCGAGTGCATGAACTTTCATGAAAAATAGCAATATGGCTAAGATTGAAATGAGAGAGACAACTTAGTGGTAACAATTTCTTTAAGCTGGATTTGATTTTTGGTGAAAAAGATGAGAGGTTTATGAAATGAATGCTCTACGAAAACTTGGGGCACTACAACATCTCCCCCTTGGTATTGTTCATCCCCGAATAAAACTGTTTTGGTTGAAATACTATGAAAAGACTCACATAATATGCAGGATACTTATGAATTCAATCACAACCTAATCTATAAATCTGAAATAGATGTGTGGAGCATATATGAGATGTATCCAATATTTACATATATGCCAATAAACTACCTCTTAAAATGGCCATTCTCACAAAATTTCAGGTTGTAAGACTATACTAAATTGGAAGATGGAAAACTATGTAAATTTGTCTGTCGAAATGTTAAGCTAGATTACTGGCTATACAAACTAAATCATACTGAAAGCTCATACCTTAATGGAGTATATATTTACTACTATTCATTTTGGCTGCTATCCCTTAACATTCTATGAATGAATTTAAGCTGGAAAAAATACGGGGTATTGTAATAGCTCCCCCTTGGGAACATTCATCCTCAAATGTGTGTAATTAAGCTGAAAATACAAAAGAATCTAAGTCTATAAGCTATCATAAATAACTAAAATAAACTAAATAGTTGAATCTTGAAATAACGAGTTGCTGAACTGACATATGATTGCATGTACCTTCATGAAAAATAACTTTATGGCTGAGATTGAAATGAGAGAGTCAAATAAGGGGTAACAATTTTATTCGGATGGGTTTGATTTCACGAGATAAACATGAGTTGTTTACGACATGAAAGCTCTATGAAAAATTGGGGTATTGCAACATCTCACCCTTGTGATTTTCATCCCCGAATGATATTGATTTGTTTGAAATACATGAAAAAGACTGAGATGAAACGCATAATACTTATGAATTGAATCATGACTTAACATTTAAATCTAAACCAGATGTATGAATTATATGCTGACATAGATCCGCAATTTAATTATGTGGGAACAAACAAACACCAAAAATTTCAATACTCACAAAAATTTAGGTAGTAATACTAGACTAAATTGGAATATGGAAAACTATGGAAATTTGTCTGTCGGGTTGTTATGTTAGATTGTTAGCTATACAGACTTAATAATACTGAAGGCTCATAACCCAATGGAGTATTTTTTCAATAATATTCATTTTCTAGCCAACCATTAACATTCTAGGAATGAATTTAAGTTAGGAAAAATGCGGGGTATTACAATAGCTACCTCTTGGCAACATTCATCCTCGAATGTGGCTAATTAAGATGAAAATACCCAGGAATCTAAGGATATAAGATATAATGCACATTTAAAATAAACTAAATAGATGAATCTTAAAATAAGGAGCTCTTGAACTAACCTGTGAGTGCATGAACTTTCATAAAAAATATCTATATGGCTGAGATCGAAATAAGAGAGTCAACTTAGGGGTAAAAATTTCTTTTGGCTGGATCAAATTTTTTAAGTAAAATATAAGAGGTTTATGACATGAAAGATCTACGAAAACTTGGGGCATTACAACATCTCCCCCTTGTGATCGTTCGTCCCCGAATGATACTAAGTTGGTTGAAATACTAGGAAAAGACTGAGATGATACGCAGGATACTTATGAATTGAATCATGACTTAATATTTGAATCTAATGTTCATGTATGAAGCATATACTGAGATGGATCCTCAATTTACATAAATGTGAACAAACCACCTCCTAAAAAAAAGGCATACTTACGAAATTTCAGGTAGTAAGACTAAACTAAATTTGAAGATATATAACTATGGAAATCTGTTTGTCGGACTGTTTAGGTGGATTGCTGGCTATACAGACTGAATCATATTGAATGCTCATACCCCGATGAAGTATTTCTTCAATAATATTCAATTTTGTAGCTATCCCTTAACATTCTTGGAATGAATTTAAACTAGGAAAATATGGTGTATTATAATAGCTCCACCTTGGGAACATTCGTCCTCGAATGTGACTAATTAAGCTACAAATATTGCGAAATATAAGGCTATAAGTTATTATGCAGAACTGAAAATAACTAAATAGTTGAATCTTATAATAATGTGCTACTGAACTGCCCTGCGAGAGCATGAACTTTCTTGAGAAATAGCTATATAGATGAGATCGAATTGAGAGAGTCAACTTAGGGCAAACAATTTATTCAGGCTGGATCTGATTTCCTGAGGAAAAATGAGAGTTTTATGACAAAATCTCTATGAAAACTTAGGGCATTACAATACATCCCCCATGGGATCGTTCGTCTCCCGGTGATACTAATTTAGTTGAAATTGTAGGAAAAGACTAAAATGATACGCAGGATACTTATGTATTGAATCATGACTTAATATTTGACTATGAAATTGATGTTTGATGCATATACTAAGAGGGATCCGCAATTTACATATATGTGAAAAAACTACTTCTTAAAATTAACGTACTCACAAAATTTTAGGTAGTAAGAATAGACTAATTTGGAAGATGGAAAACTATGGAAATTTGTCTTTCACACTGTTAAGCTAAATTGCTGGCTATACAGACTGAATCCTACTTAATGCTCATACCCTGATGGAATATTTTTTTCAACACTATGCATTTTAGTAGCTATCCCTTAACATTCTAGGAATGAATTTAAGCCCGAAAATATATGGGGTATTACAATAGCTCCTCCTTGGGAACATTAATCCTCGAATATGGATCATTGAGCTGAAAATACTGAGGAATGTAAGGCTATAAACTATCATTCTTAACTGAAATAAACGAAATAGCTGAATCTTAAAATAATGAGATATTGAACTAACATACAAGTGCATGGACTTTCATAAAAAATAGTTATCTGGTTGAGATCAAATTGAGAGAGTCAACTTAGGGGTAACAATTTCTTTAGGCTGGATACAATTTCATGAGAAAAAGTTGATAGGTTTAGAGATGAAATCTCTATGAAAACTCGGGGCATTACGACATCTCTGCGTTTAGACTATTTGTCCCTAATTAATACTGATTTGGTTGAAATACTAGGAAAAGACTGAGATGATACACAAGATACTTATGAATTGAATCATGACTTAATATTTGAATAAGACATAGAAGTATGATGCATATGTTGAGATGGATCCGAAATTTACATATATGTTAACAAACTACCTCTTAAAATGGCCATACTCAAGAAATTTCAGGTAGTAAGACTAGACTAAATTTGAAGATGGAAAACTATGGAAATTGGTCTATCGGACTTTTAAGATGGTATGCTGGCTATACAGATTGAATCATATTGAATGCTCATACCCCGATGGAGTATTTCTTCAACACTATTCATTTTGGTAGCTATCCCTTAACATTCTAGGAAATAATTTAAGATAGGAAAAATATGGGGCATTACAATAGCTCCCTTGGGAGCATTCGCCCTCGAATGTGGATTATTAAGCTGAAAATACTAAGGAATCTAAGGATATAAGCTATCATGCTCAAATAAATTAAACTAAATAGTTGAATCTTAACATAATGAGCTGTTAAACTGACTTGCGAGTGCATGAACTTTCATGAAAAATAACTATATGGATGAGATCATAATGAGAGGGTCAAATTAAGGGTAACAATTTCTTTAGGTTTGATCTAATTTCGTAAGAAAAAGATAAGAGGTTTATGTAATGCCCCGTAAAATCCTCTTCCAGTCTGAGCCTTAAAGTTTATTTGGTAAAGCGAAAGTCCAAGTCAAAATGTTTCATAAATATCCTCCCAAGTATAAAATACTTTGAATTGTTTGGGAATCTATTATACCATGAATTAAGATCATAGAAGTCCCCTAATTTACGGACGAGTTGAAAATTTTCCTATCGTTCAAGTTTTAGTGACCGTGAAAATTTGGGTCAACTTCAATCGACCATAACTCATTTAATATGAAGAACTTAGTGTATTTATATATATAAAATCAAATATCTTTGAATTATCTTTCCAACGATACCAATTTCACCTAAATCTGATATTGGAGCAAAGAGTTATGCCTACTCCATTATGTCCAGCTAGAAAACACTCATGACGTTTCTAACGGGCTATCACATTTCTCACGACCTTTTGGAAAATTTCATCACATTATGACAACATTTTTTATGACACCATTAGCCTTGGGCAGAAAATCAAGAATTGGACCCATTTTGTGATAACCATTCGTGACGGCCTATCGCTGACCTGACAGCCTGTCGGAATGGCATCAACAAGATCTTTTCCATGGCATTTTTGCAAGGTTAGTTTGGTCCATTCCCACTTTTTTTTAGCCTCTATAAATATGAGGAACCCTCATAAAACCCTAATTTCTCCATTTCTCTTCTAATTCTCTAAAGTGAGAATATCTAGTATTTTAATACAAGAACCTTAATCTTCCAAAAATTCATTCATAAATCTCCAAGCTTTCTTCAAGAATGAAGTTCCTCATAGTGTGGGCATCAAGAGTTTATTTATTTCAAGTGTGGATAAAGTTTCAAGCAATAAAGTTCATCGAATTTCAAAGGTTAAGGTATGTAGATGTTGATTCTTGGGTCGCTTTCATCCAAGAAGCTTAAGAACCCTTTTAAGAACTAAAAGACTTTTTATGTTTATGAGTTATTAATAAATTCTATGAGTTGAAATGGATGTTTAATGTGTTGTTGAGTTTGATTTATATTTTCCAACAAAATTTATGAGCTTTGACCCTAGTATCTGGAATTTATGTGATGTTTCTAATAGACCCACTTAAAGTTATTTTTCCATGTGATGTGTTCATGAATTTTGGGTGTAGAAATGATTGAATAAGTGAAGAACTTTTCCCATAGGTTGGATAAAGATCTTAGGTGAGGCATAAGGGCCACTATAGTATGTTTAATAGGAAACACCAAATTGTGAGCTAGTTCATGCATGCCTTACTGAGTGAAATGTTCCAAGATAGCATGAAATCCGCAAGTAGGTGTAAAATTGGTTATGTCTAATGGTTGTTGAAAGACCCTAGTGAACAAGCCAAAATGTGATGGTTGTAAATTACCCAATTTTCTGCTCTTTCATATATCCTAAGCTTTTAATACATGTCAAGTGGTTAGCAAGTAAATAGTGACGTTTTAGTATGAAGCTTCCCCCAAATCAAGTGATATCCAAATACATGACAAGACTAATATACGTATGAAGTACTTGATGTAAGGTCTCATTGAATGGGGTATAATCTAATAGTTTGTCTTCCCTAGGCTAGTATATGATAGCGAACCGATGTTGATAATCCTTAAAGGTTTGGAGTGACCCTTTGGTAGTTTTGATGATGAATAGAGGTCTATGTTTCCTAAATGCTTAATGTGATTTCCTAAGGATCTTGAGATGGAAAGTATGTTGTGATGCACAACTACTTGAAGTGATTCTTTAACGATTGTGATAATACATAAATGATTTTAATGATGAATGAATGCTTGTAAAGATGAATAAATGATTATAGTGATGAATATATGACCGTGATAATGCATGAATGATTTGTGATGAAGAATGATTATGTCTTAATTTTATGTTATTAGGTTCTGGCGTATTTATACCTGAAATGAAAGTTGTTGTTTAGAGCCAATGTCAATTTCTTAATAATTCCAATCGATCCATGATTCGCAGAACTCAGTGAACTATAGAACTCTGTATCCTCAAACAAGTATGAAGCTTAATAAAGCTCAGTAATCTCAATTATCTCTGTAATATTTGTATCGCTAGTAATCTAGCTTCAGACCTGTAATTATCTCAGTTCTAATAGTATAAAAGTCATTCAACCATAATCTCAGAAGCGATTTGAGTAATCTATTCAAGCTCTATTTCGTCAGTCAGATACCATAAATCGATATCTTTTCTATCAGATACAGAACCAAGTGATCTCAGTGTAACATAGTCAGAGCTTTTGAGTAATATGATCAGCGTCAAATTTAGTTTAGCCAGTTTGAGTTGAGAATTTAATTCTGAGTCTTTCAGTTGGGAGTAGAAACTAGCATTGAGTGAGCTCAAGGATCACCTACTAGTAGATGGTGTGATTCTAAGAAGTAATCAATGTGTTTCAGAACTACGTAGCCATCGTAGGATGAGACATCACACCTACGAGTTGAGGGTAAATAAGAAACATCATACCTATTAGATGAGGGTAGATGAGGTGGCTTGACCTTCTAGATAAGGGCTCCACCATTCTCATTTGAGGGCCTGCTAGATGAGGGTCACATAGAGTTGTCTTTACCAGTGGTGCGGTAGTGAGACCCTTCCAACTGGGGCATAGTTTGCACCCCATATATGTTAGATTAGGGCATGTCGGTTAAGTGATTAAATCCCATAGTTTTAGTTTTAGATTCAGTCTTATTTTCAAAATTAGTCTTAAAAAATCAGGACTGTCAGATACAGTCATCAATGATTGTGAGGAACTCAAGTAGTTCCATTGATTTATGGGCCTTCCCATCAGATAAACTTGGTCTTACATACAGTTATTTGATATTATATTAAAAAATATGATGTCATATAGACTTAATCACAATATCAGATTTCTATTAAGTATTCTTATTGTCAGATTAAGATATAATCATATTTCTTATCATTGATACAGTATCCAAAATCATCTGTTAAAAAAGTGGATCTCTAATCCTATCAGTCGAAAGCAGTAAGTCCAAGAATTCAGTCATTAATGTAAGCACATCCAGTTCCTCAGTTATTAGTATCAGATGAGTCAGTGATTCAGTATCTCAGTGTTAGGAGTGAGTTCAGTCTGTAGTAAAGTGGTATCTTAGTTTCAATATCTAGAGGTGCGATAATTGTGTTCATGTTTTGTGCATTCATGTATGTGTTCTCACGCGGCATTTTCATGATTATTCAGTTTAGATATTGTGCATACATAAACCCTTGCATTAGCTTACCCCATCTACATACTCGGTAGATTTTTGTACTGATGCATTTGCGCTATGGTATTTTATTTGGCACCATAGGTTTAGAGGTACAGGATCTAATTTATCCTCAGCAGTTTGGTCCCAGTCAGCAGCAGTAGCAATGAGTCCACTTCTTTCAAGGAAGAGTCTCAGTTTACTACTATTGTTTCGGACTTTGTTTATTTTTTGTTGACAAAGTTAGTTAGGGACATGTCCCATCAACTCCACAGTTTAGATAGTTAGAGGCTTTTCAGGCGCATGTATTAGTATTCTATTTTCAGCTTTGAGTATGTATAGATGTGTTGAACCTTATGGCAAGTTTCCGCATTTTTTTTAGATATTATCTAGTAGCAATGTGTGTTTTGGGTATAGTGAATCAGTCCATAGAATGCGAGAATGTAGAGTTCTGACTCAAAGGGGTAGACTTCAGGCGTTTCATACTCGCCTTGATCGAGAAAGATTCCGTAAAATAAACCTGAAGTTATGAGCCCTTCATCTTTATGTTATGCATTGATAGATCCTTTGCTCTATTTTTGAGTTGACATGTTATCATGAATCATGCATAAGTTTCAGATCTTGGTTGGTCAATTATGACCCAGTCTGTAGGTGCCCCATGTACCGCTCCAGTATTTTAGCGAAGTGTGTTTAGAGGGACATAGAGTCCCAAGGTAGAGATACCCCATGGTATTATGATGTTTTATGCCATTAGATTTTTCTCGATGCATGTTCAGATTTTCCTTATAAAGTTAGCATCAATCATTATTGCATTGTTAAGTCATGCTTTCAAAAGTAAGCTTAGCCGGACATTCATGCATTAGATATGCGCATTTAGTAGAAAGAGTTCAGTTTGTCATCGTGTGTTCAGTCATGTATTCATGATATCATCTCAGTTATGAGTCCATGCATCAGATATGCATGTGTATTATGAGAATTCAGCTATAAGTATCATCAGTCGAGTATTCCATTCATCATATTTGCATGCCCATTGTGAGAACTCTATATGTTATTCATTCCAGTTGCGTTGTCCTAATCTGAGTTTTTTCCATTTCTTGAGTAAGTTCTATTGATCCGTATTCTCATTCTATCAAACGACATTCGAGGAAGAATGTTCTCAAGGGGAAGATATTGTAATTCCCCACAAAATCCTCTTCCAGTCTGAGCCTTAGAGCATATTTGGTAATGCAAAAATCCAAGTCAAAAATTTTCAGAAATATCCTCTCATATAAGAAATAATTTGAATCGTGTGGTAATCCATTTGAGCATGAATTAAGATCATAGAGTTCCCCTAACTTATGGACGAATTGAACACTTTCCTATCGTTTAAGTTTTAGTGACCGTCAAAATTTGGGTAAAATTCAATCGACCATAAATCATTGTATATGAAGAACTGGGTGTATTTCTATATATAAAATCAAATATCTTTGAATTACCTTTCCAAGGATACCAATTTTGCCTATATCTGATATCGAAGAAAATAGTTATCCCCATTTTACTCCCGCATGTCAAGCTGGTAAATGGTGACGATGTTTCTAATGGTCTATCACATTTTTGATGACGTCATCACATTCTGACGATATTTCTTATGACATCGTCAGCCCTGGGCAGAAAATCAAGAATTGGACCCCTTTTGGGACGACCATTCGTGACGCCAATGACGGACCCGACGGCCTGTCACGGATGGCATCAAGAAGATTTTTTTCAGCAATTCAAGGGCATTTTTGCAAGGATATTTTGATCATTTTCCACTTTTTTTAAGCCTCTATATATATGAGGAACCCTCATTCAAAGCCTAATTTCCCCATTTCTCTTCTAATTCTCTAAAGAGAGAATATCTAGGGTTTTAATTCAAGAACCTTAATCCTTGAATTATTCATTCATAAATCTTCAAGCATTCATCAAGAATCTCATAGTGTGAGCTTCAAGAATTTATATATTTCAAGAATGGATAAAGTTTCAAGCACTAAAGTTCATCAAATTTCAAATGTTAAGGTATGTAGATGTTGATTCTTGGGTCTCTTTAATCGAAGAAGCTCAAGAACCCTTTTTAAAACTAAAAGATTTTTTATGTTTATGTGTTGTTAATAATTTTTATGAGTTGAAATGGATGTTTAATGTGTTGTTAAGTTTTTATTTATGTTTTCCTACAAAATTTATGAGCTTTGACCCTAGTATGTGGAATTCATCTGATGTTTGTGATAGACCCTCTTGAAGTTGATTTTCCATGTGATGTGTTCATGACTTTGGGTATAGAAATGGTTGAATAGGTGAGGAAAGTTCCCCATAGGTTTGATAAAGACTTAGGTGAAGAATAAGGGCTACTACAGTATGTTGAATAGGAAACCCAAAATTGTGAGCTAGTCCATGCATACCTTAGTGAGTGAAAATTCCCAAGATATCATGAAATCCCCAAGTAGGTGCAAAATTGGTAGTGTCTAATGGTTGTTGAAAGACACTAATAAGAAAGTCGACATACGATGGTGGTAAATTTCCAAAATTTGTGCTCTTTGGTATATGTTAATCTTTTAATAATGTCAAGTAGTTAGCAAGTAAATAGTGACGTGCTATTAAGAAGTTTCCCGCAAATCAAGTGATATCCAAATACATGACAAAATAGATATAGGTATGAAGTAATTGATGTAAGATCTCGTTGATTGGGGTATAATCGAATAACATGTCTTCCCTAGGATAGTATATGATATTGAACCGATGTTGATGATCCTTAAAGATTTGGAGTGACCCTTTGGTGGTTGTGATGATTAATAGAGGTTTATGTTTCCAAAATTCTTAATACGATGTCCGAAGGATATTTAGAGGAAAAGTATGTTATGATTCCCAACTACTTGAAGTGATTCTTTAACGATTGTGATAATACATGAATTATTGTAATGATAAATGAATGCTTGTAATGCTGAATAAATGATTGTAGTGATGAATGGATGACCATGATGATGCATGAATGATTTGTGATGAAGAATGATTATATCTTACTTTTATGTTGTCGAGTCCTGGGGGTATTTATACCCAAAAATAGAGTTGTTGTCAATAGTTCATGTCAGTTTCTCGATAATTTCAATCATGCCATGATTCTTAGAACTCAGTGAACTATAGAACTCTGTATCCTCCGACTAGTGCGAAGCTTAATAGAACTCAGTAATCTCATTTATCTCTGTAATCTCTGTATTACTAGTAGTCTATCGTTAGACCTGTAATTAATTCAGTTCTAATAGTATTTAAGACATTCAATCCTAATCTCAGAAGTGATTCGAGTAATTTATTCAAGCTTTGTATCGTCATTCTGATACCATGATTCGATATCTTTTCCATCAGATACGGAACCAAGTGATCTCAGCATAACTCAGCCAGACCTTTTGAGTAATATGATCAGTGTTAGATTCAGTTCAGTCAGTGTTCAGTTGAGAATTCAGTTCTGAGACTTTCATTTGGGAGTAGAAACAATTGCCAAGCGAACTCAAGGATGGGAACTCACGTACTAGTAGAGGGTATGATTCTTAGAAACAATCCTTGTGATCCTAAACTACGTATCCAGCATAGGTTGAGACATCAAAAATCTTAGTTGTGCTGGATAAGAAACATCACACCTGCTAGATGACAGTAGATGAGGTGGCTTTACCTGCTAGATCAGGGCTCCACCGTTCTCGTTTGAGGACCTGCTAAATTAGGACCACATATAGTTGTCTTTACCAGTGGCGCGGTAATTACACCCTTATAACTGGGGCACAGGTTGGACTCCACATGTGGTAGATTGGGAAATATTGGCTAAGTGACTACTTCCCACTATTTCAGTTTCAACTTAAGTCTCAATTTCAAAATCAGTCTACAGAATTGAGGACTATCCGTTATAGTCATCTATCATTGCGACGAACTCAGAGAGTTCCATTGATTTATGGGCTATCCCATCAAATAGACTTGGTCTCACCTAGAGTTATTTGATATTATATTCAGAGATATGTTGTCAGACAGGCTTGATCATAGTATCAAATTTCTATTGAGTATTCTTGATGTCAGATTCAGATATAATCATATTTCTTATCATTAATTAAGGTTCCAAAATCATCTGTTAGAAAGGTGGATCTCTAATCCTATCAGTCGAAAGCAGTAAGTCCAAGAATGCAGTCATTAATGTAAGCACATCCAGATCCTCAGTTATTAGAATCAGAAGAGTCGGTGATTCAGTATCTCAGTATCAGTAGTGAGTTCAGTCTGTAGTAAAGTGGTATCTGAGTTTTAGTATCTAGAGTTGCGATAATTGAGTTCATGTTCTTTGCATTCATGTATGTGTTCTCATGTGGCATTTTCATGATTATTCAGTTTAGATATTGCGCATGCATGAACCCTTGCATTAGCCTACCCCGTCTACATACTCGGTATATTTTTATAATGATGCATTTTATTATTTGACACCATAGGTTCAGAGTCACAGGATCACGTTTATCCTCTGTAGATTGGTCCCAGTCCGTAGAGTAGCAGTGAGTCCACTTCTTTCGAGGATGAGTCTCAGTTTACTACTATTATTTCATACTTTGTTTATTTTCTATTGACGTAGTTAGTTGGGGACATATCCCATCAACTCCACATTTCAGACAGTTAGAGGCTTTTCAGATGGATGTATTAATATTCAGTTTTTAGCATTGAGTATGTATAGATATGTTGAACCTTATGGCAAGTTTCTGCATTTTTTAGATATTATGCAGTGTACAGGTACAGATATCAAAAAAGGGTTAGCTTGTGGCCTTTTCGGTCCTTATACAACATGTGACATCATGGTATGGGATTTGGGGTTTTACATTTTCTACATGAAAACTCTATGTGAACTCAGGACATTACAAGATCTCCCCTTTGGGATCATTCGTTCCCGAATGATACTAATTTGGTAGAAATTCTAAGAAAAGACTGAGATTATTTGCATTATATATATGAATTGAATAATGAGTTAATATTTGAATCTAAAACTGATGTATGATGCATATAATAATATGGATTCGCAGTAAGCATGTATGCGAGCAAACTACCTCTTAAAATGGACATACTTTCGAAATTTCAAGTAGTAAGAATAGACTAAATTGGAAGATGGAAAACTAAGGAAATTTGTCTGTCGGACTATTAAGCTGGATTGCTGGCTATACAGACTAAATCATACTGAATGCTCATACCCCGATGGAGTATTTCTTCAACACTATTTTTTTGTAGCTATCCCTTAACATTTTAGAAACAAATTTAAGCAAGGAAAAATACGGGGTAAGATAATAGCTCCCCCTTGGGAACATTCATCCTCAAATATGGCTAATTGAGCTTAAAATACTATGGAATGTAAGGCTATAAGGTATCATGCACAACTGAAATAAACTAAATAGCTGAATCTTAAAACAATGAGCTATTGTACTGCCATGCGAGTGCATGAACTTTCATGAAAAATAGTTGTATGGTTGAGATCAAATTGAGAGGGTCAACTTAGGGGTAACAATTTCATTAGGTTTGATCTAATTTCATAAGAGAAAGATGAGATTTTTAGAACATGAAATCTCTAATAAACATGGGGAATTACAACATCTCCCCCTTGGGATCGTTTGTCCCCGAATGATACTGATTTGGTTGGAATATTAGGAAAAGACCGAGATGATATGAAGGATACTTATGAATTGAATCTTTGATGTATGAGCATATACTGAGATGGATCAACAAATATATGTGAACAAACTACCACTTAAAATGGCCATAGTCACGAAATTTCAGGTAGTAAGATTACACAAAATTGAATGATGGAAAACTATGGAAATTTTTCTGTAAGACTGTTAAGCTAGTTTGTTGGTTATACGGACTGAATTATTCTGAATAATCATACCTCGATGGAGTATTTATTCAACACTATTCATTTTGTTGGCTATCCCTTAATATTCTAGGAATGAATTTAAGTTAGGAAAAATACGTGGTATTATAATAGCTCCCCCTTGGGAACATTATTCCTCAAATAAGGCTAATTGAGCTAAGAATACTGAGGAATGTAAGGATATGATCTATCATGCCCAAATAAAATAAACTAAATTGATGAATCTTAAAATAATAAGCTATTGAACTGACATGCGAGTGCATGAAGTTTCATGAAAAATAGTTGTATGGATGAGATCAAATTGATAGTATCAACTTAGGGGTAACAATCTATTTAGGATGGATTTAATTTAGCGAGAAAAATATGAGAGGTTTATGAAATGAATGTTCTATGAAAAATTGTGCCATTACAATATCTTCACCTTGGGATCATTTGTCCCCGAATGATACTGATCTAGCAAAAGAATAAGAGGATACGAAGGATACTTACGAATTTAATCATGACTTAATAATTAAATCTTAAATTGATGTATGATGCATATACTGAGATGGATCCATAATTTAAATATATGCGAATAAATTACCACTTAAAATGGCCAGACTTACGAAATTTCAGGTAGTAAGACTATGCAAAATTGGAAGATGGAAAACTATGGAAATTTGTCTATCGTATAGTCAAGCTGGATTGTTGGCTATACGGACAGAATCATACTGAATGCTTATACCTTGATGGAGTCTTTCTTCAATACTACTCACTTTGGTATCCATCCCTTAACATTCTGGGAATGAATTTAAGCCAGGAAAAATATGGGGTATTATAATAGCTCCCCCTTGGGAACATTCATCCTCCTTTTTGGATAATTAAGCTGAAAATACTAAGGAATCTAAAGATAAAAGCTATCATGAACAACTGAACAAAACTAAATAGCTGAATCCTAAAATATTGAGCTGCTGAACAAACCTGTGAGTACATGAACTTTCATGAAAAGTAGCTATATGGCCGAGATGGAAATAAGAGAGTCAACTTAGGGGTAACAATTTGTTTAGGCTGGATTAGATTTTGTGAGAAAAAAATGAGAGGTTTATGACATGAAATCTCTATGAAAACTTGAGGCATTACAACATCTCCCCCTTGGGATCGTTCGTCCCCGAAAAACACTGAGTTGGTTGAAATAATATTAAAAGACTGAGATGATAAGCAGGAAACTTCTGAATTGAATCATGACTTAATATTTGAATCTTAAACTGATGTATGATGGATAAACTGAGATGGATCCACAATTTAAATATATGCGACCAAACTACCTCTTAAAATAGCCAGACTCACAATTTTAGGTAGTTAGACTACGCAAAATTGGAAGATAGAAAACTATGGAAATTTGTCTATCGAACTGTTAAACTGGATTGCTGGCTATACATACTAAATTATACTAACTGCTCATACCCCTGATGGAGTATTTCATCAACACTATTCATTTTGGTACCTATCCCTTAACATTTTAAGAATAAATTTAAGATAGAAAAAATACGGGGTATTACAATAGCTCCTCTTTGGGAACATTCATCCTCGAATTTGTCTAATTAGGATAAAAATACTTAGGAATCTAAGGATATAAGATATCATGCACAATTGAAAAAAAACTAAATAGCTCAATCTTAAAATAATGAGTTGCTGAACTAACCTTCGAGTGCATGAACTTACATGAAAAATAGCTATATGGAATAGATCGAAATAAGAGAGTCAACTTACTGATAACAATTTCTTTAGGCTAGATCAGAATTTTTGAGAAAAGGATAAGAGGTTTACGACATGAAAGCTCTATGATAACTTAGGGCATTACAACATCTCCCCCTTGGGATCGTTCATCCTTGAATAATTCTAATTAGGTTGAAATACTAGGAAAAAACTAGGATGATACGCAGGATACTTATGAATTGAATCATGACTTAATATTTGAATCTAAAACTGATGTATGAAGCATATACTGAGATGGATCAAAAATTTATATATATACAAATAAACTAACTCTTAAAATGGCCATACTCACGAAATTTCAGGTAGTAAGACTAGACTAAATGGGAAGATGGAAAACTATGGAAATTTATCTGATGAACTATTAAGCTGGATTGATGGCTATACGGACTGAATCATACAAAATGCTCATATGCCGATGAAGTATTCCTTCAACACTATTCATTTTTGTACCTATCCCATTACATTTTAGGAATGAATTTAAACTAGAAAAATTACTGGGTATTACAATAGGTCTCCCTTGGGAACATTCGTCCTCGAATGTGGCTAATTAAGATGAAAAAATAGTGGAATCTAATGCTATAAGCTATTATTCACAACTGAATTAAACTAAACAGCTGAATCTCATTATAATGAGCTGTTGAACTGACCTGCGATTGCATAAACTTTCATGAAAAATAGTTTTATGGCGAAGATCGAAATAAGAAAGTCAATTTAGGGGTAATAATTTATTAAGGCTGAACCTAATTTTGTGAGAAAAAGATGAGAGGTTTATGAAATAAAAGTTGTATGAAAACTCGTGGCTTTACAATATCTCCCCCTTGGGATCATTCGTCCCCCAATGATAGTGATTTGGTTGAAATACTAGGAAAAGACTGAGATAACATGCAGGATATTTATGAATTGAATCATGACTTAATATTTAAATCTAAAACTAATGTTTAACAAATATACTTAGATGGATCTTCAATTTATGTATATGAGCACAAACTACCTTTTAGAATGGACATACTCACGATTAAAGGTAGTAAGACTAGAATAAATTGGAAGATAGAAAACTATGGAAATTTGTTTGAAGGACTGTTAAGCTGCATTGCTGTCTATACGGACAAAATCATACTGAACACTCATACCCCTGATGGAGTATTTCAACAACACTATTCATTTTGGTAGCTATTCCTTAACATTCTAGGAATGAATTTAAGTTAGGAAAAATATGGGGTAATAAAATAGATCTCCCTTGGGAAAATTCATCCTCGAATATGGCTAATTAAGCTAAAATACATAGGAATCTAAGGATATAAGCTATCATGCAAAACTCAAATAGACAAAATAGCTGAATCTTAAAATAATGAGCTGCTGAACTAACCTGTGAGTGAATGAACTTTCATGAAAAATAGCTATATGGCTGGGATCCAAATGAGAAAGTCAACTTAGGGGTAACAATTTATTTAGGCTGGATGTAATTTTGTTAGAAAGAAATTAGAGGTTTACGACATAAAAACTCTATGAAATCTCGGGAACATCTCCCCTTAGGGATCGTTCGTCCTCGAATGATACAGATTTGGTTGAAATACTAGCAAAAGATTGAGATGATACACAGTATACTTATGAATTTAATCTTTAGTTAATATCTGAACTAAAACTAATGTATGATGCATATACTGAGATGGATCCACAATTTACATATATGAGAACAAACTACCTCTTAAATTAGCCATACTCACGAAATTTAAGGTAGTAAGACTAGACTAAATTGGTAGATCAAAAACTATGGAAATTTGTTTGCAGGACTGTTAAGCTGGATTTCTAGCAATACAGATTGAATCATACTGAATGCTCATACCCCTGATGGAGTATTTAATCAACACTATTGATTTTTGTAACTTTCCCTTAACATTCTAGGAATGAATTTTTGTGTCGAAATGCCACACAGTGCTCATGATATCGAAGGAGCACAAGCTAACCCTTTTATGATATTTGTACCTGAGTACTGCATAATATAATAAAATATATGTTGAAAATAATGAAAACTTGACATAAGGTTTAAAACATCTAAAATACATATATTTGAAAATTTAATACATATATATCTGTCTGAAAACACTGTAGCCTGAAAGCCTCTAAACTATCAGAACAATGGAGTTGATGGGATATGTTCCCAACTAACTCCACCTGCTAAAAATAAACTAAGTCTAATGCCATAATAAAATAAGGATAATCCTCAAATGAAAAGAACTCACTGCTACTTCTACTTCTCTGGCTGAGTCTGGACTGCTAAGGGTGCTCTGGATGTGGCACTTCTGAACCTATGGTATAAGACACCACAGCGCAAGAGAAAAGTATGTGTCACTAATTCGAATGTACTAGTATGCTTGATGAGGTTAGGCTAAATGGAAGGGCTATATTCATGATCAATAACTAACTAAATGATATGTAAGAGCTGGATTAGCATACATAGAGAATATATATCTACTTAACATACTGTGAAAAATGTGACTGAGCATGCTGGGACTGAATCTGATAACTTAAACTAAATATAATGTCAATCTGATGTTTTTGAACATACTTAGATTATACATATCTAAAGATACTAAAACTGATATTTGTACTTATTAATACTAATCAACTGGATGACTGAGTCAACCGATTACTGATATTAATTGGTTGAATCTGAGATCAAACCTATCTAGCGGGATGATCTCTAAATCTTCTAATTATGATTAAGATTGACAAGGCTTGAGATCAGGCCTAACTAAAGGGAGATCTATGGAACTAATATAAAGAATACTAAATTAAATGTGTGACTGAGATCAATCCTATCTATCGGGTGACCTCTATCTGTACTGATACTAAATAACTTTATGTGAGACCTAGCCTATCAAGCGGCTGGTCAATAAATCTATGGAACTCTTTGAGTTCTTCACTGAGATTGATGACTTTATCGGACAGACCTGATTTCTGAGTCCTACTCTGAATGTTGATACTGAAACTGTAACTATGGGAGTTCTCACTTAATCCACATGCCCCTAATCTGAACTAGTGGGTCAAACCTATAACCCCAGCCGGTAGGGTGTCAATATCGTGCCACGGGTAGAGACCTCTGCTACGGTTAAGACTCTCTGACGGCTGACCCTGAATAGAAAGTCAAGCCTAAGGCAATATAATAGTAAAGTCAAGCCTTAATCTGATGGGTCACTCCTGACCCTGCATTGGGTACGCAGTTCTGGAGTACAGGGATTGTTGCTAATGACTCTACCTCTGTAATAAGGGAGCCACCGTACCCATACTTAGTCGGTTCTAGTTCCTACTCCTAACTGAAAGACTCTGAACTAAATCTTAACAAAACTAAAACTGAGCTGAATCTGCTATTATTCATATTTCTTGACTTATCTGATTGGGTTTACTTGGTTACGTTATCTGACAGAATACTACTGAATCTTATATTTGATTGAATGATACTAAGTTCTGAATTTTGCAACTAATTGAGTTCTACTGATCATAGCCTGACAGAAATTATCTTCAGACTGACTCGACTCTAGAGAAGCAGCTAAGTTTTTGGTTATAAATACCCCCAGGACTCCATAGCATAAATAAATAAGATAGGACAATACTTGAATATTATGACGATGGGCTTTAATACAAAACACAATCCATACGATATCTCGTCTATCACTTGAATGTCATAAACATTTAAATGTATAGGGTATGCATACTAATATCTCATAGTTGTTCAATAAGGAATACACATGGATCAAAATGCATGCAACTTATCATAATACATTCACTAACGCATTTCAACAAACGCTTGGAATGCACTAGTTGTCACATAATTAGGGATTTCATACTTAAAATACTAAAAAGGCGCTATTCTCTTTACTAAAGCATTCTATCAAACATATGGTGAGCATGCTTTTGTTATACCACAGATTCTATACTTAATTATAATGACTACATCAATATCATGTAACTTGAATAGATTTTATCATGAACATCACATAGAAGGATCAAAGCTCGGATCTTTGAAATCAAGTCATGAATTAAAATTCATCCACAACATAAACTTCAATTTCTATTTACAGAAATCATGACAATCTCATAAATAAATAATCTTGAATTTACAAAAGGATTCTTGAACTTCTTGGGTGAAAGGAACCCAAGAATCAACTTCTAACATACCTCCAAAGCTTTAATCTAGAAAGAGAATGTCTCTTCTTAAAGGTTCTTGAATTGGGAATGATAATTTCTTGGTTTTCTTGAAGGAGATCTTGAATCTTGTTCTTGGGTGATGATCTTAAGAGGAAACCTAAAATTTTTTGTTCTAGAGAGTGGAGAGGATTAAGGGTTTTTAAAATAGATTAATGATGGTTATGTACGTTATTTTGATGATTTATGTCGTGGAAGGTGAAGAAAAAGTCAAAAATATCCATACAAAACTCTTCCTAGTTGCTGAAATTATCAGCTGATGACCAAGGCTGATAAGCCGTTAGATCTGAGATAGCCCGTCAGCCTAGGTTGTCACCTAGGATCTGAAATTGATAGGTCATCAGAAATATCGTCAGAAATGTGATAAGTCATCAGGAATGTCGTCACTCAGTTTCCATGCTGACATGCTGGAGTAAAATGGTTATTACTTTTTGCTCCGATATAGTATTTTGACAAAATTGGTATCATTGGAAAAATAATTCAATTATCTATCTGTTGGTGTATCATGAGCTCAATAAATTGTATTATAAAAGAGATATTCTCTTTTTAAGTTGATTATACCAATATTCTTCCCATGAATTAAATTGCTAGGGAATACTTTGAGTCATCTAATTGCTCGGATGTACTTGAGTCCTTAATATAAATCAACCTTGATTATAAAACTACCAAATCACTATAATTTATTTCCCATGATATTGAATTATGGTTCGAGTATTTGTTGGGAATCTCGGGGTATTACAATATCTCCCCCTTGGGAACATTCCTCCTCGAATATCGCATGTTAGGCTAAGAGTAGTGATCGGCTGATCTTACTTGAGGGACGATAATATCTAAAAAATGTCTATGCAACTATAACTACTGATATTCTGAGTTTTTATTTTGAACATTCATATCTAATGTATGGGATACACGGCTAAAACTATTTATGAGTTGAAAAATTCTCATAATGAACATGCATATTTGATGTATAGATAGTTGACTGAGTTTCTCTCATACAATCATGACTGAACACACTAATGAACTGAACTTTTCTACTGAACATGCATATCTAATGTATAAATATTTGAATGAACTAACTCTTGAAAGGATGAGTGACTATGTAATGATAATTGATGTAAAACTTGTAATGAGAATTTGAGCTTAAAACTGAATGGGTTTTAGGAATTGAAAACATTGGGGAGTTATAGGGTATCTCATCCTTAGGACACTATGTCCCTCTAAGAAAACATGTTTCACGGAAGTACTTTAGAAAACAGAGGCAATGCACAAGGCACCTATGAACTGGTTCATAACTAAAAATATGGGATCTAAATCTAATGTGTGATGCATGAACTGAGTTATACTCACAACTGCTAGAATATTCTATATTGGAATAGTTAAATGCCTGAGATTTCAGATAGCATGATTAGATGAAAAGACAAGAAAACAAACTATACGAGTCTAACTGTCTACCTGCTAAAACTGACTTGTTGGTTCTACTGACTAACTCATGCTGAAAACATTATATCAAATGGTAGCAAAAGACCTAACAATGTATATCATAAATATTAAAGACTCATAACATACCCATATCAATGTTAGGGAAACTTTCTTGATCATGGCGAGCCTGAAGTGCATAAAGTTTGTTCTGACGCTAACCACTATTAGTACTAGAAGTAGGACCCTACTGACACAAATCTCTAAAACATGTCTAGACACTTATACATAAACATAACATCTGCTACTATCATGGGCTGCTAATTTTACATCTTTTAACTTACATCCACACCTTCATATTTAGTCTAACGACCACCAACTTAATTTCTTCAAAGATTTGAAGCTTAGATTCTAAATCATAATATGAATATCCACAAATCTTTAATAACCTTTCTACTTTTATCCTAGCCTTCAAATGTGACATATGTTAAACTTATTTTGTCCTTATACCATGAGGATTACCGCTATACTCACATCAATGACACATATAACCTCAAATTACAAAACTTAAACTCTTGCATACATTATTTCAAGCCATACTGATTCACCTTTAATACAACTAACCCCATAAAACATACTCGTCCCAACTTTAGAAAACATTATCCCAGAACTATCTGCGGGGACACTCTGAGAAAGCTTTATCTATAGGAATTTCGGCTTCACTATTTCTGCCACCTTAAAATTAAGGTAAAGCTAACATGAATGGAACACGATGAGAGTCAACATAAGTTTCTTAGAGAACCTTTCTATAGCATGATATGAGACATGAAAGAAGGGAAACTATTCCTATAAACATCTTATAGCCTCCTATACATAAATATAGCGCGCAACGTACCCATGTACAAGACTCTACTAGATATGGCTTTCATATATTCTAGGACTCTATTGAACCTTAGTCTCTGATACCATGTTTGTAACGCCCCAATTTTCTAAAACCAAAATGACACACGGTGCTCATGATCACGAAGGACCACAAGCTAATGCTTTTTTGATATCTGTACCTGAGCACTACATAATCTAATAAAACAAATTCTAAAACTAGTGAAAACTTGCCATAAGGTTCAAAACATCTAAAATACACAAATCTAAAAACTGATTACTTATACATCTATCTAAAAACATTGTAGCCTAAAAGTCTGTAAACTGTCTGAACTGTGGAGTTGATGGGACATGTCCACAACTAACTTAGCCTTCTAAAACTAAACTAATTATAATGCCATGATAAAATAAGGATCATCCTCGAATGAAGAGGACTTACTTCTACTTCTACTGCTTCTAGCTAAGTCTGAACTGCTAAGGGTGCTCTAGATCTCGCGCTTTCGAACCTATGGTATAAGATACCGTAGTGCAAGAGAAAAGTATGCATCAGTACTTTTAATGTACAGGTATGATAAATGAGGTAAGGATAAATGCAACGGCTATATTCATGATCAATAACTAATTAAATGATATGCAAGAGCTGGATTAGCATACATAGAGAATCTATAACTACTGAACATACGATGCATACTGTGACTAAGAATACTGGGACTGAAACTAATAACTTATACTAAATATACCGTCAATCTGAGGTTTCTGAACATACTGAGATTATACATATCTGAAGCTACTGAAACTAATATCTATACTTATTAATACTGGTAAACTAGATGACTGAGTCAATTGATAACTAATATTAACTAGCTGAATTTGAGATCAAACCTATCGAGCGAGATGATGTCTAAATCTTCTAATAATGATTGAGATTGACTAGTCTTGAGATCAGGACAAACTAATGGGTGATCTCTAGAACTGATATGAAGAATACTCAACTAAGATCAAGACTATCTAACGGGTGAACTCTGTAGGTACTGATATTGAATAACTTTATGTGAGACCAAGCCTATTTAGAGGGTGGTCTATGAATACATGGATCTATCTGAGTTCCTCACTAAGACTGATGATTGCATCTGACAGTCATAATTTTTGAGTCCAACTATTAAGACTAATACTGAAACTGTAACTGTGGGAGTTCTCACTTAGTATACATGCCTGGAATCTGAAGTAGTGAGGTCCAACCTATAACCCAAGCTGGAAGGGTGTTAATACCGTGCCACGAGTAGAGACCTCTTCTGTGGTCAAGCCTCTCTAACGGGTGACCCTAAACAGGAAGTCAAGCCTAAGGCAATATAATAGACAAGTCAAGCCTTAATTTGATGGGTGACTCCTGATCCTACACTAGCTACATAGTTCTGGAGTACATAGATTACTGCTAACGACACTGCCTCCCTAATGGGGAATCCTACATCCCTATACTCGCTCGGTGCTAGTTCCTACTCCCGACTAAAATACTTTGAACTGATTCTTAACTAAACTAAAACTGAGCTGAATCTATTATTATTAATATTTCTTGACTGATCTGACTGGGTTCACTTGGTTCTATTATCTAATGAAATACTACAGAATCTAATGTCTGACTGAATGATAATATGTTTTGAATTCTGTAAATAACTAAGTTCAACTGATCATAGCACGACTACAATTATCTTAAGACAGACTCAACTCTAGAAAAGCAGCTAAGTTTTCATGTATAAATAAATAAGACAGGACCACAATTGAATATCATAACAATGGGTTTTCATTCATAATACAATCTATACGATATCTCGTCAATCACTTGAATGTCATAAACATATAAATGTATAGGGTATGAATACTAATATCTCATAGTTGTACAATAAGGAAAACAAATGGATAAGAATGCGTGCAATTTATCATAATTCTTTCACGAAGGCATTTCAACAAATGCTTGGCATACACTAGTTATCAAATAATTGGGGATTTCATACTTAAAATACTAAATAGGCACTATTCTCTTTACTTAAGCATTCTATCAAACAAATGGAGAGCATGCTTTTGTTATAACACAGATTCTATACTTAATTATCATGAATACATCAATATCATGCAACTTGAAGTAATTTCATCAAGAACATCACATAGTAGGATCAAAGATCAAATCTTGAAATCAAGTCATGAATTAAAACTCATCAACAACATGAAATTCAATTTCTATATACAAAATCATGACAATCTCAGAAATATATAATCTTGAATTTATAAAAGAATTCTTGAAATTGTTGGTGAACGGAACCGAAGAATCAACATCTAACATACGTCAAAATATTTAATCTTGAAAGAGAATGTCTTTTCTTGAAGGTTCTTGAATTGGGAATGATAATGTCTTGGTTTTCTTGAAGGAGAGCTTGAATCTTGTTCATGGGTGATGATCTTGTGAGGAAGTCCTAATTTTCTTGTTCTTGAGAGTGGAGAGGAGTAAGAATTTTTAAAAATGACTTATGATGGTTATGTACATGATTTTGATGATTTATGTCATGAAAGGTGAAGGAAAAGTAAAGAATACCCCTACGAAACAACTTTCTAGTTGCTGAAATTATCAGCTGACAACCAAGGCTGAGAAGCCATCAGATCTGTGATAGCCCGTCAGCCCAGGTCATCACCTAGGACCTAAAATTGATGGTTTTCTGCCTAACGCTGATGATATTATCTTATAAGTCACCAGAAATGTGATAAGTCGTCAGAAATATTGTTAGAAATGTGATAAGTCATCAGAAATGTCGTCACTCAGTTTCCAGGCTGACATGCTGGAGTCAAATGGGTATAACTTTTTGCTCCGATATCGGATTTTGACAAAATTAGTATTGTTGGAAAATAAATTCAATTAGCTATCTATTGGTGGGTCATGAGCTTAAAAATTTGTAGTATAAGAAGAGATATTCCTATTTGAAGTTTACTATAACAATGTCCTTCCCAAAAAATCCATCTCTAAGGAAAGTTTTGAGTCATCTAATAGCTTGGATATATTTGAGGCCTAAATATACATCAAACATTCTCGTAAATCTACCAAATCACTAGAATTTATTTCTCATGAGCTTGAAGCATGGATCAACTATTGGTTGGGAATCTCGGGGAATTACATTAAGCTAGGAAATATACAAGGTATTACAATAGCTCTCCCTTAGGAACATTCATCCTAAAATATGGCTAATTAAGATAAAAATACTGGGTATGTAAGCATATAATCTATCATGCATAAAAGAAAAAAACTAAATAGATGAATCTTAACATTATGAGCTGCTGAACTGACCCGCGAGTGCATGAAATTTCTGGAAAAATTACAATATAGCTGAGATCGAAATGATAGAGTCAACTTAGGGGTAAAAATTTCATTAGGCTGGATATTATTTTGTGAGGAAAAAATGAGAGCTTTATGACATGAAATCTCTATGAAAAATTGGGGCATTACAATATCTCCCCCTTGGGATCGTTCGTCCCCGAATGATAATAGTTTGGTTTAAATACTTGGAAAAAACTAGAATGATACTCTTGATACATATGAATGGAGTCATTACTTAATATTTAAATCTGAGACTGATGTATGATGTGTATACTGAGATAGCTCTGCAATTTACATATGTGCAAAAAAAATACCTCTTAAAATGACCATACTCACGAATTTTCTGGTATTAAGACTACACTAAATGGTAAGATGGAAAACTATTAAACTTTGACTGATGGACTGTTAGGCTGGATTGCTGGCTATATTGACTGAATCATACAGAATGCTCATACCCTAATAAAGTATTTCTTCAACACTATTCATTTTGGTAGCTATCCCTTAACATTCCAGGAATGAAATTAACAATGGAAAAACACGAGGAATTACAATAGGCACCCTTGGGAACATTCATCCTCGAATGTGGCAAATTAAGTTGAAAATACTTAGGAATCTAAGGCTATAAGCTATCATGCACAACTAAACTAAACTAAACAGCTAAATCTTAAAATAATGAGCTGCTGAACTAACCTACGAGTGCATAAACTTTCATGAAAAGTAGCTATATGGCTGAGATCAAAAAGAGAGTCTCAACTTAAGGGTAGCAATTTCTTTAGGTTGAATCTAAATTTGTTTTAAAAAGATGAGATGTTTACGACATGAAAGTTCTATGAAAACTTGGGGTATTACAACATCTCCATCTTTGCATTATATGTCCCCGAATAATATTGATTTGGTTGAAATACTAGGAAAAGACTGACATTATATACAGGATACTTATGAATTGAATCATGGATTAGTATTTGAATCTAAAACTGATGTATAATTCATATACTGAAATGGATCCGTAATTTACATATATGCGAAAAAACTACCTCAATGGCAATACTCACTAAATTTCAGGTAGTAAGACTTGACTAAATTGAAAGATGGAAAACTTTGGAAATTTTTTTGTCGGACTATTAAGCTGGATTGCTGGCTATACAGACTAAATCGTACTGAGTACTTATACCCCGATGGAGTATTTCTTCAACACTCTTCATTTTGGTATCTATCCCTTAACATTCTAGGAATTAATTTAAGGTAGGAAAATTACGAGGTTTTATAATAGGTCAACCTTTACAATATTTGTCCTCGAATATGGTTAATTAACCTTAAAATACTTTGGAATCTAGGGATAAAACGATCATGCACAAGTGAAATAAACTAAATAGCTGAATCTTAAAATGATGAGCTTCTGAACTAACCTGCGAGAGCATGAACTTTCATGAAAAATAGCTATATGGCTGAGATCAAAATGAGAGAATCAAATTAGAGTTAACAATGTTTTAGGTTGGATCTGATTTTGTGAGAAAAAGATGAGAGCTTTGTGACATGAAAGCTTTATGAAAACTGGAGGCATTACAACATCTCTCTCTTGGGATCATTCCACCCCGAATAATGCTAATTTGGTTGAAATACTAGGAAAAAACTAGGATGATACACAAGATACTTATGAATTCAATCATGACTTAATATTTAAATCTGAGATGGATGTATGATGCATATACTAAGATGGATCCATAATTTACATATATGCAAACAAACTACCTCTTAAATGGCCATACTCACAAAATTTCATGTAGTATGAGTAGATTAAATAGGAAGATGGAAAACTAAGGAAATTTATCTTATGGACTGTTAAGCTAGATTGTTGGCTATACAGAATGAATCATACTGAATTCTCATACCCCGATGAAGTAATTTTTACACACTAATCATTTTGGTAGCTATCCCTTAATATTCTACTAATGAATTTAAGCTAGGAAAATTACGGAGTATTAAAATAGGTTCACTTGAGAACATTCATCCTCGAATGTGGATAATTAAGCTGAAAATACTTAGGAATGTAAGGGTACAAGCTATCATGCACAACTAAAATAAACTAAATAGCTGAATCATAAAATAATGAGCTGCTGAACTGACCTGTGAGTGTATACACTTTAATGAAAAATAGCTAAATGCCTAAGATAGAAATGACTGAGTCTACTTAGGGGTAATAATTCTTTACGCTGGATCTGATTTTGTGATAAAAAGATGAGAGGTTTACGACATGAAAGCTATATGTAAATTCGAGGCATTACAACATCTCGATCTTTGGATCGTTCATCCCCGAATAATACTGATTTGGTTGAAATACTAGGAAAAAACTGAGATGATATGTAGGATATTTTTGAATTAGATCATGCATTAATATTTGAATCTTAAACAGATTTATGATGCATATACTGAGATGGATCCATAATTTACATATATGCAAAAAAACAACCTTATAAAATAGCCGTACTCACGAAATTTCAGGTAGTAAGACTAGAGTAAATTGGAAGATTGAAAACTGTGGAGGATTGTCTGTCGGACTATTAAGATGGATTGCTGGCTATATGGACTGAATTGTACTGAATGCTCATACCCCGATGGAGTATTTCTTCAACACTATTCATTTTGTTTGCTATCCCTTAACTTTCTAGGAATGAATTTAAGCTAGGAAAAATACGGAGTTTTATAATAGGTCCCCCTTGGGAACATTCGTTCTCGAATATGGATAATTAAGATAAAAATAATTAGGAATCTATGGCAATATGCAGTCATGCACAACTAAAATAAACTAAATAGCTGAATCTAAAATTATGAGCTTCCGAACTAACCTGCTAGTGCATGTACTTTCTTGAAAAATATCTATATGGCGGAGATCAAATTGAGAGAATCAACCTAAAGGTAACAATTTCATTTGGCTTGATCTGATTTTGTGAGAAAAAGAAGAGAGATTTATGACATGAAACCTCTATGAAAACATAGGGCATTACAACTTCTCACGTTGGGATAGTTCATCCCCGAATAATACTGATTTGGTTGAAATAGTAGGAAAAGATTTAGATGATATGTAGGATAATTGTGAATTAAATCATGAAATGTAAACAAACTACCTCTTGAAATGACCATACTCACGAAATTTCAGGTAGTATGACTAGACAAAATTGGAAGATGGAAAACTATGAAAATCTGTCTGCCAGACTGTTAAGCTTGATTGTTGGCTATATGGACTAAATCATACTGAATGCTCATACACCGATGGAGTATTTATTAAACACAATTCATTTTGGGAGCTATTCCTTAACATTATAGTTATGAATTTATCTTAGAAAAAATACGGGGCATTACAATAGCTTTGCCTTGGGAACATTTATCCTCGAATGTGGCTAATTAAGTTGAAAATACTGAGTAATCAAAGTTTATATAAAATTATGCACAACTAAAATAAACTAAATAGATGAATCTTAAAATAATGAGAAGCTGAACTGACCTGCGAGTGCATGAACTTTCATGAAAAATAGCTACATGGCTAAGATCGAAAATGAGAGAGTCAACTTAAGGGTAACAATTTCTTTAGGCTAGATCTGGTTTCATGAGAAAAAGATGACAAGTTTAAGACCTGAAAGGTCTATGAAAACTTGGGCATTACAATATCTCCCCCTTTGGATCATTCATCCCCTACTGAGCGATTTAGTTTAAATATGATTAAAAGATTGACATGATATACAGGATACTTCTAAATTAAATCATGTCATAATATTAGAATTTGAAACTAATGTATGATGCATATATTGAGTTGGATCCGTAATTTACATATATGTGAACAAACTACCTCTTAAATTGGCCGTACTCGCAAAAATCAGGTATTAAAACTAGACTAAATTGGGAAATGGAAAACTATGGAAATTTCTCTATCGAACTGTTAGCTGGATTACTGGCTGCACAGACTGAATCATACTTAATGCTCATACCCCGATGGAATATTTCTTCAACACTATTCATTTGTGTAGCTATCCCTTAACATTCTAGGAAGGAATTTAAGCTAGAATAAATATGGGGTAATACAATAGCTACCCTTTGGGAACATTAATCCTTGAATGTGGCTAATTAAGCTTAAAATAATGAGGAATATACGGCTATAAGCTATAATGCATAACTAAAATAAACTAAATAGCTGAATCTTAAAATAATGACCAGCTGAATTGACCTAAGAGTGCATCAACTTTAGGATGGATCTAATTTTGTGAGAAAAATATGACAGGTTCAAACATGAAAACTCTATAAAAACTCAGGCCATTACAACATTTTCCCCCTGGGATCGTTCGTCCCCGAATGATACTGATTTGGTTAAAATATTAGAAAAAGACCGAGATGATATGCAGGAAACTTATGAATTGAATCATTACTTAATATCTGAATATGAAACTGATGAATGATGAATATAATGAGATGGATCCACAATTTACATATATGCAAACAAATTACCTCTTAAAATCTCCATACTCACGAAATTTCAGCTAGTAAAACTAGAATAAATTGGAAGCTGGATAACTATGGAAATTTGTCTATCGGAATGTTAAGATGTATTGCTAGCTATACGAAATAAATCATACTAAATGCTCATACCCCAATTGAGTATTTCTTCAATACTATTCATTTTTGAAGTTATCCCTTAATATTCTTGGCATGAATTTATGCTAGGAAAAATACGGGGTTTTACAATAGCTCTCCCTTGGGAACATTCATCCTTGAATATGGCTAATTAAGATGAAAATGCTAAAGAATCTAAGGCTATAAAATATTATGCAGAACTGAAATAAACTAAATTGTTGAATCTTAAAATAATGACCTACTGGACTAACCTGCTATTGCATGAACTTTCATGAAAAATAGCTTTATGGATAACATTGAAATGAGAGAGTCAACTTAGGGATAACAAATTGTTTAGGCCGAATCTAATTTCATAAGAAAAATATGAGATTTTCAATATATGAAAGCTCTATGAAAACTCAGGGCATTGGAACATCTCCCACTTGGGATCACTTATCCCCTAATGATACTAATTTGTTTGAAATACTAGGAAAAGACTGAGATAATAAGCAAGATTCTTATGAACTAAATCATGACTTAATATATAAATCTGAAACTGATGTATGAAGCATATACTGAGATGGACCACAATTTACATAAAAGACCTGAATCACTTCTTCATTGTGACTTTGGAGTGTTAATTATTAGTATGAGGGAATAGGTTAATAATTTTTCCCTTAATACCCTCTAAGAAAGCTAAAACAACGAAGTATAGGGCTTTAAAGAATGGGAAAGGCAAATAACCCTTTAAAAATTACATGGAAAATTATTGATTTCAGATACCAAGATTCAGGTCACGAGTCGAAGGATAGCAGCAATAGTCATGACTTGACTCATTGGTTCAGACCTATTTTGACATGACTCAATTTCATAAGTCATGATGGGACCTACTTTAACCCACCAGTAGGTAAGCCAAATTATAGCATAGAACAAAAAGTAATCCGCTAGTTGGTAGATATTAGAGTACATATTGAAATTGCACAAGTAACTAGATTACAAGCAATAAAATATAAGAATGGTAGCACAATTGGATATAAATAAGGAAAAGAGGAAAAGTATCCCATTACCTAATAAGGTCGATACAATAACCTCTACAACAATAATAAGAGTACTAGTAGTATCAAATAAACAATAGTATCAAACATAAAGACCATACAAAAATAGTCAGTTCTGGCTTCGAAAGCTCACCCTATATCCAAACTCCAACCCGCACTAGTACGCACGTCAATGGAGGTAGCTAGTACTCGGATCTCTATCCGAAAAAGGTGTAGAAGTATAGGATGAGTACCAAAATAATGAGTACTCAGTAGGCATCATTGACCGACTAAGCTAAATCATAATAAAAGCATAATAAGATGCAACATAATAATCTAAAGTTAAGAAAAGGGAAAACCTAGAATAATGCTAAAATACTGAAAGTAATCGAGTAAATAATATCAAAAAGAATATAACTCACTCTAGCCTAAATGGCCCCCATAAGCCCAAAAGATGAAAACAATAGTAAATAACCCAACCGAGCCCCCATAATCCAAATGTATGCAATAACAAAGAAGTATTGATAGTTATAATCCTAAAGTAAATAAAACTAGAAACCATTACTGTGGATACTCCAATTCTATAAACACCAGACTTGAACCAATTACTTAATTATCATATGTAACCCTACAATGTCGGGCACTAACCAAAAATAGTATCTTAAATACAAAACTCAAATCGGATTTAGTATCACAGATGCCAGACTTGAATTTATCTTAATATCATAATTGCACACTTAAACCAATGTTACTATTATAATTGTTAGACTCGTATCGGTCTTTAAATAAATCCAAGGTACAAATATATTCAAAATTCAAAAAATGTCTAAATCCTCCTCGAGCTCAAGAATATAATGTAAGACCACATAAAATTTCAAGCCTAACTCAGTCCTTTATAGCGTGAAAGAGGTCCCAGACTTAGAAAATTTTAGCCAAGTATTAACAGTTAGTCTTATTTTTGACCTCAATAATTCAATGGCTTTATTTTCAATCATTATGACCTTAAAATGTCGATTCAAGATTCATGATCAGAGATGTCAGCAGGTGTTCTCGAATGAGTTTTAGATTTTTTGAATATTGTTTCAGGCACGTTTGGGAGTCCAAATTGTGGATCGATGCAATCTTGATGCGTCGCTTCACCCAATGTGTCGATCAGGATTTTTCACCAGCATTTAGTGCAAATTCTAGTGAGCCAATATAATATTGATCCATCGCATCGGCTATCACATCGACCATCAACGCGGCGTATCAGTTTGTGCATCACTGAGTGCATTTTCTGCTTTTTTAGTTCTAAATCTAGAGGGGTAATTAAGTCTTTTTCATCTTTTAGTTAGACCCAAAAACACGAGATTAAGCTTTTCTTAAGGCAAATTTCATTCATCATTCACTCATTCTCTGAAAAACACTCAAGAACAAAAACCCTATGTCATCTAATTCCAAGTTCAACCATCAAGAACACTCCAATGACTTTCAAAGAATTAATAATTTAGGTATGTTAGGTGTTAATCTTTGGTTTTCCTTTAACCCTTGGAGTTTAAGAACTATTTTTAAAATCTCAAGTTAATAGTTTCATGATTTACATATACCAATTGGGATTTTTTCATTTTCATATTGTTGTATAGGCTTTCAATTCAAAATTTAATTTCAAGTTTCATGAATATAAACTAGCATGTATGTGATTTTTGTAATCCTTATGTCAAAACCCATGAATTGTGAATTGATTGTTGTATTCACGATGCCTCAACATATTGTTCATGACCTAGTGCAACATCATGCCACCTAGGTGTTTGACAAAATTCTTAATTGAGTTAATTGTCCATTTGTGATCCCTTGGTGACCCTAGTATTGAACTTATGTCATTAGAAAATGTTTAAATTTCTATAATGCTAAAGCTATGCCTTGCAAGTGTTTGTTAGAATGCTTATGTGAATTGAATAGTGTGATTATGACATGTTAGCATGTGTTTCTATTCATGTAAAAGTTCATAACTTTCAAGTGCTTGATGAAATATCTCAATGATTGCGTTATGGATAGTTGACTATTGTCATGTTTTAAGTATTGCCATATTCTATAAGTAAAGATGATATCGAGTACTTGGGTATTAAATACCCGATAATCTGGCTATTTACCTAGAATTATAGTAGCTATAGGATAGTCTTAGTAACATCACGAATAGTAGAATTCAATTAGTTAAAGAACTCAGTCAACTCAGTTCAGTTTAATCAAGCCTAGTACAGTCTAGTGATCAGTTCAGTGTCCTTTTAGTTGGGAGTAGGAATTTACACAGAGCGAACCCAGGGATTGGGGCATTCCTGCCAGCATAGGGTTTGACCCTTAGTAGCAATCCATGGGTTACAGAACTATGTAGCAAGAGTAGGGTTAGACGTCTTCTTACCAGACTAGGGTTGACATAATCATACATATGTATTATGGGTCTTCCTACTAGATTAGGGTTTATATAACCTTGTTAGTATCTCTTGGCAAGGTGCTAACACCCTTTCAACTGGGTTATAGGTTGGACCTCAACTCAGCTTATATCGGGGCATATTGATTAGATAAACACTCTTACAGTTACAGTTTTAGTTCCAGACTCAGTATAGAACTCAGTTCAGTTCTATAGAATCTGGACTATCATAAATAGTCACCCAGTTATTAGTAATTCAGTTATCAAAAATCTTAGATATTAGTCACTCAGTTAATAGAACTCAATATTTAATTTCAGTATGATTCTAGATACAGTATATGTGCATAGTATTGTATACTCAGTAGTTACAATAGTCTCAGTTATCCATGTACTCTCATTTAGTCATGTTCATATCATTCAGTCAGTCAGTCAACATCTCAAGAATATAAACCTCTGTATATCAGCCTACCTCACTTGGCATACCAGTACATTCAAAGTATTAATGTATATATTTTCTTTTGAACTATGATGTTTCATATCATTGGTTCAGATGCACGGGTTACAAATCATACTTATCAGTTCAGATTAATAGCAGCGAATACAGTGATGAGTCCTCATATTTCAAGGCCTGAGTTATTCTTTTTAGTATTTTATTAGACTTATTTTATTCAGTTGTTGGAGTTAGTTAGGGACTTGTCCCATTAACTCTCCGTTCAGACAGTTAGAGGCTTTTAGATTAGATTATTTTAGACAGTTGTTTAGTTTTTTTTAGTATTACATCAGTATTTCAGTATTGGTTTTCTATATTTGTAAACTATATGGCATTTCAGTTATACTTCTGTATTATTACAATATTACTATGCAGTGGTCATAACAGGTACCAATCATGGGTTAGCTTGTTGTCCTTCGAGATTTTCATGTGATGTTTGAGGTACAAAATAGGGGCGTTGAAAACTTATATTAGAGTATAAGGTTCAAAAGTGTTATAGAGAGTTTGAAAACTATGTCAGGTAGAGTCTTGTGCATGGGTGTGTAGCACATCACATTTTTGGACAAGAGGCTACAAGGCATTTTTAGGAAAAGTCCCCTTCTTTCATTATTCATGTCATGCGAAAGAGCATGAGTTCTGGTTAAACTCTCTTCCTAACTCATCCATACTTTTGTGTACAAAAAATGCCTCCCAAATAGAACAACAAAAGAAGAAATAGGAATCAGCCCATACCTCCACCTGATCTGGAAGATCCTGAATGAGCATGTCTCTCACGCTAAATTTAGAGATACTTTCACTACCTTAGCTTATTTAGTAGTTTCTCAGAACAATCTATTAGCTGTTTTCCTATCTAGGCTGTAGATTCATGCTCAGCAGAGTGAAGGGGGGAGAGTATAAAAAAGAGAAAAAGAATGAGAGGTCCAGGACAAGTAGATTTAAGCTAAGGTCAGGGGGTAGTAACCACTACCAATTCCATCAGAAATTCTCAGCCTCATCTATACCTTCAGCCAGTGTGCTAGTGCCTAAGTTTAAGAATGACGGTCAAAATAAAGCACCAGGCTCTAAGTTTTATAGTAATGGGAAGGGTGCTCGTACTAACCTATTTTGAGGAGAATGTGGTAGGAATCATAGAGGTATGTGTAGAGCTGGTAGTGGTGTGTGTTTTGGGTGTGGCAAGACAGGACACAGAGTTAGAGATTACCCAATGAGTAGTCAACAGGGCCAGCCCAACCATCCTTCAATCGTATCCTGTCGCCCGAATCAGCAGGGTGCCACTTCCTATGTCACAGTGGTAAACATCAGAATAAACTTTATGTATTTTAGTCTCGACATAACTAGGAAGGTTCTCCTGATATGGTTATGGGTACGTTATAGGCCTTTCATATTCTTATGTATTCTTTATTAGAAGTAGGAGCCTTGCTTCTTTTGGTAACTCAATATATAGCTATTAATTTTGAAGTCAGCCCCAAAATCCTAGCAGAGCCCTTCTCAGTCTCTACTCCAGTAGGTAAATCTAGTATAGCTCGACGGATATACAGGAACTGTCCGATTATGGTATCCCAGAAAGTTACTTTAGAAGACTTAGTAGAGTTAGAGATGACAGAATTTGACATCATTCTCATCTTGGATTGTCTTTATTCATGCTATGCTTTAGTTAACTGTAGAAATAGAGTTATCTATTTTTAGTTCTCGAATGAACCTATCCTAGAATGGAGAGGTAGTACTTCGGTACTCAGGGGTCAACTTGTTTTCTACCTTAGAGCATAAAGAATGATATTTAAGGGGTGAGTCTATCATCTCATTCAAGTTAAAGACTCTAGTTTAGAGACCCCTAACCTTGAGTCAGTTTTAGTTGTATGTGAATTTCTAGATGTGTTTCTCAAAGATCTTCCTGGAATTCCTCCCGAAAGAGAAATTGATTTTGGAATAGACCTTCTTCCTGACACTCAGCCCATCTCGGTTCCCCTATATGGAATGTCTCCAGCTGAATTTAAAGAATTAAAAGAATAATTAAAAGACCTCCTAGATAAGGGATTCATTAGGACAGTGTTTCCCCATGGGGTGCACCAGTTTTATTCAGGTGTAAGAAAGAGGATTCTCTCAAAATAAGTATTGATTACTGCCTGTTGAACAAAGTCACAATAAAAAACAAGTATCCACTTCTTAGAATCGATGACTTATTTGACCAACTTCAGAGCACCAGTTACTTTTCTAAGTTAAACCTCAGATCAGGCTATCATCAACTCAGAGTCATAGAATATGATATTTTAAAAATAACTTTTAAATCTTGGTATGGTCACTTTGAATTCCTATTCATGTCATTAGGTCTTATCAATTCCCTAGTAGCCTTCATGGACTTGATGAACAACGTGTTCAAGTATTACTTGGACCTTTTCGCCGTAGTCTTTATTATTTACATCTTTGTCTACTCTCGCGGTGAACATGATCATGCAGACTATCTCAGAATAGTATTACAGACCCTCAGAGCCCATAAGTTATTCACCAAATTTAGTAAATATGAATTTTTGCTAAGGTCAGTAGCTTTCCTTAGTTATATAGTTTCAGGTGATGGCATTAGAGTTGATCCTCAAAAGATTGAAGCAGTAAAAAACTGACCCTGACCCATCACTCTACCAGATATCAAGAGTTTCTTGGGTTTGGATAGCTATTACCAATAGTTTGTTGAAGGATTTTCATCTATTGCATCCTCCATGTCCATATTGACTTAGAAGAAAGTCAAATTCCAGTGGTCAGATTCTTGTGAGAATAGTTTTTAGGAGATGAAGACTCGACTCACTGCAACCCTAGTTGTTACTTTGCCAGATGGTTTAGACGGTTTTTTTGTGTATTATGATGCTTCCAGAGTTGGTTTAGTTTTTTTAATGCAAAAAGGTAAGGTCATAGCCTATGCCTCTAGACAACTCAAGCCCCATGAAAAAAATTATCCCATCCATGATCTCGAGTTAGCAGTTGTGGTGTTTTCCTTAAAGATTTGGAGGCATTATTTGTATTGGGTGCATGTGATATGTTTACATACCATAAGATCTTGTAATATGTATTCTCTTAAAAAGATTTGAACTTGTGTTAGAGAAGGTGGTTAGAGTTGTTGAAATACTATGACTTGAGTGTTTTGTATCATTCGACCAAGGCCAATGTACTGGCTGATGCCCTCAGTAGATTGTCCATGGGTAGTGTTTCTCACATTGAGGATGGTAAGAAGAAGTTAGTTCAACAAGTTCATTAGCTTAATGGGTTTGATGTTTGTTTAGTTGATTCAGATGAGGGTAGTGTTTGGGTGCAGAATAGTTCGGAATCATCTTTGGTTTTTGAAGTGAAAGAAAAGAAGGACAGATATCCAAGTTTAGTTAAGCTAAAAGAGTCAGTTAGATATCAAAAAGTAGAGGTTTTCTCCTAAGGAGGAGATAGTGAGTTGCATCGCCAGGGTAGATTATGCATGCCATGTGTGTCTAGTGTGAGGCAGCGGATTCTTGTAGAAGCGTATAGTGCGCATTACTCGATTCACCTAGGGGCCACTAATATGTACTGCAACTTGTGGGAAGTCTATTGGTAGAGCGGGATGAAAAAATATATTGCAGACTTTATAGGTAAGTTCTCAACATGTCATCAGGTTAAGATTAAGCATTCAAACCCTAGTTATTCAACCGAGGATTATGTCAAGCTTTATGTTTGAGAGTTGGTCAGGTTACATGGAGTCCTGTTAACCATCATCTCAGATAGAGGTACACAGTTCACCTTTCATTTTTGAAAGCCTTCAAAAGGGGTCTTGGTACCTAAGTTCAGTTCAGTACAGCCTTCCACCCTCAGACAGATCGTCAAGAAGAAAGGACCATTTAGATTTTAGAAGATATGGTTAGAGCGTGTATTATTGACTTTAAGGGTAGTTAGGATGACCATTTACCCTTGATTGAGTTTGCGTATAACAAAAAATATCATTCTAGTATTCAAATGGCTTCATTTGAGATGCTTAATGGAAGGAGATATAGATCTCCCATTGGTTGGTTTGAGGTAGGTAAAGATATAGTAGTAGGGCTTGACTTGGTGTTTGACGCCTTAGAGAAGGATCAGTTAATCAGGCTTCATCTTAAGACAACCTAGAGCCAATAAAAATCCTATGTAAATATCAGAAGTAAACATCTGAAGTTTGAAATTAGAGATTTTGTGTATTTGAAAATCTCTCCCATGATGAGAGTGAAGAGGTTTGGCAAGAAGGGGAAGCTTATTCCCCGATATATCGGTCCTTACCGAATTCTCAATCATTTTGGAAAGGTAGCTTACGAACTTGAGTTGCCTTCAGACTTAAATTTAGTACACCCAGTGTTTCATGTCTCCTTTCTAAAGAAATGTATTGGTGACCCAGAAGTTTTACTCCCTATAGAGCGTATAGATGTTTAGAACAACCTCTCTTACGAGGAAGTTCCAGTCAAAATCCTTAATCACCAATTTCGCAGACTGAAGAACAAAAATTCTCTTTTGGTCAAAGTTCTTTGGCAAAATTAGTCCATTGAGGGAGCAGCATGGGAAGCAGAAGTAGATATGCAGACCAAGTATCCTTACCTCTTCTTTGTAAATTCAATCTCAGCTCAAGGTAAGAGTGTTTCTGAGATTTACTTAGTTCCATGCTCAAATTTCCTTTGCAATCTTGCTATCACTTTCAGCTGTATAACATTCTCATATCATGCATATCTCACGAAATAGCTCAGCCATGTGTCATGTCTTCAAAATCCAGTCATGCTTCAGTTATGCATGTTTAGTGTGAAAACTCAGTTAATTAGTAGTTTCAGTCATGTAATCATGCTTCAGCTGTACATATTTAGTATATAAACTCAGTCTACCAATACTCTTAGCTTAGTCAGTATCATTCGAGGATGAATGTTCCCAAGGGGGGATATTGTATGACCCCATTCAATTCCAAGCCTAACTCTTTCCTTTATAGCGTGAAAGAGGTCCCAGACTTAGAAGATTTTAGTGAAGTGTTAACACTTAGGCTTATTTTTAGCCTCAATAATTCAATGGATTTATTTTCAATCATTATGACCTTAAAATGTTCATTCATATATTGATTAATGATCAGGGATGTTAGTAGGTGTTCTCGGATGAGTTTTGGATTTTTTCAGACGTTATTTGAGGCACGTTTGGGAGTCCAAAATAGTGGATCGATGCGATCTTGAAACGTCAAGTCTCCTATCATGTAGACCAGGATTTTTCACCAGCCTTTAGTGAAAATTCCAGTGAGCCAACGCAATATTGATGCATCTGTTGGCTCTCACGTCGACCATTTATGAGGCGCGTTGGTATGCACATCACTGGGTGTATTTTCTGCTCTTTTAATTCTGCATCCAGAGGGGTAATTATATATTTTCCCCTTTTAATCATCCCCAAAAATACAAGATTAAGCTTTTATAAAGGCAAGTTTCATTCACTCATTCTCTCAAAAATACTTAATAACAAAAACCCTGGGGCATCCAATTTCAAGTTCAAGCATCAAGAATACTCCAACGATTTTTAGAGCATTAATAATTCAAGTATGTTAGTTGTTCATGCCTGGGTTTCCTTTTACCCTTGGAGTTCAACAACCCTTTTTAAAATCTTAAGTTAATAGTTTCATAATTTACATATACCAATTAGGTTTTTTTCATGTTCATGTAATGGGTTTTCAATTCAAGATTTAATTGCAAGTATCATGAATATAAACTAACATATATTTGATTGTTGTAATCCCTATGTCAAAATCCTTGAATTGTGAATTGATTTTTGTAGTCATGATTCCCCAACATGTTCTTCATGCCTAAGTGGAAGATCATTCCTTCTAGGTATTTGACAAAATACTTAATTGAGTTAATTGTGCATTTGTGATCCCTTGGTGACCCTAGTGGTAAACTCATGCCATTACTACATGTTTAAATTTCTATCATGCTAAAGGTATTCCTTGAAAGTGTTTGTTGGAATACTTATGTGAATTGAATAGTATAATTATGATATGTTAGCATGCGTTCCTATTCATGTACAATTTCATGACTTCCAAGTGCTTGATGAAATGTCTCAATGATTGCATTGTGGAAAGTTTACTATTGTCATGTTTCAAGTATTGCCATGTCCTATTAGTATAGATTCTATCAAGTCTAGGGGGTATTCAATACCTAAAAATATAGATGTTTATCTAGAAGTAAAGTAGCTACATGATAGTCTCAGTAATGTCACGAATAGTAGAATTCAGTCAGTTGTTGAACTCAATGAACTTAGTTCAGTTCAGTCAAGACTATTATAGTCTAGTGATCAGTTAAATGTCCTTTCATTGGGAGTAGGATTCATCATCGAGAGAACTCAGGGATAGGGGCATTCCTGCCAGCATATTATTTGACCCTTAGTAAGAAATCCTGTGTTACAGAACTACATAGCCAGTGTAGGGTAAGACAAATTCCTTCTAGACTATGGTTATTGCAATCATACATAAGTATTATGGGTCTTCCTACAAGATTAGAGTTCACCCAGCCTTATTACTATTCCTTGGAAAGGTGCTAACACCCCTCTAATTGGGGTTACAAGTTGGACCCTTACACAACGTATATTGGGTTATGTCATTTAGATGAACACTCCCACAGTTACATTTTTAGTTCAAGACTCAATTTAGAACTCAGTTCAGTTCTATAGAATCAGGACAGGTAGAAATAGTCACCAAGTTATCAGAGTAATTCAGTTATCTGAAATCTTAGATATTAGTCACTCAGTTATTAGAACTCAGTATTCAGTTTCAGTATGATCCTAGATACAGTATATGTGTATAGTATTGCATACTCAATATCTAGAGTAGTCTTAGTTATCCATGTACTATCATTCAGTCATGTATTATTCAGCCAGTCATCATCTCATGTACATAAACCCATGTATATCAGCCTACCCCACTTAGCATACCAGTATATTAAAAGTACTGATGCATACCTTTTCTTTTGCGCTATGATGTTTCATATCACAGGTTCAACCACACGAGCTCTAGATCATACCTATCTATTCAGATTAATAGCAGCGACTACAGTGGTGAGTTCTCATATTTCAAGGATTCAGTTATTCTTTTTAATATTTCATTAGACTTATTTTATTCAGTTGTTGGAGTTAGTTGGGGACTGGTCCCTTCAACTCCCTATTTAGACAGTTAGAGGCTTTTAGACTAGATTATTTTAGACAGTTGTTCAGTTTTATTTTTAGTAGTACATCAGTATTTATGTATTGGTTTTCAATGTTTATGAACCTTATGGAATTTTAGTTATACTTCTAGATTATTATAGTATGACTATTCAGTGCCCACAGTAGGTACCAGACATGGGTTAACTTGTGGTCCTTCGAGATTGTAAGAACTATGTGACATTTGGGATATAGACTCAGGGCATTATATATAAATAGGATAATGAAAGAAGGCCTCTTTGGTCTACAAGAAGCTAATTATAATATTGGCCTAAAGAGGGCTAGAGGGCACGCTTCTAACCCTAAAAATTCATTCTAAAGTAATTTATACCCCTAACTAGACAAGGGTTCCAAAGTCCTGCTACAAAGTGCTACATAAGTTTCATTAAGTCATAAGGTATAAATTAAACTAAAGGAACAAATAGTCAGGTCAAATCTGCCTAAATACGACTCACTAACCTACTAAATTTCCATACTTTTCTAAATATATATTTAAGTAATAATTTCCCAACCTAAGACTAGCATAATATCATACCAATACCATAATAACACTCAATCTATGATGAGATTAAGCCTATCCTACTCAGACATCGAAGAATGCCCAATAAAGTTTGGTAAATTGGAGATTTTCCCTTTTGAGAAGCCTCTGCATGATGCCACACTGTCAAACTAGTGATCTACACATTAATATGAGAATAATAATGCATATTTTTCATTGAATGATTCACATCAAAAATTGAGTCAAAATCCCAGGTAGGGTTCGCTAGTGGAATCACAAATTTGAAATTTTCAACATGTAGCTCTATGCTCATTGACCATTTAATTTTCAAGAATATGTAAATTCTGAGCTCAAATGACATCAAAATTAGCCCATAAAAAAGCTAGGGATTTAAGGCTAAACTGGAGAATTAATAAAGAATTATACAAAAACTTACAAGGATTACGATGAAGAAATGAGTTTTTTGATCTCACCAATACCCCACTATAACCCAAGGATCTGTCTTCTAATTTTTTAATATCTTTAGGGTTTTGATACACTTGGGGCTTGAGATTAATAAGAGAAAAATAGGTGAAGGGTGAGATAAATGCCCCTGTGGTTATTGCATAAGCGACCATCCAATTACTTAAGAAATCACCGTTTAAGAGGCATATGGTCGCTTAAGTATCTCATTCCCAGACTAACCTCTACTAAAGTTGAAAATATATTTCTTAAGAGACATCTAATTAAGCAGTTTGGTCTTCGATACAACGGTATACTAGGGACCCAGCTTGGCCACTAAAGCTACCCTATTGTCTATTTAAGTGACCAAAGGTCCCATTAAGTGGATTCAATAGCTAAAACATGGTTTTGCCAAGTCTTCGTGAACCACTCAAAATTGTATAAACACAAACAAACTTTACTACTCTATCAAATTCGATATTCTAGACTAAAAAATGCCATCAAAATTTTTGTTCAAAATTGTTTTGATGAAATAGAGGCCCAACACCCAAAGACGACTTTTATCATAATCCACCCAATATCCTGAGATCATTTTGGAAGCCTCGAGACTCAAATCAAAGGTCCCCCTAGCATAAAATCAATGTTCTAGAGTTGATGAAACTGTCAAAATTGGCATATAAGGTTGTTAGCCTAAACTTTATGCCTGATACCAATTTGTATCAATAAGAACTTAAAAATAGGGATTTGCTCTAAAATACAAATGAACTATCAGTTCCAACACATCACAAATAACTTGGGGTATCTATAGGAAAACTTTAAATAGTGGAAAAGTATGGAGATATAGGAAATGATCTGGAGGGTACTCGCATATTTTGCATTTTACAATGATCATAAGTCATCAGCACAAGTCATACATTCAACTTACAACTCATACTATTGAGTTGTAGTGACTGCTTGACAAATTTATTACAATTATCCTCCTAGCCATTTCCTTAATTTTCAAGAATTTTTGGTATTTCGAGTCTTCCCATAATGGTTAAAGATCATATATAATGTATCAAAATTATTGTTTAGATCTATCGGATAGTTCATTTGGATTTTACGCTCATTACCCTATGTTGGAGCTTTTGATGTTATGGATTTGGTCTTGGACCACAACTCCTAGAAGGTGACCTCAGATGAAAATTTTGACGACACCATCAGCTCTGAAATATTAATCTGAGGCTACAGGGATCCTTGGTTTATGTCTTGAGATTTCCAGAATCATTATTATTTATTAGCAGATTATGTGAAAAATGGAACTCTGGGTGTGGGCTCCATATTTAGTTGAAAAAATCTTGGATGAAAGTTTCGATGGTTCCATTGAGTCTGAAACATCAAATTAAGTTTGGTATCATAGTTTTTTTGGCACATGGGGTTCCAAATTAATTTTGAGCATCCACTCGAAATCCATTTTGGAGTTGGTAAAATCTGGTGTATGGAACTTGATATGGCTGCTTTAGCACCTAATTAGATGCTTTAGAACTCAAATCCCATGGGTTACTTTAACGGGCCCAAGCCTAATGGTCGGGGTCCACTTAAGTAGTTAATGACCGCTAAAGAGTTGGCCACTTGAGTGCCATTGAGGCCTCTTTAGCAGCACCTGCTATTGTAACCATACCGCTAAAACGGTCATGTTGCTGCTTTAGTGCCAGTGTTCTATTTAGCAACACCTGAACCTTTTTAACCCCAACTTCTCCACATGAATTTCTATCGTTTCTTCCTCTATTTTTACACTAAATTAAGAGCTCAAAGAGATGAAAATGTGGTAAATAATCCATAGAAGATAAGGTGAGCTAGCCTAATACTCCGTGGTCATTTTGTATTAATTTTCCCTTAACTGTCCATCATTATTCATGGTAAATTCTTAGAAATTAGGTCTTTTATTCCCAAAATTTAAGGGTTGATTTGAGAACTATTATACGCTCTATTTTTGCTTAACTTTTGATCACCCATTCCTTGTCCGTTGAAGTACCACGTGATAGATTCAATTTTAGATTACGTTTACAGGCCCCATGGGCCCGTTCTTAACCCAAATCTTGATCCAATACATAATATAGCAATATGGGTCTCGATTTATTTCCAATATCATCTCAATTATTATCATGATAACATGACAACATTTTAGGATGATAGGGCAAAAGTAGATGATTTGTTGGTGATTCAAGGATATGATGTTCAACATTGAGGTAGGCTTATATCTACTCTTCTTCATTAAATGGTGTATTATATATGTTTTATGTTAAATAGGGATGTTCAAATATGATGTTAGGTACAAAACCATGACTTAGTCTAATTTATGAGTATGTGGATAGAAGGGTGAATTGACCCTTAAGGTGAAATACTTATTATGCTTCTAGGATCTTATTATTCTAGGTTGCTAGCATATTAGGCATAGTTGAGTCTAACTCATTAGTATATTGTTTATTATTTAACTCAATGGATTGTGATGGTTCTTTGGATTATGACATACTTATGTCAAATATGCATTATTGGACCAAGGCTCTGATTATAGTATTCATTGGATTACGGGAAGTGATTCATCCTTGTAAAGGAAATGACTATAGTTTATAAATATTTTGATACTTAGGATCATACTGTTTAGATACCGGTAATGGCATGTATAGATTTGGTACATTCAGGCTTACTAAAATTTTAAATGGTACGATTCCAACTAAAAATATTATTTTACTACTATTTTTCCTAAAAAGGGATTTATTCCCACTTTTCACTTTTAAGATAGATAATTTCATAATGGAAATTATACCATCTTCATTAATAAGTTATAAACCTTTGAGACTAAAAATTATGCATTAGAGATTTGATCGAGACAGATTTTGGTCCACAATTTTACTATTACTATTTATTTCGGCCGAGAGATATGTTGGCCCTTTATACAATTTTATGAGGATTTAGTCCTGACGTTAACCTTGAGAAATAGATTTATGGACGTACACTTTTTTAGTAACGGTTCTAGTCTATGCAGTTAAATATATATATATATATATATCTAGAACTAGACGTTGTAAATTGATAAAGGTGATGGTTATTGAAAATCATGGATTGGTACTAGGTCGGTGTTACGACTACTCCCAAACCCCTTAGGGGACCCTTCATTCGTGAGTCATCATGCTAGAGAAGAGATGTCACCATAGGTCCTACCTTTATGAGCCACCAGGATGGAGGAGGTATGTACACTAGATGACATTATGTTATTTGGTTCTATTATAGTAGTATGGATTATACTTCCATTCACCCTTGCATGCGCATTTACAATCACTAGTATACCCCTATATCTATCAGTCTTATGAGAGTTGCTGATGTTATGGTTAAGTGGCACTTTTGATGCTTAAAAAGGTAAAACTATTAAAACACTTAGGCCTTTTGGTCGGATATAATGTATGTTCTTTGTATGTTGTACGTAAATTAGTTTGGAAGTGGCATGGATCAGAAATTAATGAAAAATGTAAACAAAAATTTAAGTATTGACTGGGCTACGAGTCGTGTAGTCACCTAACAACTCATGACCCAAGTCATTATGAGAAAAGTGAGTGATGCTGGCTTCAGACAGTAAGGTAAAGGTTGACCATGAATTGTAAGAAGTGACAATGAGTCATGGAGAGGAATCATTATGAGCAAAGTCGCAAAAAGTATTAAAAGTTGACAAGAGAGGTTCTAGTGAACACGAGTGAAGACCACGAGTTGTTATGACAGATAATGACTCGGGATAAGGAGTCTTTATGATAATGGAGAACAAGTGCTAAATACTGAAAGTCATTGGAGTCATTACGAGTCCCAACCAATGGCTTATTACTCCTCATAATCAGTCATGACCACCAAAGTCAAAAGAGAGCTAAGACAATAGCTAATGAGTTATTGCCAGACATAAGGACTCGTTGCCAGAGGCTGACAAATTCTGACCTGGTTTTCCTATTGTATTTTGGTTGGGTTTTCTTTGTTATTTTGAGACTCTATAAATAGCCTTGAGGTCCTATTGTAATAGCTTACATACTTTGACATACTTTTACATACTTTATACTCTTGTTATTAGTTTTGGGTTTATTATTCAATTTAAAACTTTGGATTTTACTTTTTTATTCTCATGCAATTAATTCTATGCTTTCTCTATCAAATTCCATGGATTGTTGCATAACCATGAGCGACTAACTTCCTTAGCTAGGGTTGTGGGAACCATGGTGGATTACCGAAGAAGTGGAAGTGTGAGATTCAACTAAATCAACATTTACACGTGTATTATGATTTCCTTTAAGTTAATTGGTTTCTTAGTGCTAGCCAAATCTAAGAACTCACTTGTATTCGATTATCGACTTCACAAAAGAGATTGAAATTAAGCAAAGGGAATTATGATAGCGATTCAACAATATTAACCCTCATCTAATATCTTGATATCCACAAGGTAATAGTTAAATTAGGACCAAAGACAAGAGATAGTAAAGTGACACCATGAGACATACACGGTAAAGGGGAAAATTTACCTACAAGTCCATAAAAAAGTTGGTAATACCAAGCTTGTAAAATTCTGTATGTATGATAGTAAAATGGTTGGATTGGGATCCAGAAACTTACAAAGGTAGGAAACCAGGGGGGACACAGTCCTAGAGTTTGTCTTAAACTATTTACAACCAAAAGCATTCTCAATTGGTTACTTTCCCGCACTTTTGGATACTTCAACAAATTTGAGATACGAGTTTGACCTATTCCTTGTGGGATCGACCCCAGCCTAGTTATGTTAAAATATTTGACCTCAACTGCATTCTATTTTGTTAGAGGTATAGTTTGGGCGACAACATTTGCATATGTATGGGTGATGAGTATTTCTTACTATGTGTTTTATGTGCTGATTAGACCTTCTGGGTTATGGGGCCCAATTTAGGTATTATTTTTCTAGGCTATCCGATTACTGTATTGTATTAATTTTATAGTTAGTTCATGATAGGTTGATTATTGGCCTGATACTTAGATTCAATATATGATTATGATTCTTTGCTTTTAAGTGTATTTTATTATGAAAAATTTTCTCATGTATAGATGTATGGGTTAGATATCCTAATTATGTTAGTGCTAGTTCCTACTATAATTGGGAGGCCTTAAGATGCTAGTATGACTATGCTAGGTTGTACCCTTGAGTTAACCATATTTATATATATGTATATATATATATATATAAATACCATATGTAGTGTTGTAAATCTTTCCTTGGCCTTATATACTACTATACATATCCCTTTTCTACTATTAATTTGTATATTGGCCAGCGGTATATTGTATGTGCTTAGGCCCTCGAGTATGAATAGAATATGATAGTTTATCCTCATTGTTTCCTTAGTTTTACTTTCAAAATTCTTGGATATTTGGGTATAGTTTACATTCTTTCTTATTTGTCATTTATATTTGCATTATATTTGGAGCTCAATCGGCAGTTGCCTACTGAGTACCACATGTTTTTTACTCATACTATACTTCTATAGCCGACAGATCATTGCACAAATTTTTTCCATGGTTGTGTGCATCCTGCAGAGAAACTATGGTTTGGAGACATAGGGTGAGCTCCTAGCATTCGAAGTATTACTATTCTCCCTTGTATGTACTATACTAGTCTCAATGTTGTATTCAGAGATGGGTTGTGTCAGTATATTTATTTAGTCCTTTATTTTTTAGTCTTATCATGTTAGAAGCTCTGATATTGACTCTACTATGATTTGGGACTATCTTTTACATTTTAGCCTTTTATTTAATTTATTCTGCAATTTTCCTTCAATTCTCTTGGTAGTAAGTTACTACCAGTTCAGGACTACGGGTTAGATTACCTACTAATGGGTTATAGTTGGTGCTATCATGACCCAAAAAATTGGGTCATGACTCTTATAATACTTACTAAAATGGCCATAATTGTTTACTCTAAAATTCGATTAATGAACAGTTGGTGGTTTTGTAAACAAGTCTAAATCATATTTAATTTGGTATGTATTAGGACATCTATTTCTTCATATTCAAGAAGCAATAATTGTTTGAAGATAACCCTAATAGAATCTTAAATTTATTAAATTTTGAGATCATGTGTTCATAGCATGCCATGCTGTACTAAAATAGATTAAAATTTGTCAAATCATGCAAATCTATTCTAAAATAAATTAAAGTATGTAAAACATGCATAATTCTTCAAGTACTATAACAAATGAGTTAAAGACATGGAAATCATGCTTAATAACTTTGTATGGGAACTATAACCACCATATATTGTGAGAAAACTAAACTTAAAGAATTTGGCATAATTAGGCATGAACTCCAAATCATGAGTTAATAATAACCATAACTAAAAATCATAATTAAAACTAGATTTTGAGAATAAGGGTGAAAGAAATATCTTATTGAATACGCACATACCTATTTGATAGGGAATTTTGAACAAAAGATTTAAAGATGAACCCTAGGTTTGGTAATGAACCTTCATGATAATTTCCATATTCCACATATTTTAACTATTAAAGCTTTTATATAGCAACTCCAAATCATATATGACATCCTGGGATTGATATTTCGGATATCGAGCTGTTCATTTGTTTTTTAGAGACAATTCTCTATTTAAAAGTCTTCACTGGTTTCAAATTGCCACCAGGATAAAAACTTTAATAAAACAATCTTAGATACAAATTCTGACTATGCCAACAACTCTGAAATGTTGATTTTAGGTTAGGTAATCCTTTAGTTTGGGTCCCGAGGCACCCTATCTCATTTTGACATATTGGTCAAAGAGTTGAGAAAATAAAATATAGGTGTGGGATCCCATTTGGATGAAATGACATCAGATGGAAAATTCAAGTGCGCCATCGAGTATGAAATATTGAATTTGGTATGCTTAAGTAGTTTGTTTGTATATTTAGGATTCTATATATATCCCAAGGGCTTGAAGGAAACTTGGAAGAACATTCAAGTTTTAGCTGTCAACTGATGCAACTACAATCACCATTCTTGGGTTGTGATCGCGGTGCTACAATCGTACAATATGGGTCACGATCACTATTAATCATGCAGCCATCAGGTGTGCGATCGCACACCTCAAGGATGCAATAGCGACTCCTGAATACCTGGATTGGGAATAAAATGGCTTTTTATCTGATTTCATCCATTTTCTCACTCTTTCTTGAGAGTATAAGCCCGAAATAGAAAGATTGAGTGAAAATGAATCTTATTGGTGATTGGGAAGCTTGAGTAATATTTAATAACGTGATAATCATCCGTTTTAAGGTAAGAATTCACCCTTTTCTTGGTGAAACTCCTTGATAATTTGCTCAAAACCCCAAAACCTTAGGGCTTGATTTTAGCCCCAACATAGCTTGGTTTTCATCCATTGATGAGGGCAATGATTCCTTGAACTTATATGAGTTATGGGTTGGTCTCAGAAACATGATTTCAATAAGTTGTACCCACATGGGTTCTTGAGATGATTTTTGGACTTGAAGTATAATGGTGCAGTATGGGTATCTATGTTATCGTATTAACAAGTAGAATAATTTTTTGATATCTTGGAAACTTGATGAGGGTTTTTGAAAGGGAAAAGTAAAGGTTTAGCAGTTCGTTAAGCTTTCTCTGCATCTTAGTAGGCTAGGTTTATTCCCTTTTTAGATTGAGCTATGCCATAGTATATTTATGATATCTTGTTATATTATGATCTATTTTAGGTGTTGAATTGATAAAATTCAAGACTTGGGTAAGTTGAACAGTTTAGCCTAAATTAAAATCATAGAGTTTGAATGCTTGACTTGTTCCTTTGGCCTTAGGTGAATTGGACTTCATTATTCATGTTTAAAAAGAGAATGCCTTAGATTGCTCAAGATGAAGAAAAATTCTCTAGTTACTCATGCTTAGGGTTAATTGGTCGTAGTTGCTTACACTAAACGAAGTTGGCTTAGTTATCATTTGGCTTGGTTGTTGTGTTTGAGAAGTTCCTACACCTTAGGACTAATTGTGTCTTGTTATACATCTAAGAATGGATTTAGATACCTTATCCTAGTTCATGGTAGAAATTGACTTAGAATGTATTTAGAGGATTTAGAAGTAGGATGTTTGACCCACCTTAAGTCAAATTTATGATAGTTCTCTTGAAAACCTTTACACGCTTATTATATAATTAGATAATTCCCTTTTGGGGGAAATATTAAGGAACCTTGGTACTTGTTGGTGATTATGAATGATGTTAGAAGAAATTTCTAACCATTATGTGATGTGCTATAGAAATATAGCACTTATGATGATTAAACTTGGAGAATATGCATGTACTTAAGGCTATTTTGTTAGATTTGATGTGTTTTTGGAGTGTTTTGTAGGAAATTAGGCTTTGGATGCTAAATTTGAGAAAAATATGAAAAGAATATTTTTTCTCCACTTATTTGATCATTAATAGGTGTTTATGACACTTTTTGACTTGTTTATGACCAAATCATCCATGGGAATTAAAGAAAAGCGAAAAAGATGACTCCCGACACTTGCTAAGTCAACATGCGGACCACATGTAGGCAAAGCATGCATCAAAAGTTCAACATCTCGAGAGTAGAGCTGCAGGATGTTTTTGGTACTGGCACTTGCGGGCACTACTATGCTCACTTTGCAACCGCAAGTACCACTTGCACTCACTCTGCAGGGCACAAGTAGTGACCATAACTATCTACCGACCTCAACTTTTCTGGATTATTTCAAAATTATTTTGTACGGTTTCCATGTATCCCAATTACACTCCTACGAAGTTTCTAAGTCCTATTATGTAAGGGTAATTAAGTTTTCCTACTTTAGGTAGGATTTGATTTATTCATTATTATTCACTTATTCATTATTCACATATTGAAGCAACTCAGAGGGAGCCCTTTTGGGTCAAAGATCAAAAACTTTTAGTTGTTCTTGGTTTGTTATTCAATTTAAGACTTTTGAATTTATTCTTTATTTATTGCGAGATTGATTTTGTAATTTTGTATGTGTATTCCATGATTGATCTCATAATAATGAGCGACCAATTTCCTTAACTAGGGTTGTGGGAACCTTGCCAGATTAACAAAGTATAGGAAGTGCCAAGTCATTCTATATAAAAATTCATCCATGTAATGGGTTTTCTTTATTTTTATTGATTTCTTAGCCATGGAAAACATTAAGATCCAGCAAAGATTATTGCAACTTACTCCAAAATTGGAGTAGTGACTAGGAAAAGAAGATCATAATAGTAATTTAAAGATTAACTGTAGATCCACACTAATAGGTATAGTCTAAGTAAGATGGTTAGCTATCATCCAATAGCTAGAGACTCAAAGGCAATAGTTAAATGGGGTCAATATAAGGGTTAGTAAGGTGACATCCTGAGAGTCATAAGGTAAAAGGTGAAGTTTGTAAGATCATCCAAAAAATTATTGATGGGAAATAACTAAATGATTGTACGTGTAAGATATTGGAATAGTTTGACTATGCACAATTATTCTGCCAAGTTGAGAAGCAAAAGGGAGCACAATCCTAGTGTTCATCTTAGATTGTTTACAACCAAAAGGAACCAAGCCTTGTTACTTTTATATAGTCACTACAAATCCCCCCTTTTTTACTTTTTGGCAATACTGGGTGATTTCAACAAGTTTAAGATAATTTTCCTACTTATTCCCTGTGGGATCGATCCTAGCCTACTTGGGTTACTATATTTTGACAGTGACCACTTTATACTTCTTAGAAGGGGTATTTTGGGCGTTATCAAATTTTGGCACCGTTGTTAGGGAATATAGTCTCAAAAATCTAGATTCAGGTTGTTTGAGTTATTGGGTTTTATTTTCTTTTGTATTATTTGTTTTGTTGACCTACTCTTCCTGAGATAACATCCTATCCAGAGAAAGTATGGTGTGATGCTGACTTTATATTTATTGATCCTCTTCCTTTTGATATGATGCATTGCTATAGAATCATGATAAATATATTGTTGGAACATAATGAAAGCATGTTTGACATGTTGGCGCTCTTAAAAAAAGGAAATCAATATTGTACTCAAAGGGTTAATAAGTTTTCATTGAATATCTACCACTTACCATTGTATCTAGATGCAAAGGTTATTGCATCTAATGCCCAACAAATTAGTTATATGTGGGTATGACTAAAAGAATTCTAAGAAGACAACATAAGGAGCTCAAATGGGAGGAGTCCAAAATTGCTTATGCTCTTATGGATAGTGTCACTCTTAAGGAGAGCATACTAGATTTATGTGGGGATGTAAAGAAGGATGCAATTCCTGATTTGAGGCATAGTGGACCTTTTTTGAAGCATTTTTCCACATTATGCTTTGATATTCATATCTTAATTGAGCCATCCAAGCCCGAAGAAGAGTGCAAGGAGGAGGAACCATATGTCTATATTCTTGAATTTACTGAGCCAAAGAACTACATTCCTCACATAAGGTCCAAGACGTACAACGTGGAACATCTATTTATTGGGACCTTTATTTTTATATCTTTGTCCCATGAGCATAATGGGAAATCAAAAAAATAATTAAGGGTGTAGTTCATAATCTTAAAGACTAAAGAGAAATTTGAAGGCCGTCTTTTTGGCTACCTTGATGAAGTTTGAGTAATCAAGGTACCCATGGGCTTGATGTGGAAGTTTGAGTACCTAACCAAGCCCATCATGCCATAACGTGAAATCAAGTTCTACTTGGGAGAAAACCTAAGTTATTTTGATAATTGTATCTGTGTTACGTGATTGACGTCAGATCTCCACGCCTAGGGTTCCACAAGTCTATTCCTAATTCTCTTGTTTTGTAGAGGTTTGATGTATTGGGGATAATTCATTATTATAGTTTGGGGGTAGGGCTGCTTGTGGGTGTTGATGTCCTTTTGGGGTTTTGTTGTTATGCCTCTTTTCCTCAAAGTTTTGTTCCTAGTAAAGCCGACATGTATAGGCAAATTATGTTTTGTTTTGTGATGTTTTGTGTTTAACGAGAAGAAAATTGAGTATCTACACTAGTTAACATGTTTTTGTTGATGATACCCCTTTAATATCTTGTTTTTGAACTATGTGTTATGTATATATATGTGACTATTCTGAATTTTGTTATGGCATTAGGATTAGGGACATGATAATCACTTTATAATAGTTGTATGAACCAGATAAGTAGAAGCTTGTAATATTGACTTTATGCCATGTGTGTAAGATGTTATTTAGTTCCCTTTGTGTGTTAAATCTAGAACTTGCCTGGTTAGTCATGCCTAGGTTGTAGGATAGTCGGTTATGAAAGGATCATAAGACATTTTTGAGTTTAGTGTACTTTTATCCTAAATGGCCTTCGATATATTAAATAATATCCCTTGATCCCTGTTTTGAACCTTATAACCTATTTTTCTTATTTCACCTATTGACTTTCCCATTTATATTATAATGAACATATTTTGGCCCTGATCTTCCTTAGACATTGTGCACCTCAACTCAGGAAAAATGCCTAAGTTGAGGGTGGCTATTATAGGGGTGTGTAGTGCAAAATGGGTATGAAAAAGGGTAAAATAAGAGAAAAAATTAGTAGGGCTATGTGTGATAGCAAAAGAAAAGAAAAAAAGAAAAGAAAAATTGTGCAAAAGTGAAAAAGAAAGAATAAAAGACCACACCCAGCCAGAATGTTCTTTAAACTATAAAGGGAGAAATAAGGGCAAAAAGAAGGTAAAAAAGGATTAATTAGTGAGGCCCCAAAATAAGTTTAGTGCTGTAATGACCCGAAATCACCTCCCGGGACGTCACACGGTGCTTAAGGGTACCAGTAGCCCCAAGATAATCCTTTGAGCCTATTACTACATATAATAACTCAATTCTAGATGAAATAAACAAAACACTGGTACTGTCATATCAAATGATAGGAAATACGAAGAAAATACTCTATCCAAACAACCACAAAACTGGAAATCTCAACATACTAACAATCTGATAACTAGTCTGACAAAGCCTCTACTACTTCATGAACTAGAGGGAAATTGGGAAAGGTTCCCAACTGACTCAAACTGAACTGAAAGCAATAATATATCTGCTAAAACTCTAAAATGTCTGACAATAGGTCCTCGAACTATAAGGACTCACCACTGTGGATATGTAGACAAAGGTACTCGAAAATCACTAACGAGGATGGGACTGAGAACTTGAAACTACATTATAAGGCAATGTAGCACAAAGACGTATATGTAGATCAGCACTTGGGAATAAACTGAGTATATGGGGGTGTATGCATTTACAGAAAATAATATACATATTCTTTAATCAAATCATACATGTAATTAGGAATGAATCACATAGCTTGAATAAGTCTGAAATGTAAAGCTCATAAATCATGTATAATGAACCTTAAAACACAAATCTTGTGAGTCATTAGACTTTAGCCTTAAACTCTGAACTCTTCTCTTATTCTCATTAGTCGAAGACTAAATAAAGCTTTAAACAATACTTTCAAAATCATGCATATATCTCATAGAGAGTGAAACTTCTTTAATGCTCAAAAACTTTGAACTCTTTTAAACTCAAGACACTTGAAACACAGAATTCTATAACTCTTACTAGTAGAGAAAACTTTCTTCTTGGGAAACTTTTACTTCAAGATACTATTTTGAAAATCTTACTATTAGGGAAAATCACTTTTCTTAAATCTTTAGGGAAAATATTCTATATCAAGGTATAATACTTTAAGGAGGTTTGATAATGCTCAAACTACACCTCTCTAATGAGAATGCAAGCGATCATTGCCAATATATAACCCAACTAGGTTGGGATCGAATCTCACAGGGAATATGGTGTGAATCAGAGTTGTATGCGAGTTAATCAACTGATATTTAGTAGTTTTCGGTAAATTGGGGGTTATGAGAATTTAGCAAATAATTGTTGGTCACTTTAGTTTCAGTGTTTGTAATCAAGAGTTTATGGAAAACCAGAATTATGTTCTTTATGGTTTTGGTACTTGACAGATGCTAATAGTGATTCAAGATTCTCACGATAGTTAGAAACAACAGATTGTCTTTATCGAAGTTATGCCTAAATGTCTCTCAACCTACTTAAAAATTTAATTACCTAATCCTATCAGAATTAGGGAATATATATTCACTGACCAGACTTTACCTCAGGTTAATTAACCTTGTTACAGCGTCAATTATTAAATGGAAGGTTGGTAGCATCAAAGTCCCTATCAATAATTCACTTCCTACAATAGTTGATTTCTTATCTAAAGCAAATCAAAGCAGGTGCTATCTATCATTTGCAACCAATAGACAATAATTAAAACCTTGGAATTATCAAGGAGTCCTATTACCTTTAGAATCTTGAACACTGAGTAACTTACCATGACCTAACCCATAGATCCCATAATTCGGGTTAAAGGGATTTAGCCTCTCATAATGTAATAATCGATGCAACAAATTGAATTCATAATTTGAAAGATGAACTGTCAACAAGATGTATAGGAACGAGTGTTTCTCAGATTATATCAAAGTAGAAATTCCAAAATATTGATGATAATCTCTTCAAAGTTAATTGTTTTGTTCAAGCCAAGAAACTAGAGAGAAAATAATAATATACGTGTGTTCCAAAATAGGTTCAGAATCCCCTTTAGAAAACCCTAAACTATTCTTTAAATACTTCAGCCTAATTATGGAAAATAAATCACAGAGTTTAGTGTTCTTCTTCGATTAGGTGACGAAATGCATGACCACGCCTTATCAGGAGGCTGGCGACTTATCACAGATGTCATCAGCTTCTCTTCAATTTTGACTATTTCTGCTTAAGGATGATAGTGAATCCTGATGGCTTATCAAAATTGAGACAACATATTAGAATATATCATCACTTCTCCACCTCACCTCCCATGTTCTATCTAAGGCTGACGGCGACTCTGACGGCTTATCACAAGGCTGACGGCTTAACACATATCATCGTTACTTCTTCTAACTGAATCCTATTCTTTGTTTAAGGCTCAGGATGAAGCTGATAAATTATCAGAGTGATGACGACTTATCATGAATGTTATCATCCACACGTCTCTTCTATTTGCTTCAGATTTCAACTCTTTTACTTCCATCATTGTTGGTTCTCTTCATCTTGACTTCCACTACAAACCGAAAGATAAAAAAATCAAAAATGACAAAAGTTACTTAAGACTTTGCAATTATTCTCAGTTAAATGCCTCAAATATGTTAGCATCTGCTCACAAATCAACACCCTCAACTTAAAACAATTGCTTGTACTCAAGCAACTAGAATATAACCAAGATGATACAAAGTACATTTGGCAGTCAATCATCTATATTATCTCAAAACCATCTTTACCTTCTCCAAGGTCAATTAATTCTAAATCTACCGTGTATGCTACTGTAGAACAACAATGTGACACATAGGAATCAAGATATGGCATTAAATCAGAAACAACAACCATGGATGTATCAATCTAACACTATCCAAGCAAGTTAGGAACTAGCAATGTAACCAGTGTGCCCTTAGTACAAAGAAGTCCAATTTCACTTCCATTAGACATCTCATATGTAACCATGGGGACAATCAGAAGACACTCACTCTCAGAATGAAATTCCAATCAATGTATGCCAAATACCATAGGCTTGCCCTTATTTTCATTACCAAGATCTTCAAATAGGTCACGTAGGATCACTATAGGTCTTCTCTTAGGCTTGTAATATAGTCTAGGGGCTGGTATGATACTCGATGATATTTAAAGTGACTAAGCCTCCTTGATAATACACTAGCTTTTGGGGTTTCACTCATTAGCCTTTCTCTATTATTCTCTTTTCTTGATCACACTTATTCAGGATGGGTGCGGTTCTTTTCTACAATCACTTTTTTTTTCACAACTTTTCCTTCCTTGCTCTTTTCCACCGCACCCAGCTTTTTATTATTTTCTTTTATTCTACTTTTCTTCATAATCATTTTACATCATGCACCCCTATGGTAGACACCCTCAACTTAGGCTATTTCTCTAACTTAAAGTGCATAATGTCCAAGGAGGACCAGGGCCAAAAAAGGTTCATTATGATAAAAATGGGAAGGTGATACGTATAGTAAAAAGAATTTGCATTCAGGCTCAATTCAAGGGATATTATTTACATATGGAAGGTCATTTACATACCTGTGGTACCATGGGTGCGAAGATCTGATGTCAATCACATAATACGAATACAAACAACAAAATACATTAGGTTGCCTCCCAAGCAGCGGCTGATTTAATGTCGCGGCACGACCCAACTCAACTTTTTTCTCCATCTTGAGGATATGAATTTCATCCCTAACTTAGAGTTTATCTTCTTGTCTCGCTCGTAGGGGGTAGTACAAAAATTGAGAAGTCGAGTAATGGATTGAGCGTGGTAAACCACCTGGCCTTAAAGTGAGGTATGTTTTTGTCTTGCTTATCAAGTGTAAAATAAAGAATATACGATTCTTTTTCCTCTTCTTAACACTCTTCCACTATTTTAGATGATTCCACAGACAAGATATAATCTAAACATAATGTGGAAAATTATTCGAGTGAGGCCCAACTAATTCTACTTCAAAATTTACACTATCTACTACACACTCACTTTTATTCACTTTCTTAATGTCAGTCTTAAGATCTAGATGGCAATTAAGTGGTTGCGATTCTTGAGTTTTCTCCTGAAATTAGCTAATGTCCTCCTCATATTCTTCATTGTTTAGCCACTGTAAATATGGTGGGAGTGGTAACTCTTTTAGCTTTGTCCACAACTGTTCTTGATTCTCTAAGATTCATTTTATCAATTTTTCTCTTGAATCATGAAACCACACATAACTTCAGAATGATCACTTTGACCACAAGCCAAACACCAAGTTACAGTTATTAGGACAGTATCCACATCATATTATGAAGGTCCATCCATACAGTTCTAGGTAAATCTGGATAGCAAGCGTTAAAATATGATCCCCCACAATAATAACAAGAATCATCACAAGAATTGTCATCACTCAAAAAACTATCTATCCAAGCTGACATCTTTAGAAAGGTGTGATAAAAATAAAAGAAAATAATAAATAAACTAAACAAATATTTACAAGTTTAAATTTAAGCAAGTAAACTAAAATTTTAAACCAACTCAATACGCCGTTGTTCTCCAGCAACGATGCCATTTTTTATAACGCTCAAACTACACCTCTCTAATGAGAATGTAAGCGATCGTTGTCAATATATAACCCAACTAGGTTGGGGTCGAATCCCACAGGGAATATGGTGTGAATATGAGTTGTATGCGAGTTAAACAACTGATAGTTAGTAGTTTCCAATAAATTGGGTTATGAGAATTTAGTAAATAATTCTTGGTCACTTTAGTTTTAGTATTTGTAATCACGAGTTTATGGAAAATCAGAATTATGTTCCTATGGGATTTGGTACTTGTAGATTCTAATAGTGATTCAAGATTCTCACGATAGGTAGGAACAACAGATTGACTTTATCGAAGTTATGCCTATATGTCTGTCAACTTACTTAAGCATTTAATTACCTAATCCTATCAGACTTAGGGAATTTATATTCATTGACCATAATTCACCTCAGGTTAATTAACCTTGTTACAACATCAATTATTAAACGAAAGGTTAGTAGCTTCCAAGTCCCTATCAATAATTCACTTCCTACAACAATTGATTTCTTATCTCAAGAAAATCAAAGCAGGTGCTATCTATCATTTGCAACCAATAGACAACAATTAAAACCTCAAAATTATCAAGGAGTCCTATTACTTTTAGAATCTTGAACACTTAGCAACTTACCAAGACCTAACCCATAGATCCCATAATTGGGATTAAAAGGATTTAGCCACTCATAATGTAATAATCAATGCAAAAAGTTGAATTTATAATTTGAAAGATGAAATTACAGCAAGATGAATAGCAATGAGTGTTTCTCAGATTATAATAAAGTAGAAATCCCAAAATATTGATGATAATCTCTTCAAAGTTAATTATTTTATTCAATCCAAGAAACTAGAGAGAAAATAGCAAAATACGTGTGTTCCAAAATAGGTTCAGAATCCCTCTTAGAAAATCCAAAACTATGCTTTAAATACGTCAGCCTAATTATGGATAAAAAATCACAAAATCCAGTGTTCTTCTCGGATTATGTGACGACATGCGTGACGCCTTATCAGGAGGCTGATGACTTATCACGGATGTGCTTATCTACTCTTCAATTTTGACAATTTCTGCTTAAGGCTGACGGTAAATCCTAACAGCTTATCAAAATTATGACGACATATCAGACAATGTCGTCACTTCTCTACCTCAGCTCCAATATTCTGTCTAAGCCTGACGACGACTCTGACGGCTTATTACAAAGCTGACATCTTATCACATGTCATCGTCACTTCTTCCAACTAAATCCCATTCTCTATTTAAGACTGACAATAAAGCTAATAAATTATCAGAATGCTGACAACTTATCAGGAATGAAGTCAGCCACACTTCTCTTCTATTTGCTTCAAATTTCAACTTTTTTACTTCCATCATTGTTGGTTTTCTTGTATCTTGACTTCCACTGTAAAATCAAAGATAAAAAAAAATAAAAAATAACAAAAGTTACTTAAGACTTTGTAATTATTCTCAATTAAAAGATTCAAATATGTTAGCATATGCTTACACATCAAGGTTCTCCTAAATGATATAAATCATGCGAGTTACATGGATTCCAACGTCTTGTCCTCCTAAGGAAAAATCCTCACATTGGGGAGAGGCGTCATAATATTGCCAGGGAGTATAACCTCAACTCAGTGATCACTTATCTCGGCCTCTAGCCCATAAATTTCAATCCTATGGTGGCACATAGTTCTGGAGCATGAAACTGTAGGAACTTACCCAACTCAGTGTGAAATACTACTCCCTTTAGTTAGCTACACTCATCTCATGGAAATCAACTTTAAAAACAATCTCTTGGTTCATAAAGAACCCAACTATAAAATCTAAAATCTCATGTAATAAAGTGGGGTTCAAAGCTACTATGACTGTTAAGGTAAAAAATTTCTCAATAATCTCAAAGCACTCAAATCATGGGTGCTATATCTCAAATCTCAAGTAGGGCTTAGTGACCCATAATCAAATATCAAGTTAAGACTCATCAAAATGCATATTAGATATCATATGGACTCATAAATCATCCAGAAATCTTGAATTTACAGCAATTTATCTCAAAATCTCAACGTACTCATATACTTCAATTTCTAGAGCATTGCAACCATTAAATTTTCAAGGAAGAACAATATAGGGTTTAAACCAAGCTTCAATTTCTTAAGAAAACATGTAAAATCATGCTATTTGACTTTCAATTCATGGGAAACATCAAAAGCTTGCAACCAATAACAATGGATTAAAAACCCTAATTAATTTCATGTAAAATCTCATCAATTGCAGAAAAATTATAGTTTAAAATAAGTCTTTGGGCAAAAGGGTGAAAGGATTACCCTTGTACAAAACCCCACAAACCATAGATTGTGTAATTGGATTTATAAGGTTGTTTGAAACTCTTCGTCTTACTTTTTGAGAAAACGTTCTTGAATCCTTCGACTTGGGGAACTCAAATCTCCACTCAATTTGAAGAATCTATGGTGAGTTATTGAATTTCTTGGAGAAGGGTTTTAAATTTTCTCTTGATGGAGAAACCCTAGCTTTTTGATGTTTTGGGAGATAATAAGGCTATCTGCTTCGTTTTGAATATATTAGGGTATTAAAAGGGAAAAGACCCAAAGGATCCTTATAAAAAGGTCTTAAAAATACTGAACGAGATTCGCGACAATCGGAGTAATGGTCCATCACTAGTTTGACAGTCTGTCACACATTAGTAAGAAAAAGGCCACACTGCCTTAGTTGTGATGGTCCTAGCGGCATTCCGTCGCTAGCTTGACGGTCCGTCATCTTAGCTGTCACTCTTGGGCTAGAAGAGGGACTCACTGCCTTGGTTGCAATGCTCCGGGCGATGATCCATCTCAAACTTGATGGTTCGGGCGACGGTCCATCGCAAACATGACGGTCCGTCAACCTATCCATAGCACCCTGGTGGTTCTGACAGCTCTGAGTAAAACGGACATAACTTCTCACCCCGATACCAGATTTGGATGAAATTGGTATCGTTGAAAAGATTATTCAATTATCTACATGACAAAATGTTGATATTAGGGAAATTCTACGTGGTTTAAAATATTTCACTTCGAAAGTCAGCCCATACTCTTCTTAAAGATGAAACTCATCTTAAAGAAAATCCGAGGTATTACAATATCTCCCTCTTGGGAGTATTCGTCCTCCAATGCCGCTTGTTTGACCAAGAACACAGGAAAAACTGAGTACACATAGCTGAAGCAATTTGCTAAATGGCTCAAAATCTTTCTAAACTCTTAAATACTTTGGAAATTGCAAGAACTCATTCAAGAATAGATATATAGATGAACTTTAGATTTAGAAGGGCTGAAGTAAGGAAGAATAATACCTTCGGCTTGATTTGAACTAGCAGAAAAGAGGTTCGGTTACTTGGCTTGTATGTCTGCTTCTCCCTCCCAAGTATCGCCCTCAACTGACTAGTTCTGCCACAAAAATATTACCAAGGGAACCTCTTTGTTACCCAGTCTACAGATATAAAAATCTAGGATCTCAACAGGAATTTAATCAAATGAAAGACTATCTGAATATCAGCACTCTCCAAAGGATCCACTACAACGGACTTTGAAAATTAGGATGAACGGCTGACAACTTTGCGGGGAGCTCAACTTCATTGGCTACTTTCCCAACACGACTCTAAACTCTATAAGGGCCAACATAACAGGGACTAAGCTTCCCCTTTTTACCAAATCTCTTCACCCCTTTCATGGGTGAAATCTTTAAGTACACCAAATCACCTACCTTAAACTCAAGACCTCTTCTCCTCACAAAGGCATATAACATTTGTTGACTTTGAGCTATATTCAACCTTTCTCTAATCAAGTTAACTTTCTGCAAAGCCTCAAACACTGCATCAAGCCCAATTAAAATAGCTTCACCCACTTCAAACCATCCTACGAGTGACTAAATCTTCTACCATATAAAGCCTCAAATGCTGCCATCTCAATGCTAGCATAGTAACTATTATTATAAGAAAACTCTATCAATGAAAAATGCTCATCCTAACTAGCTTTGAAATCTAGAGCATATGCGCTCAATATATCCTTTAATGTCTGAATGGTCCTCTTAGCCTAACCATCTGTCTGTGGATGAAACGTAAAACTCAAATGAACTTGGGTACCAAGACCTTGCTAAAATGTTCTCCAAAACTGAGAAGTAAATTAAGTACCCCTATCCGAAATAATAGACTAGGTAACTCTATGCAACTTGACAAACTCTAAGATGTACAACAACCCAAATAAAATCATGATGACAATACGAAAGAGGTAAACCAGTCACGAAGTCCATATTAACTTCTTCCCACTTATAAGTGGTTATACTAAACTCTTAAATCACACCACCAGGCCTTTGGTGCCCTAGCTAAACCTGTTGGCACGTTGTACACTTTGCTACAAACTCAGCTATATCCTTCTTCATATCGCTCCACCAATAGATTTCCTGTAAGTCATGGTACATCTTGGTAGCACCGGGATAAATAGAATACCGCGTGCCATGTGCTTTAGCCATAATCCTCTGCCTCAGATCATCAACACATAGAACACACAACCAACCCTACAATCTCAATAAACCACCTCTCCCTATGAAGAAAACCTCTACCTCTTGGTCCTTAACTGACTTCTTAGTTTGACCAAACTAGGATCTAGGTCTTGCTTCTCCTTCACTTCCAAAACTAAAGAGGATTCAGAGCTACTTAGCACCAAAGTACTTCCCTTAGCTTAATCAAGCAACCTAACACCTAATATAGCAAGACAATGCACATCACGAGCTAACTCTTTCTTACCTTCCTCTACATGGGCAACACTACCTATAGAAAACTTGCTAAGATCATCTTCCACTACATTGTCCTTGCCTGAGTGATACAACATACTTATATCATAGTCTTTTAACAACTCTAACTACCTCCTCTGTATAAGATTCAAATCCACCTGGGTAAACAAATATTGGAGGCTCTTATGATCAGTAATCACATCAACATGGACACCATAAAGATAGTGTCTCCAGATTTTTTAAGCAAAGATCACAACAGCTAATACAAGATCATGGGTTTGGGTAGTTCTTTTCATGCGGCTTCAACTATCTAGAGGTATAGGCTATAACCTTACCTCTTTGCATCAACACACAACCTAAAACAAATCTAGAGGCATCATAATACACCACAAAACAATCTGTACCATCAGGAAAAGTCAACACAGGGGCTAAAGGAATTTGAGTCTTCAACTCCTGAAAACTCTTCTGACATGAATCTGACCACTAGAATTTAACTTTATTTTTGGTCAACCGGGTCACAGGAAATGCAATTAAAGAGAAACTTTCAACAAAACAGAGGTAGTAGCCAGCAAGACCTAAGAAAATTCTAACGTCAGATAGGCAAATAGGTCTAGGCTAATGCCTTCGGTTGAAATGATATGACCTAGAAAGGCTACTGATCTTAGAAAAAATTCACATTTACTGAAAATGGAAAATAACTGGTGATCTCTAAGAAATCGCAAGACAATTCTAAGGTGATCTGCATGATCGTTCTCAGTACGGGAGTGCACAAGGATGTCATCTATGAAAACAATGACAAATATATCAAGATATTGCTTGAACACTTGACTTTTGAGGTCCATAAAGGCTGCTGGTGCATTGGTTAGCCCGAAAGTTATGACTAGAAACTCAAAGTGACCATAGCATGTTCGAAAAACTGTCTTTGGGGTGTCACATTCCCTCACCTTAATCATATGATAGCCGAATCTAAGGTCTATCTTGGAGAAGTAAGTTGCACCTTGCAGCTGCTTAAATAGGTCATCAATTCTTGAAAGAGGATACTTATTTCTAACTGTGACCTTATTAAGTTGACGACATTTAATGCACATACACAAAGAACCATCTTTCTTTCACATGAATAAAACAAGTGCAACCCAAGGAGAAACACTAAGCCTTATGAAACCTTTGTCTAAAAGATCTTTGAGTTGCTCTTTCAACTCCTTAAGCTCTGTAGGTTCCATACGATAAAGCGGGATAGAAATTGGCTGAGTGTTATGAAGAAGTTCAATCCCGAATGTTATCTCTCTATCGGGAGGGACCCCTGGGAGATCTTCTAAAAAAACATCAAGAAATTCATTAACAATGTTGACTGCCTGAATAGTTGGAAACTCATCTTAATGTCTTTAACTTTTTCTAGGTGATAGATGCAACCTTTGTATATTAGTTGTTTGTCTTTGAGAGAGGAAATAAAATGAATCTTGGGAGTTACTGAACTCCCGGCCCACTCAAAAACTAGTTCATCAGGAAACTAAAACTTGATCACATGGGTATGACAGTCTATAGATTCATAACAAGAATGAAGCCAATCCATACCCAAAATAAGGTCAAAATCCACCATGACTAACCCTATAAATTCAGTAAATATGACTCTATAAAGAACAGTAATAGGATAAATTTTTGTACACTTGCTTAGCAACCACTGACTCCCCTACTAGTGTGAAAACTAGGAAAGACTCAGGAATCTTTTCGGGACTCATTTAAAAATTCACAATGATAATGGCGTCACATCAGAGCTTACCAGTAACAAAGTCGAGAGAGTCATCCTCCTCCTGACGGGATGGTTAGGCATAAAATCTTTTCTGTTGCTGATCGCTAGTAGTTTTAGATGAAATACCTTAAACTGGGATGAGATAAGGTACAGGAGCTGGTGCACTGGTAGTTTGTGCCTGAAGTTGAGAATCTCTGTTCCCCTACCAAGAATGAGGAAATATCTAAGACTCTGGCCCAGCTTTCCACAACTAAAACAACCCCTCAGGTCTAATAAACATTCACCGGGATAATCTTTACTACACTTAGCACAAGGAGGATAGCAGGATCTGTTACTTACACTGTTCTGTGACCTAGACATAGAAGACCTTTTCACTTACTCCTACCTGCCTTTAGGCACATGAGCACTAGCATAAGAAGGCGCTGGCATAGACGAATGACTCTGGTACTATGGGCGGTTCCCTCCATGGGACCTATCGTTACTATACTCATGTTGTTCGAACCAAGCTCTCTTCTTCCCTCTCATTCTATCTCTCTCCTTAATCTTGTCTGCCTCAATCTGTTGGGCATGAGTCATTAGCCTACAAAGATTCATCTTACTATTCAGTATAGCAGACCTACACTCCTTAACCTCATAATTAGACACTCCAGTCATAAACTTACTAATACTAGCTTGATTATCAGCCACTAAGTCAGGAGCATACTTGGCAAACTGATTGAACTTTAGAAAGTACTCCCTAAAAGTCATATAGCCCTATCGCAAGTTCATAAACTCTTCTACCTTCTCCTTTCTTATCTCCGAAGGGAAAAACATATCTAGGAATGCATCTTAGAACTCTTGCCAAGTTATAGGGACAACTCCCTCACCTTTACCTTTTCTGCAAGTAACAACCCAGTCATAAGAAAGGTCTTTCAACCTATACGCTGCCAAATCCACACTATGTTCCACAGATATATGCATTACCTGAGTAATCATCTACACCCCCACTAAAAACAATCGTTGATCCTTATCAGACTTAGACCCATTAATTCCGATGGATTCATCCGCATGAAGTCATGGATCCTGGAAGCAGCTAAATTACCTCCCTACTGCTGTGGAGCCGGGTCCGGGTTGGCCTAAACATTTGCAATAACAGCTTAGGCCAGCGCCTTAAAGGCTGCCGGAAATTCAGCATGAGAAACATTTTCATTCAAAGGGTCAGCGGGTTTAGGTTGTTGACCATCATTATTTCTTCTCGCTCGACGTGGAGGCATATTTCTAAAAGAGGAGAGAATGAATCAATAGCAGAGAGAGACACTTTAAGTACTATAGACTTCTGAAATAAAGAATGACACTTTTTCCTAAAACGTCATGTAGCCTCTTGCTCATAGATGTGGTGCGCTATACACCGTTGATCAAGACTCTACTTAATGCGGCTTGTCAGACTCCCTAGGACACCTTAAACCTTAGGCTCTGATACTAAGTTTGTAATGCCCCGAAAAATAGGTCCTGGAGCGTCACACAGTGCTTTAGGCTACAATTCTGCATTATGCCACTCCACAAATAGATTTCTCGCAAGTCTCGGTACATCTTGGTGGTACCAGGATGAATAGAATATCGCGTCCCGTCCGCTTTAGCCATAATCCTCTGTCTCAGATGATCAACATTCGGGACGCACAATCTACCCTGCAATATCAACACACCATCACCCTTTGGAGAAAACCTCTACTTTTTTGACCTTGATTGACTCCTTCAGTCTGACCAAACTAGTATCAAAGTATTGGTTTTCCTTCACTTTTAAAACCAAGGAGGATTAGAACTACTCTGAACCCCTATACTATCTTCAGCAGAGTCAAACAACCTAACCCCCAATCTAGCCAAACGATGTACATCACGAGCCAACTCTTTCTTACCTTTTACCACATGCAAAACACTACCTATGGACACTCTTCTTAGGGCATCCACCATAACATTTGCCTTGCCCAGATTGTACAACACACTCATATCATAGTCCTTTTACAATTCTAACTATCGTCTCTACCTAAGATTTAATTCTCTCTGGGTAAACACATAATGCAGACTCTTATGATCAATGAAAACATCAAAATGGACACCAAACAATTAGTGTCTCTAGATTTTCAAAGCAAACACAAGAGCAGCCAACTCAAGGTCATGGGTGGGGTAATTTTTCTCATGGGGTTTCAACTGTCTAGAAGCATAAGCTATCACCTTACCCTTCTGCAACAATACACAACCTAACCAGACTCTCGAAGCATCACAGTCGACAACAAAACCATCAACACCATTAGGTAAAGTCAAAAAAGGGGATGAAGTGAGTCGAGTCTTTAACTCTTGAAAACTGTTCTCACAAGATTCGGACCACAAGAACTTCACATTCCTTTGGGTCAACCGAGTCATAGGAGACGCTATAGAGGAGAAACCCTCAACAAAACGGCGGTAATAGCTAGCTAAACCTAAGAATTTTGGATATCAGTTGTAGATATAGGTCTAGGCAAATTTCTAACAGCTTCAGTCTTTTGGGGATCAACTCTAATACCCTCAAAAGAATGATATGACCCTGAAAAGTAACTGACCTTACCAAAAAATTCACTCTTACTGAACTTGGCAAATAACTTGTGATCTCTAAGGGTTTGCAAGATAGTTTGGAGATGATCAGAATATTCATACTCACTATGGGAGTACACCAGTATATCATCGATAAACACTATGACAAACATATCCAGATATGGTCTGAACAATCGATTCATGAGGTCCATGAAAGCTGCTGGGGAATTAGTTAACCCGAAAGACATAACAAGGAACTCAAAATGGCCATAACGAGTTCAGAAAATGGTTTTTGGGATGTCACACTCCCTAAATTATAGTTGTTGATTGCCAGAATGAAGGACTATCTTTGAGAAATAATTTGCACCTTGCAATTTGTCAAACAAATCACCTATTCTTTGAAGAGGGTACTTATTTTTTATGATGACTTGATTCAGTTTGTGGTAATCAATGCAAATACACAAAGATTCATTTTTCTTTCTCATAAACAACATAGGAGCACCCCAAGGAGAAACATTGGGCCTTATGAAACCCTTATCTAGTAGATCTTTGAGTTGCTCTTTCAACTCCTTAAGTTCTACAGGGGCCATACGGTAAGGAGAATTAGAAATGGGATGAGTATCGGGAAAAATATCAATCTCGAACTCTATCTCTCTATCAGGAGGTATCCCTGGGAGATCATTTGAAAAGACATCAAAAAGCTCATTGACGATGTTAACAGACTGGAGAGTTGTAGTCTCAGACTTAGTGTCTTTGACTCTAACCAAATGATAAATACAAGCTTTGGAAATAAGCTTTCTAGCTTTGAGGTAAGAGATAAAATGACTCTTGGGTGACCCAGAATTCCCAAACCACTAAAACACGGATTTACCTGGAAACTAAAACTTGACCACTCAGGTCCGATAATCAATAGAGGCATAAGAAGAATATAACCAGTCCATACCCTGAATTACATCAAAATCTACCATGTCTAACTCAATCAGGTCATCTAACAAGACTCTATGAAGAACAGTAACATGCCACTTTTTATACACTTTCTGGGCAACAATCGAATCACCCACTAGGGTATAAACTAGGATAGGCTCCGGAATTATCACAGGACTCATTTCAAAATTCACAGCAATCAAAGGTGTAACATATGAGAAACTGGATCTAGGATCCAACAAAGCATACACATCAAACTGAAATATATGAAGTGTACCTGTAACAGTATTAGGATAGTCCTCCTATTCCTGGTGGAGCGGTAAAGTATAAAATCTACTCTGGCACTGCCCACCAGCATTGCTAGAAGAGGCGCCCTTAGCTGGGGCTGGGTGAGTCACTGGAACTGGAGCACTAATAGTCTGAGTCTGGGTTTGAGGGCGATAGTCACGACGCCCTTGTCCATCCTGTGGACAATCTCTAACTCTGTGACCCACGCCACCATACCAGAAATAACCCTTTTTTTCACCCCAACACTCACCCGAATTATCCCTACCACACTTAGGATACATGGGACGATTTGGCTTACTCCTAGCACTGTATTAGGACCTGGATGCATATCTTCTACCTTTCTCCAGCCTATCTCTAGGAATGGGAGCACTAGAAGATGACGGTGCTGATATAGATGAACGATCCTGATACTGAGGAAGACTCCCTCTCTGCGATCTAGTCTAACCCTGTCTATGCTGCTTGGACCTAGCTCTATTATTCTCTCTGATTCTATCTCTCTTCTTAATCTTATCTACCTCAATCTGTTGGGCATGAGTCATCAGCCTAGAAAGATTCATCTTACTATTCAGCATAGCAGACCTACACTCCTTAACCACATAACTAGACACTCCAGTCATAACCTTACTAATACTAACCTGATTATCAGCCACTAAGTCAGGAGCATACTTGGTCAACTAATTGAACTTTAGACAGTACTCCCTAACAGTCATACAACCCTATCGCAGGTTCATAAACTCTTCCACCTTCACCTTTCTTATCTCCAAATGGAAAAACTTATCTAGGAATGCATCTTAAAACTCTTGCCAAGTTGTAGGGACAACTCCCTCACCTCTACCTTTTCTCCAAGAAAAAACCTACTCATAAGCAAGGTCTTTCAACCTATACGCAGCCAAATCCACACTATGTTCCACAGATATATGCATCACCTGAGTAATGTTCCGCACCCCCTCTAAAAACAACCGCAGATCCTCATCAGACTTGGACCCATAGAATTCTGGCGGATTCATCCGCATGAAGTAACGGATCTTGGCAGCAGCTGAATTACCTCCAAGCGGCTGTGAAGCCGGGGCCGGGTTTGCTTGAACATTTGCAGTAACAGCTTGGGCCAGTGCCTGAAAGACTGCTCGAAATTCAGCATGAGACATATTTTTATTCAATGGGTCAGCGGGTTAAGGTTGCTGACCATCATTATTTCTTCTCGCTCGACATGGAGGCATATTTCTGAAAGAGGAGAGAATGAATCAATAACAGAGAGAGATACTTTAAAATATCGCGCCTCGTGCACTTCAGCCATAATCGTGCCTCGTGCACTTCATCCATAATCGCGCCTCGTGCACTTCAGCCATAATCCTCTGTCTCAAATGATCAATATTCGGGACACACAATCTACCCTACAATCTCAACACGCCATCTCCCCCTTAGGAGAAAACCTCTAATTTTCGGTCCTTGATTGACTCCTTCAGTCTGACCAAACTAGCTTCTAAGTATTGATTTTCCTTCTCTTTCGAAACCAAGAAGGATTCGGAACTACTCTGAACCCCTATACTACTTTCAGTAGAGTCAAACAACCTAACCCCCAATCTAGCCAAACGATGTACATTACGAGCCAACTCTTTCTTACCTTCTACCACATGCAAAACACTACCCATGGACACTCTACTTAAGGCATCCCCATAACATTGGCCTTGCCCAGATGGTAGAGCACACTCATATCATAGTTCTTTAACAATTCTAACCATCGTCTCTGCCTAAGATTCAATTCTCTCTGGGTAATCACATAATGCAGACTCTTATGATCAGTGAAAATATCAAAATGGACACCATACAAATAGTGTCTCTATATTTTCAAAGCAAACACAACAGCAGGAAACTCAAGGTCATGGGTGGGGTAATTTTTCTCATTGGGTTTCAACTGTCTAGAACCATAAGCTATCTCCTTGCCCTTCTGCATCAATACGCAACCCAACCCAACTCTCAAATCATCACAGTACACCATAAAACCATCAACACCATCAGACAAAGTGAAAATAGGGGATGAAGTGAGTCGAGTCTTTAACTCCTGAAAACTCTTCTCACAAGATTCGGACCATGAAAAAACTTCACTTTCTCTTGGGTCAACAGAGTCATAGGAGACGCTATAGAGGAGAAAACCTCAACAGAACGGCGGTAACAGCTAGCTAAACCTAGGAAAATTTGGATATCAGTCAAAAAAATAGGTCTAGGCAAATTTCTAATAGCTTCGGTCTTTTGGGGATCAACTCTAATACCCTCGAAAGAAATGATATGACCCAAAAAATCAACTGAACTTAGACAAAAGTCACACTTACTGAACTTGGCAAACAACTTGTGATCTCTAAGGGTTTGCAAGATAGTTTGGAGACGATCAGAATGTTCATCCTCACTATGGGAGTACACTAGTATATCATCGATGAACACTATGAAAAAAATATCCAGATATGGTCTGAACACTCGATTCATGAGGTCCATGAAAGCTGTTGGGGCATTAGTTAACCTAAAAGACATAACAAGAAACTCAAAATGGCCATAACGAGTTTGGAAAATGGTTTTTGGGATGTCACACTTCCTAACTTTGAGTTGATGATAGTCGGAATGAAGGACTATCTTTGAGAAATAACTTGCACCTTGCAATTGGTCAAACAAATCATCTATTTTTTGAAGGGGTACTTATTTTTTACGGTGACTTTATTCAGTTGGTGGTAATCAATACACATATGCAAAGATCCATCTTTCTTTCTCACAAACAACACAGGAGCACCCCAAGGAGAAACAATGGGCCTTATGAAACCCTTATCTAGTAGATCTTTGAGTTGCTATTTCAACTCCTTATGTTCTGTAGGGGCCATACGGTAAGGAGGAAGAGAAATGGGATGAGTATCGGGAAAAAGATCAATCCCAAACTCTATCCCTCTATCAGGAGTTATCCCTGGGAGATCATCCAAAAAGACATCTGAAAACTCATTGACGATGCTAACAGACTGGAGAGTTGGAGTCTCAGACTTAGTGTCTTTGAGTCTAACCTAATGGTAAATACACCCCTTGGAAATAAGCTTTCTAGCTTTGAGGTAAGAGATAAAATGACTCTTGGGTAACCCAGAATTCCCAGACCACTCAAACACGAATTAACCTGGAAACTAAAACTTGACCACTCAGGTCCGACAATCAATAGAGGCATAACAAGAATACAACCAGTCCATACCCAGAATCACATCAAAATATACCATGTCTATCTAAATCAGTTCATCCAACAAGACTCTATGAAGAATAGTAACATGACACTTTTTATACACTTTCTGGGCAACAATCGAATTACCCACTAGGGTAGAAACTAGGATAGGTTCAGGAATAATCATAGGACTTATTTCAAAATTCACAGCAATCAAAGGTGTAATATATGAGAAATTGGATACAGGATCCAACAAAGCATACACATTAAACTTAAACATATGAAGCATACCAGTAACAACATTGGGGGAGTCCTCCTATTCCTGGTGGGATGGTAAAGCATAGAATCTACTTTGGCACCGCCCGCCAGCATTTCTAGAACAGGCACCCTAAGCTGGGGCTGGGCGAGTCGCTGGAACTGGAGCACTAACAGTCTGAGTCTGGGTCTGTGGGCGATAGTAACGACGCCCTTGTCCATCCTGTGAAAAATCTCTAACTTTGTGACCCATGTCACCATACAAGAAACAACCCCTCTTCTCACCCCAACACTCACCCAAATTAGCCCTACCATACTTAGGACATAGGGGATGATTTGGCTTACTAGCAGCACTGTAGTGGGACCTGGATGCATATGATCTACTACCTTTCTCCTACCTATTTCTAGGCACAGGAGCACTAAAAGGTGATGGTGTTGTCATAGATGAACGATCCTGATACTAAGGGAGACTCCCTCCTTGCGATCTAGTCTGACCCTGGCCGTGCTGCTCGGACCTAGCTCTCTTATTTCCTCTCATTCTATCTCTCTCATTAATCTTGTCTGCCTCAATCTATTAGGCATGAGTCATCAGCCTAGAAAGATTTATCTTACTATTCAACATAGCAGACCTACACTCCTTAACCATATAACTAGTCACTCCAGTCATAAACTTACTAATACTAGCCTAATTATCAGCCACCAAGTCAGGAGCATACTTGGCTAACTGGTTGAACTTTAAACAGTACTCCCTAACAGTCATACAAACCTGTCAAAGGTTCATAAGCTCTTCCACCTTTGCCTTTCTCATCTCCAAAAGGAAAAACTTATCCAGGAATACATCTTAGAACTCTTTCCAAGTTGTAGGGACAAATCTCTCACCTCTACCTTTTCTCCAAGCGACAACCCAGTCATAAGCAAGGTCTTTCAACCTATATGTAGCAAAATCCACACTATGTTCCACAGATATATGCATCCCCTGAGTAATCTCCCGCACCCCCTCTAAAAACAATCGTGGATCCTCATCATACTTGGACCCTTAGAATTCCGGTGGATTCATCCACATGAGGTCACAGATCCTGGTATTAGCTGAATTACCTCCCTGCTGCTGTGAAGCCGAGGCTGGGTTGGATTGAACATTTGCAGTAATAGCTTGGGCCAGTGCCTGAAAGGCTACCCAAAATTTAGCATGAGACACATATTCATTCAATGGGTCAGCGGGTTGAGGTTGCTGACCATCATTATATCTTCTCGCTCGACGTGGGGGTATATTTCTAAAAGATTAGAGAATGAATCAGTAGCAGAGAGAGATACTTTAAGCACGATAGACTTCAGAAAGAAAGAATTACACTTTTTCCTAAAATGTCTTGTAGCCTCTTGCTCATAGATGTGATGCGCTACACACCGTTGATTCAGACTCTACTTAATCCAGCTTGTCAGACTCTCTAGGACACCTTAAAACCTTAAGCTATGATACCCAGTTTATATCACCCTAAAAATAGGTCCCGGTGCATCATACGGTGCTTGAGGCTATGAGTCTGCATTATGCCACTCCATAATAGATTTCCCGCAAGTCTCGGTACATCTTGGTGGAACCAGGATGAATAGAATATCGTGCCCCGTTCACTTCAGTCATAATCCTCTATCTCAGATGATCAACATTCGGGACACAATATACCCTGCAGTCTCAACACAACATCTCCTCCTTAGGAGAAAACCTCTACTTATTGGTCCTTGATTGACTCCTTCAGTCTGACCAAACTAGCATCTAAGTATTGCTTTTCCTTTACTTTTGAAACCAAGAAGGATTCGGAACTCCTCTGAACCCCTATACTACCTTTAGCAGAGTAAAAAACCTAACCCCCAATCTAGCCAAAAGATGTACATCACGAGCCAACTCTTTCTTACCTTCTACCACATGCAAAACACTACCTATGGACACTCTACTTAGGGAGTCTTCCATAACATTGGCCTTGCCCGGATAATACAGCACACTCATATCATAGTCCATTAACAATTCAAACTATTGTCTCTACCTAAGATTCAATTCTCTCTGGGTAAACACATAATGCAAACTCTTATGATCAGTGAAAACATCAAAATGGACACCATAAAAATAGTGTCTCCAGATTTTCAAAGCAAACACAACATCAACCAACTCAAGGTCATAGATGGGGTAATTTTTCTCATGGGGTTTCAACTGTCTAGAAGCATAAGCTATCACCTTACCCTTCTGCATTTATACGCAACCCAACCCAACTCTGGAAGCATCACAGTACACCATAAAACCATCAACACCATTAGGCAAAGTCAAAATAGGGGATGAAGTGAGTCGAGTCTTTAACTCCTGAAAACTCTTCTCATAAGATTCGGACCATAAGAACTTCACTTTTTTTTGGTTCAACCGAGTCATAGGAGATGCAATATAGGAGAAATCCTCAACAAAATGGCGGTAATAGCCAGCTAAACCTAAGAAACTTTGGATATCCATCGGAGAAATAGGTCTAGGCCAATTTCTAACAGCTTCGGTCTTTTGGGGATCAACTCTAATACCCTCAAATGAAATGATAAGATCTAGAAAAGCAATTGACCTTAGCCAAATCTCACACTTACTGAACTTGGAAAATAACTTGTGATGTATAAGGATTTGCAAGATAGTTTAGAGATGATCAGAATATTCATCCTCACTATGAGAGTACACCAGTATATCATCGATGAACACTATGACAAAAATATCCAGATATGGTCTGAACACTCAATTCATGAGGTCCATGAAAGCTGCTGGGGAATTACTTAACCCAAAATATATAATAAGAAACTCAAAATGGTCATAACGAGTTTGGAAAATGGTTTTTGGGATGTCACACTCCCTAACTTTGAGTTGATGATAGCCGGAATGAAGCACTATCTTTGAGAAATAACTTTTACCTAGCAATTGGTCAAACAAATCATCTATTCTTGGAAAGGGGTACTTATTTTTTACGATGAGTTTATTCAGTTGGCGGTAATCAATGCACATACGCAAAGATCCATCTTTCTTTCTCACAAACAACATAGGAGCACCCCATGGAGAAACACTAGGCCTTATGAAACCCTTATCTAGTAAATATTTGAGTTGCTCTTTCAAATCCTTAAGTTCTGCAGGAGCCATACGGTAAGGAGGAATATAAATGGGATAAGTATCGAGAAAAAGATCAATCTCGAACTCTATCTCTCTATCAGGAGTTATCCCTAGGAGACCATCCGAAAAGACATCAGAAAACTCATTGACGACGTTAATAGACTGGAGAGTTGGAGTCTCAGACTTAGTGTCTTTGACTCTAACCAAATGGTAAATACACCCCTTGGAAATAAGATTTCTAGCTTTGAGGTAAGAGATAAAATGACTCTTGGGTGACACAGAATTCCCAGACCACTCAAACACGGATTCATCCAAAAACTGAAACTTGACTACTCAGGTCAGACAATTAATAGAGGCATAAGAAGAATACAACCAGTCCATACCCAGAATCACATCAAAACCTACCATGTCTAACTCAATCAGGTCAGCCAACAAGACTCTATGAGGAACGGTAACATTACACTTTTTATACACTTTCTGGGCAACAATTGAATCACCCATTGGGGTAGAAACTAGGATAGGCTCAAGAATAATCACAGGACTCATTTCAAAATTCACAGCAATCAAAGGTGTAACATATGAGAAACTGGATCCAAGATCCAACAAAGCATACACATCAAACTGAAATATACGAAGCATACCAGTAACAACATTGGGAGAGTCCTCTTGTTTTTGGTGAGATGGTGAAGCATAGAATCTACTCTGGTATTTCCTGCCAGCATTGCTAGAAGAGGCGCGCTAAGCTGCGGCTGGGCGAGTCGCTGGAACTGGAGCACTAACAATCTGAGTTTGGTTCTGAGGGCGATAGTCACGATGCCCTTATCCATCCTGTGGACAATCTCTAACTCTGTGACCCATGTCTCCATACTGAAAACAACCCCTCTTCTCACCCCAACACTCACCCAAATTAGCCCTACCACACTTAGGACACAAGGGACAATTTTGCTTACTGCTAGCACTGTATTGGGACCTAGATGGATAGGATCTGCTACCTTTATCCTGTCTATCTCTAGGCACGAGAGCACTAAAATATGACAATGCTGGCATAGACAAACAATCTTGATTCTGAGGGTGACTCCCTCACTGCGATCTACTCTGACCCTGTCCATACTGCTCGGACCTAGCTCTCTTATTCCCTCTCATTCTATCTCTCTCTTTAATCTTGTGTGCCTCAATCTTTTGGACATGATTCATCAGCCTAGAAAGATTCATCTTACCTTTCAGCATAGCATACCTACACTTCTTAACCACATAACTAGACACTCCAGTTATAAACTTACTAATACTAGCCTGATTATTAGCCACTAAGTCAGGAGCATACTTGGCAGACTGATTGAACTTTAGACAGTACTCCCTAACAGTCATACAGCCCTATCGCAGGTTCATAAACTCTTCCACCTTTTCCTTTCTCATCTCCAAAGGGAAAAACTTATCTAGGAATGCATCTTGGAACTCTTTCCAAGTTGTAGGGACAACTTCCTCACCTCTACCTATTCTCTAAGCAACAACCCAGTCATAAGAAAGGTCTTTCAACCTATACGTAGCAAAATCCACACTATGTTCCACAGATATATGCATCACCTGAGTAATCTTCTGCACCTCCTCTAAAAATAACCGTGGATCTTCATCAGGCTTGGACCCATAGAATTCCGGTGGATTTATCCGCATGAAGTCACGGATCCTGGAAGCAGCTGAATTACCTCCCTACTGCTGTGGAGCCGGGGCTGGGTTGGCCTGAACATTTGCAGTAACAGCTTGGGCCAGCGCCTAAAAGGCTGCCCGAAATTCAGCATCAGACATATTTTCATTCAATGGGTTTGTGGGTTAAGGTTGCTGACCATCATTATTTCTTCTCGCTCGATGTGGAGGCATATTTCTGAAAGAGGAGAGAATAAATCAATAGTAGAGAGAGATACTTTAAGCACGATAGACTTCTGAAAGAAAGAATCACACTTTTTCCTAAAATGTTTTGTAGCCTCTTGCTCATAGATGTGGTGCGCTATACATCGTTGATCAAGACTCTACTTAATGCGGCTTGTCAGACTCCCTAGGACATCTTAAAACCTTAGGCTCTGATACCAAGTTTGTAACGCCCCAAAAAATAGGTCCCGAAGCATCACACGGTGCTTGAGGCTACGAGTAGCCCCAAGCTAACCCTTTTAGCCATTTTCATTTAGTGCAACACAAATCAACGGGGTTTTCATAAATATCCCTCGAATATGAACAGAGTAATCATCATCCAAGAATAAAAGAATTTTAGAAAGATAACAAAATATGACTTATTAGTGAACTCCCAACATCTATACTAGTCTGACAAGCATCTAAGAAAATTAATAAAACCAACGAGCAATTGAGACATTCCCCAATTGACTCATACTTAGTTATCAAATGTAAATAATTCCATAAAACCAACATCAGACATCACGTCCTCGAAATACGAGGACTCACCATAACAGAGAATGTAGAGCAACATGCCCGAACAATCACTGTTGAACCTAGAACTAAGCACCTGAACCTACATTTTGAGAAAACACAGCCCACATCTAAATATGTGGGTCAGTACCATGGAAAGGAACCGAGTATATGGGGGTGTATGAAGTTGTATAAACATCATCATCATAAATATTTATAAGAAATATGCAGGATGTATGAAAGACTCACATAGCCTGAAGAAAATCATCATAATCATGAGAGGATAAAATAAGTACAATAATACATGTGAGTCATCATATAATTTGTCAATCACTTTCAGTTCATCAAGAATATCAATTCTCATAATGTAAATATCATTTAAATCTTTCGAAAGAATAACTTTCACAATTCCATTTTTAAATCACTTTACCATTCACCATAGACACAAGGAAACACATACACTGCGCGATCCTATAACCGACATAAACCATGTGAGCAACATGGAGTCAAACGTACAACCCACGTTGGGGAGAGCCATCCTATCCTTGCCATCAGAGTAGGAATATCGATATCAAATCCACACAAACTAGTAATCACTATATAAATCAGCCTCAGGCTCATTCCTATGGGGGCACGTAGTTCTAGGGAAGTAAGGTCGCTTTATACCTCTCACTGGGTGCTAAAGATTTCTCCCGGACTTAGCTTAGATCATTTCAAAGACAATCCACAATAAAACAATTTCAGTAATATATAAATATACATCGGGAGACATCATTCTTTTTATCTATCAAAATCAACCATGTTGTGGATTTCTTTCAAACTCGAGTTCAAAACAACTCCATTAATATCAAAAGGTCAAATCATTAAAAATATCTCAAATATTCAACAACAACGTGCTTATAACACACACTTTCTCAAAAAACACAATTTTGAATGGGGATTCATGACCCAAATATCAAAATCATGATAAATATCGTTCAAGATTCATGCTTTATATCTCCACACATGTAAATTCATCTTTCAAAATCATAAACATCAAAATTTCATAATAATAATCAAAAGATATGGGTTCATGCTTCAAATTCGTAAAAATCAAATAAAAATCATGCCTTTGTAAAGCAAATTACTTTTGGGGACAAGAACGTAAGAGAGTTCTTGTTGAAAAATCCCACATACCTTGAATGATGAACTTTAGATCGATACTCATTTTTGAGATGTTAATCGTGCCTTTGAATGATGGTTCTTGGAGTTCTTGAACTAGGAACTTAGAATCTTGAATAAATTTGCAGAATTATGGTAAACTTTGGAGGTTCTTGGGGTTGGATGTAGGATCTTAGGGTTTTATTTTTGAGGGAATTTGATGAAATATAACATATAATGCTTCTGAAAGGCTTTAATATAGGGTTTGGACAGATTTTGGGTGAGGGAGAATGACCAAAACGCCCCTAAAAATCAAATAATTCTCGAATATGTCCTTTGGTAGACTATTTTGATAGACTAAAGTAGATCAACCATAATGTATTACTCCGATATCCAAATTGGATGAAACCAATTTCATTAGAAAGAGGACTCTCATATATTTCTATTGATATACAATATCTCATCCAGATCATTGTGTACGAGCAGTTATGATCATTTAAATTTGACCCAAAAATTCTCTTTGGATAGGCTGAAGTAGATCAACCATAACTTTTTGCTCTGATAGAGAAATTGGATGAAACCAATTTCATTGGAAAGAGGACTCACAGATATTTCCGTTGATATATAGTACATCACCAATATCATTATGTACAAGGAGTTATAATTATTTAAATTTGGAGAAAAAAATACTCCAGGCCTCAGTACTTTTTCCTGCACTTTTTACTGTTCACTACTATTCATGGTTCGATCGGAATGTTCATAACTCTTTGCTCGGGTGTCTGTTTTGGATGATCAACATATAGTTGAAAAGCTTGTTCGATACTTTATGCAATGGTGGGTCATACTCTAAGACATTCTGTATGAAAAAATTATGATTCATTCTAGAAGTTAAAACCCAACACGTTTATGCACAAAATTTCAACAAAAAATTTTCTAGGTTATTACAGATACGAATCATACTATGGAATTGTGGTCACTGTTAGTAAGGAAAAAAGTTGGTAGTACACCCTGACTTGATCCCAAGAGTTGCATTCCTTGGTATAACATGTACCAAGAGTTGTGCTAGTCTAAAACTTAAAATTTTCTACTTTTTTTTAATCTGTTTGATTTCTTCACATGGGAACTTTTAGGGTGTTATATAACTACTTTTTGAGGTTATGACATATGGAGCCTACCTTCATTCAACTAGGAAATATACCTAGGTTGCAACTTGCAGCCATAATAATGTGCATCAGTTCATACCCCTCTATGTACCATCCCACATATACAATGGATCACCGTCAATCCTTAATCCAAACATAATTTGTATGTTCTGCAATGTCATTGATACCTCCCCAAAATGTAGATAGAAGGTGTGAGTCTCTGGCCTACATCACTCAACCATAGAACTTAGAAAGGCCTGATAAAACTATATATGACCTACTCGAACTAGTCTATATAACCCAAATCTAGATAAATGATTTATGATGAGAGCATGAGGTAGGTGTGTCTCAAAAATATCACAAACCTCATCAATGTACTATGGCTAGATCATCCATCTAATATCCAGTCAGCCGGTCTCCTCAATCATATGGGAGGCATTAATCAAAGTATTGTATCCTCAATGAGCCCTGGATGCATGCTACGATCCATAATGATAGATCAAAACTCAATATATCTAGTATTGTGATTTTTTATCTTGAAATAACAATACTAAAATACTAATTCTAATTGTACTCACATTTTAAGGCGTAAACCCTAATTTCACTAGTGCGCACCTCAATGTAACTTCAATATAGAACTAAAACCTTGATTTTAATTGTATGTATATTTTTCAAGACCTAAACTATAATTTCATTAGAGCATATATAAAAATGCCAACAAAATTAAGAACAGACTCATTATCAAGCACGAAGTCTTACAAATATCTTGAAAAACATTTGAAACACTAAGATTTTTTATTATATTTTCAAATATATGAATGACCCCAAACATTAGTTATGAGATGTACTTTCTAAAATAAAATAATAAACTCTTGTTAGATGGGAAATCATCAATTGTTATGATAAGTAATTAGAAGAATAAAGAGCAAATACAATTATAATAGCAACTTTGAAAATCAAGAATTTTACCAAAAGGGCTAAAACATCTTCGACCTAACGTTCATTTGCATCCCAATATAACCCAATGAGAAAAATTCAGTAATATAGTACCTTTCTTGATATCTTTTGATTTGATACCTCTACCCTAATATTCAACAACCACCCAATTAAACACCCATATTATTAGAAATTTCTCTGCACCATCAGAGGAACAAAATCTACCTCAAATGTTTTTCCTTTATCAAACCCTCATCTGTTCATTTAATATGAAATTCTCCCTTACCATTTTAACACACATGTATATATATGTCACCCGCGTGCCCTCGTAATTTTCTGATAAACCAAATAGCCCTAATGTTTCTAATTATTTCAATTTCAAAATCACTTGTTATGTAATATTATACTTACCGCAACATTCAACTTGTCCTAGTGGTATAATAATAGAATAGTACCCGACTTTTACGTTATATTGGGCGTGTTATGGTGCATCTTTGCCCTCTCATTTCATTGTAGGGTCTTTACTCTTGTCATCCCCTATGGTTAGATACAACTATGCATTTGAACCATGATTTTTCTAATTATTTTTTCTCGCACTTCCTTACATAATATATATTTATTTTATGATTACCTAGAAAAACACTGTTAGCACTATTTTGCCTTAAAAAGTTAGAACTAACAAAATTGCATACTATAATATTTTAATATTCTTTGTCATAATAATTTTTATGTTGTAACAATTTATATTAATTTTATTTCATTTTATGTGGTTGAAAGTGGACAAATTTGAAGGGGGAACACCCACTTACAAATGAGCAAAAGTATATGTGATGTATCAATATTTCACGTACTAACAACTATAGATCGATATATTATAAAATCTTAATAAATCATGAGATATTATAAAATCTCAATAAATTATTTATTTTAGTTTATCCCAATTAAACAATGAGTATATATCTAAGTGGTAAGTCATATATTAATAAACTAATAAACTCAAATGACTGATCTTCCCTCATGCCTCTTTCATAAAAGGAGGTAAGCGTAGAAGTGTGAAATTTAGGATTAATAATTTTAAATATACAGAAGATATTAGTCTCATTAGATTCTCTTTCAATGCACGATATCTAATCTGCACAAATCATGGAGACGAGAGAATGCAGGCCATCTGTGAAAGCATTAGAAACTCAGGGGATGGAGGCACAAGTCCAATAAAAATGAGGGTAGAAGAAGAATAATGTAAATGTAAGATGTCACAACCCAAGCCACAGATCATGAGGCACCTACCAACTTCTATTATAGATAGGAGAACCCTTGTTACCCAATCATTTATTTTATGCGAAAGTTAAAATAATTCTTATTGAAATAACTTTTGTTCAATTAATTTGTACATCCTTGGTTTAATATAGTTGATACTTCAAAGAAATATGGAAAATAATCAATAGTGAATTCGCAAAAATCAACCTAAACTAGTACAAGAGAACTATACTAGGAACAAAAGACTCCAAGATAAGCATTAAAAAAATATTAATTTATACATAGAGAAATAATATTTATACTTAATCAATGATGTACCTTACATATATGTTTTCTAACATACTTCGTCAACAATACAAATAGGTTGGTCCACTTAAGGAACCAACAATAACATATGCATAATTAATTGGTCAAGCTATATGAATGAATGCACAAATGCAAGATGTGCATATTATCTCTTTCTCTTCTCAATCTTATCAATCTCATCAATCCCATCAACATCATCATGAATATCATGATATAAATAAAATCATCAACATTCTCATCATTACCCCTCCACCACTTCAATATGTATGAATATGCAATATAGTTAATAATGACAATCAGTACTTGAAAACAATCATAATAACTCAATTTTCATGTAATCATATGGATACCAATATTATTTCAGTACATATTCCTAGGAACATAAATATACATAATCATGTACACCCATCCCTACTACGGGACTGCAGCGGTTATACCAAGATACCCTTGCTAACCCTCTCTATCTACGACCCATATTAGTATTTTGCATTGTACTTAATTCCTACATAAATACTTATATTGTGATACTCAAACTTGACCTTACAAATATTAACCTTATTGTTCAAAAATCTAACCAATTTATTACTATACTACATGCCTTATTACTAGGTTATCCCCGAAGTTGTCCTATCTATTCAATTTTGCTCATAGATTGCCTAAAACTCTACTCGGGTAACTACTTGCCCCTAATCCACATTACATTTCATTAGAATTTCTTAATGCAATACACAACTATCTAGATTACTAAGAGTACTTTCAACCAACCCAAACTTAATTCCTGCTTCCTTTTTTTATCATACTTCACACCCACCAAACTTATGAGCCATGATATTTACTCCACTAGTCAAGATTCTCATAATATTCAACCCCTTTAATTACGTGAATATCACATAAGAGTACAACTATAATTTATAATATTAGTATAACCTAATCATATTTTTATCATTTTCATCCATCTTACATCATGCCTGAAGGCATAAAGTATGTGAACTTTTGACATTTTTATTAATATTAGATGAATCTATCCCAAGTTCACAATATTTTAAACACCAAACATACCTTGTTGATGAAACACACTATTATTGATTGAAAAGAGTTGTTTCATAATTGTTAAGAATTTTCCCATGTTGGTTTCCCGTCGAGTGTGCCTCAATATTATCCTTATAAAAATTATTCTTTGAAATATCATAACTATAGATATAGGCTTTATGTAGGGTATTTGTGGGGGGGGTGGGTTAAGGGAAGATGACCTAGGGGAATAAAATAAAAGAGGATTTTAAAAATTACCTTAGGCCGGCTACTAATAGTTACAACCATAGTGGTCAGCCTATCAATACAACGATAGGCCATAGACTGGTCCATTATCTTTTGGGCTTTTGACCTAATAACTTTGGGCCTCATTTTCCCCAATGAAATAAATATCCCCAGAACCATTAGTAAAATTTTATTTATGATTATATTTGTCTGAAATGTTCCACTCGTAATGATATTTTAGGTCATTACATTAGATACCAATTTGCCCATCATTTATCATTGAAAATCCCCGATTAAGGATCAAACATTTTTAGGCAGACTATACAAGGAAATTTTTCCTATGTTGTGTGAAAGGGAGGACAATCTTAATTTTACACTAGTGGTGTTAGCCCATCACTATTTTAATTAACAATGGGACTAATGTGCTACCATTCTAACATCTTAATAGGCCTTTACACTAATTCAATTTTTATTTACCAGACCTACAAGGACCGCATAAGGAATTAAAAAATATTGATGTGATAATTTTTTCAAATGCTTGGATGTCACACAATACCGCAACACACTAAAAGTCGAGATGAAATATAACACTTATTAAGGGTGGGGTAGGGGTGGGGGTAAATCAGGTGATTACCACTGCAGTGGTAATTACTACAATAGTAGTTTGCGACAGTTTCAAATTGGTAAAATGTTTCATTTCCAATGTTTTTACTCCTCACTATGAACTCTCTTAATTCTCTCCGTGCAAACTCCTCTCAACTTTTATTTTAAGGTTATTTATTTACTTCTACTACTTACTTAGTGTACTTCTTGTTATAGAATCATAGAACTTCATTAGAATTAGAATTTTTATGTAGTTTTTGGTGCAACTTTTAGAACTTAAACTTTAAGGTGTTCTTGAACAAAATGATGAGCATGTTAGGTTCTCTTATATTTTCAATGCCCCTTCAATTTTCAGGACGTATAATTGATGTAGTTCATCGAGAATTTTAGCCATGGAAGGGGTGGAAGATGAAGGTTATTTTTCCTAATTATTAATATTATTTGGGGTTGATTTTGGATTTTATTCACACCCATTTCTGTGTAAAAAGACACATACACATTTTACTCAGACTGATCTACCCTTATTTCTAAAAAATATGGAGAAACATTGAAAACCACCAAGGGAGGGGAGGTTTACAGGTTGGGGAAGATGGGATCACTGTAGTAGTAAGTTATCATTGTAGTTGTTAATTAACTAGTATGGTGGTACCTGTTAGTAGTTCCCTCGATTTTTTTATTTTGTTGTATTTTTTGAATTTATTTCCATCGTAGTGCTCCAGTATGGTTTCTAACTCTGTAATTGAAATGTTTTTAGGATTATCATGGACAACCAACCCTACTAAAATAAATTTTCCCACATTGAATATTAGGACTATTATTAGAAAATGCTATTCAATAGAGGTTTTATTTGTGATAAGGGTAACGTGATGAGAGATATATAATAAGAGTTGTCGGGGTTTAATGACTAGCTAAACGCATTTGGTTGTTAAATGTTGGCTGAGCCAGTCCAATAGTATAATATGGAGATCATTGAAGAGTTTTATGCCAATCTTCTGACTGTGGAGTGGTTGGTTCCTCTCCCTACTATTTGCATTCAATGAATATTATGGTGGATTTTTCCTCTATTAAAAATTCTTTAAGGGTTCAAAACCTCTTAAATGCCATTTTTAAGCAATGATTTGGGAATTCAACTTGAAAGGGGTTGCTAGTATCTTGGTGCCAGAGGGTTAAGCTAATAAGGTGAAGTGGTCTAGTGTCAAGGGGACAAAGAGTTTTTTTTAGCTGAATTTGCAGTGTAATTACATCTTGTGTCCTAGTATATATTTGCTTTAGGAAATATTACAGATATGTCTTTATATTAGGGTATGGTGGTGGCATATGCTCTTATGGAGGTTGAGATAAATATGGGGTTCATAGAGCAAAGATGATGTAACACCCCGATTTGCTGAACCAGAATGCTACACGGTGCTCATGACCCCAAGGGACCACAAGGTAACCCATGACTGTTATCTGTACCTGTATACTGTAAATCATAATATAATAAAAAGGAATACATGGAATTGTAAGGCCATAAGGTTCAACTGAATACAATCATGTGGGTGAAAATACCCAAAACAACTCAATCTGAACATAAATCTGAAAGTAAATCCGTAAGCCTCTAAATTGTCTAAATAAGGAGTTGAAGGAACATGTCTCCAACTAACTCCGTAAAACTAAACTTAAGAATAAATAAATGAATCAAATCATATTGTCCTCGAATCAATGAGGACTCACTGTGTCTCTGCGACTGGAATGCTACAGCTACTGCTGGTCTGGAGCTCGTGTCTCGAATGCTATGGTGTAACATCAAAAGTAAGCACCATAGCACAAATACGTCAGTACAACTGGAGTACTGAGTATACGAGGAAGGTAGGCTGAACATAAAGGGTTTCATGCATGAACAACACTGACTGACTAATATGAACGTAGGAGTGCAAACACATATATTTAGAAACTGGGACTGTGAATACGTGATATCATGACCTGTAAGCTAAAACATGGTTTACTGATAACTTTCCTAACTGATATTGAAATTGATAACATGGATGACTGTATCTGACAGTCCTGTATATTCTGAATTCTGAAGAACTATTTGAGTTCTTTTACTAAGACTGATACTGATACTGTGGGAAGTAGTGGTTAACCGACATGCCCCATGTATACCGTTATGGCTAAGCTGGGGTCCAATCTATGCCCTGACTGGAGGGGTGTCAATACCGTGCCATGGGTAAGGACAGCCTGTGAGTGACCCTTATATAGTGGGTACTCAATGAAAATGGTGGGAACCCTAAACTGATGGGTTAAGCCACATCATCAACCCTAATCTGATGGGTTAAGATATCTCAACCTACGCTGGCTATGTAGTTTTGGAACACAAGGATTTGCTACTAAGAATCACACCCTGAACTGGTGGGTGAATTCCCATCCTTGGTTTCACTCGGTGCTAAAATTTACTCCCCTCTGGAGGGACTGGACATGAATAACTAACTGTGCATGACTTAATCTTACTGAATTCCATTGACTGGCAGAATGTTACTGATTTCTGACAACAGACTAAGATCATGAGGTTTTCCTGAGTCACATGACTGACTGAAGTCTATGGAATCATAGCTTGAGTTCAGATATTGTGAAATATGACATGGATCTAGGCACACAACTGTAGTTTTTGGGTACAAGTACCCCCAGGACTCAATGGAAGAAAACTGACACACATGACTAACTTGATCATAAGAGTAGAGTCCATAATTTATAATATCATAAGTAGGCATCTCATACTATGCATGGTTATAAACAATGTATTGCATGGAAAGGATTTCATATCATATGGAAGTTCTTGCACAATCTTAATATCATGTTCGTTGCATAATTATATTGGCAACACATACTAATAGCATGGAAGTTCATGTGGATTGCATGGTTATCATACATCTTGTTCATAAGTACGATTTGCAAGTAAACATAGAATAATCTCATAAGAATACTTCATGAGTATTCCAACAACATTTGTAAAGCACATTATCAATCATAGAAGTCATTGGAACATAAGGGCATATCATGAATCCTTCACTTAGTCACAATTTAGCTATATTGCATGATTTCTAGTTCCTTAGAAATTTTATCAAACACCTTAGATGCACATCTTAAGCATAGGTGAACTCATCAAATTATACATCATGAAAAACCAAATTTACGTGTTTCCAACCCATATGATATCATGGATTCACATAAACATATAAAGATCTCATCTTGGGAATCACCCAATATCAACAACATAATCATCAACACCCAACAATATAAAAATCATACTTTATAATGAAAAAGAGGAAAACAAACAAGCATCAACATGGGTATGATCATATCACCATTATCAACCAAGCTTTTGTATTTTAAAGATTGATTCTTGAACTCCACGAACAAAAGGAATTCGTGGATGAACACTATCCATACCTTAGAAGGAAGATTCTTGATGATTGATGGAGGAATTTCCTTTAAATCGGATCTTCAAGCTTAATTATGCAACCCTAGTTATTTTTCTCCTTTAGTGCTCTTGGATGATGAGCTTTGAGATGAAAATAGGGTTGCAGTATGTTTAGAAGATATATATTTCATAGGGTTAAGTTTAGGGACGTGTAAGGAGTATTTAAAGACTTAATTACCTTTAAAATAACTCAAGACGGAGTGTTTTTGAAACCTGGAATTGACTTAGGTAGTGCCCAAGTGATCGCCTATGCTTGGGTTGGGCGGCGCCTAACCAATCGCCTATGCTTGGGTTGGGCGGCACCTAACCAATCGCCTATGCTTACTGTCTCTCACGAAAATAGGCATAACTTTTCACTCGAGTATTGGATTAAGTCAAAATTGGTATTGCTGGAAACCTAATTTGATTCGCTATAATTTGTTGGGTATAAATAAGCCAAAATACCACTTTAAAATCAAGTTATACTCATTAAAAGATGACCTATTCAAAATGGAACTCTAAAACTTGATGGGTTCAAAAACTCTTAGCTTGCATTACCTTAAGTGACTCATATGAGCATGCTTAATGAATCATAAGCTATTCTATCACTAGGATATTCATGGTAAGTCAGGTACTCAAGTATGAATCATAGGATAAGAGATTTCATACATAGGAATACTTATTCACTTCCTAGCTTTGAAACATGCGAGGTATTACAATATATCCCCCTTGGGAACATTCATCCTCGAATGAGAATTTACTGAGAAGGGAGACAAGACAATAGAACCTGAACTGAACATGAAGAACTAAAACTTGATCTCATGAATAACATGTTAAACATACTGAACTCGTGCATATCTAATGCAAAGACAATTGAAACATGAATGCATGACTCAGTATGAAACGATTAATAGGTACCAAGTTTGTACTGCAACATGGACATAAAACTTAATAAGCTTAAGGAGAACTATTACCTTGGGCTTGATCTGAATTGGTAGGGAAGTGGTGAGGATACTTGGTACGCATATCTGCTTCTTCTTCCTAATTAGCTCCCTCATAAGACTGATTTCACCAAATATCTTTGACTAGAGGGACTTCTTTGTTCATCAATCTACGAGTCTGATAATCTAAGATTTTGACTAGAATCTCTTCATAAGAAAGGTTGTTCTGAATGTCGATGCTTTGAATAGGGACAACAACTGCTGGGTGATACGCCCAAATTACAATTCTCGTTAGAGAGTGAAAGCGGATGCTGTTAAATATAGAACCCAACTGGGTTGGGTGTCGAATCCCATAGGGAATACTATGATCACTAAGTATTGCGATTATTATTAGACTGTTGGTCGAAGGTTCCAAGATAAGGGGGTTTGGTTTAAGTGCACAATAATGTTATCAGTGTAACGATGAGATGATATGTGTGATTATATTTGATCACAGAGAATGACAAGTTAGGGTTATGTCCACCTTGTAGCTTCTACTTCTCTATTAACTATGAGTAATACGAATTTTATACATGCATTCACTTATAGAGAGACGTATTCTAATTCTAAATCCAAGTGTTTTTCAATCATCATGGATTTATTCACCTTAGTTCTCTCGATTCCAAAGTGTACAGCCAATGGTACAAACTTTCAAAGAAGTTAATCCTGCTAGGGCATTAACGTGTAAAATAGAGGTTGTAAACCCTATTTTCTAGTCACACTCTCTTTTCCAAACAGTAACTTTTCTATCGAACAAGTTATTGCTATAATGACGCATTACCTATGTTTGCAACCACGAGAATTCAATCAAAATGAAGAGAGTAATGATATAAGTGGCGTGACACATCATAAATTCACAAAACCCATAGCAATAGAGAGTATACTACATGGTTTCCATAACCTAAAAAATAAACTTAGCTACTCATGAATAAAACGGAAATCAAAATAGAAATATTCATCATAACAAAATTTAGAACGAACTTGGTGATAAAGATGAATAGCAAAAATAAGAGAGAAAAGCGTTTCTCTCTCTCCGTCGCTTAAGCTAAGCCGCTATTCCTTGTGTTCAAAATAATACAGAATCTGAATAATCCTAAAGATTCAGCAATAATGCTTTTAATAACATCCTTCTCTAATAAATTGCTACTGCATCCTTAACTATTTAAAAATATTGAGTTTGCCCGAGAAAAAGTTCCCATACATCACATTCAGTCCAAAAGCTGCTTTCCTTTTTATGTGAAGTTTTTCTTTGCTGTCCACAGGTTCCCAAAGTGCTGAAATCTTCCTCATTAGTACCTGAAAAGCATGCTAATCACATAGGTCAGCTCACTTAACTAAAAATGGACTAAAAGTGCAAAAATTATGTATTTTGTCCTCAAAACTTAGCTAAAACGTGGGTAAGTTATGGTACTTAGACGTATAAATATGCCCAACATCACCACCCCACACTTAAAGCTTTGTTTGTCCTTCAACAAAATAGTACATCCATGCGAATACCTAACTAAACTTCGCAAGAGCAACACAAAATTTTCAACAAGACATACACGACAATTATTAACAAAGAGTAGATTTCTTGATCATTACTAGAAAAAACTCACCCTCCAACATAGACTCATTAAGTTGGTTAATTCGTATGCAAAAGTTAAGCCAAAGAAAATCATATAAAACTATCCAACAATCATCAACCATGTGCGCTCACACAAAATGTTACCCATAATCACTCATAGTTTTGCATTTTTCAGAAATATGGGTATAAGAACTTGCTTGCTCTCACTCTCACAAAGAATTCTTAGATTACAACTGATGACCATATGCTTGCCCTTAGTGTAATGCTCCACTAATATCAGAATGCTAAGGTTAGGATCAAATAGGTCTTTACGGGTTGTAAAGTAGGCTAAAGGGACGGGTAGGACTATTTTGGCCAGAATTGGTGACTATGTTCCATAAGCGCTTTAATACACTGCCTTATGCCATTTACACTAACTTTGAACAACCACTCTACCTTCCTTTCATCTACCAACCCCACTTCACCCATTTTGTTACTCAATCAGAAACACAATGATGGAAATATACAACTTTTTTTTTTCTTTTTTTTATTATTTATTTATTTATTTTTCTTTTTATTTAAGCATCCTTATGTTAGCCACCCTCGATCACAATATTTTTCATGTACCAATAACAAAACTTTGGGGCATCACTTTCACCATTTTCCTCTTATTTTGCCACACTCTTTACTCAACTTGATTCTACAATTTAAAGCGCTTAGGAGCTTTTGGATCAAATTATGGTCTTTTCAAAAAAAATGGATTATGCTACATATGAGGTTGCCAAAGAAAATAGCTAAAGGCTCAATGGGTGTTCACTAGGACAATTTACAAAGGTAGGTAAAAAGAAGATAAAAAGAATCAGGGCTACCAAAGAAATGCCTAAATCATCTCCTAAACTCACAATCTTTATTTTACTTCGCACACACACTAGGCAAGTTCTACAATCAGTCGCAACAAAGAATATACAATAACCTTACACACACATGACACATGGTCAACTTAATTAGGAGCATTATAGATTCTTGACCCAACAGATAAATGAATTAAACCACAAGCAATTATCACAGAATGAGTCACAACTTAGAGCCTAAATGTTTCAATAGTAGTGATTCAGCACAAACTCCTGTTATAATGCCATGCCGTCTATATGAACTATTTCATGCAAAAATCTGACTAATTATAACTAACTAACTAAGACTAAATCAAAACAACTATAGAATAAATACAAGCAAGCAGTACGTACTACAATAGACAAGGTAATCCGCAAACATATACCCACACCCCACACTTATACGGAATACACTGCCATCAGTGTAAATAAATAAGTAAAAACCTAGTTAGTCAGACTCCTCTTCTACATCCGGGGTCATACCCCCTGCGTCAGAATCGTCATTAGAGTCTTCATCATCAGAGTTGTCCTTCAGATCAGAGTCTAGCAGTCGGTGATCATCGTCTGTTGGCACATCATCATCTAGAGGTTCCTCAAAATTTATCCCCACTCCACATCTGGCCTGAGCATGCTCATTAAGTGGGTAGTCATAGTCCAACTGCCGAAGCTCTGCATCAGTCAGCACACGACCCCCATTCATCATAGTAAACCTAGTCATGCCATACAGATGGCGAAAAAAAACTCTCATCTCGAGCATGTCTCTCAGCAGTGGTAAGGTTGATGCCTTGACTAGTTTCTGGATCTTTGATTTTTGTAAGATCTACCTTTTTCGGGTTTTGTGGCAACTTATGGTCTGCTGGCTTCTCCTCAATGTGCTCTTTCCTTAAAATTGCAGTCAAAAAGTTGCTAAAACTGAAATGGGACCTTTTATGCACCCTTGCTTTTCGCATCGACGTTCGTATAACTATACCAATGTTGATGGGAATATTCTTCATTAAAGAATAGAGCAAGCAGACTCGATCACGCGTGACCTTAGTGTATTGTGTCCCAGGAATCAAACAGGAATTGACTATTCTTAACAATATGCGAGCTTCTCTGTTCAAACAAGGATATGGGTAAGTATTGTGACGACCATTATCGTTATGATGAGTCCACCGGGTCATGGACCTTAATCCACATAATGTATGTCTAATGGATCTTTAGGGAGGTCTGTGGTAGAGCTCCTTGAGTGGTGATTGATCCACACTTGGAGTACCCAGGAAAGAGTTGAAGAAATCAACGTTCAATTGCAAGACTTTCCCCCGAATCTTTACTTTATTTCACATAGTCCTTGGGGACTAGTTGGTATAAAACTCTCGAGTCAAATCAATATTACATTCGCCCATGTCTTGGAAGATAAAGTCAAGATTTAGTGCCATAATCTTTGCCAAAATGCGAGGGCAGTTCTTTGCTAAACTTTCCTTCTGCATCAACTCCACATGGACATATTTCTTCACTTTATTATTTCTATACCATTCCTTCCCTTCCTCCCTCAGAACCCACTTGATCCTAAAAGTGCGTTGAGGCACTTGAAAAGAGGAGGAATCAGCCTGGTCCTTTCTTGAACTTTTTGACCTTTTTGTGAGGTGGATACTTTCTCCTTTCCCTGTCGTCCTTTCGGAGCCATGTTACCTGAGATCATAATGGGGTCATGTTAGTCTCATTTCATAAAATTCACTATAATAGAAAAAGAAAATAGTGATGGCACCACCCTACACTTAATTTGTTTGCATAAACTAATTGAGTGAGTATGTTCGATTACTCAGACTTCATTGACATACATGTAGATGGTATATGCCAACAACATTATCAGTGCAGTCACACTTTCAACCCTTTACTTTACATAACAATTTCTCAATTTGACATAGAGAAGCAGCACACAATGATCTTGTAATCTTGACTATCATTTCCAACTTTATTTCATTGGAGCAATGCAATCTTTGAACAAGACTACCACATAGAAATGTTATCACGCTATAGCATAGAAACAATTACACAATCTTATGCTTGTGGTTAACCATGATCATTACATCGAAGAACGAGTCACTCACATAGTCAAGCTTAAAACTCCCAAAATTATGCATTAAACTTCAATATTTTAACTCCATAATAATAAAAAAATTATGACTGTGGATACCAATCAATACATGCCGGAGTAAAATCAAGATCACCTACGAGAATCCTTTCACTCAATGAGATGTATTTTTCAAAAATCATAACAAACTAACCATACTCTTATCACCAAGTACTACTATAAAATCTAGTTAACCATTATAAGCATAGCACTGAAACAACTACGAAACATGAAAGAACAACTTACTTGGTGATAAATTTGTGATGAATCGGAAAGGTGAGCCTGCAGGATTAGATGAGAAAAGAGAAGGGCTTGGAGAGGGAAAGGTTAGGCCGCTCTTTGGTTTAAGAAAACTTTAGTGGGTTTTAAGGGTAGAGGATATATTTACAAGATGAGGCATGGGTCGGGTTGGTCCATTCACACTTGGGTTAGTAGGCGAAATTCACGTTGATGGGCGATGCCTATAGCATCACCTAGGCATAAGTAGGCGGCATCTAACCTATTGCCTATGTTGGATTAGGCGGTGCCTAGCCTATCGCCTATGTAAGGAAGTGACCATAGGCGATGGCATAGGTGGCGCCTAGCCTATCGCCCATGTTGGCATAGGCGGCGCCTAGCCTATTAGCTATGTTGGCATAGGCGGCGCCTAGCCTATTACCTATGTGAGGCAGTGAGAATAGGCGATGGCATAGGCAGCTCCTAGCCTATCATCCATGTTGGCATAGGCGGCACCTCGCCTATTGCCTATGCTTCATCATTCCTAGACTTACCACCATTGACATGGCTCACTTTCAAATCAAAATTGGATCTAATCTCCTCGTTTGTACTTCATGCACCTACACTTAATTGAAAACAACAAAAATGATTAGAAGATTGGTTGCCTCTCACCAAGCGCCTTAGTTTTGGTCGTGGCTCGACTCTTATTTTTGAATTTTCATTTACCAAAAGCAAAATCCTAGTAAAATGATGGGTTAACTCCCATGCAGCGCTTGATTTATTGTCGTTGCTCGACATAGTTATCTCGATTACTCAGACTTCATCAAGATATATGGTGGCTATACATTTTATCGAGTCGGTTGGAACGATATATAGCTTCACTCTTTGGCCATTTACCTTAAAGACACTACCATCATTGTTTTCTAAGTCCACTACTCCAGATGAGTAAACTTGGTTGATTCTGAATGGACCAGACCATTTAGACTTCAACTTATCTGGAAACAGCTTCAGTCTGGAGTTGAAAAGAAGTACCAAATCGCCTTTCTGAAAGTTTCGTTGGATAATCGACCGATCATGGTACTTTTTCATCCTTTCCTTGTAAAGATCTACTCTTTCATATGCATTTAGACAGAATTCATCCATCTCGTTCAGCTGTCCCAATCTTATTTCTATAGCATAATCCCAGTTTAGGTTAAGCTGCTTCAGTGACCACATTGCTTTATGTTCTAGTTCAATTGGCAAGTGACAAGCCTTTCCATAAACTAGTTGGTATGGTGACATGCCAATTGTTGTCTTGAACGCTGTCCTATAAGCCCATAAGGTGTCGTCCAGCTTCCTGGACCAATCTTTCCTGCTGATATTCACAGTCTTAGCAAGGATTAGCTTGATTTCCCAATTTGACACCTCCACCTTCCCACTAGTTTATGGGTGGTACGGTGTAGCTACCTTATGTTGCTTAACCCCATACTTTGCCAATACAGCTCTGAATAGCTTATTGCAAAAATGTGATCCTCCATCGCTTATGATTGTACGGGGTGCCCCAAAACGAGAGAAGATATGTTTTTTCAAGAATGCCATAACACTCTTTCCTTCATTATCAGCTAGACCGACTGCTTCAACCCCTTTGGAGACGTAATCCACAACAACTAAGATATATTTTATCCCAAATGAGCTCACAAATAGACCCATGAAGTCAACACCCCAGACATCGAATAACTCTACTTTAAGCATTTTGGACATGGGCATCTCATGGTGCTTTGAAATAGAACGTTGCCGCTTACACTGATCACATCTTCTTACAAAATTATAGGCATCCTTGAATAATGAAGGCCAATAGTAGCTACTTTGCAGTGCTTTCTTGGCCGTCCGATCACCTGCATGGGGACCTCCAACTTAGGAAGCATGGCTTGCTTCAAGTATGCTAGGCACCTCTACATCTGGGATGCACCACCTAATAATACCATTAGCACATCATCGAAAAAGATAAGTCTTATCCCAGAAGTAATGTTTCACATCATGCATGAACTTTTTCTTTTGATGAAAAGAGAGATGCACAGGGATCACTTTGGTTACCACGTAGTTAGCAAAATCTGCATACCACGGTAAGTTTTCCACCATAGTTGCTAGAATCTCTTCGTCGAGGAATGCATCATCAATATCAAGGTTGGTCTGAACTGTGTGCTCACTCTCAAGTCTAGATAGATGATTAGCTACTTGGTTTTCACAACCTTTTCTATCCATTACCTCAAAATTGAATTCTTGAAGCAGTAGCACCCACCTAATGAGCCTTGGCCTGGCATCCTTCTTGGCTATTAGATATCTTAGAGACGCATGATCTGTATGAACCACTACCTTGGTTCCCAACAAGTAAGCACAGAGCTTTTCAAAAGCATGAACAACCGCTAGAAGCTCTTGCTCAGTGACGGTATAGTTCTTCTGTGCTCCATTCAAGGCCTTGCTTGCATAGTAGATTAGATGAAATAACATTTCTCTTTTACAGCACCCAAGGCTACACCACTTGCATCACACATAATTTCAAAAGGTAGAGACCAATTGGGTGCTACAATAATAGAGGCTTCAACTAGCTTCCCCTTGAGGCATTCAAATGCCTTCAAGTAATCTGCACCAAAGTAAAACTTTGCTTCCTTCTCCAAAAGTTCGCATAATGGGTTTGCAATCTTGGAGAAGTCTTTAATAAACCTCCGAAAAAAGCTAGCATGATCGAGAAAACTATGAACCCCCTTCACAGAAATTGGAGGTGGTAGTCGCTCGATATCTTCAATATTGGCTCAATCAACTTCAATTCCCTTTTCAGAGACTTTATGCCCGAGAACAATGCCTTCCTTAACCATTAAATGACACTTCACCCAATTTAGCACCAGATTGAATTCCACACATCGCTGTAAACCCATACTCAGATTTGCCAAGAATGACTCAAATGACTTACCTACAACCGAAAAGTCATCCATAAACACCTCTAAGGTGTCTTCAACCATATCAGAGAAAATGGACATCATACACCGCTGAAAAGTGGCAGGTGCATTACATAGCCAGAATGTCATTCGTTTGAATGCAACAGAACCATATGGGCATGTGAAAGTGGTCTTCTCGTGATCTTCAGGAGCAATGCAAATCTGATTATATCCGTAATAACCATCCATGAAACAGAACCATCCTTTTCCTGCTAATCGATCAAGCATTTGATCCATGAATGGCATTGGGAAGTGGTCCTTTAACATCCACGAGTTTTGCTTCCGGTAATCTATACACACCTTCCACCCTGTGACAGGCCTGAGTTGAATTAGCTCATTCTTCTTGTTCGCTACTACTTTCATGCCCCCTTTCTTGCGCACACATTGTACAGGACTCACCCATTTACTGTCTGAGATTGGATACACCACCCCTGTATCTAACCACTTTATGATTTCTTTCTTCACCACCTCTTGCATAGGTAGATTCAGACGATGCTGATGCTCAATAGTGGGTACACAATCTTCCTCTAGCTGAATCTTATGCATATATATGTCAGGAGGGATACCAATTATATCAACAATGGTCCAACCAATAGCTCTCTTGTACCTATTCAGAATGGAGATCAGTGTATTTCCACTGCCCAAGAACACATACCTTAAATGACTGGGTAGCTCTACCAATTCTAGCACCGGTGGCTCTTCAATTGATGGCTTCGCCGGTGGTGCAGGTCTATTCTTAAGGTCAAGGTCCAGCTTCATGGGGGCGTAGGAATACAAATCTATTCCTGTGAAAGCACAAATAGTTTCTTCGTACTCTTTAACATCCTCACGATCAAAGTTCAAAAGCACAACAACCAATGGCTCAACAATAATCTGCTTCTCTAAAGATAATTCCTTCTCATCCTCATAATAAACATCAGCTATAGAGAACACATTCATATCTTTGGGTTGCTTCATTGATTTGCATACATCAAAATGTACCACTTCGTCATTCATCCAAAATAAAAGCTAATTTGCTCACAAATCAATAAGCACACTTCCTATTGTGAAGAAAGGTCGACCCAAGATTATGGGCACCTTAAAATCCACCTCGCAATCCAAAATTACAAAGTCTGTAGAAAAATGAATGAAGAAACCTTCACTAATACATCATACAAGATACCAACAGGTTGTTTTACAGACCTATCTGCCATTACAAGCGGCATGTTGGTTGGTATAGGATCGCCCAAACCCAACTGTCTATAGATGGCTAGTGGCATCAAATTAATGCTATCCCCAAGATCACATAGAACCTTAGCAAAGTCTAAAGATCCAACCGTGCAAGTAATAGTGAAAGCACCCAGATCTGCCTTCTTTTGTACCAAAGACCTCGTGGCAATGGCACTGCAATGATGAAAATTATCTGCTAGTTCATAGCTCGTTGCCCTTTTCTTTTTCAAAAGGTCCTTCATGAATTTGGCGTACCCTGGAATTTGCTCTAGTGCCTCCACCAAAGGAACATTTATAGTCAGCTGCTTCAACATAGTCATGAATTTACTGAACCTGGTGTCATCAACCTTCTTCTTCAGTCTCGGAGGAAAAGGTGGTGGTAGATTTAGAAGAGTTCTCTCTACTACCTCCTTTTTATTGTGCTTCCCATTATCAATCTTTTCAGACTGTTGACATCTAGGTGTAGTATCATGAACTTTCTCATCCTGATCTTCAACTTCTATAGAATCATCACAATCTAATTCAATAACATTATCCTCTATACTATAAACCACGAGCTTGCCCTTGGATGGATTTTCCAACACTTTACCACTCCTGGCTGTAATAGCCAAACATGATCCATCTTTTATTAGATTTTGGACAGTGTCACTAGGTAAAGTGCCAACTTTTATTTGATTGAATACTACTGATAGTTGACTCATTTGTTGTTCAAGCTGTTTTATTAAAGTGTAATACAATTCAAGAAATTGATTTATTGAGGACAAATCAATTTTTACTTTAGTTACTCCCGTGTTGGTTGCCTTCACTCCTTTCAATAGATTAGCCATCATGTCTTCCATGGACATCTTCCCAGAGCTAGATGCAACAGCTTCACGATTTCCAGGAGGTACATACAAACCGCTCCTGTCATTCTTATTCTTCTAATTTCCTTGATCTCGATCCTTGTATCCAGATTTTTCATAATAGTTACGACCTTGGTTTCCTTGGACATTGCCTCGGAAACCCCCCTGATTATTCAAGTAATTTGCTTCCTCCTCAGAATTGGAGTCATCTCGTCCCTGTGATATAACAGCCTTGACTTTTTCTGTCTTTCCTTATAATAAATACTTGGTAAGAAGGTTCATCTACATTTTCATGTGAGCTATATCCTGGTTACGTTTATGTTCTCTTCGCCTCTGTTCTGCCGTCATGCAAATAAATACAGTAGAGCTTGCTACCTCAGAATCTCTGGTATGCCAAACTCTATTTTTTTTATTTCATACGATCTAGCATATCACATGCCTCAAAAAAAGTAAGGTCCTTGAATGACCCACCCGTAGCATTATCTACCACTGACTTAGTCACCGAGTTCAAAGCCCTATATAATATTTCCATCCAGTGGACATTGGTCATCTGATGATTGGGGCACCGCATAAGCTTTTTCTTGAACCTCTCCCATGTCTCGTGGAGAGCTTCAGTTGGAAGCTATCTAAAATTGCTTCTCTCGTCTTTTAATTATGCTCTCTTGGATGGCAGAAAGAACCTTTCTAGGAAACCTTCTTTCAGTTGCCTCCAATTGGTAATAGAGTCAGGAGTTAGCCCGTCTAACCATAGAGTTGCCTCTCCAAATAGAGACAATGAAAATAAGCGCAGCCGGATCGCATTGTGTCCAACCCCTAGATTGTCAAACGATTTGCATGTTGAGATAAAATTAATCAGATGCATATTCGGATTGTCGCTTGCAAATCCACCAAATAACCCTTTGAGTTGCAATAGCTGGATCATGGTGCTAGTGATATTGAACTTGGCTCCGGGTGCCAAGGGCAAAGAAATAATAGCCCCTGTGGCACCAGCCCCATCCAAGTCATCATCATCATCATCAAAAGCAACTTGCACAGCTCGGCGTTCGGGTCTCATTCTAGCTTGACGATCGCTGTTGACATTCCTATTCACTGGTGCAACCACAGTATCTGCACACCTTGGATTTAATAACTCATCATCACCCAGGTCCTCATCATTAAGATTTGGCACCTGACCTGGGTTATCAGCATTCTGTTGATTTACTTGCGCAGCTTCCAATGCAACTAATCTAGCCTACTCCCGGTGAGTAGGCATTCGTTCAAGGTCTCGTTGCGCATCCATTCTACCAATGAAATGTGGTTCAGGATTTATAGGTAATAATCTGACCAGATCTTCGTGTATTTGGCATGCACTCCACTTAACCTGAACAAAACAAAAACAACAAACAAAAAGTAAAATTTGAGAATCTTTGACCGAAGGTTCTATTAACTATCACAAACTTAGTTGACAACCCTATTCCCCAGCAATGGCGCCAAAATTTGATACGCCCAAATTACAATTCTTGTTAGAGAGTGAAAGCGATCGCTTTCAAATATAGAACCCAACTGGGTTGGGTGTCGAATCCCACAGGGAATACTATGATCACTAAGTATTACGATTATTATTAGACTGTTGGTCGAATGTTCCAAGATAAGGGGGGGTTTGGTTTAAGTGCACAATAATATTATCAGTGTAATGATGAGATGATATGTGTAATTATATTTGATCACAGAGAATCACAAGTTAGGGTTATGTCCACCTTGTAGCTTCTACTTCTCTATTAACTATGAGTAATACGGATTTTATACATGCATGCACTTATAGAGAGACGTATTCTAATTCTAAATCGAAGTGTTTTTCAACCATCATGGATTTATTCACATTAGTTATCTCGTATCCAAAGTGTACAACCAATGGTACGAACTCTCCAAGAAGTTAATCCTGCTAGGGCATTAACATGTAAAATAGAGGTTAGAAACCCTATTTTCTTGTGACACTCTCTTTTCCAAACAGTACTTTTCTATCAAACAAGTTATTGCTGTAATGGCGCATTCCCTATGTTTGCAACCACGAGAATTCAATCAAAATGAAGAGAGCAATGATATAAGTGGCGTGACACATCATAAATTCACAAAACCCGTAGCAATAGAGAGTATACTACAAGGTTTCCATAACCCTAACAAATAAGCTTAGCTACTCATGAATAAAACGGAAATCAAAATAGAAATATTCATCATACCAAAACTTAGAACGATCTTAGTGATTAAGATGAACAGAAAAAATAAGAGAGAAAAAAGTTTCTCTCTCTCCGTCGTTCAAGCTAAGCCGCTATTCCTTGCGTTCAAAATAATACAGAATCTGAATAATCCTAAAAATTCAGCAATAACGCTTTTAATAACATCCTTCTCTAATAAATTGCTACTGCATCCTTAACTATTTAGAAATATTGAGTTTGCCTGGGAAAAAGTTCCCATACATCACATTCAGTCCAAAAGATGCTTTCCTTATTATGTGAAGTTTTCCTTTGCTGTCCACAGGTCCCCAAAGTGCTGAAATCTTCCTCATTAGTACCTGAAAAGCATGCTAATAACATAGGTCAGCTCACTTAACTAAAAATATACTAAAAGTGCAAGAATCATGTATTTTATCCTCAAAACTTAGCTAAAACGTGGTTAGTTATGGTGCTTTGACGTATAAATACGCCCAACATCACTGGGTGACCTATGCACTTCTTTAGCAATGAGACATGGAAGACTGGATGGACTGAGGCTAGATCTGAAGGCAACTCAAGATCATAAGCTACCTTAATGAAGCGACAAATAATTTTGAAGGGACCGACATACCGGAGACTGAGTTTCCCTTTCCTGCTGAACATTTTCACTCCCTTTATGGGAGAGATCTTAAGATAGATATAGTCATTGACCTCGAGCTCGAGATCCTTTCTGCGAATATCTACATAGGACTTTTGTTGGATCTAAGAAGCCCGGAGTCCCTCTCTAATCAACTGAGCTTTCTCTAAGGCGTCGAATATATTGTTAGGATCTATGATTGAGGACACACTAACTTCGAACCAACCAATCAGAGATATACATCTCCTACCATAGAGAGCTTTAAATGGAGCCATTTGAATACTAAAATGATAGCTATTGTTGTATGCAAACTCAGTCAAAGGCAAGTGGTCGTCCCAACTTCCCTTGAAGTCAATTGCACATGCCCTTAGCATATCTGCAAGAGTATGAATAGTCCTCTCTGCTTGACCATCTGTCTGAGGATGAAATGTTGTGCTGAATTGGACTTGGGTATGGAGACCCTTTTGGAATGCTTTCCAAAAGTTAAAAGTGAACTGGGTACCTCTGTCTGAGATGATAAATAGTGGAACACCGTGTAATCTGACTAACTCCCTGATATAGGGTTTGGCATAATCCTCGACGGAATAAGAAGTACGAACAGGAATAAATTGAGATGACTTGGTTATTCTATATATAATGACCCAGACTCAATCATGCTAATGACGAGTTCTAGGCAAACTCATCACGAAGTCCATGTTAACTCCTTCCCACTTCCAAGTCGAAATGGTAAACTCTTGCATGGAACAACTAGGTTTTCATGCTCTATCTTAACCTGCTGACATATAGAGCACTTATCCATAAACTCTGCAATATCTCTCTTCATCCTACTCCACCAGGAAATCTCCCGCATGTCGCGGTACATCTTAGTGGCCCCTTGATGAATAGAGTATCACGCACCATGCGCTTCTATAAGAATTTGCTGCCTTAATTCATCTACACCTGGAATATATAGACGACCCTGACAACTAAGAACACCATCTCCCCCTTTGGAGAAAACATTGACTTTTTTATTCTGAACTGACTCTTTGAGCTTGACAAAGCTAGGATCCCTGTCTTGTTTCTCCTTCACCTTGGAAACTAGAGATGACTCTGAACTAATATGAACACATACACCACCCTCTGGAGAATCGACTAAGAGAACGCCTAGTCTGGTAAGCTGATGGATATCCTGAGCCATGTTTGTCTTACTATCCTCCATATGAGAAATACAACCCATGAAGAGTCGACTGAGAGCGTCAGCCACAACATTGGCCTTGCCCAGATGATAAAAAACACTTATGTCATAATCCTTCAAGAGCTCTAACCACCTTCTCTGGCAATGATTGAGATCTTTTTGGGAAAAGACATACTGGAGGCTTTTATGGTGTGTGAACGCATCTACATGAACTCTATAGTGATAATACCTCCAAATCATCAAGGCAAAAACTACCGCTGCTAACTCAAGATCATGAGTGGGACAATTCTTCTCATGTGGCTTTAACTGTCTGGAGGCGTAGGCTATGACCTTACCATGATACATGAGGACACAACCTAAACCCACTCTGGATGTATCACAATAGACTACAAAACCATTTGAACCAGCTGGAATAGCTAGAACTGGAGCAGAAGTGAGTCGAGTCTTCAAATCATGAAAGCTCTTCTCGCCTAAATCTGACCAATGAAACTTAACCTTCTTCTGAGTCAATCAGGACATGGAAGATGCAATAGAATAAAATCCCTCGACAAACCCTCTATAATAGCCAGCCAATCCTAAGAAACTCCTAATACCTGATGGAGATACGGGTCTGGGCTAGTTTCTTATTGCCTTTGTTTTCTGAGGATCTACTCTAATGCCATCACCGAAAATAATATGGCCAAGGAATGCTAATAATCCTAACTAAAATTTGCACTTGCTGAACTTAGCGAATAATTGGTGATCCCTGAGAGTCTGAAGAACAATCCTGAGATGGTCTGAATGATCACGCTCTGTGCGAGAATAAACAAGAATATCATCTATAAATACTATGACAAACATGTCCAAGTACTACCTAAAAACACGGTTCATCAAGTTCATAAAAGCTACAGGGGTATTAGTAAGACCAAATGACATGACTAAAAATTCAAAGAGACCATACCAAGTACGGAAAGTTGTCTTCGGAATGTTACATTCTCTAACTCTGAGCTGATAATAGTCTGATCTGAGGTCTATCTTTGAGAAGTAACTAGCACCCTGAAGTTGGTCGAATAGATCATCAATACTGGGAAAAAGATACCTGTTCTTGACCATGACCTTGTTGAGTTGACGATAATCAATACATATCCTGAGATAACTGTCTTTCTTGTTCACGAATAATATTGGCGTACCCTATGGGGAAATGTTGGATCTGATGAATCCTTTATCTAATAGATCCTTCAACTGATCTATCATTTCTTTGAGTTCTGCTGGTGCCATTCTGTATGGCAGAATAGAAATAAGTTAAGTATCCGAAAGAAGGTCTATGTCTAAGTCTATTTTCCTTTTGGAAAGAATGCCTGGAAGATCTTTGAGAAATACATCTGATTATTTATTAACAACAGGGACTGTTTCGAGGCTGGGAGATTCCGAACTAGAATCTTTAACATGTATGAGATGATACACAGACCCTTAGAAATTATTTTCCTTGCCCAAAGGTAGGAAACCAGTTGACCCCTGAACGCAGAAATGCTACCCTTCCACTCTAGGATGGGATCATTCGGGAACTAAAACTGAACTATCCTATTTCTGCCGCTGACTGTGGAATAGCAAGAATGAAGCCAATCCATGTTGAGAATGACATCAAAATCAGTCATCTCTAACTCCACTAAACCTGCTGACATGGATTTCTGAGATATCATAACTGGGCAGTTCCTGTATACCCACTGGGCTATGATGGTTTTATCCACTTGGGTAGAGACTGAGAAGGTCTCTACTAGGACTTCGAGACTGATTCTAAAATTGCCTGCTATGTATAGAGTAACAAAAGACAAAGATGCGCCTGGATCTAGCAAAGCATAAACATGAACATCGAAAATCTGTAATGTACCAGTAACGACATCAGGAGAATTTTCCTGATCCTGCCAGGAATGAAGAGCATAGAGTCTGTTTGGGCGATGCCCACTATTAGCACTGGAAATGGCACCCTGCTGGTTTGGGCGACTGGACTAAGCTGTAGAATGATTTTGCTGACCCTAAAGACTTGACTGCAGACACTCCCTAATACTGTGGCCTGTCTTGCCAGAATCAAAATAGATATCACTATCGACTCTACAAATGCCCTTGTGGTTCTTACCACAAGTCTGACAAAGGGGATTCGTTCAGGCACTGCTAACACTACCCTAAGATTTAAAGCCTGGCGCTTTATTTCTATTACTGTCTCTAAAATTTAGCACTGGAGCGCTAGTAGAGGAAGGATTTGGAATGGATGACTTAGAGCGAAACTGTGAACGGTTTCTTCTATCTGACTTGGGGGTGAGCAAAGTTGAAATTACCTCACCTTGCTCTCTTGTTCTGCCTCTCCCTAGTCTTAAACTTTTGCTTTTCAACTTGCTGGGCATGGGTCATAAGCCTTGCTAAGGTCATAGCACCAATCAGTATCACAGAACTATACTTATTTACCATGCTATTGTTGACCGCTGGCACAAACTTGATTATCTTAGCTCTATTGTCTGCAACTATATGAGGAGCATACCTGGCTAGCTGAGTAAATCTGAGGGAATACTCCCTAATAGTCATATTCCCCTACCTGAGGTTGATGAACTCAAGAACTTTGGCTTTCCTCAACTCTTGGGTAAAGAATCTGTTTAAGAAGGCCTTGATAAATTCCTCCCACTCGATAGGGCCTGTATCATCTAGCCTCTCAGACTTTCATTATTTGTACTAATCATGAGAAATATCTTGTAACTGGTAGGTGGCTAAATCATCACTCTCAATAGAAGTAATACCCATGATGTTAATAACCTTATGGACTTGGTCAATAAACTCCTGAAGGTGCTCATCAGACTTAGACTCATGGAAAGTTGGAGGGTTCATCCGAGTGAAGTCCCGAACCCTAGAAGCTTTGGGATTGGCCACTGGATATGCCGGAATGACTGTTGGCTGTTTATTCTGTGTAGCCATGGACTGATAAGTGTGGTAAATGCAGCTCTAAACTCTGCATGGGAAACAAGTTCGCCCAAAGGATCTTCGGGATAAAGAGCTGACTGGTTTCTTCTCTTTGGGGCCATGGTTTGGAAAAAGAGAAGAATGGATTAGACTACGAGTTTAACTTGTGATTATGCTCAGTAGCATGACATGAATAATGAAGAAAGGCGGCTGTTCCAAAAACATCTTATAGCCCCCCGTACATAAATGTGGCGCGCAACACACCTATGTACAAGACTCTAGTAGATGCAGCTTTCAGACTTCCTAGGACTCTATTGAACCTTAGGCTCTGATACCAAGTTTGTAACACTCAGATTTGCTGAACCGGAATGCTACATGGTGCTCATGACCCTGAAGGACCACAAGCTAACCCATGACTGATATCTGTTCCTGTATACGGCAAATCATAATATAATAATATGGAATACATAGAACTGTAAGGCCATAAGGTTCAACTGAATACAATCTTGTGGGTGAAAATACCCAAAACAACTCAATCTGAACGTTAATCCGAAAGACGCTAAACTGTCTGAATAAAGAGTTGAAGGAACATGTCTCCAACAACATTTACAAGGTACATTATCAATCATAGAAGTCATTGGAACGTAAGGGCATATCATGAATCCTTCACTTAGTCATAATTTAGCTATATTGCATGATTTCTAGTTCCTTAGGCATTTTATCAAACACCATAGATGCACATCTTAAGCATAGGTGAACTCATCAAATTATACATCATGAGCAACCAAATTTACATGTTTACAACCCATATGATATCATGAATTCACAAAAACATACAAAGATTTCATCTTGGGAATCACCCAATATCAACAACATGATCATCAACACCCAACAATAAATAAATCATACTTTATTATGAAAAAGAGAAAAACAAACAAGAATCAACATGGGTATGATCATATCACCATAATCAACCAAGCTTTTCTATTTTAAAGATTGATTCTTGAACTCCACGGACGAAAGAAATCCGTGGATGAACAGATTACATACCTTAGAAGGAAGATTCTTGATGATTTATGGAGGAATTTCCTTGAAATTGGATCTTCAAGCTTAATTATTCAACCCTAGTTTTTTGTTTCCTTTAGTTATCTTGGATGATGATCTTTGAGATGAAAATAGGGTTGCAGTATGTTTAGAAGATATATATTTCGTAGGGTTAAGTTGAGGGACGTGTAAGGAGTATTTAAGGACCTAATTACCTTTAAAATAACTCAAGATAGAGTGTTTTTGAAACTTGGAATTGAATTAGGCGGCGCCTAAGTGATCGCCTATGCTTAGGTTGGGCGACGCCTAACCAATCGCCTATGCTTACTGTCTCTCACGAAAATGGGCATAACGTTTCGCTCGGGTATTGGATTAAGGCAAAATTGGTATCGTTCGAAAGCTAATTCAATTCTCTAAAATTTGGTCTGTATAAATCAGACAAAATACCATATTAAAATCAAGTTATACTTGTTCAAAGATGACCCTTGCAAAATCGAACACTAAAACTTGATGGATTCAAAAACTCTTAGCTTGCATTAGCTTAAGTGACATATGTGAGCATGCTTAATGCATCATAAGCTATCCTATCACTAGGATATTCATGGAAATTCATGTACTCAAGTATGAATCACAGGATAGGAGATTTCATACGTAGGAATACTTACACTTCCTAGCTTAGAAATATGCGGGGTATTACAGATGTGTAGGGATAGTTTTATTCTAGGTAGCGGTTCATGAGATATATTTTCTGACCTTCCTTGGTCACTATGCTATGCAATAGTGTAGACGTTCCCATGGAGATTCAAGACACTATGGATGAGTGCAATGTGGTGCGCAACCTATTAAGGGGTATGGTCATGTGGGAAGGGATATAGGAGAGAAAGAATATGAGGGAATAAGAGGACAGCATTCATGATAAGGGTAGTGATTTGGGTACCCCTTCTAGCTAGAATCCCACTTACCTTTGTGGTTAGGAGGATGACCTTGCTGCTATAAGAGGTTAATTTGAGAGGAATGAATTTTTTTCCTTCAAGCTCGGTTGCCCGAGTAGACCCATACCAAGACTATGTTAAGCTATAAATAGAGGTTGATGAGGAGAAGATGAAATGTGAATCTTAGGACAGAATGTTCATGAGGATATAGATGGTTGTGTAGGTAATGTTCAAGTGTTCCTCAGCCACCAAACAACTCCGAAAGCTAATGAAGAAATATGTCATGGATTTTTATTCCTTAGCAAGATGGATGGGAGGGATTTAGACACCTCGAGCCTCAGTGACAATGCCAATAATTAGATAACCCCTCCTATTTTATGTTTTATCGATTTATATTTGGATTTCCCTGTTTAGGCCTTGTAACAAATACTTACTCTTTTTATTTCTTTGCTCTTTAGGATATCTATCATTCCCACACCTTTAATAATAATCATTTTAGATTATAAAGAGTGTTGAAAATGATTTCTATGTTTCGATATCATGAATACAGTGTTGCTTTTATGATGATTTCCAAATCACAAAATAAGAGAAATCAGTGACTACTATTTAGAATCGTTGTAGCAGTAAAAGTTCTGCTGCAATGGAAACCTCTAGTGGTTTTGGCTGTTTTCCTTTTTACTAATTTCTTCAAGGTCTTTCTTACACTACACTATCCCTTAAACATTGTTACAATATCTAACTCTCATATTTCATAGTTTTTAATGTTTAGAGTGATTAAATTTCAACCAAAATGTCGTGAGTAAATTTAACTTTTTAACATGATTAACTCTAACATATTCTTACCTTTTTTCCATCTAAAGTTTCGTATCAAGCATATGATGTCTCTAAAAATAATAAGGCACCTTGGTAGTTCATTAGTATTTAGTTAAAAATTAAGATATACTTCAAATCATGGAAAGATTAGGTGTGCCTCAATTCATGGAAATTAAGATATACCCTAAGATCATATCGATCCCATGATCCGCAGATCCCTTGTCCACACATCATCCAACTCATCATACAATAAACTTTTGTACTTAAGAAGTTTGACAATCCAACAACTAGGTAACATTATGATAAAGTAATAAACATTCACATAAGTAGTACGAGTCATATTTTATTATACCACAACCAAAAACTTAAAGACCAATTATTAAACACAATATCGAGGGAATTTCACAACATAAGAATGCAACTTTCTATACTTATTGGCCTCTACTAGATGGAACAATTGGTTCCAACCTTTAAATGTTAAACGATACCAATTGGGGCCATATAGTTCCTATTTTCATGGTCAAGATACCAATTATAATATACCAGATACCAATTGGGCCCAACCAAGGTGGCAATATTGAGATGACACGACAAGAAAGAAAAAAGTGAAATAGTTTTCTATATGCCTCATAGCTTCCTATAGATTTAATGTGGACATCAACACATCAATCCATAGGACTCTACACAATATTTGATTTAGTACAGGTGACCAGTAAATTGGTATTTGATACCATCTTATCACAACCCAAGCCATGAATCGTGTAGGCACCTAGCTAATTCTTTTCTTGATAGGAGAACCCTTGCTATTCAATCATTTATTTTATGTGGAAGTTAAAATAATTCTTATTCAAACATTTTTTATTCTATTAATTTGTCTATCCTTGGTTTAATACAGTTTATACATAAAAGCAATATGAAAAATAATCAATAATGAATCTCCAAAAATGAGGTTGCAAGAGCACTAGACAAGGAACAGTATACTCTAAGACCCAACTTACATGTAAGATTGATCGGACTAGAGTTGTGCTAGAGAGATCACCTTTGCTGCTATAGAATCTCCTACTAACCTGCACCACGGCTATATCCCTAGATAGAGATATACTAAGTGTTGAACTAATATAACCATATGTACTGGTAGGCATCATCAACCAATAAGGGTTAGAAGTAAATAACAATAATATTAAATACGATGAATCATAACATCAAGTAAAGTTTTAGTGTCTAATTCCCAAATTATTAAACTACTAGCACCACTATTTTAGCATCTCTGTGACTTACCTTCTATTTAACACTTTTGTATATCATTATCCTTTCACCATCTATTCTAACTCACCTTAGAGCATCCTACAAACCTTATTATCTTTGTTTTTGGGGCACTACTTAGTTGGCCTAATTCCCCTGAGTATCTAACTAGTAAAATTTTCTATGAGGTTTACCAGGGTGGGACCCTTACAATATCTACAATTTTATGAGGTGGTATAAGACACTTGTGTAATTATATACTTAGGGAAAATAAGCACTATAACATATATTACTTTATACATACATGAATAATATTTATCTATAATCCAAGATATATCTTATACTCATATTCTGATACCATACTCCATCAATACTAACAATAGTTTGGGATAATCAAGGAAGCAACATCAATATTTAAGCATATTTTAATGTTCAAGGAACATCAATGAATACAAGATGTGCACATTGTCTCTTTCTCTTCTAAATCTCATCAACATCATCATAAACACCACGATATCAATAAAATCATCAATATCCTCAATATCTCTCCTCCACCATATTAATGTGTAAGCACAAGCAATATAGTCAATAATCATAAGCAGTGCCCAAAAGCAATCACAATCACTCAATTCACATGTAATCAAAGAGACACCAATCTTATTTTAGTATATATTACTAGGAACATACATTTACATAATCATGTATACCCACCCCTCTTATAGACCATAATCCTTGTACCAGGATGCCCTTGCTAACCGACTCTGTCTATAACACAGTCATATTTCTGGATTGTACTCAATTATTTATTAAATACTTCTATTGGGATATTCGTACTTGACCTTACTAATATTACCTTTATTGATAAACAACACTTACCAATTTATCTACCCTGATATATGCCTTGTATTTAGGTTGTCACCTAAGCAATCCTAATTGTTCTATTTGTCTTATAGGTCACCTAAAACTCATAGGGAAACTACTAAGTCCTACTCCATATTAGGTTTCATTAAACTTACTTAATGCAAGACACAACTATCTAGATTACTAAAAGTACACTCAATCAACGTAAATTACTTTTGTTCTCCCTTTTACCGTACTAACCCACCATACATATGAGCTTGGCTTCACTCAAATAGTTAAGTTTCTCACTTATTCAACCCTTTTCATGCCATGAACATCACATCAATGGAGTACAACCACTATTTATAACATTATTATAAACTATCTAGATTTTTATCATTTTCATCCGTCTAACACGATGCCCTAACTCCTAATAATTCAAACTCCATGTGGTAGGTCTAGATATGAAATATTCAATCAACTATAATTATTACATAAAACTAATATGATTCTGCTACAAATTAAACCATAGCCCACATCATAGAAATAACATACTTCTATTGAAAGAAGAGATTTGTCCTACAAGTTCAAGTGTCTTCTCTTATCAGGTTCCCACCGAGTGAGCCTTAAAACTTCCTTCATAAAGCATGGAATTTGAAATATCATAGCTAGAGGTGGAAATTATTCAAGGTTTTTCAGGGAATAAGGTGACCAAAGAAAATAAAATAAAAATTATTTAAAAATTACCTCAGGCTTGCTACTGTCAAGTTACCACTATAGTGCAGTACCTCTATAGTGAGTAGCCTACCGTTTTAGGGGTAGGCTATAGACTGGCTTTTGTCCCAACTATTTTAGGCCCTATTTTCCACCATAATATAAATCCCCTAGGCCCATTAGAAGCATTTTATTCGTCATAAGAATTTTGTAAGACGTTCTTACACATTACAATGTTTCGGGTAGTTACAAAGAGAAGTAGAGATCCGTGAAACAGTAATTAGAAGTTTAAATATTGAATAGACCTAGCAATTTAAAGCTCAGGTTTAATGGAATAAACTTTTCTAAACTTTAGCTAACTCTAGTAAGTGATCTTAGGTGGATTTATGAACCTAAGTGTTGTTATCCCACCATAGTTAGCTTTGTTTTGAGGACTTCTCGTGGGCTTAAAAAGCTAATATGTATATAAGGAGCATATAAATGAGAAGTTATGCAATTTTAATGTTTAAGTTCTTTAATAATGAGTTTGGAGTAAAAAAATTAATTTAAAGTTCAAATAAAAAGATGAGTACTCTTAGCTTGAGCAATGATCAATTCTCGTTCATCGTGTTGTATTTGATTCAGTTTTGAGCTCTAATTTATGGTTTTTGATGTTATAGGATTCTTGGTGAGTTGATAAATATGATAAATGGGTGCTATAAAAATTAAAAATCATGAGTAAAAGAGATAGAGATTTGGTTGATCCATATCCCAAACTCGAGCAATGCTTTCACCAATAGAGGACAGAAAAATTTCATATCTATCGAATCCCTTAAGTTTTCAAAGAAGAAGTTATTCTTGCACCCATGATTTAAGATCCACCAGCTTGCAGGACAATTACTGATGTGAAAATCCAACTTGTGACTAATGTTACCTCTGATATTTTCAGACCAACTGTAGGAGGTAGCTATTAGTTGAAACAGAATAGGGTGCAACTTTTGTATGTAATACTCGTGCTTTTTCTTAGCTCTAAAATCATCTCAAGAATGTTAGAAATTTCTTTGGAATAATAATTCATTATTATACACATGGTATTTCCATAATTTTCACTTTCTATTGTGTGGAAAATTGAATAAGCTTTTCATCGATATATAATTCGCCCAAATCTGGCACCCGGGCGAAGAGTTAGAGACTTTTTATTGAGACAGTCTTTGACCTGAGCCGTCAGTGTATCGCAGAGATGTCTAAAATAGCAATTGTCAATTTACAATATTTATCCAGGAAACTGGCACATTGCACAAAAATTCTAGGTTGTAGACAAGGTGGCAACGCGATAGCTCTGTATCGCGCCACCGTGTAGTTTCCCAATTATCAATTTCTAGTGACACGATGCGATAACGCTACATCACGCCAATGGTTCAATTTGGTAAACGTTAATGAATAATTAAATTATGTGTCCAGGGTTAAAAGGGTCAATTTTCCCCCTATATAAGCTTACAAACATGGGATTTTGCGCCTATTCATCAAAAATATTGATGTTTTTCTCAAATATTCTCAATAACTAAAGCTAGGATTTTCATAGAAGGTCCAATTTCAAAAAGGTTTCCCCATCAATATACATGAATCATGAACTATGGTATGCATAGTGTTCATTCATGGACTCCTTTCGTCCATGAAGTTCAAGAATCCATTTTCTAAACTCAAGTCATGGATTTTCTATATGTTTTCATGTTTTGGCTGCTCATGTTCATGTTTGATAAATGTGAAATTGGATTCTACTCCATGATTGTTGATAGATTCTATGTGGGTTTAATTACTATAGCCATAGATTCATGCAATCCTAAGATTTAAACCCTTGAATGATGAAATTAGAATTGAATAATGATGTTTACATGTACCATGCTTGTCATATGTTTGATTAAATATCTAGACGATGGAATATTGTCTAACTAGCATGATATCATAAAATCCGCATGTATGTACAAGTTCAGGCCTATTACATGTTTGATGAAATTCTCATATGAATGTAGTATGTATGATGATGATAGTCAAGTCTTCAAGTAAATCATGCTATGTATGTTTCCTTCCATCGAGTCCTAAGGGTACTTGTACCCAAAATATTAGTTGTGTGCCTAGATCCATGTCATGTTTTCATGATACTATCAGTCAAGCTATGAACTTTTAAACTTCAGATAGTCTTATGACTCAGGAAAAATCCTCATGATCTTAGCATTCAGTAAGTTGTAAGATATCAGTAGTATTCTGTCAACCACAGAAATTCAGTAACTCAGTCCATGCTTAGTTCGGTTTAGTAAATCATGTTTAGTTTCCATTAAGATGGGAGTAGGAATTAGCACCTAGTGAACCCAGGGATGGGGATTCACCTATTATACGAGGGTGTGATTCATAGAACCAATCCTTGCATTCTAGAACTATGTGGCCAGCATAGGTTGAGACATCATAGCCTGCTATATGAGGGTAGATGAGGTGGCTTAACCTATTATATGAGGGTTCCCACCATTTTTTCTAGATTTACCTGTTATATGAGGGTTAACTCATATGTTGTCCATACCAGTGGTGAAGTAATAACACCCTTCTAATCAGGGAATAAATTGGAACCCAACTCAGCTATTATAGCACATTTAGGGCATGTCAATTAGATACTACTTCCCACAGTTTCATGTTAAAGTATCAGGACTGTCAGATACAGTCAATCAGTCTCAGTAATAGAACTAAGATAGTTCTTTAGATTTCAGGACTATCAGACACAGTCAACTTAGACATAGAATGGAACATAGATAGTTCCATCAAATTTAGGACTGTCAGACACAGTCACCCATTCTATCAGTTATGTTATTTTATCAGTATCTATACTCCGTAGTCATTCTACCTCGGTATCAGTATCATTTTATCATGTTATCAGTTATAGTTGCGTATTTATGTATGTATTCTTATATTCATGTTAGACAGTCAGTTAGTATTGATAATGCATGAAAAACCTTGCATTTAGCCTACCTCATATGTATACTCAGTACATTCTGTTGTACTAACGCATTTGTGCCATGGTCCTTTCTTCTTATGTTACAACATAGGTTAAGAGACACGAGTTCTAGATCAGCAGTAGATTCCATATTCACAGTCAGAGTAGAAGTGAGTCCTCATCCTTTGAGTACATAATGATTTTCTTGTATCTGATTAATTAGCTTATTAGTTGAAGTTAGTAGGGGATATGTCCCATCAACTCCTTATTCAGATTCTTCAGACTGTAGAGGCTTTTAGACTAAATACAGAATAGATACAGACTATCATATTTTAGACTTTATTTTTGTTTTGGGTATTCTATTACCCCACAGAGATGTTACGCTATTCAGTTATGTTCATGATTGAACCTTATGGCCTTTCAGTGTATCTTTCCACATTATTTTGTTATCTTATGTTGTATATAGATATAGATATCTTTCATGGGTTAGCTTGTGGTCCTTTGGGGTCATGAACACTGTGTAGCATTCTGGTTTAGAAAATTAGGTCATTACAAACTTAGCATCAAAGCCAGGTTCAACAGAGTCCTACGAAGTCTGAAAGCCATATCTAGTAGAGTCTTGTTCATGGGTATGCTGCGAGCCATATTTCTGTGCAAGAGGCAATGAGGTGTTTAAGAATAGTTTCCCTTCTGTAAAAATTCATGTTGTGCCAGTGAGCATAATCACAATTTAGTCTCTCAGTCTAATCTGCTTCTTCTCTTTATTTCAGAACAGGCCTCCAAAGAGAAGAAATTAGATAGCCCCTTATCCCAAAGAACCTTTCAGCGATCATTTTTCTCATGAGGATTTCAAGACTATATTTACCACTCTTGATCAATCAGTTGCTGCTCATAATGAATGGCCAACAGTTTTTCTGGCCAACCCAGTGGCCAACTCAGCTACAACGAGGATTCAGGACTTGACCCGAATGAATCCTCTAACCTTCCTTGGGTCTAATATTGATGAAGACCCTCAAGAATTCATTGATCAAGTTTAGACAGTGACAGAAATGATGGGGGTGACTACTGTTGAGAGTTTTAAGCTAGCTGCATATCAGTTGCAGGATGTGGCTCATACTTGGTATAAATAGTGGAAGTCTAAAAGGGTAGATGATGCAGGTCCTATAGAGTGGTAGGAGTTTGTCGCCGTATTCTTAGATAGGTTCTTTTCTCAAGGACTTCGAGAAGCTAAGGTTTTAGAGTTCATCAACCTCATGTAGGGAAATATGTTGGTGAAAGAGGATTCTCTAAAGTTTACTAAATTAGCTAGATATGCCCCTCATGTTGTTGCAGACGGTAGAGCCAAAATGCAAAAGTTTTCTTTATGGGTGAACAACAGTGTGGTTAATGAGTGTAGATCTGCCATGCTAAATAGTGACGTGAGCTTGGCCAGGCTTATGACTCATGCTCAATATATAAAGGAGCAGAAGATTAAGCAGAGGGATAAACAGAATAAGAGAACGAAGATAGGTATTTTCAACTTCACTCAACCTAAGTCAGAAAGAGGAAACCATTCCCAGTTTTGTCCTAAGTCATCCGTTCTAGCCCCTTCTATAGCTAGTGCTCTAGTTCCTAAGTTTAGAGAGGGTAACAAAGATAGAGCGCCAGGCTTTAAGTCCTAGGACAGTGTTAGTAGTGCCTGCACCAATCTTTTTTGCCAAAATTATGGTAAGCACCATCAGGGTATTTGTAGAGCGGGTAGTGGCATTTGTTTTGGTTGTGGCAATTTTGACCACAAAATTAGAGACTGTCCTCAGCTAGGTCCTCAAGGTTAATAAAATCGCTTCTTAGGTCAGTCTGATCACCGAAATTAGTAGGGTACTACTTCCAGTGCTACTAGCGGGTAACGCCCAAATCGTCTCTATGCTATTTATACTCGATAGGATCAGGAAAGTTCTCCTAATGTAGTTACTGGTTTGTTGCATATCTTTTATATGCATTTTTACAGTTTGCTAGCTCTAGGAGCTTCTTTGTCATTTGTTACTCCTTATATAGCAGTTGATTTCAAAGTTAGTCCTGAAATTCTAGCAGAGCCCTTTTCTATCTCTACCCCAGTGGATAAAGCCATCATATCTCAGTGGGTATACAGGAATTGCCCAATTATGATATATTATAAAGTCACTTCAGTAGACTTAGTCAAAATAGAGATGATTGATTTTGATGTCATTCTTGGCATGGATTGACTTCATTCCTTCTATGTCACAGTCGATTGGAGAAATATAACAGTTTAGTTTTAGTTCCCGAATGAACCCATCCTAGAGTGGAAGGGTAGTGTATCCGCTTTCAATGGTCAACTTGTTTCCTACCTTCGGGAAAGGAAATTGATATTTATGGGATGTGTTTATCATCTAGTTCATGTTAGAAATTCCAGTTCCGAGGCTCCCAGTATCGAATCAGTCCTAGTAGTGAATGAATATTCAGATGACTTTCCTAAAGATCTCTTAGGAATTCCTCCCAAAAGAGAAATAGTCTTCGGTATTGATTTTCTTTCAGATACTCAGCCTATCTCTATTCCTCCATATAAAATGGCACCAAAAGAACTTAAGGAACAAAAAGAACAGTTGAAGGATCTCTTAGATAAGGTATTCATCAAACCTAGTTTTTCCTGTAGGGCGCACTAGTCTTATTCATGTGCAAGAAAGATGGGTTTTTCAGAATGTGCATTGATTACAATCAACTCAATAGGGTTACGGTCATGAACAAGTACCCTCTTCACAGAATCGATGAATTATTTGACCAACTTCAGGGTGCTAGTTATTTCTCTAAGATAGACCTCAGATTTGGCTATCATCAGCTTAGAGTTAGAGAATGTGACATCTTGAAGACAACTTTCCGTACGTGGTATGGTTACTTTGAATTTCTAGTTGTGTCATTTGGTATTACCAATGCCCCAGCCGCTTTTATTGACTTGATGAACTGAGAGTTGAAGTATTACTTGGACATGTTTATCATAGTCTTCATAGATGATATTCTGGTCTATTCCTGCACTGAGGACAATCATGCAGACCATCTCAGAATAGTACTCTAGACTCTCAGAAATCATCTGTTATTCATCAAATTTATTAAGTACGATTTTTGGATAATATCAGTAGAATTCTTTGGCCATTTTATTTCTGGTGATGTAATTAGAGTATATCCTCAAAAGACCTAAGTGGTAAGGAACTGGTCTCGCCCTATCTTTCCATCAGATATCAGGAGTTTCTTGGGTCTGGATAGCTATTAAAAAAGGTTTGTTGAGGGATTTTCTTCTATTTCAGCCCCTATGTCCAAATTGACTCAAACAAAAGTTAACTTTTAGTGGTTAGATCCTTGAGAGTAGTGTTTTCAAGAATTAAACACTCGACTCTCCTCAGCTCTAGTTCTAGCATTACCAGACGATTCAGATGATTTTGAAATATATTGTTATACATCTAGAGTGGGTTTAGGTTGTGTCCTTATGTAGCATGGTAAGGTCATATCCTGTGTCTCCAGAAAGCTTAAACCCCATGAGAAGAATTATCCTACTCATGACCTTGAGTTAGCAGCTATAGTATTTGCCTTAAAAATTTGAAGGCATTATCTCTACAAAGTTCATGTGGAAGTCTTCATAGATCATAAGAGCTTTCAGTGTGTCTTTTATAAAAATTTTCTCAATCTTCATCAGACAAGATGGGTAGAGCTCTGAAAATATTATGACATATGTGTCCTCTATCATCCGGGCAAGGCTAACATAGTGGCCGATGCTCTTAGTGGACTGTCCATGGGTAGTATTTCTTATGTTGAAGATAGTAATAAGAAGTTAGTTTGGGAAGTCCACTAGATTTATAGACTAGGCATTTGCTTAGCTGACTCTTCAGAGAGAGGTGTATGTGTTCAGAGTAATATTGAGTCATCTCTAGTTTTTAAGTTGAAAGAAAAGCAAGATAAGGATCCTAGCCTTGTCAAGCTAAAAAGTCAGTTCAAAATTAGAAAATTGAGGTTTTCTCCCTAGGGGAAGATGTTGTTCTTCGTTTTCAGGATCATCTCTGTGTTTTAGACATAGATGACTTAAGGCAGGGAATTCTTGTAGAAGCGCATGGTGTGTGTTACTTTATTCATCCAGGGGCCACTAAGATGTACCGCGATTTGCGAGAAATCTATTGGTGGATTGGAATGAAAAGAGATGTTGAAGAGTTTTTGGCTAAGTACTCTTCATGTCAGCAAGTTAAGGTAGAGCATCAGAAGCCTAGTGGGTCCATCCAAGAGTTCATTATTCCTACTAGGAAGTGGGAAGTAGCAAACATGGACTTCTTGACGGGTTTGCCTCAAACTCATCATCAACATGATTCAGTATGGGTTATTGTAGATAGAATGACCAAATCATCTCTTTTCCTTCAAGTTCATACCTCTTATTCAACCAATGATTACGCCAAGCTCTACATCAAGGAGCTAGTCGAATTGCACAGCGTTCTGTTATTAATTATCTCAGACAGGGGTACCTAGTTCACCTTTCATTTTTGGAAACCATTCTAAAAGGTTTTTGGTTCCTAAGTTTAGCTTAGTATAAGCTTTCATCCTTAGATAGTTGGTAAAGCAGAAAGGAATATTAAGATTCTAGAAGATATTCTAAGGGCGTGTGTAATTGATTTCAAAGGTAGTTGGAATGACCACTTGCCTTTGATTGAGTTTGCATATAACAATAGTTATCATTCCAGTATTCAGATGGCTCCATTTGAATATCTCTATCGTAGGAGATATAGATCTCCGATTGGTTGGTTCGAAGTTAGTGAAGCCTTAATCATAGGGCCTAACTTGGTATTCCAGGCCCTTTTCTGGAACAAAGACTGTGCTTCGGTCTTTGTTTGCTTCCATGAGGGTGGTAACTCCTTTAGGGCTCGTAAATCTAGCTTTAGGAGCTAAATTAGTACCCATAAGGTGATAATATACACGATATATAATCGCTATTTCTCGGGTATTTTCCTTACTATTCATGTTTTTTGTTTTGACATTAAGAGTCAAAACATCCATGATGTTAGGATCATGTATGTCTACCGAGAAATTTGGGTAGCAGTTAAAGTAAACCGGGCCATCGGCGAGGTTACTTTGAATTACTCCTAAGAGTGAGTCATCAAAATTTAAAAGACGAGCATCTCTTAGGATAGCACAGACTGGGATGTCAAGTCCCTGTCGGAAAAGTGGCTTTATAGCAACTTGAACAAGTCCAACATGCAGATAATTAAACTGATTTTTAAATCTGTTTATATCTAATTCATTGAACAGTTGAATAATTTCTAATGAATTATTGATGGCTACAGTAGACTCCGAGGTCTTGATATTATGTTTTTTCAAAAAACTAAATTTTCCAATTTGATAAATGGTGTTAAAAGATTCTTCTGGAATACTCCAGTTTTGAAGATCATTTTCAATTATGGCAATCGGGGTTGCCAGAGAAGACAAGTTAACAGTATTTTTAATATGAGAATTCATATTTAAACACACTGTCCAGAGGCTAACAGAGCATATCTATGTTCATGCAAGCAGGCATATTACAGAAAGCAGATATGAAATAACGAAAAGCAATTATGCAATTTAATCTATGGCTTATGGAATCCTAACAAGTTTTAATGGCTTTACACTATAGACTGCTAAGTGTTATCTTAGTCGACGGGACCACCAACAAGGTCTTAACACGCTTCTCCCAAGCTTAACGACCTACTTTCAGGCTGACCAACGCCTACACCGGAGATTAATCGGTTTCCTCAAACACCTTAACAATCAACAGTTACCCCATACTTGGATCAAAACCCCATTATAAGACAAGATAAAATAACATAATTAAACTTAAGTTATATTCATATCAGATTAAAGTAATATGTTCTTATAAGAACATAGTTTAGCTCATGCTCTAGACAGATTATGTGTTTAGAGCTCATGCTAAGCACATAACCTGCCGTCATGGCTTTGATACCTGAAAAGGGATCGTGAATATTATGCAGAATTTAAAGATGTAACAGAGAGAGAGAATTTAATCAAACTTACAAATTTTATTGAAAGCTTTAAGAAAACATGGATTACAAGAGAGAGAATGGGCAGAGAGAATTTCTTATGGTCGAAATTTCTGAATGCCTTCTCTGAATACAAGTAAGGCCTTATATAGTCGGAGGAGAGAAAGTAAAATACATCTCTAGTGTACTTGTGTTCGGCTAAGATTATGCCGACAACGTAGTGGGCTGCTTTTTAGAAAGCAGAATAATGATGGGGCCTTTTCTTTTTGAAAAGCTGTGAGTGCGCCTTTTGAAAAAGCTGTTGCTGCTGAGTGCTCTACTTTATTAAAGTAGATTCCTTTCTTTAGTGAAAGATAATGCTGAAGGTTTTGTCATCTAGAAGAGACAGGATGGATCCTGGATTCCAATCAGGAATAGTGAATTGCCCTTTTACCGAGATAATTCCGGTTCTTTGAACCTCTATCTCTAGAAGGGTCATTTTCCTATTCATAATAGGGATCCATGTAGGTCATAGCTAATCCTTTTGGATTTAGCATATCACCATTATCATCACTGCTTCCTGTAAATGAAGCCTCTGCGATTAGCTGAATTAACTCTTCAGTATTGGTGGTGACATCTTGATTGTCCAAATCATCCAAAGCTTTCTTCAGTCTCTCTTTCAGAGCCTTCTTGCTTGTGGAGGAGCTGGAAGATGATGCTGCAGATTTTCCTTTTTCAGGAGTCCTGGGAGCAGTTGGCTTAGGAGTCCAACCCTTGATTTTTACCTCTTTAGATAAATATTTAATCCTGTGTTGTTCAACTTTGGTGAAGTTCCAGGAGATGATACAAGAAATCCTTTTCTTGATAAAGAATTTACACATTTGAATATGTGTAGGTAAGGTAGAACATCCCTCTTTGACTATGAAATCGGGGAGACGCTTAATGAATTGCTGAGGGAGAACCTCCTTAGTTCCCCCGAAGCATTCCCACCATTCATAGAACCATCTTGGTATAATGGCTTCTACCATAGCTGGGAAATATTTAACAAACCAGGTATGACCCGGTCGAACGAATAAGAAATTAAACCAGGCCGACTTATAGTCGTGCCAGTTGTATGTTTGCGGTCGGTGCGGCATAGATAAAGCAACTGGAGTGTGGAGGTGATCTACGAACCAGTTGAAAGGAGTTAGAACTCTCTTGATGGTGAATTTGGAATATCCGATATGCTCTGGATAACTCTCATCCCCGGAGTGTTCTACTTCAATAGAGTCGGTATCTACTAGGATTGCTTTGTAAAACCGATGAGTTTTGAGTGGATCTTCAGTATCCACAAAGTTGTTGTTGGTATACACCGGCTTAATGAGCTGGTTGATATGATATCCCTCGTATGCCTTATCCAATGCAATTATTGGGCACACCTGGGTAGTTACATACTTAAATTCTTCATTAACTGGAGTCGTTGGAGCAGTCTTGGCTGCTGTTTGATTGACTGCTTCTGCGAAGGTTTCTAGAGCCTTCATTGTATAGCTTTGCTTGGTTTGCACCGAAGAGCTAGCTGCCTGCCCTTGGATGATAGGCAAATTCGTCTTTATATCTACTAGCCTTGTAGGTAGTGATGGAGGCTGTAATGCTGCGAACCTGTTGGGATTTAGAGGTTGAGCCTCTTCTTTGAGAATTGGCCTTTGAGGAATGGAAGGCCGGAGTGGATTCGCCGTAGCTGAAGGAGTATCGAATGGTCTAGCCATTCTGGTTTGTTCTTGTTTGGGGTTCTTCCCCAGATTTGGTCTCATGGCCCTGTAGAAATTCTCTTGTTAGAAAATTGGGAAGGGAGTTGTGTTCTCCTTTAATAAATTCAATTTGAAAATCAAAGATAGATAGTAGAGCTTGCAATCTAGCAAATATTTGTTTAGAAACGAGATTTTTTACATCTTTTTGTAAAATCTCTTTAGCAGATTTGCAATCAACTCGAACAAGAAATTCCTTATTAATAAGGTCATCTTGAAATTTGGTGATACATAGCACTATAGATAAAACATCCTTTTTAACCGTGCTATAGTTTTTCTGAGCAGCATTCCATATGCCGGAGGTAAAGCGAACTAATTGTTTGGGAGATACATCAGATATCCTTTGCTTAAGGATACCACCATAACCTATGTCAGATGCATCGGTCTCTACAATCATGAATGCTTCAGGATTGGGGATGCCTAAACAGGGATTATTTTGGACTAAAGATTTAATCTTTATAATAGCATTGGTTTGTTCAGAACTCCATGGTACTGGGTTTTTCTTAAGACGTTTGTAGAGAGGTTCACAGACCTGCCTAATGTGGGGGATAAAATCAGCAACATAATTTAGGCTTCCTAGAAACCTCTGAAGTTGAGTTTTATCTGTAATCTCGTTAGGAAACTTAGAAGAGAACTCTATGGCTCTGCAAATGGGCTTATGGCTATCTTGATGCAAATCATGTCCTAGAAAATGAATAGAGGTTTGAAATAATTTCATTTTCTTAGCACTGACAACAAGACCATTAAGTTTCACAATCTTAAAGAATGTATTAAGATGTTTAAAGTGAGAATCAATGTTCTCAGAGAAGATCAAAACATCATCAATATAAGCAATTGACATATAAGAATATTCATTGAAAATATTGTTCATGATATTCTGGAATTCAGAGTGAGCATTTTTTATCCCAAATGGTAAGACATTCCATTCGTATTGCCCAAAAGGGACATTGAAGGCAGTCTTATATTTGTCCTTTTCAGCAATTTGAATTTGCCAGAATCCTGACTTCATATCGAATTTGCTGTAAAGGTTGGCTTTATAGGTTCTTTTCAGGAGATCCCTTTTGTTAGGAATCGGATGCCGAATCCACCTTAGGACACCGTTTAATGGCTTGTAATTAATAACAAGCCGAGGAGTTCCACGTTCCTTTTCTGCACTATTGTTAACATAAAATGCAGAACAACTCCATGGAGAGTTGGAGGGTCTAATGATACCCTTCTGAAGAAGATGGTTAATTTCTGTCTTGCAGATTTCCATCATTTCATGATTCATTTGGATAGGTCTGGCTTTCATAGGAATATGTTTTTCGTCGAAGCCAGCAAAGTAAGGAAGCTCAACGAGATACTTCTTGCGTTCCCAAAATGCATTAGGCAATTCGGAGCAAATCTCGTTTTCGAACTTCTTTTGCAGGAGAGTGATCTTGTTGACTATCTCCGGGGTTTTTAAGGTTTGCTCAATATGTTTGAGCTGAACTTCCTGTTTTAGAAAGCAAATGTGAGAAGATAAACGGTTTATTTTAAACACAGTTTCTTCTTTGATTCTTTGTCCGTCGTCTTTAGAAAGGGGGCGGAGTAATGGGAAGAAGATCTCAGTTCCTAAGAGGATTGAGCGAAGACCATCATAATCGCTCTGGTAAGGGCGAATTTGATTAACAAAAGGTATTCCAAGGATGATATCTTCGGTGATATCTTCAGAAATGACAAAGTCGTTAACAAGGCAAATACCGTTGTTACATATATGGGCTTTAGGAAGCTCATAGTTAATTGTCATTTTTTCTCCTGTGGCAGAGTATAATCGATATTTACTCTTCTGGAGGTACTTAGTAGGGATAAGGCCTTTGACAATACAGTTACTGTCAGCGCCGGTGTCAAACAGAGCGACTCTGTTGAGAACAAAGTCTTTGTCAATGACAATTTTTACAACGATATGTTCGCTGTAGGCTTTAATGGCGGAAATGGCCTTTCCCGATGAAGATGGAATGTCAATTCCAGGAAATGGATCAGGTTCTTGGAGATGATCCATAGAGGTGACCAGAAGATACCGGGGAGATTCAGGTGCCTTCTCTGAAGGTAAGGCAGACCGAACGACTTGTTCTGTGAGGATGTTAAGTTCTACATGATCAAGTCTGGTTTTGAGATTCTTGATCTCACCCTTTAAATTGGCAATTTCTCCCTTAAGGTCAGAAATGGAAGGTTCTGAGGAGGATTATTGGAATTTAGCCATAACCTTTTGCATATTGAAAGGTTGAATGATAGGTTTGGCTTTTGGGGGACTTTCTTCTTGAGAAAGTAAGAGTTTGAGCTCTTGAAGATACTTGCTTCGAAGCTCATCAGCAGAAATATGTTCTATAATGTCAAACAGGATTTCTTTGGGTTTTCCGGTTATGACATTAATAGCTTTGGTTGAACAAGTGCAGAAAGTGCCAGTGCACTCACATTCTTGTCCGGATTGGGAATCATCAGACTCATAGGCGGCGTTGATATATTTTTCGTCGCTATAGTCTTCGTCTGAAGAAGATTCTGAGGCTGTTGAGGAGTCATCTTCCATTATAGAAAATAATTTCTCTTTTGCTTCGTCAGAAAGATCAAGTTGGTTGATCTTTTTCTTCTTGCTAGATTTGCAATCTTTCGACCTATGGCCAGATTTGCCACACGTCCAGCAAGTGTCTTTGGCTTTCTTGGAAAACTTACTTTTGGTTTTCCTGCTAGGTTTATCGGACTCTCTTTTGTAAGTCCGTTTGGAAAAAGGTTTTTTGAAAGGCTTCTTTTTCTTTCCTTTCTTTTGTGAAGCAAGGTCAGTGAAACCATAATCACTGCAGAAGGTTCCTAGACCATACTTACCCTTATGCTTAAGTTGTTGTTTAAGCTTAAGGTCAGTACACAGGTCTATTCCAGTGGTGGTGATAAAGCTCACTATGTCACCGTAAGTAAGCCTGCTGTAAGGAATTTGACCATCGAATCTGGTCTTGATGGTTGTTCTGACTTTGTCAGCGAACAGAGGTGGAAGACCGCTGATAAATCGTTCTTTCCAGAAGTCATTATTGCAGTCAGGCCTGATCAGGACTTTGACCAGGAAGGTATCCTTGTACCACCTAAAGTCTGCTAGATTTTTGCAGCGAAGGTTATTTAAGATTTCTAGACTTCTATCTTGGAAAAGTTTGGGTTCTCCAACGAAATGTCTAGCTATATGATAAAGGAGGGTAGCGCAAGCATCTTCTTGTGCTTCCTCTACCATTGTTTCTCGACCATCTACAACTTTCACCATTTGTATAGTGGTCGTAGCATTATATATGAGGTCTTTTTCTTCCTCAGAGATGTAGTTATCCCACCAGTGTTTAATCATACCGGTAAAACCCGAGACAACCATGGTGGCAGCTCCTTTGTCAGAGGAACCTTTAATACTGTAGGCGGTAATTGATACAGCCATTTCATGGAGTTTATTGTAGATCTGGTGTTCTGCCAGACCGTCAATATTCCATTCGTTAATACCCCTTCCATCGTGATTGCAGGTGGAGAGGTAAGGATGTTCCTCATATTGAAGGCAGTCTTATATTTGTCCTTTTCAGCAATTTGAATTTTCCAGAATCCCTCTTTGACTATGAAATCGGGGAGACGCTTAATGAATTGCTGAGGGAGAACCTCCTTAGTTTCCCCGAAGCATTCCCACCATTCATAGAACCATCTTGGTATAATGGCTTCTACCATAGTTGGGCAATATTTGACAAACCAGGTATGACCCGGTCGAACGAATAAGAAATTAAACCAGGCCGACTTATAGTCGTACCAGTTGTATGTTTGCGGTTGGTGCGGCATAGATAAAGCAACTGGAGTGTGGAGGTGGTTTACGAACCAGTTGAAAGGAGTTAGAACTCTCTTGATGGTGAATTTGGAATATCCGATATGCTCTGATACCAGAAAAGGGATCGTGAATATTATGCGGAATTTAAAGATGTAATAGAGAGAGAGAATTTAATCAAACTTACAAATTTTATTGAAAGCTTTAAGAAAACATGGATTACAAGAGAGAGAATGGGCAGAGAGAATTTCTTATGGTCGAAATTTCTGAATGCCTTCTCTGAATACAAGTAAGGCCTTATATAGGCGGAGGAGAGAAAGTAAAATACATCTCTGGTGTACATGTGTTCGGCTAAGATTATGCCGACAACGTAGTGGGCTGCTTTTTAGAAGGCAGAATAATGATGGGGCCTTTTCTTTTTGAAAAGCTGTGAGTGCGCCTTTTGAAAAAGCTGTTGCTGCTGAGTGCTCGACTTTATTAAAGTAGATTCCTTTCTTTAGTGAAAGATAATGCTGAAGGTTTTGTCATCTAGAAGAGACAGGATGGGTCCTGGATTCCAATCAGGAATAGTGAATAGCACTTTTACCGAGATAATTCCTGTTCTTTGAACCTCTATCTCTAGAAGGGTCATTTTCCTATTCATAATAGGGATCCATGTAGGCCATAGCTAATCCTTTTGGATTTAGCATATCACCATTATCATCACTGCTTCCTGTAGATGAAGCCTCTGCGATTAGTTGAATTAACTCTTCAGTATTGGTGGTGACATCTTGATTGTCCAAATCATCCAAAGCTTTCTTCAGTCTCTCTTTCAGAGCCTTTTTGCTTGTGTAGGAGCTGGAAGATGATGCTGCAGATTTTCCTTTTTCAGGAGTCCTGGGAGCAGTTGGCTTAGGAGTCCAACCCTTGATTTTTACCTCTTTAGATAAATATTTAATCCTGTGCTGTTCAACTTTGGTGAAGTTCCAGGAGATGATACAAGAAATCCTTTTCTTGATAAAGAATTTACACATTTGAATATGTGTAGGTAAGGTAGAACATCCCTCTTTGACTATGAAATCGGGGAGACGCTTAATGAATTGCTGAGGGAGAACCTCCTTAGTTCCCCCGAAGCATTCCCACCATTCATAGAACCATCTTGGTATAATGGCTTCTACCATAGCTGGGCAATATTTGACAAACCAGGTATGACCCGGTCAAACGAATAAGAAATTAAACCAGGCCGACTTATAGTCGTACCAAATGTATGTTTGCGGTCGGTGCGACATAGATAAAGCAACTGGAGTGTGGGGGTGGTCTACAAACCAGTTGAAAGGAGTTAGAACTCTCTTGATGGTGAATTTGGAATATCCAATATGCTCTGGATAACTCTCATCCACGGAGTGTTCTACTTCAATAGAGTCGGTATCTACTTGGATTGCTTCGTAAAACCGACGAGTTTTGAGTGGATCTTCAGTATACACAAAGTTGTTGTTGGTATACACCGGCTTGATGAGCTGGTTGATATAATATCCCTCGTATGCCTTATCCAATGCAATTATTGGGCACACCTGGGTAGTTACATACTTAAATTCTTCCTTAACTGGAGTCGTTGGAGCAGTCTTGGCTGCTGTTGGTTGACTGCTTCTGCGAAGGTTTCTAGAGCCTTCATTGTATAGCTTTGCTTGGTTTGCACCGAAGAGCTAGCTGCCTGCCCTTGGATGATAGGAAAATTCGTCTTTATATCTACTAGCCTTGTAGGTAGTGATGGAGGATGTAATGCTGCGAACCTGTTGGGATTTAGAGGTTGAGCCTCTTCTTTGAGAATTGGCCTTTGAGGAATGGAAGGCCGGAGTGGATTCGCCGTAGCTGGAGGAGTATCGAATGGTCTAGCCATTCTGGTTTGTTCTTGTTTGGGGTTCTTCCCCAGATTTGGCCTCATGGCCCTGTAGAAATTCTCTTGTTAGAAAATCGGGAAGGGAGTTGTGTTCTCCTTTAATAAATTCAATTTGAAAATCAAAGCTAGATAGTAGAGCTTGCCATCTAGCAAATATTTGTTTAGAAACGAGATTTTTTACATCTTTTTGTAAAATCTCTTTAGCAGATTTGCAATCAACTCGAACAAGAAATTCCTTATTAATAAGGTCATCTTGAAATTTGGTGATACATAGCACTATAGATAAAACTTCCTTTTTAACCGTGCTATAGTTTTTCTGAGCAGCATTCCATATGCTGGAGGTAAAGCGAACTAATTGTTCGGGAGATACATCAGATATCCTTTGCTTAAGGATACCACCATAACCTATGTCAGATGCATCGATCTCTACAATCATGAATGCTTCAGGATTGGGGATGCCTAAACAGGGAAGATTTTGGACTAAAGATTTAATCTTTATAATAGCATTGGTTTGTTCAGAACTCCATGGTACTGGGTTTTTCTTAAGACGTTTGTAGAGAGGTTCACAGACCTGCCTAATGTGGGGGATAAAATCAGCAACATAATTTAGGCTTCCTAGAAACCTCTGAAGTTGAGTTTTATCTGTAATCTCGTTAGGAAACTTAGAAGAGAACTCTATGGCTCTGCAAATGGGCTTATGGCTACCTTGATGCAAATCATGTCCTAGAAAACGAATAGAGGTTTGAAATAATTTCATTTTCTTAGCACTGACAACAAGACCATTAAGTTTCACAATCTTAAAGAATGTATTAAGATGTTTAAAGTGAGAATCAATGTTCTCAGAGAAGATCAAAACATCATCAATATAAACAATTGACATATAAGAATATTCATTGAAAATATTGTTCATGATATTCTGGAATTCAGAGGGAGCATTTTTTATCCCAAATGGTAAGACATTCCATTCGTAGTGCCCAAAAGGGACATTGAAGGCAGTCTTATATTTGTCCTTTTCAGCAATTTGAATTTGCCAGAATCCTGACTTCATATCGAATTTGCTGTAAAGGTTGGCCTTATAGGTTCTTTTGAGGAGATCCCTTTTGTTAGGAATCGGATGTCGACTCCACCTTAGGACAGCGTTTAATGGCTTGTAATTAATAACAAGCCGAGGAGTTCCACGTTCCTTTTCTGCACTATTGTTAACATAAAATGCAGAACAACTCCATAGAGAGTTGGAGGGTCTAATGATACCCTTCTGAAGAAGTTGGTTAATTTCTGTCTTGCAGATTTCCATCATTTCATGATTCATTTGGATAGGTCTGGCTTTCGTAGGAATATGTTTTTTCGTCGAAGCCAGCAATGTAAGGAAGCTCAACGAGATACTTCTTGCGTTCCCAAAATGCATTAGGCAATTCGGAGCAAATCTCGTTTTCGAACTTTTTTGCAGGAGAGTGATCTTGTTGACTATCTCCAGGGTTTTTAAGGTTTGCTCAATATGTTTGAGCTGAACTTCCTATTTTAGAAAGCAAATGTGAGAAGATAAATGGTTTATTTTAAACACAGTTTCTTCTTTGATTCTTTGTCCGTCGTCTTTAGAAAGGGGGCAGAGTAATGGGAAGAAGAGCTCAGTTCCTAAGAGGATTGAGCGAATACCATCATAATCGCTCTGGTAAGGGCGAATTTGATTAACAAAAGGTATTCCAAGGATGATATCTTCGGTGATATCTTCAGAAATGACAAAGTCGTTAACAAGGCAAATGTCGTTGTTACATATATGGGCTTTAGGAAGCTCATAGTTAATTGTCATTTTTTCTCCTGTGGAAGAGTATAATCGAGATTTACTCTTCTGGAGGTACTTAGTAGGGATAAGGCCTTTGACAATATAGTTACTGTCAGCGTCGGTGTCAAACAGAGCGACTCTGTTGAGAACAAAGTCTTTGTCAATGACAATTTTTACAACGATATGTTCGCTGTAGGCTTTAATGGCATAAATGGCCTTTACCGATGAAGATGGAACGTCAATTCCAGGAAATGGATCAGGTTCTTGGAGATGATCCATAGAGGTGACCGGAAGATACCGGGGAGATTCAGGTGCCTTCTCCGAAGGTAAGGCAGACCGAATGACTTGTTCTGTGAGGATGTTAAGTTCTACATAATCAAGTCTGGTTTTGAGATTCTTGATCTCACCCTTTAAATTGGCAATTTCTCCCTTAAGGTCAGAAATAGAAGGTTCTGAGGAGGATGATTGGAATTTAGCCATAACCTTTTGCATATTGAAAGGTTGAATGATAGGTTTGGCTTTTGGGGGAGTTTCTTCTTGAGAAAATAAGTGTTTGAGCTCTTGAAGATACTTGCTTCGAAGCTCATCATCAGAAATATGTTCTATAATGTCAAACAGGATTTCTTTGGGTTTTTCGGTTATGACATTAATAGCTTTGGTTGAACAAGTGCAGAAAGTGCCAGTGCACTCACATTCTTGTCCGGATTGGGAATCATCATACTCATAGGCGGCGTTGATATATTCTTCGTCGCTATAGTCTTCGTCTGAAGAAGATTCTGAGGCTGTTGAGGAGTCATCTTCCATTATAGAAAGTAATTTCTCTTTTGCTTTGTCAGAAAGATCAAGTTGGTTGATCTTTTTCTTCTTGCTAGATTTGCAATCTTTCGACCTATGGCCAGATTTGACACACGTCCAGCAAGTGTCTTTGGCTTTCTTGGAAAACTTTCTTTTGGTTTTCCTGTTGGGTTTATCGGACTCTCTTTTGTAAGTCCGTTTGGAAAAAGGTTTTTTGAAAGGCTTCCTTTTCTTTCCTTTCTTTTGTGAAGCAAGGTCAGTGAAACCATAATCACTGCAGAAGGTTCCTAGACCATACTTACCCTTATGCTTAAGTTGTTGTTTAAGCTTAAGGTCAGTACACAGGTCTATTCCAGTGGTGGTGATAAAGCTCACTATGTCGACGTAAGTTAGCCTGCTGTAAGGAATTTGACCATCGAATCTGGTATTGATGGTTGTTCTGACTTTGTCAGCGAACAGAGGTGGAAGACCGCTGATAAATCGTTCTTTCCAGAAGTCATTATTGCAGTCAGGCCTGATCAGGACTTTGACCAGGAAGGTATCCTTGTACCACCTAAAGTCTGCTAGATTTTTGCAGCGAAGGTTATTTAAGATTTCTAGACTTCTATCTTGGAAAAGTTTGGGTTCTCCAACGAAATGTCTAGCTATATGATACAGGAGGGTAGCGCAAGCATCTTCTTGTGCTTCCTCTACCATTGTTTCTCGACCATCTACAACTTTCACCATTTGTATAGTGGTCGTAGCATAATATATGAGGTCTTTTTCTTCCTCAGAGACGTAGTTATCCCACCAGTGTTTAATCATACCGGTAAAACCCGAGACAACCATGGTGGCAGCTCCTTTGTCAGAGGAACCTTTAATTTTGTAGACGGTAATTGATACAGCCATTTCATGGAGTTTATTGTAGATCTGGTGTTCTGCCAGACCGTCAATATTCCATTCGTTAATACCCCTTCCATCGTGATTGTAGGTGGAGAGGTAAGGATGTTCCTCATATTGAACATCAGGAGGAGAGGGTTTTTTGTAATAGTTCTTTTTGAGACTATATCTTTCGTTTGTAAGTTTGGAGAGGGATTTCTTTTGAGAACTGGACTCTCCTTGTTGGGAAATTTTAAACTTCGTGAGTTTAGCATTGATTTTTTCTAAAATCTGTTTTGAGATTTTGAAATCATCATTGAGGTCAGGAAATTTTTCCTTTTGGAATTCGGGCATCTTGAAGATAGGGTTAGAGAGAGGTTTAGAGCTGGGAGTGCTCTTGACAGGTAAGGGAGCCGGAAGAGTAGTTCCCTTAGTATCTTCAATTTGCTGAGATATGGTATGGAGGACTTGATTAGTATAATTGTTTTGCTCAATTATCCTATCAAGGTCTTTGCACTGAGGGGTTTCAGTTCCTCTGTCAGATTTAGTCTTAAAAGGTGAAGCTTTTATGACTTCATTGGAATAAGGAATATTTAGACCTTCCAGAGGGGGAGTAACAGACTCAACTACCGTATTACGTTGGGTATACCATCTGGTAACCATAACGTTAAGCGGTTCAACTTGGTTTTCTATCTTTCCAATTTTCTCTAACCAGAAGAAGAATTCCATATCGCATCAGAGTCTTTTCCTGTCATCTATCCAGAGCCTTCCTAACTCCTTTTGTTGTTCGCTGGAATAGGTACTAATGTACCATTTTCGCTTAAGAGTGTCCTTTGGATGGTTCCATAGAACTCTCAAGGCTGCGAGGTCAGGGGAATATTCTTCATTATCATTTTTAATGACAAGAAGACTAGGGTCAGTCCTAACCTTTTGAGGAGGGGGAGCCATTTCTGAGGCCGTTGGGCTTCCTAGCTCGTAGAGATTTTCGGGTTC